>JAWZYU010000005.1:47717142-48931428 GCA_038380435.1 Ryuthela nishihirai
GTGAAATGAAAGACATTTGACCTGGGGTGTATAGGGGCGGGGGTGGCTCAGTCGGTAGCGAGTCAGGCTCGTAATCTGTAGTTCCCAGGTTCGAGTCCCAGCTGGGTCAGCGTTGAGATTTATCTCCGCAAAATTCCCCGCCCTGCCCACGGTCAGTAGGGGACACCGATGGGTTTGGAAAGGCCACTGTCCGTCGGATGGGACGTTAAGCCGTGGCCCCGTGTGCGGGAGAGCCATACCCTGTGCACGTTAAAGAACACGCTGGATGGCCTTGACGGGAGGCTACCATTTGTCTCCCAACAGCTGTTCCAGTGGGTCCCCTCCCTCAACCTTCTCTGAGCCTTCGGGGTCCATGTGACCTGGCCCTTTAGCCCATGGTGTGCAAAAAAGTGCCGCTCAGAGGTAAAACAACACAACCCAACCTGGGGTGTATCACGCATTTTGCATTTTTAAAGAATTTCAGTTAAATACTCAAGCAACACCGGGTATAAAATGTGCCGGTTAATAAAACATGTAACCTGAACATTGCAATGAATCTATAACTATTGACTTGTCTCCAGCTAAATGTGAGCTAGCAACAATGAATTGAGTCCGAGAATTTGCATATTCAGATCCCAACAGTAGCAACTGTTAAATTCTCCCAACTTCCCCTAGTCTTGTCTTCCTAAGAAAGGTGAGGCACGCTAGACTTTGGAAGATTATCACACATTGAATGGAAGTATATGCCATCTTTAAAATACATCAGACATCTTTCACGACTCTTCTGCAAATAGTTTTAAACATCTGTGCAGTGAGTCATATCCTCTCCCAAGGCTTTAGGCTACTTTTTTACCTTTGTTTACATCATCACCTCTTTTTTAACGTTTGTGCAGAAAAACGTTCCTACTCAAACCTACATGTTTAAAGTGTAATTAACTTTAAAAATGCTTTTTCGTTATTTTTCAGCTGCCTTGAGGTATGTCCCCACCCTGCCCATGGTCAGTAAGGGACACCGATGGGCTTGGAAGGGCCGTCGTCGTGTCGGAGGGACGTCAAGTCGTGGTTTGTGCGCAGGAGTCATACTCTGTGCAAGGGGCGGGGGTGGCTCAGTCGGTAGCGCGCCAGGCTCGTAATCTGTAGTTCCCAGGTTCGAGTCCCAGCTGGGTCAGCGTTGAGATTTATCTCCGCAAAATTCCCCGTCCTGCCCACGGTCAGTAGGGGACACCGATGGGCTTGGAAAGGCCGCCGTCCGTCGGATGGGACGTTAAGCCGTGGCCCCGTGTGTGGGAGAGCCATACTCTGTACACGTTAAAGAACACGTTGGATGGCCTTGATGGGAGGCTACCATCTGTCTCCCAACAGCTGTTCCAGTGGGTCCCCTCCCCCAATCTTCTCTGAGCCTTCGGGGTCCATGTGACCTGGCCATTTAGCCCATGGTGTGCAAAAAAGTGCCGCTCAGAGGTAAAACAACCCAACCCATACTCTGTGCATGTTAAAGAACACCCTGGATGGCGTTGACGGGAAGCTACCATCTGTCTCCGAACCGCTGTCCAGTGGGTCCCTCACCTCCAACCTTCTTTGAGCCTTCGGGGTGTTTGTGTGATCTGGCCATTTAGCCCATTGTGTGCAAAAAGTGGTGCTCAGAGGAAAAACAACCCAACCTTGCGGTATGAGTGAGCAAATATATCGAAAGCTGCTCGAAAGTCAGTCAACGGGCCTTAATGACGTATCAAGACTGCGCACAGGTTGAAAGGCCAGTGATGACGTCACAAACGAGAACAGCAGGGATATCTCGCGGCAAAGGTTCAATTAAAAGAAACTCGTATCAGTATCGCGCCCTCTTTGGAAACGGAATACTCTCGGATTACCTTGAAGTGATCGGAACAGAGATTAGAGGCCCAACGGACCCGGATATCAGAGTTGTTTTTTGGAAGAAATGACGTATGGGTCGAAGAGTCAACTTTTCTCAACCTCCATGTTATTGCAAATGAATTTCTGAGTTCGTCATTCTGCAATCATGAAGAAATTGTAAACAAGCGATGGAGATAATTACAACACGTTTCCATTTCATGCGAGATTTTTCGTCTACGTAGAAGAAAGGTTCGTTAGCCACTATTCTCTAAATATTTCATCGCTTAAAAAGCACGAGTTAATGAACACGTTTCATAATTAACTGCCGGAAACCGATCCACAGCAATGATTCTCAGTCAAATATACGTGGGAAGTTGAAAACATCACAATATTACTTTTTTAGAAAAGATTGCGCTACACGGAGCTTATTTTCTCGCATACGAAGTGGATAAGAGATGCTACCGAATCACTCAATTCCTATTTGCGAGGGGGGGGGGGGGGTGGCTCAGTCGGAAGCGCACCAGGCTCGTAATCTGTAGTTCCCAGGTTTGAGTCCCAGCTGGGTCACACCTCTGGTTAATACGGGGTGGGGAGTGGGTCCCGAGGGACCCACTCCCCATGGGGAAAGCACGTGCTCCGTCTCACGACACTACACGTGCATAGCAACTAGAGGCTTGGAAATAGAAGATGAAGTTTGTCTCAGAGGAGACCAGTCAGGACATGGAGTATGGGTGATGTTAAAGGGGGTGCTGAGTGCAGCCCGGGAAGGAAATTGGAAAATAAGTCAAAGAGAGAAAGCAGCCACGGAACTCAAAGGAGAGAGTCCCGAAGCCGGCAGACAAGCCAGCCTATGTCCCTCAAGTGCGCCCTGAAACGGGCGCTCTCGATGGACACAGAGACCAGTTCGCCTGCTACCTCATTGATCGCTTGGGAGTCCCTGAGTTCGTTAGCGAACCCCTCAGTAATCGGACATCTGAGGATATAGTGCCCGACGTCTGCATCTGGAGCCCCACAGCCGCAGTAACTGTGGGCAGAGATTTTGAAACGCTCCAGGTATTTGGGGAAGCTCCCATGTCCTGTTAGGACCTGCGTCAAATAGTGGTCAGAGGATCTCAGGGATAGACTGACCCTTTTTAAGAATGTCTTTGTTTGAAGACCATTCTCAGTCGTATCCCAGAGCCTCTGCCACTCCTTGGTGGTACATTGGCCAATTATAGACTTCAGGGTAGTTTTAGAAGTCTTTACCGCTATCACAGGTTGAGTGTTATTACCTGCGGAACGGGCCAGTTGGTCGGCCCGCTCGTTACCTTCATGTCCTACGTGTGCCCTAATCCAGGAGAAGGATACCCTGGGCATGCCCTGATTGCCCAGAATGCACTTAATCTCATTCACAATTTGATGCCTGTTGGCCGCATCTTCAAGTGCATGCAGAGCTGCTTGGCTGTCTGTGTACAGCCTTATGTCGTTGGTCAGACCACCATCATTGAGGGCCCAATTAAGGGCCTCTCTGATAGCGAGCAGCTCTGCTTGGAAGGCCGAGCCATTATTTGAAACCTTCCTCTGAAAATCATACACTTTGGCCCCTTGATTGAAGACAGTGAAGGCTAAGCCCACACCCTCCTCGCTCTTGGAACCGTCTGTGTATATTTCAGTATCTGTACCTGATGGTAACTCCGTGGACCAGGACACACATAGTCTCCTTGTGGGATGCAGATCCCACTTAGCGGTATTTTCCTCAAAATCCTCAGGGTCATACTGGACTCCGAGGAATGTTGCTTTTTCCTTGGCCTGCAGGACTCTAAAAATGGTCGCTTCTTTACCGACCGTCAAAAATAGCGGAGGGATCCCTGCAAGTACCAGGAGGGCATCCGTAGATGTCGTCCTATAAGCCCTGGTAATTTGCAGTAAAGCTGGTCGTTGGGCTGCAAGCAGCTTTCTACACATAATGGAGTGGTCCGTCGGGCGCCACCAGGCACCCGCACCATATGTTAGGATCCTCTCCGTTCCCCTAAGATAAATTTCTTTGAGGACCTCACTTCTGAGTCCCCATGAGACGCGAGCCATACACCCTAGCTTACACATAACATTTGTGCATTTAGCTTTGAGGTCCTGCAGGTGTGGGATCCAGCTCATCCTCTCATCCAGAGTGATCCCCAGGTACTTTAATGTTGTCGCATGGCGGATATTTTCGCCTTTTAGTTTGAAAATAGGGTACCTCTTCTTGAGGACACCCTCCTTAGCAATAGTCATTGATGTAGTCTTTGCAACGCTGAACCCAAGCTTATTGCGCAGACTCCATCCTTCTAGTAATTTAATTGCTGCGTTGCCGGCATCCTCCAGCTTAGCTCTGGAGGACGCTGTTATGGCAAGCAGCAAGTCATCTGCGTACGCCTGGAGCCAGACTCCCTCGGGCATAGTCAACTCCAGAGCAGAATCAGCGACTAAGTTCCAGAGGAACGGTCCACTGCACGACCCTTGTGGGCAGCCTCTTTCCAAGTTTCTTGAGGCCGTCCCGCTAGCATGTGAGTATGTGACCAGTTGAGATTTATCTCCGCTGCCCACGGTCAGCCCCGCCCACGGTCAGTAGGGGACACCGATGGGCTTGGAAAAGCCGCCGTCCGTCGGATGGGACGTTAAGCCGTGGCCCCGTGTGCGGGAGAGCTATACCCTGTGCACGTTAAAGAACACGCTGGATGGCCTTGACGGGAGGATACCATCTGTCTCCCAACAGCTGTTCCAGTGGGTCCCCTCCCTCAACCTTCTCTGAGCCTTCGGGGTCCATGTGACCTGGCCATTTAGCCCATGGTGTGCAAAAAACTGCCGCTCAGAGGTAAAACAACCCAACCCTATTTGCGACTCCTTTGTGAGAAGCAATTCATTGTGAAGTGTTCCATTACGAAAAAAATCGAAATGCAATAGGGTTTTAACGTAAAAAATATAAATAGCCAGAAGAAATTTATAATTTTCCAAAATAACCCCCGGGGGGGCGGTTGTGGAGAAAAATTAATCAATGCTGACTCATGTGGGATCGAGTTATATATTGATCATACGTATTATACATTGGTGCCTTGCCATCTGTCTGAATTTTTGTCTTCTATTTAAGGAGAATGTTATCTCTGTTCCACAGCAACGAGTTGAACTAAAGATGCGAGAATAATAATGTTACGACAGAAGGAATCTGGCAACCGAAAGCAAAAAGTTTCAGCCAACGAATAAGAACTTTGGGAGAATTTGGAGAAGAAGAGTGGAGCGTTAACGGTCGTTTTGTATTGTAACGGTTGTTGTGTTGTAACGGTCGGTGAGTTCGAAAATGGACGGTGAGCTGTTCTGAGACAGTGCGCGTAAGTATCAAGAAGTAACTTGATGTGTTGTGTATACGCGGAAGGATAAAAGTGGGATCTTTTATCGTTAAGTATCAAGAAGTAACTTGATGTGTTGTGTATACGCGGAAGTATAAAAGTGGGAACTTTTATGGCTAACTTCGAATGTCTACACGGACTGTCTTTTTGTTCGGCTAGTGTGTGAAAAGTTATTAGCACAGGACGAGAATTGGTTTACGAGTGAAGATCTTCGGGTGACCTGGTAAATCAAGTAAAAGGTAGTATTTAGTAAAATACACAGAGCTGATATTGTGTGCTCTACGCAGGAAGATTGATGACTTGTGCATGTTAATAGTTGATTTGTTAATAAGATACTTCATCCATATTTCCTTTGTAACAATTTACCTTGTATTGAATTTGGTTTTGAAATATAGCTTTTAATACTCACGCTCAGTGGCTATCCATTTTTGTAATCCGCAACATTTGGTGTCAGAAGTGGGATTATGATAATTTATTGAATGCCGTTAACTAGAAGTATGGATGAATTAGTAAAGTTGATAAATGAGTTGAGAACGGAGATAGTTTCTCAAAAAGATGATTTGAAAGCCGATATGGCCGCCCAAAGCGATAAAATAGGTGATTTGAAAGCCGATATGGCCGCACAAAATAATGAGTTGAGGACTGACTTGAAAGCCGAAATGGCCGCACAAAATACTGAGTTGAGAGCTGAAGTGGCTTCTCGAGTTGGTAAGATTATTGATCACTTCAAGGATCATAAAACCGAACTCAATAGACAATGCAATAGTTTAAATGTTGAATTTGTCAGTGAAAAAGATGATCTTGATAGTGTTAAGTTAGATTGTAAACATGGAAAAGAAAAAGAGAAAGGCAACGCATATAAAAATGTGGATCTGCTACTGGAAATCAAGAATCGTAGAGATAGCGCAGATAATGCCTTTGACCACGCAACTACTGGTGATGCATGGCAGAGTGTCTATGTCGCTGGTGACATGTCTAGGAACTGTGAAGAACAATCACACAGATCAGAGAGCTGTGAGACTATACAGTACGCTTTGCACTTCAAAATACCTAGGTATACAAGTCTGGCACGATCTGAAGAGAGATCCACACGAAAGGTATTCTATTCCTCGCCGTCAGCAAAATGCGTCATGGACAATTATCGCAAAGGCAGAGTAACGAGTGGTAATGAGGAAGAACGAAACAGAGTTTACGTTTCGCAGAGTGGTCCGAGTAAAGAAGAGGCGTCCATTCATCATAGATACAAAGTGCCATTCAACTTTACCGCGGAAGTCGGAGAGATTTTTCCGAAGCATATAGCCACACTCGAGTCGTTTATAGAAAGTGGGGATTTAAGGAAGAGGAATTCCGAAGGATGGCTTAGAAGCATAACAGGTGATGCTAGTAAAAGAGCTTCAGGCAGAGACAATACTTCAAAGACTAACTTTCTGGATGAAACTAAGCCTCAGAGTTACGATCAGAGAGAAGTAAAGCCCTCAGACAATCTCAACGAAACCATGCTGAATTTCTTTTCTGAACAGTCAATGTGCAGATTTGGACATTATAACCATTTAGATTATAAGGATATAGAAAAGTTTTATCACGACTACAAGAGCTCTAAAGTGGACAATATCATGTTACAAAACTCGTCGATGATCTCCAGAATGAACAATTTGGCAATCATAACTGATGTTTCCCTGGCTAATTACAATGAGAGCTCCAAGAAAGTGAATTCGGAAGAAACAGCAAATATGACCTCCTCGGGTCATGTGTTTTGCTGGAGACCCGAGTGGTGCCATCGGATGGTAGATAAAAACAGCACAGGAGGTGTCGGCAACAAAGTGAGTCTTGTCTTGGCTCCTGCACTTGCTGCTTTGGGTCTCCAGGTCCCTATGATCTCCGGTCGTGCTCTCCAATTGACGGGAGATACTCTGGACAAATTGGAATCCATCCCTAGCTTCACAGTCGACTGCACTAAAGATAAAATCGAGCAGATGATGGAAGACGTCGGATGCTGCATCGTAGTACAGACAGAGGAGCTGGTGCCAACAGATAAGGAGATTTACCGCTGCAAGGATCTGATGGCTACCATAGATAGCGTTCCTCTAATGATATGCTCAATTGTGTCCAAAAAGCTGGCTGAAGGAGTGTGTGCTTTGGTTTATGATGTTGAATTCGGAAAAGGAGCTATTGATCTCATCAGTACAGAAGATGTTGCTGTTGATTTAGTTAAGAAAGTGGTTGCAGCATCACAAGCTCGTGGAATGAAGAGTTTGAGTTGTTCAGCTGTTATCAGCAACATGGATTCACCTCTTAAAAACTCTGTTGACAACTCTCTGGAAGTGATGGAAGCTGTTCAGTGTTTCCTTGGTAACGGATCCTTGGAACTGCAAGAGCTCGTCGAAGAGTTAGGAGGAGAACTTCTGCGTTTGGTGAACATTGTGGATAATAGGGTAGATGAAGCATCACGTGTCTGCAAGGTTCTGCATAACGGCAATGCTTTGAACAAGTTTCATAACATGTTAATAGAACAAGGAGTATCTGAAGATGTTGCAAGCTGGCTATGTGAAGGTAAAACAGAAAAAATATTGCTAGCAGCCCGACACATCACTGATTTCACTTATACAGGAGAAACAGGTAAGGTTGTCGGATTAGAAGCTGCAGTTCTAGCAAGAGTATGGAAGGAGGAGATGGACCGAAGCGCTAAAAAGAATTGTGGAGCTGAAATAATTGTGAAGCACCTTGGGGATCAAATTGAATCAGGTGAAATATGGCTGAAGGTTCATCACGACAGTTCTGAATTAAGTGAAAGTCAACTGACAAAAGGGTCAGATTGCAGGATGAAAATTCTCCCTAGATTTTATGTCACTAATGACTTTCATTCCTTGTTACTCTTGATAGAAGTAAAAATCCAAAGAAGAAAACTTTCGACAAAGAAGAAAACTTTTTACAGGTTTTGCACGAAAACTCTTAGTCGATTCTTCTCCCTGCAGAGACATAAACGTGTTCACAAGGGCTATAGGCCTTACACGTATTTTGTTTGTGGACGAGGCTTCAGTCAGAAAAGAAATCTACGTCATAATGAGATTCGCTTTCATTTTGACACAGACATGGTATATCGCATTCGTCGATGTCCAGCTACAAAGTGCAAGGTGGTTCACGTGGATCATTTTGCCCCGTTTCATCGAAGAACTGAAGAAGCTTTGGAATCCAGAATTGTTCGGGACGAACAAGACCTAGGAAGGGGGCAGTGTTACGACAGAAGGAATCTGGCAACCGAAAGCAAAAAGTTTCAGCCAACGAATAAGAACTTTGGGAGAATTTGGAGAAGAAGAGTGGAGCGGTAACGGTTTTGTATTGTAACGGTCGTTGTGTGTTGTAACGGTCGGAGAGTTCGAAAATGGCCGGTGAGCTGTTCTGAGACAGTGCGCGTTAAGTATCAAGAAGTAACTTGATGTGTTGTGTATACGCGGAAGGATAAAAGTGGGATCTTTTATGGCTAACTTCGAATGTCTACACGGACTGTCTTTTTGTTCGGCTAGTGTGTGAAAAGTTATTAGCACAGGACGAGAATTGGTTTACGAGTGAAGATCTTCGGGTGACCTGGTAAATCAAGTAAAAGGTAGTATTTAGTAAAATACACAGAGCTGATATTGTGTGCTCTACGCAGGAAGATTGATGACTTGTGCATGTTAATAGTTGATTTGTTAATAAGATACTTCATCCATATTTCCTTTGTAACAATTTACCTTGTATTGAATTTGGTTTTGAAATATAGCTTTTAATACTCACGCTCAGTGGCTATCCATTTTTGTAATCCGCAACAATAATATCGGGTCATTATCATTACATATTCTCATTAAGGAAAAAACGCCAAAGATATTTACTAAAATCAATTTCAAAGGAAGACGAAATGAAGGCAATTGCTTTTGCACCCAATGGAGCAAAATGTGCAAGTGACAAGAAGACCCCCCCCCCTGGGGTGGGGGTGGAAATATGGTTGAGTGATGCCATCCGATGCTCCACTATACAGGATAATACTACATCTAATGGAAGTCACCACATGTCACTCTCGTGTGCTGATCGACGCAAAAGCAAACTTGACATTAAAGCTGCGAAGGAACCTTTCGAAAAGATCTGTATTACACAATAATTGTCTAATTCCGTCTGTACATTCAAGAAAATAGAAACTTTTGAATTTTGAGCCGTGCCAAGGAATTATTGCCAATAGGATTTGGTAGCGATAAATTCGGAATATATACTGTAACTCTGTAATTGAATTGTGCCCACAGTCGATCGTTTTCAAAGGGGAAGTTTCGAGCTTTTTTTTCTATTATGTTATATAAAAAAAATGATCTCTACCATGAGATCAAATAGTTGGGGCTAATGTCCATGTTGCAAGCTCTCGAGGGTTCGAGGATGGTTGGGAGAGAGGACCCACTGGACAGCTGTTGGGAGAAGGGTGTCGATCTCCCGTCAAGGCCATCCAACGTGTTCTTTAACGTGAGTGGGGTTAACGTAATTCTTTTTAAATTAATTCTCCCACACAAGGGACCACACACGGCTTAACGCCCCATCCGACGGACGGCGGCCTTTTCAAGCCCAACAGTGATCCCTGTTCACTGTGGGCAGGGCGGGGAGTTTGGCAGAGAAAAATCTCTACACTTGCCCAGCTGGAACCCGAACCTGAGAATTGAATGTTACGAGTTTGGCACGCTACCAACTGAGCTTCCCCTATCCCGTATTAAAATAAAAACAGTTAAGAAAAAAGAAGTTAAAGAATAAAAGAGAGAGAGTAAGAGAAGAAGGTAATAAAAAATAGGTAAAGATGAAACTAAAGAGACATAGAATAATAAAAAGGAAAAAAAAGAGAGATGTTTGGGAGTTTAAAATACTTTAGCAGAATTTTACAAAGTAATTAATGTATACAGAATGAAGGAGTAAGAAAATAGATAAAATGGGAAAAGAAAAAAAAAGGTGAACACAAATTTAAAATGCTTAAATCAGAAGTACATAGAGTAATTTAATATGGTATTACATATGTCTATTTAAATTTTAATTCAATTGACATGTACAGAATAATAGAGTAAGGTAATATGCTGAAGGAGAAAAGAATTCTCCTGGGTGCCGTACTTGGAAGCGTGCCAAGCTAGAAATCTGAAGTTCGAGTACGAATTGCGATAGTATTGAGATTAATCTCTTCTAACAACCGCCTTGTCCTCCGTCAGAAAAGAGACTCCGACGAGTTTGGAAAGACAGCCGTCCTTCGGATGGGACGTTAAACCATGATCACGTGCGCAGGACAGTCAGTCATACCTTCGGCTGACTCTGAGTGGCACTTTATTGTACGCAGTGGACTAAATGGCCAGGTCACAAAGACCCTATGGGCTCAGAGAAGAGTGGGAAAGGGAACTGGATAGAGGTTACGAAACAGATGAAACTTCGATTTTACTTCTGAGCGACACACATGGGGCGGGGGTGGCTCAGTCGGTAGCGCGCCAGGCTCGTAATCTGTAGTTCCCAGGTTCGAGTCCCAGCTAGGTCAGCGTTGAGATTTATCTCCGCAAAATTCCCCGCCCTGCCCACGGTCAGTAGGGGACACCGATGGGCTTGGAAAGGCCGCCGTCCGTCGGATGGGACGTTAAGCCGTGGCCCCGTGTGCGGGAGAGCCATACCCTGTGCACGTTAAAGAACACGCTGAATGCCCTTGACGGGAGACTACCATCTGTCTCCCAACAGCTGTTCCAGTGGGTCCCCTCCACCAACCTTCTCTGAGCCTTCGGAGTCCATGTGACCTGGCCATTTAGCCCATGGTGTGCAAAAAAGTGCCGCTCAGAGGTAAAACAACCCAACTCTGAGCGACACTTTTTTACACACATTGGGCTAAATGGCCAGATCACAAGGACCCCGAAGGCTCAGAGAAGGTTGAGGGAGGGGTCCCATTGGAACATCTGTTGGGGGACAGATAGTTCCCTCCAGTTCCAGCATATTCTTTAATGTGCATAAGGGCACAGTTCTCCAGCACACGAGGCCATGGCTTAACGTCCCATCCGACGGCCTTTCGAAGCCCATTGATATCTCCTATTGACAGAGGGCAACGCGGGTAGTTTTGCGGAATAAATATCAACGCTGACCTAGCAGAGACTCGAACCAGGAAATTTCAGTTTACGAGCCTGGCGCACTACCGACTGGGCCATACCCGCCCAACATATGGAAACCTCCTGTCAAGACCATCCAGCGTGTTTTATAATGTGCACAGTCTTTACATTCCGTCTGATGGATGGAGGTCTTCCCAAGGTCATCGCTGTCCCCTTTCTGATTGAGGGTAGAGTGAGGATTTAGTGGAGATAAATCAATTAATGTTGACTCAGGTGGGATCGAATCTGGGAAACACAAATTACAAGGCTGGTGCGCTACCGAGAGAGAGTCATACCTTGTGCACGTGAAAGAATAGGCTGGATGGCCTTGACGGAAAACTTCTAACAGATGCCCAGTCGGTTTCCGATCCCCAACTTTCTCCGTGCCCTTGTGACCTGGTAACTCGGCGGTAAAACAACCGAATCCAAGACCCCAATTCTCAAAGAAGGTGGGAAAAACTGCTCCATCGAAATAGAAGACGGATGGAAGCGTCCCGTCGACGCCATCCATCGTGTTAACGTAATCACAAAGCCATTATTTAATGTCTTATCCTAACGCCTATGGGGGCGGGGATGGCTCAGTCGGTAGCGCGCCAGGCTCGTAATCTGCAGTTCTCAGGTTCGAGTCCAAGGTGGGTCAGCATTGAGACTTATTTCCGCAAAACTCCCCGCTTTGCCCACGACCAGTAGGGGGGCACCGATGGGCTTGGAATGGCCGCCGTCCGTCGGATGGAACATTAAGTAGTGGTCCCGTGTATGGGAGAGCCATACCTTGTCCACGTTAAAGAACACACTGGATGGCCTTGACGGGAGGCTACCATCTGATAAATTATAATATAATAGCTGTTCCAGTGGGTTCCCTCCCCCAACCTTCTCTGAGCCTTCGGGGTCCTTGTGACCTGGCCATTTAGCCCATTGTGTGCAAAAAAGTGCGCTCAGAGGTAAACCAAACCGAAGGCCTGTGACTTTTCACACCGAAAGCAGAGTGAAGGTTAGCAGGCAAAATATGAAAGCAGGCACAGGTTGAAAACTCGAGGAGCCTTCGGATGGGTTGCCGTATAGGCAGATCTTTCTTGAAGGGTAAAAAAAGAAACCAACTATGGCGTCCTACAGTTTCAACTCGTTTCTACGTTTTTTGTTTGTCCGTTCACCTTTCAGTTTTCTCACTTTAGGAAGTGGGAAAATGTCAAAACTTTAAACGAATGTCATAAAGTCGATTCGTGCTCAGCGCCGACTCGAGACGTTTTCCCGTCTCAAATGATCGAATTACTTTTGTCATCTCAAAAGATCTATTTTTGTGCCTTTGTGTATATCTTTCTGACCCTACATTTGAGATAAAATGCCAGCTAAATGATTAGTAACAAGTTTTCACAATTACTATACTCATAAAGTTATGTGAAAACCTTAACAGTTTACATTCATGACATTTTCATTTTGTATTAAAATTAGAATATTGCTGATCTTCAAATTTTGCCACCCCAAGCGATGCTTGCGTTGTTGGGTCGGCTCTGTTCATGCTAAACATTATATAATACTGAAAAATTAAAAATTAAAATATAAATTTACAAAAGGGAAAATCATTTTTTGGTTGGATATAAAAAAAATATTTCCTGAAGCAGCTGCTTGCCAGAGGTCTGAAAGGAGCCTTTTCAGTTTATACGCCACACAGTAGGTCTGTGAGGATGGACTGATCTCAGCAAAGACATAATTTATCACAAAATAATAAAAAAAATCCATGCTTTACACGGGTTCGAACCCGGGTCCCTTTGATCGGTACTAATAAAATACATTTATATTTTCCGAGTTTTTTCGCCATTAAAAGACATTTTTTTTAATCTTTGAAAAGTAGCATTCCTTATTCGCCAGCGTCAAATGACTCGATCATTAAGCTATTTTTTTTAATTATTAAAAAGTATTTAGGATGCTAAAAAAAAATCGAGAATTGATCGAAGAGTTAGAGGAAAGAAAACCGACTTTCAGTGGGAATGACATCCGATTCAATTCCCATCGAAACTGAATTTTTTTAATTTTTTACTTGCTATAATGTAAGAGAGCATTACTTGGATTTCTCACTGCTAGCATTGCATCTGTGTCTTTGTCTATCCCCAAAGGAACATTTTTTTTTGTGGACAATTGTGTCCATTGATCGATTGCGCCCGTGAGCATCTTCACACGTGAAGTTAACTTCCTAGTTCCCCGTTAGCTGGGGGGGCGGGGATGGCTCAGTCGGTAGCGCGCCAGGCTCGTAATCTGCAGTTCCCAGGTTCGAGTCCCAGCTGGGTCAGCATTGAAATTTATCTCCGCAAAATTCCTCGCCCTGCCTACGGTCAGTAGGGGACACCGATGGGCTTGGAAAGGCCGCCGTCCGTCGGATGGGACGTTAAGCCGTGGCCCCGTGTGCGGGAGAGCCATACCCTGTGCACGTTAAAGAACACGCTGGATGGCCTTGACGGGAGGCTATCATCTGTCTCCCAACAGCTGTTCCAGTGGGTCCCCTCCCCCAACCTTCTCTGAGCCTTCGGGGTCCATGTGTCCTGGCCATTTAGCCCATGGTGTGCAAAAAAGTGCCGCTCAGAGGTAAAACAACCCAACCCCGTTAGCTGAGAATTTGGGTTGTTTTATTTCTGAGGCGACAGTTTTTTGTACGCAATGGGCTAAATGGCCAAGTCACAAAGACTCCGTGAAGGCTGGGAGGACAGCTGTTGGGAGATAGATGGCACACTCCCGTCAAGGCCATGTAGCGTGTTCTTTAAAGTGCACAGGGTATGGCACGGGGCCAAGGCGGCCTTTTCAAGCCCATAGGTGTCTCCTATTCACTGAGGGCTGGGCGAAGGGTTTCGCGGAGATAAATCTCAACGCTGGTTCAGCTTGGACTCGGACCTGCCTTTACCTGAGGAATGAATGACGTTGGGATAACTTAATAGGTAAAAGCATCTTTCAGAAGATTGGAGAGGAATGGGAACCCGGAAACAAACTCATTCTTTTCCTTTCTAGTGAACTGTTTATGTTGATAATTCTCATTAAATACGAGATTGCTACAAAAAACTCTTTTCCCTTCGAAAGCGATTGAATGTAGCAATACACCAACTTCTGAACAGTAACATAATATTCTATTACGTGGTTCTCAATCTTTTTCATTTCGCGAACACACCCAGTACTGGAATCGCTTCTTCGTAGCACACCAAATACATTTTTATTTCAAAAACACTCTGCCGTTAATAACATTAAATCACTCTCATTTCGCTGAACTCCAACGTACCGCTTCACAGGAATGGAAAACTTGTGTACTAATGTTTTTAAAATTCAGAACTTAAAATAATAAAAACAATGCATAATCTGCGAATTCTGGCCTTATATATTTAGATCATTCGTGCCCATTTATTTTATATTTCAAGACTTTTATCATTTTTGAGCTATCTTTGAACTTATTTTTTCTCTGCACAGTTGTTGAGAATCATTGTTCTAATACATCATTACACTTTTATGACTTGAAAATCTACTTTAAAACTTGGAAAATATGACCTCTGTTTACATTTATATATGGTCTTATTGGTTGGGAAAGTATCCCTCTTAATGGTTATGAAACTTCGCTGGTTATCCTGCAAGATATTAGAAATTTTGTCACATTTACTCTCTGCAACAGAAGAAAGTTAAAATTAATAATACTTTCCTTAAATTATGATATGCTTGACAATTATAGAAGTAATTTGACTTATTAAATACACGAACACCACATGAAACAAGAAATGGAAGCGTATAAGATTTATTTTCCAGAAAACGTGTTTAATGAGCATTTTGCACGCTACACTTTGTATAATTTTATGAGGTACAACGTGAGAAAGAAAAAAAAAAGGTCAACATACATCACAAAATAATCAAAAGAACAGAAAAACTCCAACTGAAAAGCACAGTTTCATACGTTGGTGACAAAACCGACATTGACCTTATATACAAGCACTCACGGAATTTGAGTGTAGGTAGGATGCTGTAGTCATTAGGCCTAATACAGCCCAGTTACTGACTCTGGTACAAATATTGTACACCATTCATCACCAGCCTGCAGTTTTCTTTGTGTGAGGGAGAAGACAGGTCTGGATAGAAGTATCATTTACAGTCAACAAACTGCCAGGCTTTGTACATTTAAACTGGAGCAGTGCCCCAAGCTTTCCCACACCGTAAACCACTTACAAAGTGTAACAACAGATTTTGCTCCTAATGATGCAAGGATTGCATGAGAACTCTTGTACAGCTTAGAAGCACCTGCTCCTGTTTTTTTATACAAATCACTATATACATTTTGTTTTGCTTCGGCAACCTGAAAGTGAAAGGCCTACTTGTGCTTACATTCACAAGAATTGGGCGCTACTTCACTCACAGATCATGCACAATGATTTGACAGTCTCAAAACATTTGAGAACACATAAATCACTTTTTAACAGTAGTTCTGGACTTAACAGTCCGTGCATTCTACTCGATATACGTGCAGAAACTTTACTTTTTCATTTGCATTAATACTCTTTCCGAATTCTACAATTTTGTTTTTACCTATTAGAAATCCATTATTACGTTATTCTCTACTAGACACATACAGTAGTAAAGTATATACGCAGATTAAAATTGCAACTTGCATATACACACTAAAATATACGTTACAATGTTAAACAATATTAGACAGAGAAATATCCGATGAACTTTGATGTATTTTAATTTGTATGTGTACACATGCGCAAGGGCAGGGAATAAAAACAGGAGATAGCTAAGCTGAAAAATTCTAGATTTATACAATCCAATCTGAGTGATTAAAAATATTTTTAGTATGAAAGCATTTTCAACAAAATTATAAAAGCGTTGTAACTACTGCAAATTAATATCTCTTAGAGAATGGTACTTTACGGCATATTAGTTTCAGTTTGGGTTGTTTTACCTCTGAGCAGCACTTTTTTGCACACCATGAGCTAAATGGCCAGGGTCACATGGACCCCTAAGGCTCAGAGAAGGTTGGGGGAGGGGACCCACTGGAACAGCTGGTAGCCTCCCGTCAAGGCCATCCAGCGTGTTCTTTAACGTGCACAGGGTATGGCTCTTTCCTATACACGGGGCCACGGCTTAACGTCCCATCCGACGGACGGCGGCCTTTCCAAGCCAATCGGTGTCCCCTACTGACCGTGGGCAGGGCGGAGAATTTTGCGGAGATAAATCTCAACGCTGACCCAGCTGGGATCGAACCTGGGAACTACAGATTACGACCGACTGACCACTTTACCGACTGAGCCACCCCCGCCCCTATTAGTTTCAGGACTGGGTGATAGGGCCGCAGGGTAAAGGGGGGCTAAGCCCACCCTCTCCCATTTGGGATGTTAGTAACTGTAACGGAGGCTAAAGAATATTAAGCGTATATATTACACGTATTTTTCAGTATAATTATAAAGAGCACCCCACTTTTTTTTAAATCCTGGCCTGATCAGTTACATTAATGAGTAATGAATATTGCAAATATACGCATATATTACTTGCTAGTTACCTTTGGGGCGGGGTGCCTCAGTCGGTAGCGCGCCAGGCTAGTAATCTGTAGTTCCCAGGTTCGAGTCCCAGCTGGGTCAGCGTTGAGATTTATCTCCGCAAAATTCCCCGCCCTGCCCACGGTCAGTAGGGGACACCGATGGGCTTGGAAAGGCCGCCATCCGTCGGATGGGACGTTAAGCCGTGGCCCCGTGTGCGGGAGAGCCATACCCTGTGCACGTTAAAGAACACGCTGGATGGCCTTGACGGGAGGCTACCATCTGTCTCCCAACAGCTGCTCCAGTGGGTCCCCTCCCCAAACCTTCTCTGAGCCTTCGAGGTCCATGTGACCTGGCCATTTAGCCCATGGTGTGCAAAAAAATGCCGCTCAGAGGTAAAACAACCCAACCCAACCTAGTTACCTTTAATTTTGTACTTTATTAATGGAAACTGAAATGTTTGAAGATCTATGTTTACACTTCTGAATGTATCTGACAAAATGATAGATTTGTTAAGGAGATATTTTGTGTTGAACCCTGGAAAATTATGACGTAACAAATTATACAAATATTGGTCAAATAATAAAGAATAGCAGCATTTAAAGCCTACAAATAGAACCAATTGAACAAGGATTCAATTTTAGTAGACAAATAATTACCTAAAATATGCAACTGTAAGAAAAGACACGCTTAGACACAGCTTTTCGATGAAATAATAATAAATACTCCCTCAAGCAGCTGCTTGCCACAGAGGTCTGACAGGAGCCTGTCAGTTTATATGCCATAATAGAAGGATCTGAGAGGATGGCAGGGCCTCAGCAGAAAAACGACACACATCCATGCCTTACCCGGGGCTCGAACCCAGGTCCCTTAGGTCAGTAGCCAAGCGCGCTAACCACTCGGCCATGGGACGGCTTTCGATGAAATAAAAGGTATATAATGCAGAAAAGAATTTAATCTGACTGATACACGAAGGATATATTAATTGGCACCTGTTGCTTGGTGATGTTTATGCATCCTCCTTGGCTTCCGTTTCGTACAAAAAACAATTTTTTTTAACTCTTTGAGGAATAGAAGAGTCTTGGAAATGTGCGAAGGATTGGATTGTTTTACCTCTGAGCTGCACTTTTTTGCACACCATGGGCTAAATGGCCAGGCCACAAGGACCCCGAAGGCTCAGAGTAGGTTGGGGGAGGGGACCCACTGGAACAGCTGTTGGGAGACAGATGGTAGCCTCCCGTCAAGGCCATCCAGCCTGTTCTTTAACGTGCACAGGGTATGGCTCTTTCCTATACACGGGGCCACGGCTTAACGTCCCATCCGACGGACGGCTGCCTTTCCAAGCCCATCGGTGTCCCCTACTGACCGTGGGCAGGGCGGGGAATTTTTGCGGAGATAAATCTCAACGCTGACCCAGCTGGGACTCGAACCTGGGAACTACAGATTACGAGCCTGGCGCGCTACCGACTGAGCCACCTCCGCCCCTAATGTGCGAAGGGTTTATGATCCGTGGCATTTAGTGGAGACAATTAGAGCAACCACAACAGCACGAGTTCGAAAACCTATATTTAATAACATACACATATATGTATTATACACTATTCTACTGAAATATTAAGTTAAAATTCAGTAGAACTTGAAATATTAAGTTGTGTTAATGGGAATCCAATTTCGAACTTCTATATCTCCTAAAATATGCATTTAATGGGAAAATGTGACCGAAGATAAATTAAAGATCGTAATCAAATCTATTTAAATCTCTATTTTCAACAATATTCGTTCGGTATTTAAAGAGCTATGGGAGCAGGAATATTAAACAATAAATTATCGTTTCATAAAATTCATTCACAATTGTTCATTATTGAAATAATCTTTACGCAAACTTCTAAAATGCATATTTGTTTTATTAAATGGTTTGGCCCCACTAAATACTTATTTTAATTCTGAGATAACTTCTTACGACGCATTACTGTTGTGAACTCTGACATCACCTCAAGTCAGATACTTGAATTCTGTCAGTCAAGTCCAATTTTTAACGAAACATGGGACGACATTGTCAAAGTTGACCTTTACACAGCGTATTGTCGTAAACTGCTAAATCATATGCATTGTCACCGAAAGCGGAATACAAACGGTTGACAGCAAGTGACCCGAACGACCTGCTGGTATTATTTATATACCAGTCATAGCCCGGCGCGAAACGAATCATCTTTCCATACCCCCCCCCCTGCTCACAGATCTCTTTATTGACAACTGCGTTCAGAATTCACTGCTCAGAAAACCGTTACGACGCATAGTAACCTTTTTTTTAACCCAAACCTCGCGTAGGTCAGGGACGTAGCTATGGGGGGGGGGAGAGAAGCGTCACCCCCAAATTTAATCAGAGTTGGCAAAATTCGAAGCGACTTTGTAAAATCCAGGTGAAATTTTAAAAATGGGATTTTGTGAAATTAAGAAGAGTTGGCAAAATCGATAAAACTTGCCATTGTGTAGGAAACTCGCCAATATTCGAAGTGAACTGGTAAAATACAAGTTAGATTTAAAATTAAAGAATTGTTTTGTATAAATCATGGCGATGTTGCAAAATCGAGGCACTTAGTAAAAAAAAAATGGGTAAATTTTTTCAGTTGGCAAAATCTGATTTACGAGTTGTAAAATTTTCGATCCCTCCCCCCCAAATCTTCGCTACACCCCTGCGGTTTTAGAAACATTTGTTTAATATTCAAAGAATAATTGAAGCAACAACATTTGATAGCAGATGCTGCTGTTATGCTTATCTTAAACACTGCTCCAAAACTGATGCAAAGTGCAAAACATTACCCAAACTTGTAAAATTGCATTTGTTTCAGTAAACGATTTATTATAATTTTAAGACAAATTATTACAAGTAAATTCTATTCCGTATCTATTGTTAAATGTTTGTTTCCAGAATTATTTAAATAGTAAATAAATATTATTCAAAATCTGGATTTGGGAAATTTTTTGGAGATTTTCCATGTCTTCTGGCATTTTGCTATAAAACACTTAATTTATAATTAGGGCGCTTTGAATAGTTTCCTTTTCGCATAATACGAAATTGTTTTAATACTTTTAATAATTTAGTGTAGTTTGTTCATTCCCAGAGCAAAAGAAAAAGCGAGGAAGAAAAATGTTTAAATTGTTAATTGATTAATTTGCATTTTAAATATTACTGAATAGTACAAATTATACGATATGTACGCATAATATTACTTTATTACATTAAATTTGCTACTTACTAACAAAAATCATTAAAATTCCTACGACCATTTTCGTTACAATATATATTCATAGTTGGGGAAGCAAAAAAAAAATTATCCGAAATTCTACTGCACATAAGGGCGCACGACACTTTGTGTGCCTAGGGGGGCGTCACACGTAAATTCGGCCCTGCATAACGATTTATGTTTATACTAGCTACAGCCAGAGAAGGAGTTTGAGATGTATGGTCACATCGCCCCCTGCTTCCATTGTCAATCGGCAGCTTCTCTGTTCACATGACTTGTTTCCTGAAGTTTAAAAAAAAAAGTGCTTTTGCTAAAAACATTCTAAAGCGAAAAGGGTTGGGTTGGGTTGTTTTACCTCTGAGCGGCACTTTTTTGCACACCATGGGCTAAATGGCCAGGTCACATGGACCCCGAAGGCTCAGAGAAGGTTGGGGGAGGGGACCCACTGGAACAGCTGTTGGGAGACAGATGGTAGCCTCCCGTCAAGGCCATCCAGCGTGTTCTTTAACGTGCACAGGGTATGGCTCTCCCGTACACGGGGCCAAAGCGAAAAGGGCATACTTATGCCATGTCTATGAGAATATATACTTATGCCATGTTAAAAGGCCTTGTGTCGTTACTGATGGAAATGTACGTGTCCTCCCAAATTTTCTGGGTAAGCTACTGCTGCACAATATGCCCGGGACAAGAAAATCTTAATGACCCTTTTATGGCAATGCTTTTTCGCATAAAAGTTTAAAATATTCTTCACTAAATTTTTTCTGAAAGCAAAAAAAGACTTTGTCATTGCCCGGAGCACCAAAATCCCCCAGTTGGTTACTGATCACACATGGGTTGGGTTGTTTCACTTCTGAGCTGCACTTTTTTGCACACCATGGGCTAAATGGCCAGATCACAAGGACCCCGAAGGCTCAGAGAAGGTTGGGGAGGGAACGGCTGTTGGGAGACAGATGGTAGCCTCCCGTCAAGGCCATCCAGCGTGTTCTTTAACGTGCACAGGGTATGGCTCTCCTGCACACGGGGCCACGGCTTAACGTCCCATCCGACGGACGGCTGCCTTTCCAAGGCCATCGGTGTCCCCTCTGACCGTGGTGGAGGGAATTTTGCGGAGATAAATCTCAACGCTGACTCAGCTGGGACTCGAACCTGGGAACTACAGATTACGTTAACACGATGGATGGCGTCGACGGGACGCTTCCATCCGTCTTCTATTTCAATGGAGCAGTTTTTTCCACCTTCTTTGAGAATTGGGGTCTTCTTGGATTCGGTTGTTTTACCGCCGAGTTACCAGGTCACAAGGGCACGGAGAAAGTTGGGGACTGGAAACCGACTTGGCATCTGTTAGAAGTTTCCCGTCAAGGCCATCCAGCCTATTCTTTCACGGGCACAAGGTATGACTCTCTCGGTAGCGCACCAGCCCCAAATTTTTCAATATAGCGCCCTCTAACAGTGAAAATGTAAACTAATGTAAAATATGATTAATATTTCCAATATCGCTTAAAATATGTGTTGTGTTCTCCCACCATCTCCGAGTTCAGGGTAAGGTGTCCATACGTTCCGATTTCTGAGAGCTGTCCCAGCGACCCGAAAATTTTTTTCGAAACGTTATACAGTCGGCTCTCGATTTCCTTGAATTTTAAATCAACGCATTTTTTGAATAACTCGGTCACTGTATTTACACCTTTTTTTTCAAATGTATGTGGATATTTGTTTTTGTGGAGTAACACCGTTTGTACTGAACATCGGACGAACTTTACCGGAAGCATTGCACATGAGGGCTTCGAATTATCCGTTCCACGAGAAAGTGGCCCAGCAACAATAAAAGTCGCCCCTCTATGAGCTTACCTGTCTCACAGTGCAATCTGGGAGAATTATTACTTTTCCCACCTACTGCGAATTGTCCGTCGTGTTTATTGGTCTGTTGTACAAATCCCTTGGTTATTTTTAGTTTTCTATGGAGTTACACTTGCGAGTTGGGCTGTTTCACCTCCGAGCGGCACTTTTTTGCACACAATGGGCTACATGGCCAGGTCATAAGGAGAGAAGGATGGGAGGAGATCCACTGGACAGCTATTAGGAGACATTGTAAGTCTCCCGTCAAAGCCAGCGTGTTCTTTAACGTGCACAGGGTAATGGCTCTCCTGCATAAGGAGCCACGGTCTTAATATTCAATCTAAAAGACGCGGCCTTTGTAAGCCCATTGGTGTCCCCTCTCTAACCGAAGACGGGGGGGGGGTTAGAGATAAATTTTAACGCTGGCACAGCTTGGACTCGAAATGCAAATTACGAACTTGGAGAGTTATTGACAGAACCTGTGAGATTTATGATTAACAGTGATATACTAAGGGTTTATTACCAATCAGTTAAAAAGAGCTCATTGTATGCAAGCAAAAATTGATGGGGGGCATGGGTCCTATGAGGGTCCATTACTTACTATTTACGCACTTTTTTTACATCAATTCTTGTTAAATAAACTATGATATTTAAAAATTAAATATTTAATTAAATTATCTTACGTTTAACAATGGGTTCTGTGAATCAACAGAAATTTAACAATGGGCTCGAGCCAATCTGACAGAACCCACTGTAGCACACCTTAGTACAGAATACAGCAGTTTCTCACCCAGTGGGATTCATCCCACTGCTGGGACTTGAAGGCCATCATGGTGGGACGCGGAGTCTGGAAAATAACTATTAAGCATTCGAAGAAAACTGCACTCTTAATTATTTTTTAAATTCACTTTAAAATCAAATCACAAAATTACGAGAAGACTCCTTTCATTACCTCGTAACTTCCCTCGACATTTCATTATGCAAACTTCGTAACTGCTTTGTTGTTGTTGTTTTACCTCCTCACTGCAAAATCAATTTTTTTTTCCAGTTTATTATTTCATGAGTTCGTTGATATATTTTTCAGTTTTTGGTATTTACCTTTATGCTGTTTGCAAATAATTTTACGTAACTGTTATAAAAACAAAAATAAATACCCCCTCAAGCAGCTTCTTGCCACAGAGGTCTGACAGGAGCCTGTCAGTTTATATGCCACAGTAGGAGATCTGAGAGGATGGCAGGACCTCAGCAGAAAAACGACACACACATACATGCCTAATCCGGGGCTCGAACCCAGGTCCCTTAGATCAGTAGCCAAGCGTACTAACCACTCGGCTATAGGACGGCAACGTAACTGTTACTATTTTTTATTCTTTTTACAATTATATCAATGAAATTTATTAATAAAATTATTGCAATATTTGATCTTCTTAAAACCCTTTAATAAAAATACGTATTAGGGATAAAATGATTTTCGTTTTGTGACGGGGTAAGAACGATATATATAAGGAAGAAAAAGTGTGCATATCCTCCTAAAGGACCAGGGTGGAGGAAATTACGTTGGTGGATTCACGCCAATTAAGTAACGCTCATTAGCCTGTAGTGCCTTACTTTGGCCGGGAAGGCTTAAACATTGTCTTTACTGTGATATCAGAGTTCTCACCTTTTCAAATCAAGTAACCCATAGATATTCGAAACTTACAGATCACAAGTCCGGAGATATTTCAAAATGTTAGATGCATCAAATCTAAGAATTATTAATGGAAATACTCGTCTTTTAAAGGAAAAATAAATATTTATGCTTATTTCTATTTCCAACTGCACAAATTATTCAATTACTCTCTAAGTAGATTGAATAGCATAGCTAAATACTTAAGCAGGGCCACCGCAAGCAGGTGTGTGAGGTGCAGACTCGAGTTTGTATCTGACCTGCTTTATAATTAAGAAATTCTGAAAAAAAAAATTTTTTTTGGGGGGGGGGAGGAAACGAAATATCTAAAAACGCACTTTTAGACAAACTTCACTAAAAGGTGTTAAGTTTAGAAAATCTCGAAAATAATGCCTTTAGCATCACATTATTATATTTGGTGTGAAGTAAAATAAAAAACAAGATATAAAGGGTCTTGAAACTTAAAAATCAACCCTGAAGTAAGCTAAACAGAAGCATAATTTACTTCATGTAAGGTCAGGCAGAGTGTAGAAATTTTAATTTGTCACCTAATTTAAGCTCTTAAAATGCAATTGGGATTTGAAAAAATTTTTTTTTTATTTCCCTCCCTAAAATTTTTTGCACATTTAAGTTTAATTTGCTTTTTATAAGTACGAAAGTTTCGTAAGCTACATAAAATATGACAACGGTATGCTAAGCACAAAATTTTTCAAATTCAGTGGTCTTTAACAGTAGTTCCAAACCTTTATGAGCCAAATGTCACTTTTATCAGTAGAAAGGCTCCTTTTTCCGAGAATTAACTTTTAACGCCCTCTTCATGGAAATAAAAATATATCTTCCCACATAAAACTGCTTGAAAATTGAATGGTAGTAACCCCCCCCCCCCCCATCCCCGTTATTGGTTTGAAATCTGAACACTCCCGTTAGAAACTACTGTACTGCAGTAAAGGAGTCAGAAAGTGCATTTTCCATATTTTGAATTCTGTCTGCATGATCAAGCTACATAACTGGTTCTTTGCAGGCTTAGATTATTTTATCTCTGAGCAGCACTTTTTTTTTTTGCAAAAAATGGGCTAAATGGCCAGGTCACAGAGAAGGTTGGGGGAAGGCAACCCATTGGACAACTGCTAGAAAACAGATGGTAGCTATGTATATTGATATGTCTTTAAATGTGGAATGCATGTTAGCCCTCTTAGTGAGCTGTTACGTTTTACGATACGATACGCATGTTAGGCCCACAATACTAAACTAAAATCCGTTTCTGATTTAAAGCACCAAACATTTTCAAAAATTTATTCCAAAAGACACTTCATTCAGCAGTAAAATGATTTTGTTGCAATCAAATTCTTGCCATCTACTTGATATTTAATTATTTTTTTCTGAATACTTTGGGGTCCGGAGATAAGATTTAAAAACAATTCTTTCACACTAAAACATCGCTAGAAATACTTTATAGAGCCTTGCACTCACATCAAAAGTTTTATCGGCATCTAAAAATCTTATCAGCATCTGCTTATATCGCCGTCAAGGTTTTGCAAATGCTTCAGATCCGATTTATGCGAATAGAAGAAATAGTTCAGTATACATTATCTGTTGCATTAATAATGGATTATTAACAACTAATTAACAGAAAAAAAATATAAGATAAAAAAAGCCTTTATTTTTGAAAAATATGCCTTACTGAATATTGGATAAAAAATGTGCCTAAATATAATTTTGTAAATCGCCTGAATTAATTTTGTTCTTTTAAATGCAGTTATTAGCGATTACGAGAAGACTCCTTTCATTACCTCGTAACTTCCCTCGACATTTCATTATGCAAACTACGTAACTGCTTTGTTGTTGTTGTTTTACCTCTGAGCGGCACTTTTTTGCACACCATGGGCTAAATTGCCAGGTCACATGGACCCCGAAGGCTCAGAGAAGGCTGGTGAAGGGGACCCACTGGAATAGCTGTTGGGAGACAGATGGTAGTCTCCCGTCAAGGCCATCCAGCGCGTTATTTAACGTGCATAGGGTATGGCTCTCCCGCACACGGGACCACGGCTTAACGTCCGATCCGACGGACGGCGGCCTTTCCAAGCCCATCGGTGTCCCCTACTGACCGTGGGCAGGGCGGGGAATTTTGCGGAGATAAATCTCAACGCTGACTCTGCTGGGACTCGAACCTGGGAAGTACAGATTACGAGCCTGGCGCGCTACCGACTGAGCCACCCCCGCCCGCTTCGTAACTGCAAAGACTGAAATTTTCACAAATTTAATTCAGTTTTTTACCCAACATTCGAGTAATTTTTTTCAGCATATATCCTTTTTTAACAGCAAAAATAGATTGCTTCTTTCACATAGCATAAATTTGTTTTTTTCTTTTTAAAGTGAATATCAGTGGTTTTTAAATAAAGTTTTTCCTCGTTATCTCAATTTTTTTTTTACTCATGTCAGCCATCACTAATCAACATTATTTTTTTACTCGTGGTTTTATTCGCATTAAAACGAATCTTTTATCCGCCGTGGCCAAGTGGTTAGCGTGCTTGGCTGCTGATCTAAGGGACCTGGGTTCGAGCCCCGGATAAGACATGGATGTTCGTATTGTTTTTCTGCTGAGGTCCTACCATCCTCTCTGATCTTCTACTGTGGCATATAAACTGACAGGTTCCTGTCAGACCTCTGTGGTAAGCAGCTGCTTGAGGGGATATTTATTATTTTTTCTAATGGCTGCAGATTCTTAAAAGTCCCAGCAGCAATACCTGTTCATTTAAAGCCGCACATCATCATTATCTATTACACAGCTCCTGAGATAATCAAACTGAGGCACTTGATGATGGGTGAAATCATTCAAAACCACAACCTGCCTGAACAATTTTCATCACTTTAGTTTCAACTCTGTTCATCACCAGACTACCTTATTGCCAGTCTCATTCACAGCTCTAAAGAAAGAGTTCATCTTTTCAGCATTCGCCAAAAGCGCCAAACCAACATAATCTAAATCAGAAATTTGTAAACCTGTAGACCATTTAAAGGCGAAAATCTTCCCTTTGCAGTGAAAACTGCATAAAAAGTAAAGGAAATTAAATGTACCGTTGTCGGACTTCAGTAGCAATGCTAAACCAATCGCAACACGCCTTACCAATTTTCACATACAATTCAGTGTTATTAATACAGAGCTTTCATTGTGCTAATTGGTGTGCAAAAAAAGTGCCACTCAGAGGTAAAACAACCCAACCTATTATGCTAATTAACTTGTCTGGTATGCCATACGATCTCATTATCAACCTCAAATATGACGACCAACAGAGTCAAAAGCCATTTTGAATTCTACAAAGCTAATAATCACAGGTAAATATTTCTCAATAATCTACTTAAGTGAAAAAATATGTTTTATACATCCCCAGCACTTCTGAATCCACTGTTCCTAACACAGTTGTCCATCAACCAAATTCATAATTCTATTAAGCAGAATAATGCAAAGAACTACACCTGAAAGAGAAAGCAAGCTTACACCCCTATTAGTTATCACAAGAACTGCGATTACTCTTTTTAAAAATGGGGATAATAATAGCTATGGTAAAATCCTTAGGAACAACACATTTATCATAAAAGATATTCAAAATTTCAGTCAGCCATGTAACAACAAACATTCCCAGCTCTAAGCATTCCGTAGTAATTTCATCTATTCCTGGGGTTCATGCACTATAAGTTTAGAGATTGCCAAAATAACTTCAGATTGTGATATAGGTCCAACATTAAAGCGAGAAATGCATCTATCATCATTACAAAGAATGGAAGTAAAACATCACTGAAATACTCAGCACATCTAACCATGACAGAATCCTCACCTTCAATAACTTGATCATATTTTCCCCTCAATCCCTATGTACCCATCTGTTTCTTCTCACACAGAATTAACTATCTGTTGTAACTTTCTGCTATTACGCTATTTAGCTACTTCCTCTGCGTTGTCAGCCAATCAATCAGGACCAAAATTCTTATCAGCCTTCACTTCAGTTGATCATTTACAAATTTATTAAGCTCTTTGTAATATTAGCTACTAGGATTAGTAGGATGTTGACTAAGGTTATTCCTGCAGTTTTCCTTTGAAAAATAAGATCCAGTGCCTTATCACTCAAATAACTTTGTCTCCTCAGCTATTTTTTTACCCCAAAAAGTACAGTTTAAAAACAAAAAGCCTGTTTAAGGTGGACCCATTCTTCCTCAACTTCAGTAGTAAGTAAATCACAATTGTCATACTGACTAAGTATCCTATCATGGTAGGCTTTGGCTATATCTGGATCTTTCAGGGCCTCACTCAGTGTTAAAGATAATTCTCTTAACTTTAAAATAAGCATTTCTTAAGCTTCAGTTGTAAGACACTTTTGGATAATCATCAGACCCAATTTCAGCTCCCCTAATGATCTAGTATTTCTAACCGAATTTCTAGCCCATTTATTGTTAATTAATATATAATCGATAATATTCCTATGAAACACAACAAATGAAACTCGTGTGTATTTATAAATGCCCTGATGTTTGTAGCATGTGTCATTCTTAAACCATTAAGTTTACTTACCTGCAGGAGACGTTCCGCAGTGCCATTGCAGCCACAAATGGTAAAGGGACCTCTCATCCCTCCCCAAGATAACAGTCAACACCAAGTCACCTAGAACACAGGAAATATCTCCTTTCTTGATAGAATTTAAAATATCCTGAAGTTGTCTGTAAAAACCCAACTTTCTAATTCTCACCAATCTTTTGTGGGGGCACAACAACCAACAACATTCGTCTTCAATACTAGTTTTAACTTAACTGTAAGAAAACTTTCATAATGCAGTCATATCCTAGAAGAGCATCACTAGCATGTCTGCTGAGAAGCAAACTTACACCTTGAAGGTGTTTCCTATTCTCCTTTCCTGAAAAGAGAAATTTAAAATTATTTTTAAGTATCTGATCTTTACCTGTCCATCTGGTCTCTTGCAAGCCCATAATATCTGGATTATAATGGTGGAATTCTTGTCTGAAGACATCAAGAAAATAATCTCTGTGCACACATTCACAAGAGTCCTCACATTACAAGAACCTGTGGTCAGAAAATGGTTAGTGGGATGTTTAAAAAAAAACTGTTTATTGAGATAGGAAGCGCCAACACTATCAAGCAATCCCCTAATTGCACGCATGGGGCAAACACCTGTTTTTCCCACTACTAAAGACTTAAAGTACCTATGCTTGTAGGGGAGGACTTCCTTCAGTGTAGGTTAAGTGATGCCTGTAGAGGTAAGGATTCAGGTACCTGTGATGGCTTCTGATCAGGATTATCCACCAGATAATATAAGTTATCCTGTGCATCTATTCAGTCAGGGCTGTCATCCCACAAACAGAAAACACAACACTTTTTCCCTCAAGAGAAGCCCACCAGTGCAGCAAGTTAGGATCCGTAATCAAACTCAGAGCTATAATTCCATTCAGGTCGGTATATAAGTCAGTACCAAGCCCTGTGTGGTTGACCATTACTATGCAGGGTAGAAAAAAAACGAAGAAATAATAGCCATAGTAGTCCAGAACAACAGGCCACACTGATCTGACAGACCTATCTTTCTGTTCCCTTAAACAAGAGAGCATCTCTTTTAAAGATACTATCAGTATGCACCCAAGAAGGCAGGGTTGGACTTTAGGTGCTGGCCTGCATCATCAAGGGGACTAGTGCATAGCTCTCTTTCCAGTTACACCTAGCAACCAAGTGACAGTAAAATAATTTCATATTAATATAGATCAATTCATAAAATCTGGTGGCAGTAGGGCAAAAAAAAAATCAACGAATTTTCAGTGAACAATGTTTAATGAACAAGAGGAAGTTCAAAAACAATGTTATGGAACAAATTTATGCATTTCAACCAATCATTCAACAAATGGCTTACTTAATATTTCATTTTAGCAAATACATTAAACTGAAAAAGCATTTAGAAATAAATATCTGTTATAATTATACATAACTAATCGAGAGAGTTTGAATTCTGATCTACATCTATGCTTTTGAAAGACATGTCATCCCTTCAAACATAGGTTTTACTTCAACACATTTCTGTTATAAGGAGATTGTGATAAATGTTACACCAAAATTCATAATCTCTATGGTATGGGCAATAACCTGGTAATAAATGGGTAAAAGAACGTTTTATTTCCTCCATATTGCATGAGGGAACTACTGAAAAGCTGCTTTGTGGCATTCAATTAATGCATCATGATACGACATGAGGTGAAATAATTTATGTACTGAGATGCTCAATATATTTTGAAAGGGTCTAGCCTTACCATTTAATATTCTTAAGCTGTGCTTCAAAAGCAGAAGCCCAAAAATGTTACAGAAATTTTATTAAAAAATCAACAACTATTTTTATTGTTAAAATATGATCATCACAAATAAGAAAAAGTAAGAATTGCTGCTCTGAATCCATCACACATAACCGCTGGATGCACTGATTATAATTATCTAAGTAATGGAAAATTATATTATTATTTACAAAAATTGTGCAAAAAATACATATTCTGAACAAACAAAATAATAAACATCGAATTTTTACTGTCATACTTTTCACTATAATTTATCAATATTTATTGCTTAAATTTTTTTAAATACTAGAAATATGAAGAAATGTAATGGAAAAAAATTCCATTCTTTACTTTTTTTGGCAGTGTACACATACAATTAAAAACAAGTTTAACTAAATAGATTTTTTACAACCGACTCTTACCAATAAATAGTTTTCTGGAAAAAAAGCTTTGCCAACATGCGAGATTCGAACCCACATCTCTGGCATGTATCTGGAGAGACATGATTTTGAATCCCACACGTTGGCAAAACTTTTTTCCATAGAACTATTTATTGATTTATTGACTACAAAAGTCAACAGGTAACTCTGTGGATTTGCTATTTATTGACTCTTATCAATTTTATAATGAAAGTACTATTACAAATATTGTAAATTCCCTATTTTTCACATTTTAAAAATTGTTTATATAATTACTCAAATACTAACAATTATGGATTCACACTAAACAATAAATTACAGAAGAATCTAAGACAAAAATTTATAAAAGTGTGAAAGTTCATGCTCATTGGTGAAAACAAACATACTAAAAAGCGATACACTTCAGAACAGTGTAAAAAAAATAGCAATTAATGCATTATGTGGTCCCTTGAAAAGCAGCTATTTCAAAACATTTTCAATTATATGCCACCAAATTTCTATGTAAATAACAATTACATTTGTTAAATTTTCAAGGTACAGTAGCTCAGTACATGGAATAGAAAACGAAAACAATAAAGCATTTTACTTCAATAAATGCAACTGAAGGGAAAATATAATTTCATACTGAAAAAATGATCTGAAGTGAACTGCCGATTAAAAATAAGAAATTTCTTGCTCACTATACATTTGGCTGAAACTTTTATTTTAGCTGTTACCAGTACAGGAAACTTAACTGGAAATATGCAACATTTAAAAGACTTTATCCCAATGACACTCAGCTGAATAGTGATGATGCTTATTTACAAAATGCAAATATTTTCTTGGAGATGCTCAAATTCTAATATTGATGCAGGAGAATAAATATTTGCTGCCATGATATTAAAAATAACTCCAGTGTAATAAAATTATCCAACAACAACCACTTTTGATACTTTCCAAGCTACGAATATTTCGTACTGTAACACAATTTGCAAAATTTCCTTAAATTCTTTTAATATTCCAATATTTAGTTAGGCTATGAGAACGGGTATTACAACAGTCTACTAAAATTTAGTTAGGGCATATCAAATGGAAAGTAAAATTTTGAGGTAAACTCAATACTTAAAATAATGGCACAATGTTAACAATACAAATTCGTATGAATTTGAGGAAGTTAATTATTCATAATATATCGTATATAGGAATTTACAATATAATATTTACCTTCTTATAATGATTAATTTAAGTAATTTGAATACAATTTACAACAGCAAAAAATATTAACGATTAAAAACTTACACTCTCCAACTGAGAGTACGTTATTAATCATGATCTTTGGATCTAGCATAATAGAAATATGTTCCTTCTGTTTACTGTCAAGACTCATAACTATGATGGAGCAGAGCTCACTAGGACCTGGAAGCATGTGGCATGAAGGATTTTTAAAATATCTCAGTGATGTTTTAAAATATGACCACCCTTATCATTGACTAAAAGTTACTTGTAGCACAAATGTGGAATATTATAAAAGTATAATGACTCAGTTATTCATCCCCTTTACAAATTGAACAACTAGCCTGCTTTAGTTCTGTGAATATTTTGATTGTACAGAAAGTTTTGGTAATTAAAATTCTGAATTTTATTAGACTTCGTTGGGAAAAATTACATAATACATAAAATTTCGCTAAATTTATCATGAAAAAACAAAACCTCTACAAGCACCTTAGGAACTTTATGTTAAAAAAATAAATTCTGATATGCTTCTAATTATATCAATATCGTATAGTTACAAAAACACTTCAATACATGATAAATAGAATCACTAAATACAAAAAATAAGCCAAAGTAGTTTTCATCAAATAGTTGCTTACAAATGTTCAAAACTGTTTTATGCTTTTTATTATTTTTTTCCACTTTTCTTATTTGCTGCTGGATTTTCTGTATTACTGCAATTAAAGTGAAAACATACTCTTGTTTGTAGTTGTCATTTCTATCAAATTGCTAAACAGTCTGAAATGAATATACATTTCTATATTTGCCATAAGGCTTGTAAAAGTACTTGATGATAGGGATTGAGGAAATAGAATAACACATGTGTCATTAATAATTCTCTAGTGGTGTAATATTTTGTACTTTATAAATATAGGCATATGTATAAAAGATGAGCTTACTATAGCTGTTAAGGTGATGCATAACAGACAAAAATTTAACTTGTTTCCAAATGTCTTGAATAATGGCAACAGTAAATGTAAAACATACCAGTATGATTAGGAGAAGGGGGGGTTTACTTGTAATTTAATAGTACTTAACACCTGTTAACCCTTTAACTACAATGATTCCCAAATTGAGGATTCTATAAAATTAATTCATTATTTTTTTTTAAACAAATATAAATTTGGAATTAATGCTTGATGCTAGTCTATGAACAGGAAAAAATGATAAAAAAGAAATTTCATTCTTTATGCTTGACAACCTGTTGCAATACTGTGCAACTTAGAAGACAAAATTCAAGATACGTGTTTATTTTTTTAAATGTGGTCTTTTTTGCCTCATTATAAGAAGCTAAATAAGTAAATTTCATTGCATTTTGTGTCAATAATATTTATAACTGTAGTTTAATAACCCTAGAATGGTAGATAACCCTAGAGTGGTAAAAATGTGAATATTTTGCATTTTTATGTGAATTTTGCACGTTTATGTGAATATTTTGCAGTTGTAATATGTATTCATAAAACATGTGTAATACCCATTTGGGGAATTTTTGTAGTGTTAATTGTAGACACCTATCGCAGAAAGGGAAGATGGACTCTCCCGTGGCCATCACAGTGACAGAGTGATAGCACACTTGGTTATTATTGATCAAGGAGAAATGGGTTCAAAACCCAGATAAGTTACGAATGATTCTTTTCTGTTTTTCTGCCGAGGTCCTTTCTCCCTCTTTTATCGTCTCTTTGGTACATTATACTGACAGACTACAGTCAGATCTCTGAAACAAGCCAATGTTTGAGGAGGTAGTTAATTTTCACAAAGTAAAATCAGATTGTTCATTTTATTCTTCAAGAACAATGTTTGCCACTGAAGACCAATTTTAATGCAAATGAAATGCAAATTAAATACAGTACATAAATACATATCACGAGGTTTTAGGACAACCCTAAAACATCTGAATACATTTACTGCAACATATATAATTGCTTAGGTTTAATTTGTTTCAGCTGCTTAACTGAAAACTGATTATTGAAAAGTATCTCACTCATTCTAAAAAAAAAAATGGTTTTCAAAAGCCAATAATCTTCATTTTTCTGATGATAGGATAAAACTAATGGAAATAATCTTCATGACCAAGTTTTAATGTGTAGCTAAGATAATTAGTAATTTTCATTTAGTACAGAAAATTTTATACAGAAAAAGTGGTGTTTTTATGGGAAATGCCCTGGAACATACTCAAGGAGAAATAGGAGCATGAAGCCTTGGAGATAATGCATAAAAGGAGCTGATGATTTAATTTACCATTGCTGTTTTACATGGATGATCAAAGGGAAAAATATTAACTCTTAACTGGTGAGATGGGGTTAAGAAATGATTTTTCATCCCCCTATTGATGAAGAATTTTTGAAATAGGTTCCATGTTTGAGGTACCTTCAAACTTTGTATACGTTTGATCTTGTGTGTAATATATTGTATGAGAAACCAGAACAAGTTAGATAAAGCTTTTAAGACTTGTTCTTTGTATAGGAAGTACCTGCATTTTAAATATATTTATTTATACATCTGTGCAGAGTGAGTGCAAAATGTCTCAATTATTTTGTAAGCTAAACTGTTTTAACCTTTAACATGCTAGTTTTCTAGAACAGAATTTACTCTGGTGGCAGGGTTAATTTTGAGTTTTCAGGAGAAAAATGAACAACTTTCAAACCTTATCCCAAAATAACTAATACACAAAATTGGTCAGGTCATATCCAAAATAAAGAGCATTTATTTGCAAACTTTCATCAAATAAAATATTTGAGAAAAACAGCATACATACTAATTTTAATACCACCTTTTTAAACAATATAGTAAAAAAGGGGTAATTTCATTGGGTTTGAACCTCATTCTGAAATGAAACTAATGAACAGAATATGACAAATAATATCTTAAATGAAGGAGTATTTAATTCTACATAATACTATATAAATAGATTATCCTGAAAAGTTGAACAAATTGCAAAATAATTTAAAAACCAGAAATATAGTAAAAATTAAAACATTTAGATATATGCATTTTTATGAAATGATGCATATATCTTCTATTTAAAAAAACATCCATTTTACCAGTTTCCTTTTGAGGTAATACGACAAGTTTAAGAAAAAGATGAATGGCAACAGTTTAATGAATGTTCTGCATGAAACCTTAGCTTGGAAACATTACCAGAAAGAAGAAAACAACTACATTCTGGAGTGAAATAAAATTACAAAAATAGATGCCACAGCAGCGTAATATTTTCTTTTTTTAAACTTTACAGGGCATCTTTTTTATTATCATATTTAATTTCTAAATTTTCAGGAATAATTGAAAAGAAATTAAAAATGGACGATTTCTATTGGGGTGGGGTGGAAACTTGAAGCATATTCTCTTGGGAACTATAGTTCCTACTAGATATGAGACTGAATTTGGCTCTGAAAACTATATACTTATGTCCCATTAAGGTTAAAGGTTGTGCGGAGGTAGTGTAACCACCATTTTTACAGTTACATTACCATTTTTTCTCCTTATTTTAAAACAATTTTTTTTTGCATTTTCTTGGTTTTGACAATGCCTAGGACATAGATGGAAGAGAAAATATTGATGTCATAGTGTCACTGCTATTGAAAAATTTAATCTAGAATGCATAAATTTGTTATTCTTTGTGAAAATCCATAGATAAATATAACTACATAAAAATGCAACACTCCCATAGGCTACATGGTGGCCTTCACTGGGTATTCAGTGCCACCATGTGCACCAGGTAGAAACTAACAAAGACACTAATGCACAGCACCTTAGGCTGTTCCACTTCCGACTCCATAGACATAATGTAAAGCCATGGAATTGCAGTGGCTTTGCAACTTCTTTTTGCAGGATAAATGTTTCTATCTTCAGGTTCTTCTCTAAAATAACTTGATAATTTATGCCACATCAGATATTTGCAAATATTTACACATTAAAGGGGAAGAGAAAATACGTAAAAACAAAGTTGGGAGGAAAAAAATCATTTTGCCACACTGGGGATCGAATTGGATACCTTGATTTTAGAAGAGACATATCATGACACTATCAACTGCTTATTTGAAATGTTAAAATGAAATACTAAGATTTCACTATAGGACAAATGTTCAATATAAATATTTTCATACTGTGTTTGATAATAAGATTGATTATGCACATAAACTAAAAAGCTTTATAAAGCAATTAATTGGTAGCATTTTGTTTCTTGCAATTTCAGTGCTTCACAGCAACTAATACACATCATTGTTAGACTTATTGCTGCTATTTGATAGCTAAGTAAACTTTGCCTATGTAAACCTCAAAGGATTTACGTAGGCAAAAGTGATACTTTGCCTACGTAAACTTCAAAAAGTTGCTACTGAATGGCAACTGAACTAGCACATAAGCTACTACCATTATCAACCAAGTCAGAACACGATCTGAGTAGTTCACTCTGGTACCAATAGGAGAAGCACTCTCGCTAGTTGTTAGTGTCATATCTTTATGTAGTTATATATATCTATGGTGAAAACCAGGCTTATAACCAGAGGGGTGTAGTCCATACTTCTGAAACTCAGTACAAAAAAAAGTTAAAATTAAAGAAATGAATATTTTGCATTTAATAACTTGTTTCTAATTTATTTTTACTTTATTACATGTAGTTACATACTTTACAAAAATAAATAAAGATTTTTTACCTACATAATATTTTACTTCCATCACCATTTTGTCCCCAAAGAAATTTTTTTCTGGCTATATGCCTGAAGGAAACGAACCTGCATTGATACACGTACACACAAGATTGAAATTTAAGATATATGTAGTAAGGTCCAAAAGTTTCCAGCCCAAAGGTATTAAAGAGGTAATAGAATCAAATAATTTTTATTTTTCAATATAATCACCCTTTATTTCAATACATTTTTTAAAACGGCTAATTAACTTTTCTATACCAATGAAAAGATAATCTGAATTTTTGTCCTTAAAATGGTCTAAAACTGCAGAAATGACACTTGTAAATTTTTTTCCATGCATATCCGACTTCAATTTTGAAAACAAAAAATAGTCACTAGGGGCTAGGTCAGGGCTGTACAGTGGGCGATTTAATTCCTGGAAACCACATTGCTGAATAGCAGCAACTGAAGTGTGCACTGGCACATTGTCGTGCAATAAGCTCACTCCCCAGGTCAGCTTTCCTCACCATTTCTCTCTGATGGTATCCTTCAATTTATACATTAATGATGTATAATATTTACCAGTAACTGTAATATTTCATTCCTTAAAGTCAACTAGCAGAATCCCCTGAGAATCCCAAAAGATGGTGGCCATGATATTTTTTTGGTCATGGGAATACAGCCTCCACTCCATAGATTCCCGTTTAGACAGGGGATCATGGTACAGAACCATAGTTTCATCTCCCGTGACATTTAAATCAATCACTTCTTTTTCTTGCTCTTCACAGAGTGCTAAAAATTCAGTACAGCATTCCACGCATTATTGTTTTTGAACACTCAAAAGTTTTGGGACCCATCTTGCACTCACTTTGTTCATACCAAGATCGTTGTGTAAAATTTGAAGTACTGTGGTTTTTGAAAGTCCACACCTTGCTAATAATTCTTTAGTTTTCAGTTGCCTAGCCTTTAACACCTCTTCTTGCACCAGCACAATTGTTTTCGGAGTGAATGTTTCTGCAAGTCTGCCTTGACGAGGTTCATCTTCAATCGAATCTCTCCCTAAGCGAAACTGCTTAGCCCATTCTTTAACCATCGAATATGACGGGGAAGATTTGCTGTACACAACATCTAAATGTCGTTTAATTTCTGCCGGGCTTTTGCCTTCTTTCATCAAAAATTTAATGACCGTGTGATACTCAAGTTTAAAGATTTTAAAATATTGGGCAACAGCACTTCTATTTGCGATGCTAGCTGGAGTGCTACTACTGATGCTAGAGATGCAAAATTTTAACTGCAGTGAAACAAAACATAGGGTGGGGGAGTTCGCGGAGCTAGACCTGTCAATTCTTGTTCTAACATGTTCAGGCCAGAAACTTTTGGACCTTACTACGTATACAAGCAGTGAGCCAGATAAAAAACAAACCTGAAGATCATTATTCCTTGTTTCTTCATTCATTATTTCTTTTTCTAGTTGGTTTATTTATATTGTAAAAGGCACTGATGGTCAAAACTTCCAATGGCGAAGCCAACTCTGTCTGTAGTTTTAGCAAACCCTATAGTGGTTTCAAACAGGAATATAACAGTAGATACTTCTATTGACTTTTTTTTTGGCTGAACTGTAAAATGGAAGTCTGATATATGTGAGTACACCAACTCACATTAAATTACTTCCTAAAATATCTCAAACCTCACACATCAATAAATATTGGAAATCATGAATATAGTCTTTTCAATGATAGTATACCACAAAAATAACAAAATTACACAAAAAAAAACTTTGAAATTTTTTTGAAAACAAAATTGCTTTGAACACAAAAAGAAAGCAATTTGAAATATGCAATGAAAAAATTTCAAAACACATTTGTTGCAAAAGAAATTTGAAGAAAAAAACTCAACATATATGTGATTAATTTCTGTTACTAACACAATTCCAACTAACAAAGCAAGAGGGGTCTCACTAACTTGAAGATAAGAAATTTTTGAGTAAACCAATTCTCTTAGCCAGTTTGGTGGAAAAATCTTATATAAATAACTATTAGTTTAATTTTTTTCTTTCTGGGAATTCTACTTGAACCAATTCTGTTCTGATACTGACTATCCCAAACTCAATATACTATCTCATACAGAAATGGCCCTTTTCAATCTATTTTTCCAATGTCCCTACAAATCTCAAACTAGATGTAAAATATATTATCTTAAACAGATAAACAGTTTTGAACTTTTGAATATCCTTATTAGAAATTTTTAAAACAATTGCAAATTTAGTTTAACACTAATTTTTTAATTAAACACAAGTGTTTCAAAGTATTCTTCAAATACTTTCAATTAATGAAAATTAAAGAACTTCTACATACAAAAAGAGTTTGAAATGGTCTAAGCCAGAATTCACTTCCAACAGTCTTTTTTTTGCAAAAAGATATGTGAAATATCTAAAAATGCATAAGAATTAAAATTTTGCTTTTGAAATTATTAATTTTATATATCACACATTAATGCATGTAACTGAATTGCTTACCAATATTCAAACTATTACATATATCATTTGTTATGTATCAGTTACAAAATTTATGTCAAGATTTCATGTGTGAAATGTGAATCTAAAAATGAAGTGGAAATGTTGACTTTGTTGAAACACAAATGCCAGATTTCTGGATAAGGCATAATTGTTCCATCAGTTGAATGCTGACATTTCTCACTTGTTATTCACTGTATACTTGAGATATAATTTCTCAAAAATAACATTCGAATAAGTTATTTTGCTTACTGTGGATATATTTCTTAAATGAACCCTGAGGCAATATTTTTTTCAGATACATATTTTCAGCTAAATTCTTTGGTGTAAAATTAAAATGGTTCAGATCAACTTGAAGAATACAAAATATTAAATAAAAGCTATTCTGAACCAGCATGCATGAGTACAAAATTGCCAAAACTATGCATTGTGTTTATCAGTATTTATACTTTCAAAAATATATGAATTAATGAAGTATACAAACACACATATAAGCTTTGTTAAAAAGGTATTGTATATCTGCTAATAAACAAACTTTTAATTATAAAGAACTTTAATCCAGCATTACACAGAAGTATCAAATTTTAGTTTTTATCACCAGATTTTTTCATTCTTTTTCAATACTCAATAGAAGTTTCTACTATAAGTTTTTCTTCTTGCAATATTAGGTTGAGTCACAAATTTTCACATTTTACACCTTATTAATAAAATACAAACAGAGGAAAGAAATTTGGATGCTTTGCAGATTTGAAAAGTTGTGGTTCAGAAAGGTCCCAAATGAGTTAACTGTGATTTAAAAGTGAGATATAATATTAAGTTTAAAATTAAAATGAATAATATATAATCTTTAGATACCATATTAATTACATCAATTTTAATCCCTGTTACTTGATCTTTCACTGTTATTCAGAAAGGATAGGATAATACTGTTAGTTTGAATAGTCTTTATACATATAGTTGATTCCTTTCTTAATTTAGTGACACTAGTTTCATATTTTTATCTCTTTACTAATATACAAGATAACAATCATATAATAGACAGCATTAATTTTACACATCTTTAACAAATGCACCAGCTTTCATAATCAGAAGTTAAACTTTTCTGCTTTGTTAACTTCCACTCAGTTTTTTGTAGCTGAAAAGTTAAACTGCAAGGAATTACTGTCTAATAACAAAAAAATGAGACATTTACCCTGTGATGTTTTGAATACCAATAACCATGCAGAATTGAACTTTCAGTATGAGAAAGAGCAGCCAGAATCTAAAACAATGATATACACTTAACACTTTGTTGGTTTACTACAAGACAAAGAGGTACATGAGCATTTTTTTTTTTGATAAATTAAAATCAGGCATAATAGCAAAAGTTGCATGTATTTTTTAATCATAAAATCAAACTAAGATCAAAAAAGATTTACAAGCTTTTATCATTAATAAACATAGCAATATTTCTATTTTTTTTAATACAGAATTTATTCACAAGATATATTGCTTACTGATTAAGTTTAAAGCCAAATACAAAATCACAATAACTCACACAAAGATACTTTTTTAACAACTGAAATGCTCCAACTGTTTTATTCTATGTTTTCAACAGTACCTTGTTAAGTAAAAATCAAGAAACTATTCAATAAAAAATGCAGGTGATGATCTTCATAGTTCAGAATTTAATGCTGACTTTCTTGACACTCTACAGACATCTACTTTTGCTTGTCAAGAATGACCACAACAGGAATTGAAAGCTTTTTAGACTAACAGCAGCTGCTGAAAACAACTTAAAAAAAAAATCCATTGAGTCACAGTTTAAAACTTTGTACCATCTGAGGTCATTTCTCTCTTTTTATGATGGCAGTGACAAAACAATCTCTTCTCAAAGGTATACATTGTCATTTCCAACATTACAGAAATTGTCCAGAAGTTATTCACTTTCTTTTGTTAACAACATCAGTAGTCTTTTTGAGGTACATTTCACACTGGCAGTGGTGATGCTGGCTTTACCACAAAGGAATATACCATCCTGTTTCTCACATATATATATATGTTACTATTGTAGCAAAGTATAAATAATCCCTATAGACAACATGGCTGTTAAGATATGGCAAGTCTCATTCACAAAAGTTAATACCATATCAAATCTTTGACTTTCAGCTCTCTCATGGCAGTGTTAGATATGCTGGTTGTGAATGTACAAATCACTACATTAAACATATATTGAATTATATCTTCTTCATAGCAGAACTCTTCCAATGGTAGCTCACAATGGAGAACCAAATGACCCGATGCCAGTAAAATTAATGATACTTTAATGTTAACAATGTTATATATTAGATAACAATGTTATTAATTAACAATGCTATATAATACTATGATATGGTAAAATGCAATCTTGTTCAGTAGAATAAAAATGTATTTTACAATAGTGCTTAAAAATTTTCAAGCAAAATATTTTGACTCATTTACCTTTTCTTAATCAGACACCCTTAAAAACAGTTTGAAGTGTCCTGCTTAAACTGTATATTCAAAAACAAAAATATTAAACTATTTTAATGATTTGTACATTCTCAAACCTCACACAAGATTTAAAATATCCTAACCAGCTGATAATGTGACAAATTACACATCAGTTTATAAAATAGGCTTTCCATTCATGTAAAGGAGAGATTGCTTCAAATGTTTTCCTACTATTTTATCACAGATAAAAATCACGTTTTCAGTAGGAATGGTGAGGCATAGAGATCCTGTGATTAACAGCTATCTATCACCATGTCAAGAAACACAGTACCCACCCTATGGGGACGGAATGCAACAGATCAGAAGACACTAGCAAGGAACGGATATTACTACAAATATTGAACTGGCTCTTGAATATCTGGAACTAGTCCTATCTAAAGACACTTATCTGTTCTGTTTTGACAATAATAACTTTTAAAGTGTAAAGTAATAAATATGAGATTTCCTTTAAATTTAAACAAAACACACAATATTAATCATAATCTGTAAGCCCTAATATAGTTCTTAAATATTTAACTAAAAGAATATGTATAGTACTTTTTTAAATGTCTTTCAGGAGGAAATGAAGTTGATTTCCAGCTTAGTCCCCCCCCCCCCCACACACACACAGACATTCTTCCCGAATAAAACATGGAAATATGACACAGTTTCTTACCTTCACTTATTTTTTGTAAATTTTTTTCAGAAATGGCAAGTGACTGATCACAAATTTAATAATCAAATTTGATATTTTACATTAAAGTTATCTTCTGCTTCTAAATTTCCCTTCAGTTATACCATATGCCACAGACATCTGACAGAAACTTGTCAATATGCCAAAAAAAAAGACATGACAAAGGTGTGACTTTTACAAAAGACAAAAAATACCAATCCTTTCTCTGGGATTTGAACACAGGTTTCTTTGCTCCACAGCCAAACATGACAACCCAGTATTTTATAAAAGATTTTTCCCCACTGTATAACCCCACATACACCCCCATTATTTTCACTAGATGGATACTGCCTGAGATCATCAGTGTTCATTTTATTATATTCAAAACTCATTTGGGAAGCTGGCACAGATCCATAGAAGAGAAAATTGATGTTTTAATTTTTTGTTAATGCTCATTTGTGAGACATATTTTTTTTCAATCTGAAAGTCATAAAAATATTCATTACATTTATTTTAAAGAAGTCACTTTAACAGGTAACTATGAGGAATGTTCATATTGCCAGTCTTCTTTCTAAACTTATATTAGCAAGGTTTGCATACTGACTGACTAATCAGCAAAAAACACAGGAAAATGTGATGGCTTGTTTGCACTGTGCATAAACTGGACAACATGTTTTTTTCCTAAAGTCCAAATTTTAGCAATTAACAGATATCAAGTAATTTTTTTAAGTCAGTAGTATACATTAGAGTAGGGGTTCTCAACATAGGGTATGCGGTAAAATTTTTTGGGGTATGCTGTGAGAGCTCAAAAGTCACTAGATCTAGTAACAAAGTCACTAAGTTGGCAACACTGCTAGATTAGTTTCTGAGAACTGAGTGACGAAGCGCAGTGCTGTAGTTCATGTCTGTACACATCTGTCAATCCTCCCTTCCCTAACTGAGAGCCGAGCCTACCCGAACAGCTGATCACAGCCCAGTCAAAACATCCATTCTAAGTGAGTGAATGTGCCTTTTTATTGCTCTATGTATTTGTTGTGATTTATTTCACTTGCTGTGCTTAAAGTTATTTTTAGTCTTCAGTTTACTGTGAAGTTAAATGAATGTGTTACTAAAGTGCCTTGAAACATGGATAAATGGATAATTAAGAAGAAAAGTAATGTGGAACCAGAGCCGATTTCTTCTACATCTACAACTACATCATCATCCCATGTGAGTAAAGAGGTGGATTCAGCAGTAACTAAAAGAATGTTAAATGTTAAACAATCAAGTGATAAAAAAATTAAAAAAAAACATAAATATCATGAATCATATTTACAATTTGGTTTTACATGGACAGGAAATTTAGTAGAACCAAATCCACAGTGCGTTGCTTGCTCTGAAGTCTTGTCTTTTATGGAGACACTTTGAAACAAAACATGAACATTTAAAACATAAGCCCTTAAGTTATTTTGAATGTCTTTTAGAAGACTTGAGTAGTAGAAAAAGATGCTACATACACATTTCAGGAGGTACATGAAGCATAAAAAGTTGAGAACCACTGCATTAGAGAATTTAAGGTACCAAAAAAAAAAATTCTCTTGCATTTTTACTATTTTCTTCAGAGATATTTCCCCATAACTTCTTATTCATAAGGTAAAATTTTCTGTTCTCTACGAAGGTCATTTTTCAACTGCACAAATTTTTCAATATTCACTGCATGTTTCAGCAAACAATGTGCTAACTGCTTGGCCATTATGATAGCTTTTACTAAACTGTCATACCTATTATTAATATCAAAGCTCATTACAAGCAAAATTTGCAGATTGCAAATGATAACTTATGTGTAATAGACAAATGAATTCACAGCTCTATATTTTTATTAATAAAATGCATGGAAACTTTAAAAAAATGTTTAGAAGTTGAATTTGAAAGTGGATGGAAATAGACATTAGCAATTTCAGATTACTATAAACTTTTTAAAAAAATGTAATGTTACCTTGTATTTTAAAACTAAAAAATTGTAACTTTCCTGATTTCCTTATTTAATTATATTCATAAATTCATTCTATAAAACCCAAAATTAATGAGGGAAATATTGTTTATTTCAGATTGCATTTAGATAATAAAGTTTGTTAGTTTTATCCTATTTAAGTCCTTCAGCTGTACTGCTATATGTACATAAAAATATTCACTGCTCATATTCAGATGATTACTGTGAACAATAAATATTCAATTACATGTAAATACTATATATTTCATGATCACGTTTAAATTTTTTTGATGAAAAAATGCCAAAATGCTTATAAATTTTTGAAATCCAAATGTAGTGCAATCCTGTTTCTGAGAATGAGGTATAAGATATATAATTTCTTAGGGAGAATTTTTTTCATAAAATTAACAGAAAATGTAATTTAGAGATTTAAAAGAGAACTCTAGATTACCTGATGTAATGGAGGATAAGAGATGCATGGATAATAGATAAATACAGATAAACAAACAAAAAAAAGTTAAATGTATGCATTTTTCTGAAAAATGCTCGAAAGCTTGGTTTTACAAAAATACATATAAAAAAAAACATCAATAATATACCAATCAATAACCATATACCATCAACAATATAATAACTATACTAATTAAAAATAAGCATTTAAAATTTTTTAGATTTTTCTTCCTTGTGTTAATCCTTGAGTCACAATAGTTAACCATCAAACCATATAATTGAGAGCTTGCTGTATGTGTAAACTATGTGAAGACATCCACCAGCATCTTTTAATCTTATAAATAGAACCCTGCATGGATAACAAAAGTCCTATCCACAACTGCATCTGCAAGGGCTTATCCACATCACAAAACTTTATCCGCATCCATATATGTTGCTTACTTAATAACTGTCAAGATTTTACAAATGTTTGAAGTCTGATGTGTGTTTATGAGTAAAAGAAATCAGTCTAATGGTTTATTAATGAGTAATTAATAAATGAAAATACTGTGAAAAATAAAAAAGCCTTTTGTTCATTAAAATATGCTTTAGTACATTTAAACAAAAACTTACATAATTATAATTTTGCAAATTCTTCTGAATTAATTTTGCCCTTTTAAGGGCAGTTATCAGTGATTATGGAAAGAAACTCCTTTTCATTACCCTGTAACTTTCCTCTGTAACTTTTTGATCTGCCCAACTGAAAATTTCATTCAACTGATATTAAATTCCCATTTTCTACATAACACCCTTACAATTTTTTGAATTTATATTCTGTTTTGCCAGCAAAACAATTGCTTATTTCACATAGGATAAGTGTTTTTTAACTTGTAGCTTTATCACAATGGATTTTTCTTTTTCTTTTTAGAGTGAATATCAAAACTGAATTTCCAAATTAGGTTTCTTTTAACATTATCTTAAGTAATTTTTTACTCACGTCAACCATCAATAATGCAATAATGTTTGCTCATGATTTTACACATCTTATCAAATGAGAGACTTTATCCACCAACCACATTAACATCATTTTTTTTAATCTGTGGTTTTATCCATTATCCATGTCAAGGTTAATCTTTTATCCACTGTTAAGGCAGATATCTACATCCACACAGGGCTCAACTTATAAATTGGTAGTTCTTACATGACTACTCTGATCAAAAAATTTTAAGGTAATTTTAAAGCCTTTTAAAAATTTTATCCTACTACATGAATACACATAAATCTGAATGGAATAAATGACTAGTAGTGCTCCATATGTAAATATCTGGCCATTGCATATCATCAGAATTGCATACTGATAAAAGTTTTTTGTTTTGACATGACTAGTAACCATACTTGAGAAACTTCATGAAATATGTCTACGTTTATTTATATATAATTGAAAATATGTAACGAAAGTGATATTTGTTTTTAAATAATTAATATATTTTTATGTTGTTTGGCAACTATGATTGGGAGTATTAATTTTTTAACTTTTATCCATGTATTGATGCAGTTTTCACACTCTCTACAAACAATATACAAAACAAAAATCATTTTTTAAAGTTTAGATTCCTTTGGTGTAAAAAGACAATCTTAGTCAGTTGCATAACTATCTTCAAAATTCTGCTACAACCTGCAGAATGGGTGGAATCTTGCTTTACGCAATCAAAATTGGTCAAACTGTAACCACAGGATCTACTTATGATTAAACATAACATTATTACATTTTTTAACATGAACTGAGAAAAGAAAACAAATATTTTCCTTAAGCAACCTTATCCTTCAGATGAAAGACTAGTTCAAAGCTGAGAGCAATCAACATTTGGTCAAGATGGCGGCCAATGTTGGTGATAATTGATGCAAACAGTGCAAAGATGTTAAATTCCTCTTACTTAAAAACCACATATAAAGTATATGGTAAAGGCACTAGGCAAAACTGTCCAACCTTTTTTTAACAGTTCTTATGCCCTCCTATTACCTGCTCACTTAGAATGGACAAAAAATATAGTGCTGAAGCCAAATGTGACTACAAGATGAGAAATGGTGTATAATGTTCATTTGCAGCCATGTTGCATAGGGTCTTATGGCAGAGGTTTCTTCAATAAATTACCAGTACTTGCTTGAAATAAATAATAGTTGGCATCAAGCAGCACAGACCAGATATATGACTAAAATTGTGGCACTTTGAGGAATAACTGTATCTATAAATCTTGGATGTCATTTTCTCTTACGTTTTGTTGTAGGACTTGTCACTTGGCCTGTGTATAGTGGATCAAGCTGTGTAAGAGCATCACGAGGTAGCGATGTTACAGGAATGGTGCAGTAAGGTGAAACTGATGATTCTGGTACCCAACTGTCAGGCAACCTATATTTGAAATAAATATATATTTAAAAAAATTTTTTGCATAAAAAAAAAGCATTGAAACAACTTTAGTATCTGTAAGAAGGAATATGGAAAGTATACAACTAAAAAGACCTTGCTCAGAAAATAATTAAACAACATATTTTGAAGGATAAACTTAATAATTTTATTGCTCAACTGCAGAGAGCTTTTGAGTTGTTTTAGTTGAATATGTAAAGTTTTTACACAACATTAAATTTCAAATATCATTAAAACAGGATATAATTAACAACAGGATATAATTAAAAAATATTTATCCTGTTGGTGTAATGTATGTTGGTGTATTCAATGAGTCTGATTTTTAACCCAGTAGTACTCTACCCTCAAAACCTATGAATATAGATCAGATTTTTTTTTATTTGAGCAATTAGTCTATAACATTTCATTCTCAATAAACCAATGATTTAGTTCCAGTTAGATCAAAAATAAATATTTCACTGATTGTCAATAATTTCAAATATATTTAGCTTTGTGGAAAAAAAAAGTTTCACCAATGTATGGGATTTGAACCCATGTCACTCCAGATACATGCCAGAATTTTCTAAGACCACTAAACTAACATTGACTCCATCTCTTTTACACTAATATCATCTATCAATCTTCCTGTGATTACCTGGACTTGTCACCATCTATCATTGGGAATGGCAACTATTTCTTTTAATGTTGTGCTGAATAAGATGTAAAGAAATAAGACAACGGGTAACTCTGTGAATATTATTTATTGATTAAATCATTAACCTAATAGCACCAAGTGACTAATTTATTTACATCTTACTTAGCGCAATGCTAAAAGAAATAGTTGCCGTTCCCGATCATAGATAATACAAAGCCTAGTTGCAGAAATCACAGGAAGATTGATAAGTCATATTAGTGGAATAAAAGGCAGAGTCGATGTTATTTTAGTGGTCTTAGAACACTCTGGCATGTATGTGGAGAGATGTGCATCGAATCCCGCACGTCAAAGGTAACTCTGTGGATATTATTTATACTCATATTAACCCAATTACAAGCTATTATTATTTTTTAAATCATAGCTGAGAAATCCATATTTGTCTTATAGCTGGACCCAATGATTTCTTCTCTTTTGTAATCCTTTCCATGTATATTAGCCATTCATAACTGAGGTGGGAGTTGGCTCAGTCAGTTGTGCACTAGGCTCATAATCTGTAGTTCTCAGGTTTGAGACCCACCTAGGCCAATATTAAATGAAGATACTGATTGTCTTGGATAGGCTGCCATCCATTGGATGGGACATTAAGCAGTGGCTCCATATGCAGAAAAACAAAACCCTGTGCACATTAAAGAATACACTGGCTGGCCTTGATGGGAACTTACTATCTCTCTCTCCTAACAGTTATGTAGTGTCCAGTCCTTCAAACTATTTGTATATTACAAAGCTTTTAGGAGATTTTAATATGCAAACAGTTTGAAATGATAGAAAACTTTAAATTATTTTAATTTTAAAATAATACTTTTTTTTATATTTTGCACATATTTTATTAAGATATATAAATAACCTCTTCCAGAGATCTGGTTGCTATTCCATAGATGTGATATATAGCTCTGCGTGTAATGTTTGTTTACTGTATTATTCCATATTGAAGCAACACTCTGATTTAAGCTCATAAGTTCGATTTGAACTACTGTTAACACATTTTTTCTTAAAGCTTTGAAATTTTCTTGAAAATTAATCAAAAACTTTTCTTTTTAAAATCTGAGGTTCATATCTCTTCTTTTTTTCAGTTTTACTTTATCTTTTTTTGCACATTAACCTATTTCAATATTTCTAGAATTACTTTTATCATTCATTCCAGCATTCACCATGTAACTTCCCGAGACTGAAACCAAAACCACATTTGTTCTGAGAAATAACTACATAAGCTAGGTCATGGCAGAGTGCAAGAGACAGATGCCAATAATAAGACATATATAGTGCATATGGTTGTGCTTGCATATAGCATTGGCTCAATTTCTGCAACATTGGATATCTTTCAATGGTAAATAGCGTGATGAGACTTATTTATTTCCATCTCACTCTGTGCAATATTAAGGTAATAATTACAACCGGAGATCATAGATGGTGCCAATGGTTGGCTCAAAAAAAAACAAACTCTGTGATAGAGTTAAGTCTTAAAATTAGCGGAAAAAAGACGAGCTGGCATTAGTTCAACTGGAAGAATACTCTGGCATGTTTCTGGAGAGATGCGGGTTCAAATCCTGTAAGTTGGTGAAATATTTTTCCACTGAATATTTATTGATCTTTCAGTTAGTATTTTATTTATACTTTTATAATTAAACTTTTGTTTTTATTTTTACAATCATATTTTGATTTTATTTCCACAGATTTACAAATCATTATTGATCTTTTGGAATTATAATATATCTTCACCATTTTCTTCTGACAAGGAAATCTTACAACTTGTTGTTGCAGATTTTTTTAAATATTGTTTTAGGTTATTTCTTAACTTTTTTTTATTATTTATTTCTTAGGTTTTCAGGAAAAAAAAACAACTTTTCTGGTTTCCTGAGAAAAGATTTACTTATCACAGGAATCAGCCCTCCTATGGCTGAGAAGGCAATGACACAATTTTGTCAAGACAATGAAAGAACTTCATCAGGGTTGCCACTTTGGAGACTGAAATATTTGGGACATTGTCCCAAATGATATGTAAGAATTTGGAATATCTTTAGAGTTATAGTACAAAATTTGGGGCATTTTTAGAATTATGTCCAAAAATTAGGGACATTTTTCAAACAACCTCTTTCAAGCCTCAAAAAAATTTGAGAAATTTTTCAAATAACATTTCTTCAGACTTGCTCATATGGTTCACCATATATCAACTCAGCATGAAATAATATGGCATTTTATGTTGGCTTGCAGATTAACCCTTAGAGTGCCAAGAGCTGATTAAATGGTTTAAAAAATATCACTACAAATGACCTTGTAATGTGTTTTTTATGCTTACTTTCATTTTTTTTTCCTTTCAATTTTCATATTTTTTGTTTAGAATTAAATGCTCTTTCTCTTAATATGTAATGTGAACTATTTCATTAATTAGCTATTTCTTAATATGGCTTAGAAGTTGAGTTGCATTTTTAGAGAGGAGAAAAAAAATTCTCACACTGTTAAAGGACTTTGTGTCGCAGAAGCAGGCTTAAAATTCTTAATTTCTGCATGGTTCACGTAGATTTGAGTTTTATAATTGCTTCATAGAGCCCATCATTTAACATGCAAACAGAAAAATATTCATATTTTTCTTGTAATCACTTTTTAATTTCATTCATCAAAACAAAAGCTTTGAATTTTGCATGCTGTTACTAATCAACAAATAATTTTTACACTTTTTCAGAATACAGCACTTTTGGCAAGAACTAAAAGGCCTAATTTCCAATCAGTGTTCAACAGGGTATTACTGTATTTCAATTTTCTAATGAAAAAAAACCCCCCGAAAAATACAAAAATTCAGGATATTTTTGTGTCCCAAACATTGTATGTGGGGCAAAAGATTAAAATTCGGGACCGGTGACCCTCTCCCTCCCAGTAAAATTCTACTTTAAATATATTTTAAACTTAGTATTTATATTTTGTAACTTAAAAATAGGCTTAACTACCCACAGCTCCCTAGTTTTTTGGTTTTGCCACTATGAGAATAATGAAGTGTTCAAGTCTTGGTGCACTAACTTTTCATAAAGATTTTATTTTCATAAAATTTGGAATTAAATTCTGTTTAATTTGATATATAACATATTCTATTCATATTGATTTGTTAAAGAATTCTAGAGTTGACTTGTTTATTAACTCAGCAGAGTTGGTGAAAAGCCTGGACCTTTCTCAAAGTACCAAGAAAAAAATTACAGAGAAAGAGTAATTTTCTTGTTTCAAGTAAAAATTTGTTTTCCTATTATTCAGAAAGAAATTTATTTTCTAGCCATATGTACTTCAGTTATTTTGGCCTATTAGTTTATTTTTTAATAATTTTTTTATTTGTATTGCCAAATGCTTTTTCACTGCAATTAAAAGAAAGCCCATTACAATTAAACATGTTGCATTTTTATTAAATATTTTCATAAAATCCAGAATTGAATGCTGATTAATTTGGTATATAGCATGCTATAATTCCTTTCATTAGTTATTTGGCAAAAAAAAAGTTCTAAAGTTAAATTTTTTGGCTGGCCACAATGAAAAAATAGCTAGCTCTGCGGTTACATTTCTATATTTCAGGCTGGGCACTGGATTAAAGGATATATTACTCTAGTAATGGATGACTTCAATGACAAATTTTGGTATTGATTCTGGCTTTTGGGCTGAAGTGAGGTCATTCAGAAGAAGCAATAGGAATGGAAAATGTCTCCCTATAGATAAGAAAACACAATGTTTTGAGAATTAACTAACTTTAAAATGCAAAGGGATATTTTTTTTACTTATATGTGGGTTTCTCCTGATGTGTACAGGAATATGGATTATTTTGGGTTGTTTTATCCATGAGAGGCACTTTTTAACACACAATTGGAAAAATGGCCAGATCATAAGGACCCCAAAACTCACAGAAGGTTGGGGGAAGGAGATTCACTGGACAGCTGTTAAGGGAGAGATGGTGGCCTCCCATCTAGGCCATCCAGTGTGTGTTCTTTAATGGCACAGGCTATGACTTTCCCAACATAGAGTTATGGGTTTACATCCCAGCTGACAGATGATGGCCTTTCCAAGCTCACTGGTATCCCCTTTCAGATTGAGGGCAGAGTGGGGGCTTAATGGAGATAAATCTCAATGCTGGCACAGGTGGAATTGCAGATTATGCACCTGGCATACTACCAACTGAGTCAACTCCCATCCCTATGATTGATTATGAATTTATTTATGGTAAATTGATTAATTCTGTTAGGAATACCAAGTTTTACAGGAGAGTTGAGAATGGTTTCGATAATTGATTTGCAAAATACATGGCATGTAAAATCGATTTTGATATTGCAAAACACTGCATATTTGGGATAGTTTAAATGGAAATATTTTTAATAGTGAACCACCAGCATCCAACACCATCTCTGTGAAACTCATCAGTGAAAACAATTACTTCAGCCAGAATTCCTTGACTGATACTGATGACATTTCTTGCTACAATTCATCAATGGTATATGGCTGAATCTTCCCTAAGATACCCCAAAATAAGTAATCATATAGGTTTGAAACTGAAGGAAATGGTGGCCAGGCTTATCCATACACAAAAGATGAGAATCATGAAAGTGTTCACTGAATACATCCAAAACTGCATTTTTGCATACAATAGTCGATTCTGTGTTATGTAAAGAAAAATACATGCATTAAAGCTAGAACATCTTTTTTTCTGAAAAATCCTTACATTACTTAGAAAAAACATTTATTGCCATCATTTACGGAAGAAATAAAGTGTTCTTTTATAACAGAATTGTATATTTGCATACTCAGTCAAAAATGGATAGTTATTTTGTTGATATAATTTACAGTTTAGTTTAAACTTAAAAACATGACAAATTAAAATATATATAAAGTAAACATGAAATTAACATATTTTTAATTTTCCTTGATTTAACTAACCAAAAGTCAGTCAGCCATTGAATTTTGCCTAGCAATGCCAAACTGTTCATCACAGCAGAGGCAAGAAACAATCCAGCTGAAAATTTAAAGTTTCTTTAATGCTGTTCTTCCATTGACATTGGTATCTCTTGTACATGATAATCTTCTACCTCTATCGCTGTCACAAAAAATATAACTTCATCATTTACACCTTCTAGTTCTGGATCAAGTTTTGACAGTCTGTCTGACATAAGCTGTACCACTCCAGAAACCACTATAAAGTATGGAAACAGAATCTGATTGGCAAGTAAGTATATTAATTTACTAAACTGCTTATAACCATACTTTATTAACATAGATTTTGTTTCCATTTCCTTTATTATCGGTACTCTATTTCCAATTCTTTTTCCAATTTCTCTTAACTGTGTATAACTATGTGCTATTCCCTCTCAAATATCCAACTTCACATCTTACCTTCCTCACAGACCTCCATGGTGTATAATACTGACAGGTATTAGGTTAGTTAATCAAGATTATACTGAATATAGATTGAACTGTTTTACTCTGGGTTGGTTGTTTTCCCTCTGAATGGGACTTTCTTTGCACAGAATGGGCTAAATGGCCAGATCACAATGACCCGAGTGTTTTACCCGGAGTAGCACATTTTTGTTGCATGATTAGCTAAATGGACTCGTACAAAGATCCCAAGCCACAGAACAGAATTGAGAAGGAAGATCACAGGACAGCTACTAGAAGAAGACTAAAGCCTCCTGGTAAAGCCATCTAGCACATTTCTAAGATGTACAAGTCATACTCTGGTGCAAATGTGGCCATGGATAAATAATTAATTCCAAGTATATTAGTGTCATTGTTCTCATCAAAGGATGGACATCCACTCATAAAGAAAATCTTGGCATTGACACAGTAGATGGGGTCCAAATTTGAGGTTTTCAGTTTATAAAGTGAGTGCTTAACTTCACATCCCTCAAACAAGCAATGTAAGCAAGCTTGTAGTTTACATATCTTGAAAATTTTAAATATTAATGGCACTTTCAATGAATCACTAATATAATAATGTGTTAATCACTATAGCACTACATGTTACTTTCTGCTTCGCACAACAGTCTTTAACAATGATCCAGACAAAGATGGACAAGAGGCTTCCAACTCTCTTAAAAGCTAGCTAGTGGGCCCTTTCCCCTATACACTGAACCCTTCCAACTTGGCCATTTAGCCTACTGTTTGCACAAAAGTGATGCTCAGAGGTAAAACAATAACCAGGCAACTGACTGATGCAGTATGATAGGTAAGGAAGAAACATTTTTCTTCAGAACCATTTTGTGGAATTCTTGCATGCAATCAATCAGTATTCTTTGATTCTTATAAGGTTTACCTTCAGGACTGAGAATAAGTCCTTTTGATCTTTCTTTTGCAAATTACATATTTGCAGTTGTGTAAATTAGTTCTAGTTTCCAAAAAAAATGGCTTAATGTCCCATCTGATGTATGGTCCAAGCCCATCAGTGTTCCCTACTGATCAAGGACAGGTGAGGAGTTTTGGTGAGATAAATCTCAATGCTGGCCCAGACAGGACTCAAACCTGGGAACTGCAGATTATGAGCCTGGCATGCTGCCAACAGACCTCCCCCCATTTGTTCTTTAGTGGTGCTTATGAGCATTGGTTGGACATGCTGCTCACATGCAGTACAAAGATCAGCAGAGGTTAAAAACAGTGTACCTAAAGCACTCAGTAAAAGAGGGATCTAGAACGAGATGGTTGGAGAGTGTCAATACTAGACCTTATTAGAACTGGCCTCCATTGTCTAGTGCAAGTCATTGTCATGATAGATATGTATGAGGAATTAAAGTCTGGTTAGATCTCCATAGCTCATGGCCACTTGAGGATCATACATGTAAACTCCCAGTTATACAACACCTATGGAGATTTGGGTTGATGGATAAGTGTAATTTCCAGTTACTTGAGACTTGCTCTTAGAAATACCTTATAATGTATTGTAACCTATGAATAAATTTTTTTAATACATACTGCTATTCATTTTTCATGCCAATGAAAGAGACTATAGCACACAAAATCGAATTATGAACATACACAAATACAATAAAAGGCAAAAATAATGTATGTACAATATGATGAAAATCTTTGGAACCTAGGTTCCCTAATTATAGTATCTGTCCTTGAAATTAAACTCTGCTAATGAACTGTTAATGTATAATTAACTAAAACCAAATGTTTCTTAAAGTTAGAGTATGGACAGAACAATTAATTGGGTGGATTCTGAAGATCCTGGTATCTCATCAGAACCATCAACAGATAATGAAGAATTTTCATGATCAACTGATGATGATATGGGATCTATCAACTGATGATGATATGGATCAGGCGCAATGGTTGATGACATGTGCCTAGGATTAGGAATATATGGGGATTTCATGGCTGCTCTCTTCATAATATACCTATGCCTGCCTGTGTCCAGGGCCTTCATATATCTCACGAAAAATTATGTTTTGCACGATGAGTAACTGCCTTACTTGTTGAACACAGAAGAATGGTTACTACTGAGCATAAGTAATTAGAGTTTCAAATTATTACGGTTGCTTGAATTATGAATAACCAGGACCTTATGTATGTTTTCTGCTTATAAGCTTGCCCAAGATCATTGTTAATGCAGTTTAAAATACATACAATTCTGTTTTTACATGGTAGATAGGTTCCAAAAAAAAAACTGTGCAAAAAAAAAATGTAAAAAAAAAACAGTGCATATGAAAAAATAGATTGGTTCCAGACGTGAAAACCAAGTACAAATAATAAGTTGCTTTCAAACAAATCGTATCAAAATCTTTAATTAAATCTTTATGTGATTTTCATTCATTTAAACACATTTTTTATTTTAAAAACATGTAAAGATAATTATATGTACATATAATAAAGTAAATTATCCTTCTTATCATATAAAAATAATATGTCACTAATTCAAGAATACAAAAGTGCAAAAAAATATGACTTACATATGCTTATTAACTAAATTTTATTCATTGTCACTTTCTGACAATAGACATTCATTTGCATAAGACTGGAATTAAATCACTTTCATCGCCTGAAACATTTTGGCTGTTGTGTTCATACTCCAATGGTGTATCTAAAGTACATTTTCAAAGTTAAAACTACTTCGAAAAATGTGACCATAAAAGCACTATCTTTGTCATAAATGTAAATTCTAGGAATTTTTTCTTGACTAGGATATTTTTTCAGAATTAAATTCAAATGGAGTTTTTTTTAAAAAAGGCGCCATTTGAACCATGTTAGATCAAAATAAATCATGTAAAAACAGAATTGTGTGTATAAAAATTTATAAATATGGCAGATGTATTTATGTTGTACTGAATGAAACTGATGAGTCTGTCTTGAGATTGTTAACCTTGAGATTTGCTTTAAGAAACACCTTAGAGATTGAGCATGGGTATTTAAAAACGAGAGGGTTGGGGGTTGCACGAATACAGGAAACACAAGGAAGGGGCTATGTGAATACTAAAAAACTCAAAGGGAGAATGCAGAGGATTTCAAGCTCAAGGGAGCTTAACCTAAAAAGTTTGCAAACCACTGACATAACAACCACTCAAAATAACTTCACAGTACATAGACTTGCACAACTGGATGGTGAAGATCATGGAAGAAAAAGTGACAGCAAGTGCTACTGGAGTTCCTTAGACTGCATGGAGTTATGTATAACATTTCAAAACTTACATGTTTTCTGGTGTCCAGTGCAATAAAACTTTAACCTTTCCTGATTCTTCAGTTCTCTTTGCTAATACCTAAATAAACATAATAAATACATAAAAATATTAAGAAACTTTTCATATTTAAGAACATTTAAGAAATGCAGCTCTTGCAAGAAATGTAACCTATACAAGACTGACAATTAAGTTTCCTGAAAGCAGTGGAAAAATCATTTACAATCAGAATGATAGGAACAAATTTACATTAATGAGCTTTTCTGCAAGAAAACCTAATCTATGCAGATCTGCTCAATCAGATGATATAACAAACCTCTTTGATCTTACTTGTCCATAAAATTGCAATTTGAAAGACATCTAATTAATGAATGTAATGATCCTCTCTGATTATAACTGTTTGATGTATACAGGTTGCATGTACAAAGGCAACACATGTGAATAACATAGACATCATGAATTCTGCACTAATAATATTAAACACAGTTAGATAAATTTAATTTAATAAAACATGAATATGCTGTTACATTAAAGCTATTAAAATCTTTAAAATCTCAAGTCATGAGGAGTGTAATAAGTTATGCAATAATAATTGCTTACAACATGGGCTATAGACCAATTTTCTACTCCTTAATTTCTATCTTAAATATTACATAACTCTATTATATAACCTTTGTTAGTTACCTCAAAGGTAAACTAGAGTGTATATTAAGACAAAAAATTTAATTACCAATTTGTTGATGGTTGGTACATCTGCGATGGTCATCATCTCATGGTGGTATATACATTCAGTAGATATTATAATATTTAGATGATGTAGATAACATATCCACGGCTACCAGTCCGTAAAAGCTGCACATCACTTAATTGTTGTTGTTACAGGCATAATGAAGTTAATGACTTGTAGATATCAACAGGTTGCTATTTTCTTAACTTATATGAAGCACAGATGATACAGTTATGTCCATTTGTTTTGACAGTACTTGCTCCCAAATAAGTATAAGCTTAGATATGTGATAACCAACATCCACAATACTGATATTACTTATACCACGTTATTAGTGAGTCCTTGACAATACACAATTTTGGACTTCAATTGACATTTAGACCTCTTCATAACATGAGGGAATCAGGCTTCAAATAAATAGCATTGATGTTATAATTCACTATCATTATGATAAGCTTGATGTGCTTACATTGGTAGGAGAGTTTCAAACATTTTGCACTGTCCTCAGGTCTTAAGTTTCAGATTAAAATCAACACCTTAACAATCATTAAACAGGCCAAACTCATAACTATTAAAAGCATTTAAAAGCTGAAGCCGAGATACTCATCTGGTGTTAACTAGAGCAACGTGTTTCCCTGCATTTCTCTCATATGGCTTTGTCGGGCTCTGTGTATTGTAAGTCAAGTTGGATTGTTTTACCTCTGAGCAGCATTTTTTTGCACACCATGGGCTAAATGGCCAGGTCACATGGACCCCAAAGGTTCAGAGAAGGTTGGGGGAGGGGACCCACTGGAACAGCAGTTGGAAGACAGATGGTAGCCTCCTGTCAAGGCCATCCAGCATGTTCTTTAATGTGCATAGAGTATGGCTCTCCCACACACAGGGTCACAGCTTAACATCCCATCCAACGGACAACGACCTTTCGAAGCCCATTGATGTCCCCTACTGACCGTGGGCAGGGCGGGGAGTAAGTCAAGTCTTCTGTGCTTCGTATAAATTAAGAAAATAGCAACCTGTTGACATCTACAAGTCATTAGCTTCATTATGCCTGTAACAACAATTAAGTGATGCACAGCTTTTATGGACACATCCAGATTTTATGGACACATTTTACAGCTTACATCTAAATTGTATATACCACCATGAGATGATGACCACCGCAGATGTACCAGCTATCAACAAATTGGTAATTAAATTTTTTGTCTTAATATACACTCTAGTTTACCTTTGAGGTAACTAACAAAGGTTATATAATAGATTTATGTAATATTTAAGATAGAAATTAAGGAGTAGAAAATTGGTCTATAGCCAATGTTGTGAGCAATTATTATTGCTTAACTTATTGCACTCCTAATAACTTGATATTTGAAAGTTTGTAATAGCCTTAATGTAACAGCACTATTTGTGTTTTATTAAAATGAATTCTGCATGCATCTCACTCAGAATGAAGCTTTTTATGATTTAATAAAGCCCTCAAATGTGGTATTTTATATGGCAGTTCCACCTTTTGGAAGTGATAAAATCTATATATCCTAACTTTTATTAAAAAATCAGAGGTTGGAAGGGGAACTGTGCAACATTTTCCCAAGGTACTTATAACTGGTTAAGCAGGGTACATAAGATTTAATCTTACCTTTAGTTGGCACAGACTGTTATTACCCTTCACAAGCAATGTTTTTGCTCTGAAGGGAAATGAAAGGAGATGGCTATCCAGGATTGAAAATGAGGGAAGGGCACAGTTGGATGTCATTCCCCTAGTTCCAGAGGTTTATTTTAATACCATATAACTATTAACAGGAAATAGGCCCATTGTATGTATATCCACTTCTTTATTATATTTGTGGTCATAATTCGTTAGCTTTTAAACAATTTTTTTATGTTTGGCTTAACTTTACTGTATCAATTATGGGTATCTTCTCAACTGATTCTGGAGTGTTCACCAGTTCTGGAAACCATTTCCACTCCTTTGGCTATCAGATCAGTTTTGCCTATTATCTTTTTTTTATTTCAACATGCTGATGAATGGTCAACTTTTATCGAGGTTCTATGCCGTCCAGTGATGATGCATAGAATCAGCCAGGCCTAGCACCTAATGTTTGACCCTGCCTTCTTGTGGTGCAGGCCATTAGTACCTTTCAAAAGAGATATTCTATTCTGGAAGGGATGGGCTGTCAAATCAGTGTTGCCTACTGATTTGATCATCTATGTCCAATTTTTTCTTTTTTTGTGCCCTGCTAAGGAGTGGTCAACTTCATGGGGTCATGATGCTGACCATTTATACCCGCTGGACTAGTCTATGACTTTGAGCTTGACTACAGATCCTGGACTTGCTGCACTGGTGGGCCTCTGCTGTGAGAATCTATCACTGTGTTTTCTGTTTGTCTGTGGGTTGCCAGCCCTAAGTGAACAGAGGTATGTATGAGATACCTTATATCAGCTGGTGGATAATCCTGATCAGAGGCCATCATAGGTATCCGAACCCTCACTTAGCTAGATGAGTATCACCATCCTAAACTGGAGTAATGTGTCTAAGGCAGATCAGTTTCTATAGATTCTGGTTCTTGAAAAAATCCAGTTGTAAAGGTAGGGCCTGATGTTCCTACCAGAATGGGTGGCTTCAACCTTTGGCAGAGGGGGAACAGGTAACGTCTAATTAATGAATGTAATTAATTCTTCTCTGATTATAAATGTTTGATGTATACAGGTTGCATGTACAAAGGCAACACATGCAAATAACATATACATAAATTTTGCATGCATCTCATGCCTGTGATCAGGGGACTGTTTGATATTGTTGGCACAGCCAAAGGAGTGGAAATGGTTTCTAGGTCTACTTATCTCAATAAACCTAGTTTCTTCAAAAATCCTACTAATCATTTTCTCTCTGCAGATACGTAGAAAGTGAACACGTTACAGAGATTATTCTAATGATATCCTAACTCAGGAATTCCGACATTGTAACCTAGTTATTCTATGCTTGCAAGAGACTAGATGGACAGGTAAATGTAAGATACGTACAAATAGCTTCAAATTTCTCTTTTCAGAGAGGGAGGATGGAAAGCATCTCCAAGGAGTAGGTTTGCTTCTCAGCAGACATGTCAGTGGTGCTCTTCTAGGATATGACTGCATATGAAAGATTTCATACAGCTAAATTTCAGAGAAGCATAAAAGACTTGAATATTGTCTGTTGTTATGCTGCCACTGAGGATGCCGATGAGATTGAGGATAGGTTTTACAGACAACTTAAGGATATTTTGAATTCTGTCAAGGAGATATTTCTCTTGTGCTAGGTGATTTTAGTGCTAAAGTTAGTACTGACTGACCTTTGGGCAGGGGTGATAGGTCCCTTTGGCATTGGGAGTTCCAATGGTAATGAAGAACATCTCCTACAGGTATGTAAACTTAAAGGTTTGCGAATAACTAACAAGTACTACAAACACCAGGGCATCTACAAGTACACATGGGTTTCAACTAATGGGCTGCAGAGGAATATGATAGATTATATTTTAATTAACAGCAAATGGGCTAGTTCAGTGAGGAATACCAGATCATACAAGGGAGCTAAAATTGGTTCTGACCATTACCTGCTCAAAAGTGTCTTGCAACAGAAGCATAAGAAATGTTGTGCTAAGGTAAAAGAATTATTTTTGACACTGAAGCTCTAAAATATACAGATATAGTCAAAGCATACCATGATATGCTACTTAGTCATTATGACAATTGTGGTTTGCTTACCACTGAAGTTGAGAGAACATGGGATCAGTTTAAACATGTTTTTCTTGAAACCAATAGTACTCTTTTGGTAAAAAAGAACAGAGGAAACATAATTGTTCGAGTGATAAGGCTTATTGAGCTCATTTTTGAAAGAAAGAACTATGGGAATATCCTTAATCAACACCCTACTAGTCGAAAGAGAAAGCATTACAAAGAGTTTAATAAACATGTAATGGATCAGAACAGCTGATATGAATCTTTGACTTGATAGCTTGGCTGACAAAGCAGAGGACGCAGTTAGACAGCCCAACAACAAGGGGTTGTACCAAATTGTTAATCTTTTGTGTGGAAACACACAGGTATTGAGAGATAAACATGGTAAGGTGATTGAAGGTGAGGATTCTGTGATGGCTAGGTGCATTTCAGAGATGTTCTAAACAATCTAATTATTTCCACTTCCATTGTTTGTATTGTCAACAGATGCATTACTGGATTTAACGTTGGCCTTATATCATATTCTAAAGTCGCTTTGGCTATTTTTAAAACTGCATAAATCCCCAAGGGTGGATAAAGTCACCACTGAAATGCTAGGAGTATCACATGGCTGACTGATATGTTGAATATCTTTTATGATAAAGGTGTTGTTCCTAAGGATTTTACTAGAGCTATTATTATTCCTCTTTAAAAAAAAAGGATGATCACAGTGATCACATGTGATAATTATAAGGAAATTAGTTTACTTTCTGTTCCAGGTGAAGTTCTTTCCGTGATTATACTAAATAGAATTAAGAACTTCGTTGTTGGACAACTGCATGATAAACAGTGAAGATTCAGAAGTGCTAGAGGATGTATAGATCAAATATCTTCACTTAGGTAGATTCTTGAGAAATGTTTAGAGTTTCAGAAACCTATGGTTACTAGCTTAATAGATTTCAAAAAGGCTTTTGACTCTGTTCATCATAATAATTTATGGTTAATCATTAGATCATATGGAATACCTTACAAGTTAGTTAACATAATGAAAGCTCTCTATAATAACACTGAGTTATGTGTGAGGGTTGATAAGGCTCATAATGGTTGGTTATTATAAGCCTTACCAACCACATTACTAGTGGAATTAGACAAGGGTGCACTTTGTCTCCTTTTGTCATTAGTTTGAATGGTAGCTAGGCATAAACTGGAAGGAGACCTGTGTACCAATCCCCAGTGATGATGCACAGAACCGACCAAGTCTAGCGCCTAATGTCTGACACCGCCTTCTCATGGTGCAGGCCGTTAGTACCTATCAAAAGAGATATTCTGTTTTGGAAGGGAACGGAAGGGAGGGCTGCCAGTTCAGTATGGCCTACTGATCTGGTCATCTATGGCCACTTTTTTCTTTTTTTTCAACCCTGCTGAGGAGTGGTCAACTTCACAGGGTACTGGTGCTGACCATTTATACCTACTGGACTTATTTATGGATTTGAGCTTGATTATTGATCCTGGACTTGCTGCACTGGTGGGCCTCTGTTGAGGGAGAATCTGCCACTGTTTTCTGCTTGCTTCTGAGTTGCAGCCCTAAGTGAACAGAGGCATGGGATATCTTATATCACATGCCTCCACATGTTCCATGTGGTGGATAATCCTGATCAGAGGCCATCACAGGTACCTGAACCTCACTTAGCTAGTAGGGCATCATCAATCCTAAACTGGAGTAATGTGTCTCAGGCAGGCTATATGGCTCTTGAAAAAGTCCACTTGAAAAGGTGGTGCCTGAAGTTCCTACCAGCATCAGTGACTTCAGCCTTTAGCGGAGGACGAACAGGTCTTTGCCCCATGCCTGCGATCAGGGGGCTGTTTGATATTGTTGGCCCTACCTATCTCAATAAATCTAATTTCTTTAAAAATCCTACTAATCATTTTCTCTCTGCAGGAACATGAGCACATTAGATAGATATTATTCTCTTGATGTTCTCATGCAGGAATTCCAGTGCTATAACCTAGATATTCTAGGCTCAAGAAACCATATGGACAGGTAAAGGTGAGATACTTAAAATAACTTTAAATTTCTCTTTTCAGGGAGGGAGGATGGAAAGCATCACCAAGGCGTGTGTCTGCTTCTCAGCAGACACGCTAGCGATGCTCTTCTAGGATATGAGTGCATTAATGAAAGGTTTCTTACAGCAAAATTTCAGACAAGCATTAAAGACTTTAATGTTATCTGCTGTTATGCTCCCACTGAGGATGCCGATGAGGATGAGAAGGGTAGGTTTTACGGACAACTTCAGGATATTTTAAATTCTGTCAAGAAAGGAGATATTACCCTTGTTCTAGGTGACTTCAATGCCAAAGTTGGTACTGACTCTGATCTTTGGGGAGGGGTGATAGGTCCTTTTGGAATTGGTAGTTGCAATGGCAATGGGCAATGTCTTCTACAGGCAAGTAAACTCAATGGTTTCAAAATAACTAACACTTATTACAAACCCACGACATACATAAGTACACATGGGTTTTACCTGATGGGCTGCAGAAGAATATGATTGATTATATATTAATTAACAGCAAATGGGCTAGTTCTGTTAGAAATATAGAGAGGCATATAGGGCATATAGAGAAGCAGAAATTGGATTTGACCATTACCATGTTAAAAATGGATTGGATTGGATTGTTTTACCTCTGAGCGGAACTTTTTTGCACACCATGGGCTAAATGGCCAGACCACAAGGACCCTGAAGGCTCAGAGAAGAATGGGGGAGGGGACCCATTGGAACAGCTGTTGGGAGACAGATGGTAGCCTCCCTTCAAGGCCATCCAGCGTGTTCTTTAACGTGCACAGGGTATGGCTCTCCCGCACACAGGGCCACGGCTTAACGCCCAATCCGACGGACAGCGGCCTTTTCAAGCCCATCGGTGTCCCCTACTGACCATGGGCAGGGCGGGGAATTTTGCGGGGATAGTGTTAAAAGTGTACTGCAGCTTAAACTTAAAAAGTGTTGTGCTAAAAATAAAAAATTTACCTTTAATACTGAAGCTCTGAAAGACCCAGTTATAGCTAAAGCTTACCATGATAGGTTACTTAGTCATTATGACAGTCATGGTTTGCTTAATAGTGAAGTTGAGGAAGAATGGGACCATTTTAAACTGGCTTTTTTGGAAACCAACAGTACTCTTTTAGGAAAAAAGGAGCAGAGTAGGCAGAATTATTTGAGTGATAAGGCACTTGAGCTTATTTCAGAAAGAAAGAACTGCATGAATGTCCTTAAACAATACCCTACTAGTCCTAATAGGAAGCATTACAGAGAGCTTAATAAACATGTAAAGGATCAGTTAGCTACTGATAAGAATCTTTGGCTTGATGGCTTGGCTGACAAAGCCGAGGAAGCAGTTAGACAGCACAACAGCAGAGAGCTGTACCAGATAGTTAATGTTTTGTGTGGTAGAAAATGGACAGGTATACAGGGATTGAAGGATAGAAAAGGCAAGGTTATAGAAGGTGAGGATTCTGTCATGGCCAGGTGGGCTGAGCATTTCAGTGATGTTCTAAATCATGTGGTTAGTTATACTCCCATTATTTGCAATGATGATAAATGCATTGGTGGCTTTAATGTTGTCCCTATAACACAATCTGAAGTTATTTTGGCTATTTGTCAGCTTAAACTTCATAAATCTCCAGGGGCAGATGAAATTACTAAGGAAATGCTTAGAGGTGAGAATGTTTCGGTTACCATTTGGATGACTGAAATTTTGAATATTTTTTATGATAAAGGCAAGGTTCCTAAGGATTTTACCAAATCTATTATTATCTCTATTTTCAAAAAAGATTATCGTAGTTCTTGTGATAATTATAGGAGTATCAGCTTACTTTCTGTTCCAGGTAGAGTTCTTTGCTTGATTGTGCTTAATAGAATTAAGAATCTGGTTGACAGTCAATTGCATGATGAGCAATGTGGATTCAGAAGTAGTTGAGGATGTGTGGATCAGATATTTTCACTCAGGCAGATTCTTGAGAAATGTTTAGAGTTTCAGAAACCTTTGGTTGCTAGCTTTGTTGGTTTCAAAAAGGCTTTTGACTCAGTTGATCGTGAGATCATTGGTATACCAGACAAGTTAGTTAACATAATGAAAGCTCTCTATAATAACACTGAGTCATGTGTAAGAGTTGGTAAGGCTTGTAGCAATTGGTTTAGCATTACTTCTGATGTTTGACAAGGGTGCATTTTGTCTCCTTTTCTCTTTAGTTTAGTTATTGATTATGTTATGTGAAATCACTGCAAGGGAAAGATTTTGGCCTTAAATGGTCTGGAGATACGAAAATTTCTGATTTAGATTATGCTGATAATTTAACTCTCCTGGCAAATGATGTTGATGAGATGAACTCTTTCATTCGAGCTGTTGATGAAACTGGTAGTAGAGTAGGTTTGATTATAAACAGAAAGAAAACTAAAGTGATGAAAATTGGTCAGGCAGGCTGTGATTCAGTTAATCTGAATGGTTGCAGTCTTGAGCAGGTGTCACAGTTTAATCATTTTGGGAGCTATGTAACAGATACTGGTGATATGTGGCATGAGATTTACAGACGAATAGGGATTGCTGTTGGGACTTTTAAGAATATATGGAGAGTGTGGAGAAATATGCGTATACACCTAAAGACTAAAATTAGACTGTATAATAGTTTGGTTCTTTCTAGGGTTAGTTATGGTAGTGAAACTTGGACACTTTGTAAGCATGATAACAGGATGTTTTTGATTCTAAATGCTTACGTAGTATCTTGGGCATTAGGTGGTTTAACTTTGTAACTAATGATGAGGTTAGGCAAAGGAGTCGACAACCTCCTTTAGGCAGCATATTGTGCAGAGACTCTGTTGGTTTGGCCATGTTGCCCATATGGATAATTAGAGATTGGCGAATAGGGTTATGAACAGTGCACCTAAAGGACTCAGAAAGAGGGGGAGACCTAGGATGCAGTGGGCAGACAATGTCAAATAGGACCTTGTTAGATTTGGTGTGCAGTGGCCGGATGCAGCAGATGTAGCTCAGGACAGATATGCTTGGAAAATTAAACTGCACGGTCTGGTTGGACCTCTGTAGCCCATGGCTGCTTGATGATGACGATGATGATGATTTGACCCTTTTGACAAACAATGCTGATGAGATGAACTCTTTCATTACAAACTCTTAATGAGACTGGTAGTAGAGTAGATTTGGTGATAAGTAGAGAGGAAATTAAAGTGATGAAAATTATTCAGGCAGGTTATAGTTCAGTTATTTTGAATGATTTTACCCTTGATTAAGTGTCTCAGTTTAATTACCTTGGGAGCTGTGCAACAGATAATAGTGATTTGTGGCATGAGATGAACAGGGGTTGATGCTGGAAGTTTTAAGAATATGTGGAGAGCAAGGAGAAAGAGGCATATACATCTAAAGATTAAAATTAGGCTGTATAATAGTTTGGTCCTTTCTAGGATTAGTTCTGGTAGTGAAACTTGGATCCTTTGTAAACAAGTGAACAGGAAACTTGATGCCTTTAATTCTAGATGCTTATGCAGTATCTTGCATATTAGTTGGTTCAACTTTGTAAGTAGGGAGTCAGCAACCTCCTTTGACCAGCATACTGTTGTGCAGTGGAAGACTTCATTGGTTTGGATATTGTCATGCAGAGACTCCATTGGTTTGAATATTGTTGTGCAGAGATGCCTGGCCTGCCTGTTACTAATTTAAAAGAGATGGACAATAATACTGGTTTCAAAAAAAAGATTTAATATTCTGGATATTGCACCATAAAGCTATTGAGGGAGAGTATACTGCTATATTCTGTGCTTATTTATTTAGATGTCCATCTGAATGAATATGCAGAATACTTTACATATGAATTTGATCACAGGGAATTTGCAGGTATCTGAATCTTTCTGCTTCTGGAAGTATTGTTCAAATAGATTATCTCAGACAGGTTCGTTTTACTGCCTCTCTAGAGAATGCATCATAATGATAGTATATGAAGTTCCTACTAAGTGGTGCTATTTTCTCAGAAGTAGAGAATAAGGTCTTTGTTAAACGTCTTGTGATTAGGGGTGTTTAACACCTAATCACAGACACCCCTTTCTCTCAGTAAGCATACTTCTTTAAAAATCACATAGACACTTACTCCACAGGTACCTTAGAGTGTGAGAACACTAAATATTGATTACTCTCTTGATGTTCTCAGATAAAATCAGAGGCAAAAACTGAAAATACTGAGCTTGCAAGATATCCCATAAAGATGAGGCAAAAGCTAATCTTAGAGTTACCTATTCAAGTCAAAATGATGATAAATATAAGCAAAGTATAGGATTATTGTTTACTAGGAATGAAAGTGATTATCTCTGAAGATATTATTCCACTGATGAAAGACTTCATGCACCTAAGTTCAAACAGGACAAAGAAATGACTGAATTAAAGTTATGCTTCTACTTAGAACCCTGTTGTGAGTGAAAAAAAATGTTTTATGGGAAATTTCTGAATATTTTGAACTCTCTGATAGAAAATAGAAATATTACAGGTTACATTAGCGATTTAAAGTTGGTAATGATACACACTTTAGATTGAAGTGATAGGTCTCTTTGGTATTGGCAATTATACCGAATAGCTCTCCTACAGGAAAGTAAACTTTAGGTTTTGAGAATAACTAATATAAATTTTTTGACTAATTTTTTTTAACTAATATAAGTTTTGAGAATAACTAAATATAATTTCCTTAAAAAATTTATTTAATGGTCAGAGCTTTAATATTTAGTCAAATGCTTACCCTGCTATAGAAAGTAATGGCTCCTGGATACCCATAAGTGTCTAACTGGGTCAGTGCATTCATCTCTAGTAACCCATATCGTATATGCTCCATAATTCTTGCATCAAAGAAATCTTCAGTCTTCACTATAAACAGAGAACAAATAAGGATCAACAATAGTTATCTAATTTGGCTTCCTGCATGCACAAAATAAATATAAAATAAATAAATACCCTATCAAGCAGCTACTTGCCACAGAGGTCTGACAGGAGCCTGCCAATTTATATGCCACAGTAGGTCTGATGGGATGGTGGGACTTCAGCAGAAAAACAACACAAATGCCCATGCCTTACCTGGAGATCAGCAGCCCTTAGATCAGCAGCCAAGTCCACTAACCACTCAGCCATGAAAAAGGAGGAAATTAGGAGCAACATTTATATTGTTAAATAAGATGAATGTGCCCCATAAAAAATGTCAGTTTTTTCACAAGAATTTTCAACATAATTACAGGATGTGATATTTATAAATTCTGTATGAAGGTTGTTTGATTTTAACTAGAAAAAGTGATAGGATGTGATGATTCTTGGGTTTGGCTCTCTTGCACATGGGGCCATGGCTTAACATCCCATTTGACAGATGGTGGCCTTTCCAAGCCCATTGGTGTCCCCTACTGGTTGAGGACAAGGTGGCATGAGCTGACCTGAGCAAATGCCAAGCAATTCTTCATGTTCAGCCTGTGTGCTAAGGTGGGGCAGGGAGTGGTACTCACAAAAAGTAAAACACTAAAGGGATCTAACCTTTAGTGCAGTGAAAATCAGAATATACAACTTAAATGTGAGAGCTAGGTGCAGGAGCATAGTGAAGGTCTTTGGTTGGGGGGGGGGGGGGGAGAAATCAAAAATTTTCCAACTCAAAATTCAAATTTTGCCAACTGAGCAAACTTATTTAGATTTTCACTCCATGGGAGAGGGAGTCAATTTTCACAACTATCCAACATTTCGCCTTTTGACCTCCGATTTTGCCATTTAATTTCCAATGAGCCATAATTTCACAGAAATAATGCCAATATTTACATCTCGTCTGAATTGTAGCAAGTCAGTGTGAATTTTCCCTTGATTTGGCCTCCTAAATTCTAAATTTGCCAAATCACTTCAAACTCCCCAAGATTTTACCAAGTTTTCTCGATTTTAGTCAACTATTCTGAATTTCACAAACCCAATCCCAATTTTCACAACTCGCCTATATTTTACCGAGTGGATTCGAATTTTGCCAACTTGCCGTAATTTTACAGAAAAAAATTTCCAATTTTTACATCTACACTTAACTTGCCAAGTCACTTCGAATTATATCAACTCTCCTTGATTGCGAAAGAAAGGCACAATTTTCACAACTCCCCAGTATTTTACCAAGTGGCTTCGAATTTTACCAACTCCCCTAGATTTTGCCAAGAGTTCTTAGTTTTCCCAACTCTCCTAAATTTCACAACTCACCTGTACTTTACCAAGTGGTTTCCAGTTTCGCCAACTTCCCTAGTTTTTGCCAAGTTTTCTCGATTTTGTCAACTCTCCTTAATTTCACAAAAACAATCCCAATTTTCACAAATCACAAATTCGAATTTTGCCAACTGCCATAGATTTTGCCAAGTTTCCCCAATTTTGCCATCTCACCACAATTTTACAGAAAAAAAATCAAAATTTTATATCACACCTGATTTTTGCAAAGTCACTCTGAATTTTTACAACTCTCCTAGATATCTGTCGCGATTTTGCCAACACGCCATAATTTTACAGAAAAAAGATTGCAATTTTTACATCTCACCTGAATTTTGTCAACTCTCCATGATTTTGCCAAGTCACTCTGAATTTTGTCAACTCTCCATGATTTTGCCAAGTCACTCTGAATTTTGCCAACTGCCCCTAGATTTTGCCAACTCACCATAATTTAACAGAAAAAAATCCTAATTTTCATATCTCACCTGAATTTTGCCAAGTCACTCCGAATTTCGCCAACTCCCCAAGATTTTGTCAGGTCACTCCGAATTTTGCAACTCCCCAAGATTTTACCAAGTCACTCTGAATTTTGCCAACTCCCCTGTATTTTTACTAAGTGGCTTTGAATTTTGCCAAATGCTCTAAATTTTGCTGTCTCTCCATTTTCCAAACTGCCTTAGATTTGCCAAGTTACCTCGATTTTGACAACTCCCCTTAATTTTCAAAAAAAAAATTAAAAATTTTCACAACTCACCTAGATTTTACAAAGTCACTTCGAATTTTGCCAACTGCGAGTTACTTTGGGGGGGGGGGGGTACAAATTTTCACAACTCACCTAGATTTTACGAAGTCACTTCGAATTTTGCCAACTGAGAGTTACTTTGGGGAGAAGCCTCCCCCCCCCCTCCAATGGCTATGCCCCTGGCCAGGTGCATTTGGTTAGTCCAATAATAAAGATTGACTAACACACGCTATCAACAATCGCACATCATAAAATTTCTTGATTTATAAAAATAAGAGTATATAAGCTAGTAAATAATATAATTTCCTAAAATTTCCTACTGAATATAACATAGAGCACATAGGATATTAACAATGTCCCTTCCCTATATTTCTTGTTTAGAAATCCAGTACTGCTTAACATGTCATTTATTTTTTCATATTTCTTGCTGTCTAAATATCTAATTTTAAACAAACTTTACAATTTGATTTTCTTTATAAACTCATTGAGGAAAGAGAAAATTGTATTACCCATGCAAACAAGAGTATTTTGATGATATAGCATGGTGTAAAAATGTGTTTCTTTATCAATGCTAAAACAAAATATGCAAAATGTATTTTTTGTGTTTGCTACAATACGTTACATGCATGTACAAATTGAATGTTACTGCAATTTGCCTGCTTCAGAAAGTCTACTTTGCTGCCTTGATGTTTGAACCCTCAAGTGACGGCCATAAAAGGACCTCTTCATGATTTTGCTCACTCTCTTTCTTGTTAAATATTCTCTGCTTATAGCATTAGCCATCTAGCAGCAGCAACTGCTTAATGTGTTGACCAGCTCTAAACAGGAACACCAGCAATATGGAGGCGATGAATTTTTTTCAGAATCTATTAATTAATATTTTAATCAATTTCAAATAAATGTAGGTGCTAAAAAACAAAATGTCCATATCAGTGACATTATTAAAGGGAAGTTTTTTTGGGAGGAGGACTCCCCTCTAAAAAATGTTTGTGTTTCAAAAACTATTTTGCATTTTTATGCTTTTGAAACATTTAGTAGCTAATTAAGCATTGATGCAAAAAGTATCACTGATTTTTATTTACTTATTTATTGCTTTTTTTTCAAATATTTATGTATTGATTATCTGTTTTAATCTTTAAAAAAAAAACTCCCTCTCCAAACATATTTTCAAAATATGCTACTGGTCCATATATTTTTACACCACAGTATATTGTCAAAACTGCATTTATAATTAAATTTAGCACAAATATTTAACACATAGCATCAAAGCATTTTTTTTGCATAAAATTTTTTGACTTACTAATAATTCTTTATTCATAAGTTAACCTATTACATTTAATTTCTTCAATTCGAAATTAAAATAACATTTTTAGAACTTAAATATAAAAATCCACCAATTTTGGCATCGCCATAAAATGAAAATTATATTAATTTGTTGGCAGGTAGATGGCGCCACTTTCCACGATCAAATAAATATTCCACTGCAGCAAACGAAATGAAACCATGATACTGAAACCTCATCAATTTCGAAAATTCTAAGAACTCCGAAAAATTAAAAAAAAGGACCCTAATTACACAATAACGCAGCCCCAGCTGAATTGCAAATATGTACTACAAAATTGTTATATTTGGACAGATGGTAGCCTTCCGTCAAGGCCATTTAACGTGCACGGCATATGACACCCCCCGGCACAAGGGCCACAAACATTGGGACATTTAGAAAAATATTCCTGTATCAGAAATCTGAACATTTCTTTTCGGAAGTGTAACCCCACAGAATACTAAATGCAACTAAAATTAGCTAATACAACAGTTCTGCATGGGGTTGAAGTGGTTTTTCAGAAATAAGTGGACGCTCCAGAATCAGTTGAAAAGAGACTCCATAATTCCCAAGGCGACGTTAAGCAAAACAAAAAAATATGCTTAAAAGCTCATGAATATATGACCATATATATAATAAAGGAGTGGATATACATACATAAAAGCCTATGTTTTAAAGGTGTGACTTTTAATGTTGCTGGGAGCCAGGGATGGAAATGGGAGGGGGAAGGGGGAGTTGGACGCCGTTTCCCTAGTTCCAGAGTTTTATTTTATCCCGTATATTTAAACGACAGGAAACAGACCCACTGTATGTATATCCATTTCTTTATAATATTTGTGGTAAAATTCCTTGGCTTTACACAGATTTTTTATGCATCGCTTAACCTCGCCCCATCAACTACGGGGTCTCTTTCCAACTGATTCAGGAATCCTAGTTGTAGAGAATGTGACTTATCTCATAACTAATTCGAAGCCCTCATGTGCGATGCTACCGTCGCCAGCGTGCACCGACTGATTGGTGTTCAGTGAAAATTATTACTCCACAAAAAAATGTCTACGTAAATTAAAAAAAGGCGTAAATACAGAGAAGAGTTATTTCAAACATTATTTCAAATTTTTTTTATTTTTTTTTAATTAAATCCACGTAAGTCAAGAAACGATCCCATATCGTCACAAAAACTAGAGCATTTGAACATCCCCCCAAAAAAATGTTTGGGGCACTTCTCTAAAAACTAGGTCTTGATACTCTACCACTAAAGCTTCTAGGTTATCTCCATCCTTTGTGTAGGGGAAGCTGTTAAGAATTTAGAGAAGTGCAAATTGATATATACACAGTCGTATCAGAATAATATGATCACCTACCTAATAATGGGAATAACCACCCTTGGCCCGATGACAGTGGCGAGACAGCGTGGCATGGATGCAATGAAGCCTTGGAAGGTTGCCAGAGACACACGTGCCCATTCGGACTCCAGCAGAGCACGGAGGTTCCGCAGATGATATGGTTATGGGTCCGCACGCCGAACCTGTCGATCCAAATGGTCCCACAAGTGCTTTATGGGATTGAGGTCGGGCGATTTCGCCAGCCAAGGGAGAACGAAGACATCGCTGTCGTACTCCTGGAACCAGTTACACCCCACCTTAGCAACATGGCAGGGCACATTGTCCTGTTGGTAGACACCATCACCACCAGGGCAAACATCCAACATGAAGGAATGCATGTGGTCAGCGAGGATGAACAGGTAGCCATTGGCGTTCAGGGACCCATTAAGTGGTACCAGCAGTTACAGGTCATACCAGGAAAACATCCCATTGACATGCACACTGCCGGCCTGTACTTGATCGACAAGCGTGTCCGGGTGTTGGTTCTCATGTGTCTGACACTGTATCCGCCACTGCTTGTCACTTCTGTGGAGTAGAAATCTTGATTCGTTGGAGAAGGCAACCTTTTTCCACTCTTCCACTGTCCAATGACGGTAGTCCCATGCGAACTGCAGGTGTCGTTGCTGATGGATCTTGGTTAACATGGGCGCCTTTACGCAGCATCGACTCTAGAGACCCATGCGTAACATGGTTCATTCTACTGTTATTGGGAACACGGTACTTGGGTGCCCCAGCATTCATTTCAGTGGTCAATTGCTGCACTGTTGCACGTCGATTGCCCTTTACCAGTCGACGGAGGCGACATTCTCCCCTGGGGTCGATGGACTTTGGAATCCACCGTTATGACGTCTGGAGGTGCCAGCAGTCCATTCTTGGTATACCCTTACTACAGCACCTCGTGAACAGCCCACGAAATCTGCTGTTTCCGAGATGCTTCCACCCTTGGCACGGTAGCCGACGATCATTCCTTTTATATTGTCCATCAAATCAATACCTCTGACCATTGTACTCACATTACGCACTATGGCTCAGTGACCTGGCTGGCCGCTTATATCTCCGTGTGGTCAACCTTGTCATGTGCACTCTCTGACGTGTCTGGGCGGGTACACTCTGATTCTGTGGGTGGTCATATTATTCTGATACGACTGTGTATATGGCAGAACCAAAATGCAAATTCTGGAATAAATAAGGTTCACACGAAAATTCATAAAACTTTTAGCTTGCAGCTCTCTATGGGGAAAATCGCACTTCTAAATATTCAAAATATTCATCATTGATGAAAAATATTTAGTTTAAATGACAAATATTAACAAAATGATTAAGTTTCTAGTTTTATATCATTTATGAAGAATACTTCAAATCAAAAATATTAGCAGAATTATCTAAGAAGTACTACTAACTGAGAAAGGGCAATATTAGAAGCTTGCTAACATATGCGATTTAGTTATGGTGCTTGCTATCAGTGTGCCTTCAAATTTTGAAACCATATTTTATTTAAAAATTAAATATGTAATATTGGAATTTCCTTCCACCCGCATGTGAACTTTAAATCACAAAACTATTTAACAGTTGAAAATAAGTATTACGAAAGATATAAATTTTAGCAATTATAATTTATACCCAGGGGCGTAGTGGAGAAATCAAACATTTTCCAACGTGAAAATCAAATTTTGCCGACTGAGGAAATAATGTCTCTGTCTGTTCATACCCAGATTTTCGCTCCGTGGGGTGGGGGGTGGGGGTGTAGAGACAATTTTCACAACTCTCCTGCATTATTTTGCCATTTGCCTACCAATTTTGCCAACTAGCCATAATTTCACAGAAATAATCCCAATATTTACATCACGTCTGAATTGTAGCAAATCAGTGTGAATTTTCCCAATTCCCCTTGATTTGGCCAACTCTCCTTAATTTCACAAAACCGATCCCAATTTACTAAGTAGACTCGAATTTTGCCAACTTCCCTAAATTTTGACTAACATCTCTCCCTAAACATCTCTCCTGAATTTGCAAAGTCACTTCAAATTTTTCAAACTTCCCAAAATTTTGCCAAGTTTTCTCGATTTTGTCAACTCTTCTTAATTTCACAAAAACAATCCCAAGTTTTATAACTTGCCCTTATTTTACCAAATCCCTCCGAATTATGCCAATTCGCCAAAACCCCAATTTTTACATCTCACCTGATTTTTGCAATGTTACTCAGAATTTTGCCAACTCCCAAGATTTGCCAACTCTCCTAGATTTTGCCAACTCGACAGAATTTTACAGAAAAAAAAAATCCCAATTTTTACATCTCACCTGAATTTTGCCAACTCACCTGTATTTTACTAAGTGGCTTCGAATTTTGCCATCTGCTCCAGATTTTGCCGTCTCCACTTTTCCAATTGCCCTAGATTTGCCAAGTTGCCTCGATTTTGACAACTACCCTAGATTTTGTCAAGTTGTCTAGATTTTGCTAACTACCCTTAATTTTACAAAAAAAAAATTACAAATTTTCACAACTCACCTAGATTTTACGAAGTCGCTTCGAATTTTCACTCAGAATTTTCCCAACTCCCTAACAATTGCCAACTCACCTAGTTTTTGCCAACTCGCCATAATTTTACGGAAAAAAAAATTCCAATTTTTACATCTCACCTGAATTTTGCCAATTCCCCACGATTTTGCGAAGTCATTCTGAATTTTGCCAACTTCCAATGATTTAGCCAAGTCACTCGGAATTTTGCCAACTCACCTGTATTTTACTAAGTGGCTTCGAATTTTGCCACTCACCTGTATTTTACTAAGTGGCTTCAAATTTTGTCAGCTGCTTCAGATTTTGCCGTCTCCACTCTCCCAATTGCCCTAGATTTGCCAAGTTGCCTCGATTTTGACAACTAGCCTAGATTTTACAAACTCCCCTTAATTTTACAAAAAAAAATTTTACAAATTTTCACAACTCACTTAGATTTTAGGAAGTCGCTTCGAATTTTGCCAACTGCTCTAGATTTTGCCGTCTCCATTTTCAGAACTGCCCTAAATTTGCCAAGTTGCCTCGATTTTGACAAATACCCTAGATTTTGCAAACTCCCCTTAATTTTACAAAAAAAAAATATTACAAATTTTCACAACTCACCTGGATTTTACGAAGTCGCTTCGAATTTTGCCAACTCCGAGTTATTTTGGGGGGAGCCTCCTCCCTTTCCCCCATAGCTACGCCCCTGTTTATACCTGTGAATGTGCCGTAAAATTCGAACGAGTGCTAAAGTGAGCAGTGGCGTGATAAAAGTTAAAGTACTAATTTCTTTTTATTCCACACTTTATCATATTTGATGAAACTAAGAATGATTACGATGAACTAAAAGGAAATTTTTAAGCCCCCCCCCCCCTAAAAAAAATGTTAGTAATGCTTACCTGCCATACCCTTCCTTCGGTATCTCAGCTTCTTCTTCTTGATGAGTTTGGTGGGAGTGTCGTCTTTGGTACGCCCAAACTTGGCTCCGGCACTAAGACTGGACCCACTGTTGAAATGGGAATTTACATGCCTTTCTAGGGCGGCTTGGGATGTGAATCGGACACTGCAGCTATCCACAATGCACTTGAACGGTTTGCTGCCTCCATGACTCAGGACGTGCCGCTCTAGCCAGCTTAGCGAACACGACGGACGATCGTATACCTGTAACAATACATACATTTATGCAAACATAAAATAAGGGCTCGCCCAAAAAGCCGTTCTTATATTAGTACTGATATTTTCATCTTTTTTCGCACTATTCTAGTAAAATAAGTAAGCTACTTTACGACAAAATTTCAGAGAAACTGCATATCATATAGAAGCTTTCACTAAAACTCAACAAACGAAAACTGACACAAATATCTTAAATGAGGTTTGTTAAAGGTCTCGTTGAAAATTGCTGAGTAATTTCTGCAGCTCCATCCACTTCCCCTCAAAATATCGTACACTGAACTGACCTTTCGTCATGGATGGAAAATTATACGGATATTTTTGCTGCATGAAATTTGCTGATTTGTAAAATAAGAATATTCGATTCCGAGGCTATTACACTGTTTATTTCCTCGAAATTTCTCTCTGGTGACTATTTTTAGTAAAAAAAGCTCGATTTCAAAGTTCAAAAGCTTTGAATGAAACTTTTCCTTTCAGCGATCAGAAAGTGTCAGAATATTTTTAGCAAAATAATGTATATTATTAAACAAATCCAATGTATCGAATCAGAAACAATCCCTTTTACTCGATTTTGAATCATCTACAGAAAGCAAAATCAAATCGCATTTATTTATAGAATTAAGAAACGAAGGCAAAACTCATTATGCAATCAAATTTTACTAAATTATATTTACATATAAAAAAAGACATTGAAAAAATTGTTTTGTCTGCAAATTCTGGATAGTCGATGGCTCATCTGTCCTGGCCGGCCGCTTATATCTCGGTGTGGTCGAACTTCTCATGTACACTCTGTGACGCGCCTAGGCGGGTACACTGTGATTCTGTGGGTGGTCATATTTTTCTGATACGACTATGTGTATATATATAAGCCCATTACCCACCACTCCCTCCAACATACACACATTTACCGGTACGTCATATTGCTGTTGCGCCATAAAACCCAATCAGCCAAACCAATTGACCAGAGGTATTTTAAAGCATTTTATTTTCCATCTAACGGCCAATTGCTGTTTTCCACAGTATCCCTCCAATGAAATTAAAAGTTCAGTACTGCTGTTTAATTAAGATGTCGAATATATTGTAGAATATATTTCAATTCAAAACTTAGGAAATCTGCATGATTCTGGCTTACTAAGAGACAGTCAAATATATCTAATTTTTTTTTAAATTTCGTAATCGTACTCGCAAAATTACTAGGTTATCTGCAGGTTACGACAGAAAAAACGACCAAGTCATCCCGGTATTCGAACACGGATCCCGCAGTTATAGCGTCACAGCGAAATAAAAGAATATGTTAAACGTTTCAAGCGCATGTATGAATCTATCCTGTGCGTCACTCTTCACCGTTACAAACGGATAATTATCAAAAATCATGAATTGTTCTTCCATTTGGGTTGGGTTTTTTTTTACCTCTGAGCGGCACTTTTGGCACACCATAGGACCCCGAAGGCTCAGAGAAGGTTGGGGGAGGGGAGCCACCCGTTAAAGTCGCCCAGCGTGTTCTTTAAGGTGCGCAGGGTGCAGCTCTCCCACACACGGAGCCACTGCTTAACGTTCCATCCGACGGACGGCGGTCTTTCCAAGCCCATCGGTGTCCCCTATTGACCGTGGGCAGGTCGGGGAGATTTCCGGAGATAAATCTCAACGCTGACCCAGCTGGGACTCGAACCTGGGAACTACAGATTACGAGCCTGGCGAGGTACAGACTGAGCCACCCCCGCCCCGTTCTTCCATTTGTAGATTTGGTTGTTGATCAATGAATTTGAACGAACACCCAATGACTTCAACGGATCGCCATACCCTCTAACATCTCATTATGTCTGTGAAAAGGTATGCAGTAAAATTTCCTCCATTGTAACCCAACCCAGTTTATGGCTGGGAAGAGGGGTTTCCGACGTTTGGCTATATCTCACTCAATTAACGTCGTTGTTATTAATGCGGTGCAAATGTCGTGGTAGTCAGCACTAATTAGGGCAACGTTGTAAGTTCGACATTCCCTATTGTCCCCGAAATTTGAACAAATGTTTGCATCCATTAATTTCTGACATAAACAGATGTACCTTTCCTGTGACTTCTCATTGTTTCACTTCCAGTGATGTGTGCGACTGGAAGTCTCTAGTTATCGCGAATTATATTGAGTCTAAGAACTTCCTCTTAATTTGTTCAGTGCAAAATTATTGCACACAAAGAAAATTATTTACATTTATCACACTGTTGTAATGGTTTTCTACATCATTAAGATAAAAGATTAATTTAAATGTCTTTTGCGCTTTCAAACTGCTCTTAACGAGGATGAACAGTTCAAATTAAAATAAAAAATATACTTGATGATTTTACGTTATAATTCCTTTTAAACGCAGCATATTGAAATACAAACTCATAAAATCACTTCAGTTTACCTTTATTCAACACAATTTGACAGTGACCCAGTTTCTTCTTGTTCAAATATTTGTTCCATCGGTATTCATATTTAGTTACAATTATATTTCTTCATACAGATGCTGGGAACTGCAACCTGGGTCTGGTACTATTCATCCAATGCCAACTGCTTCAATTCTGATTCATTCAATGTCGATTGGTCCAAAGGAGGTAATAGGTTCAAAGAGACAACTTGCCCAAAGTCGATTCGTTCAAAAGGACAACTCGTCAAAAGTTCATTCATCCAAAAGTGTCAATAGTCCAATAACGATAAAATATTATATTTCATGTGTATCATTGCCGATCAATTTTTTTAAATTTGTTTTTAACACGTTTCTTTGAAAATAAGGCTTTAGTGCGCCAAACCAAAATCGCACAACAGTGACGCTCAAACGGTAGCCACATTCTTTGATTACATTATCACTATGGACTATAAATAAAAAGAATAAACCAAGCAGCTGTTTGCCGCAGAAGTCTGACAGGAGCTTATCAATTCAATGCGCCATAGAGATCTAGTGAGGAAGGCGTGACCTCAGCAGAAATACAGTTCAAACATCCTGCCTTACCCGGGGCTCGAACTTCTTCTAATAATGCTTTCATAACGAGCACTATACAGTATATTTTTAAACTCAGCTACAGACTCTTCATATATTTAGTGCAGAAATGAATCACTGTATAGTACGGCAATAATTAACGTGATTTTAATTTCAACTTGAATTTGCCCCGACCTAGCCAGAAAAACTGTATGTACCGCCAATAAATAGATGAATAAGTGTATGAAAATAACTTTTGATGCACGAGACTTTCAACTTCTCTAAGTTTGCTCTAGTTCAGTGGTGCAGTAAAGAAAAAAAGACGCCACACTTCGCGGACGAGCACACAACGCACGATAGCTTTCTCTTTCCGGCAGCCAAGTAAGCACTGGGGCAGTGGGGCCAATACGGCTGTCTGAAGGCCAGGAACAGGTTCTGCTCTAATACAATGCACGCACGGTTCAATGACCCATTGCTGGTGGCCGTCACTGTATCTACGGCACTACTGTCGCCATTGCTCAGCAACACATTCGCCTTTACTGACCTCTTCGGTATTTCCTGCCGTCATTTCCTTCACATCAAAAGTCGTTCAAATCGTATGTCTAAAAGTACAGAAATAAAAAAATAAAATGACTTACAGATTAACAGTGCATCAACAAAGGAGAATCGATTTGCTTTTTCTGTCTGCATTTCATTAGTAGCTTTGATCATAAAATAACAGTTTTGTGAAATTCCTCATCTTATCGTCTGTTAGGTTGGCTGTTTCTGCCGGAGAGTTTTTCTCTTTTCTGCAACATGATGAGTAACAACAAAGGTGGAGTAACAATTTCAAGACAAATCTTGTATATTAAAACGTCGTCGTTCTTTTCTATACACAGGCCGATCGCGAGATGCATTCCTTGAAAAGGCCACAATCGGCAAAACCGGTATCCGCAAATACTTATGGAAAAAGGTAAAACCGGAATACACGATCACGTAATATACGGAAACACAGTTGATATTTTTTGGCAATAAAAGCTTCAGAGTAAATGGATAATTTATTGTGGAGAATTATCTCTATGGGATAAACATATCTAAACATGTAAACATCAAAATTAAATTCATGCATTGTACAGAGTGGCCACAAATTCCACTATGCACGCTAGTTAGAAGTTATCTGTATGCTCCTCTCCGTTCTCCGCACAAATTAAAAAATTTCCCCATGTCCTTCTGGTCATCGTCTTCCATGTTTACGGTTGGAAGTCAATAAAGCAGTACCTAAGAGATGTGTTTAGGTCTTCAACTGTTGTTAGACGGAGTTGAGAAATATTCTCTTTCACAATGCCCACATGATGTTGATGTGATACTGGAAGACCAGAACGCTCTAAATCAAGAACACGGAGACCTCCTGTGGAAAAGGCCTTCTCCCCATGCCTGCATAGTTTCACGCGTAGGAGCAGGCTTATCTCTCTCGAAATCTCTGCGAAAAATTTGTCCTCTGTCTCCAAATCTTGCTCTTTCTCGCACGCGGTCGTGAACCCAAAACGTAAGTAGTCTCTCTTCTATCGCATATACACTGCCATTGGTCATGCTGAAACCATCTAGAAAAAAATATTTAAAAAACAATTAACAGAGGACACAATCTCATGCATAGGGACTTTGTGGCCACTCTGTATAGTAAATTTTGCAGCTAAACAATAGATTTGTAAGAGTGTTTTATGGTGAGTAAAGTGTATAATAAAACTCTTACAAATCTATTGTTTAGCTGCAAAATTTATTATATTGTATATATTTATTATAGCGATTAAACCTACAATTAAAATTCGGCTTCTTAATGTAACAACCAGTTCAAGTAGTAGTGCAGTAAAGAAATCACGCAAGCTAACTTTGGTGAGTAAAAAGTTAGCTTGCGTGATTTCTTTACCGCACTACCACTTGAACTGGTTGTTACATTAAGGAGCCGAATTTTAATTATAGGTTTAATCGCTTCCATGGCTTAATTGTTAGAGTGTTTAGCTATGGCCCAACCTGGGTTCATGCCGTTTTGAGGTCCTGTTTCCTTCACGGATTTCTCAATGTTAAGCAGCTTCAGAAGAAATTTTTTTGCTATTTAAAGTAAAAGGCGAAGAGAACTGAAAAACATTTCACAGAGATCTCAGTCACATAAGGCAATTAAACTGTTAGTGAGAATACAGAAATATCTGAGCATCGCCAGTAGCAGGAAATTCCCTTGCAAGATTGTGACTCCATATGCTTAATTTATTAGGTGCACGCCAATTAATAATTGCAAAACACGTGACATGCACCTTCCAGTCAGGAGTGAGGGTTGGCTCAGCCGGTAGGGGGCCAGACTAGTAATCTTTAGTTCCCAGGTTCGAGTCCCATCTGGCCAGTGTTGAGATTTATCTGCGCAAAACTCCCCACCCTGCCCTCCGCAAAATTCCCCGCCCTGCCCACGGTCAGTAGGGGACACCGATGGGATTGGAAAGGCCGCCGTCCGTCGGATGGGACGTTAAGCCGTGGCCCCGTGTGCGGGAGAGCCATACCCTGTTCACGTTAAAGAACACGCTGGATACCCTTGACGGGAGGCTACCATCTGTCTCCCAACAACTGTTCCAGTGGGTCCCCTCCCCCAACCTTCTCTGAGCCTTCGGGGTCCATGTGACCTGGCCATTTAGCCCATGGTGTGCAAAAAAGTGCCGCTCAGAGGTAAAACAACCCACAACCCCACCCTACCCTAGTCAGCAGGGGACACCGATGGACTTGGAAAGGCCGCTGTCCGTCGGATGAGACATTAAGCCGTAGTACCGTGTACTGGAGAGATACCATGTGCACATTAAATAACAATGGATGGCCTTGACGGGAGGCTATCATATTTCTCATAACAGCTGCCCAGTGGGTTTCCTTCCACAACCTTCTGTAAGCCCTTGTGGCCTGACCATTTAGCTCATTGTGTGCAAAAAAAAAGTGCCGCTCAGAGGTAACAAAATCCAACCCTTTCAGTCCTCTGAGACAGCAGCAGTCATTCAGACGATTGCACTTCGCAATCATATTATGAATCCTTGAATGTAAAAAATTAGTTTGCATAAGCACGTATTGAAGGTAGAATTCAAAACCTCATAAAATTAATTTTTGTTTTCTTTCGAGTTCTGAAAATTAGTGCCAGATTTATTTTAGCATGTAATAAAATCCGTCATCGGCAAGGATTACATCTATATCCGTCGTACAGTAAAATGCTTTTTGGGCTTTAAAAATGTTTTTTAGCTGTTTCATTACGTTGGAATGAAAATTTCGAAATCGGTACCATAAGAGGGTTTGGGGTGTTTTACCTCTGAGCAGCAATTTTCTTTGCACACAATGGGCTAAATGACTAGATCACAAAGGCTTAGAGAAGGTTGGGGGAAGGGGACCATTGGGCATCTGTTAGGAGACAGATGGAAGTCTCCCATCAAGGCCATATTCTTTAACGTGCACACGGTAAGGCTCGCCTGCTAACGTCCAATCCGACGGATGGCGGATATCCCAAGACCATCTGTGTCCCCTTTCTTACCGAGGGCAGGGAGAGGGTTTAAGTATATAAATCTCAAAGCTGGTACAGGTGGGATTCGAACATGAAAACTGAAAATTACGAGCACCTAGTTAACACACGCCCTCAGAAGTTAAAGATGATAAACCTAAGAAATGTGCCAGATTGTGATATTAACATAAGATATAGGATATTAATTTATAACTATAATCCTAGATAACAAATGGTGATATATCAAATACCATCGCTTCTGAGTTATTATTGTCAAATTTATGTATCTCTCTAACTTACATTCATTGCATTTGCTAAGTCTAAGCTAGTTACTTCTTTTTTATTTGCTCATATTATAACTGATTTAAAACATTCTTAAACCTTTACCTATTTTGCTCTCAAATTTATTCTTTTTAACTCGTTATATTCACTGCATGACATTTGCTATTTTTCCTACGATATGAACGGGAAATTTTTGATTTGAACTAAGTCTATTAAATACCAAACAAGTATCATACAAGCCTATGACTATTGAAGGAGTAGACAAGTTTTCAAACTATTACATTAGTATAACCCACATTCAAATGGGATAGGGGTAGCTCAGTCGGTAGCGCACCAGGCTCGTAATATGCAGTTCCCATGTTGGAGTCACTGCCAGGTTGATTGATCTCCGCAAAACTCCTCGCCCTGTCCTCAGTCAACAGGAGACACCCATGGGCTTTGAAAGGATGCTGTCCGTCGGCTGGGACATTAAGCAGTCATACCTTGTGCACGTTCAAGAACACACTGTATGGCCTTGATGGGAAGCTACCATCTGTCTTCCCACAGCTATCCAGTGGGTCCTCTCCCCAACCTTCTCTGAGCCTTCGGGGTCCTTAGACCTGGCCATTTAGCCCAGTATGTGCAAAAAAAGTGCCGCTCAGGTAAAACAGCCCACCCCACATTCAAAATGTCTAAAGTATGCTATTTTAGCTTTTTAATATTATTTCTGTAATTATATTATTCCATATCCAATATGACTTTCATTCCATAATCTTGACAAGGGCATATTTCAAAATGGAGAGGCTATTTTTCCTCTGGGTTGGAAAGCTTTTCTTTTTAGTATATTAAATATATAAACTTTACACTGCATCCCTAAAAATAAGATAATCTAGGGTGAGAACTAAAACATTTTATTTCTCCGGTGATGTATCCAATAATGGTGGGTACAATGATGGGTGTATCCAATAGATTTTTTTCTTGCACTCAAAAGACAAAAACTTTTGTCTTTTGAGTGCAAGAATGAAGAAAGAGAAGAGGGTACATGTGTGATGATTGTTACCACAATGAACTATATAGCTAAGAACAGAGTATTATTAAACACTTATCTACAACCGAAGAATTTCAAAATAAGCTTTATCTTAACAAAATGGCGCAAAGTAAAAAAAAACTACAGCTTCTTTTTTTTTTCTTTTATTCAAAAGCCTAACAAAACAAATACGATTCATATGAAAAAGTGATAATAAATGAAAGCCATTCCTACCTTGCATCCAATCCAAAGACAAGTAAAGCTCTCTTGTTCTGTCTGTGTCTCTACGTGCTGACTTCGGATGTGCTCTACAAGCTCTGTGCTGCCCTGCACTTCAACATGACAATTGACCCACTTACAGAACACACTAAGGGACTCTGAGCTTGACTGATTGGCGCTACATATTCCAATATCCTTAAAATGCACAGTTCTACCACTATCACTAGACCTAATTTTGCTATCACTTTCACACACAGAATTCCTGTGTATTTCCACATGCCGCCTTTCTGCCTTGATGTGGGATGATTCTGAGTCTGAGGTAATAGAGCAGACATGTTGTTCTGCAACATCACAAGTGAAAGGACTGCTTGTGGTGCTGCTCCTGCACAAGTCCTGTTCACATAGTCGTTCTGTATAAAAATGACTATTCGTGGTGCCACACACATCAGTGTCGGGCTGAGGCAAACAATTATCCTGAGACTCTTTATTTTCTTTTTGCGTTTGACAAGAATCTGTTCGAGATGTGAGGCCAAGTCCAGTATTGCTTTCATCACAACTATCATGTGGACTGTCGGCTAAGGATGGGGAAATTGGTGGCATAGGCTGAGGAGTACCTGGCCTAGGAGAGTCCAGTCCTTCAGGAGAGCATGGAGCAGAAACACTAGCTGTGTCACTTGCATTACTGTTGCTACTAGACTGGCAAGAGTCAATACTGCCGTGTTCACTCCCTGCACTGCTCACAGCCACACTACAATAGAAAAAAGGAAAATTATCAGTATCATCACATCAAGCACACCAATACAAATACTACTCATCAGGTTTTTTATTACTTAGTTCAGCTATTTAAAACAGTAATCTATATATAGGTAGATAATTAGAAATTAAATATACAGTTTAAGTGGCGAAATATTTCTTCAATTTACGCTTATGAAACAAGGAAAAACAAGCAGAAATTTAAAAGGATATGTCCTTTAAATGATGAGGACATCTCCAGAGTCTGGAAATTACACTTTCCGACACATTCATGAATCTGGCAACCTGTCTATGTAATGTCCTCCTTTCATCCGTTCGATGGCCCTCAACCTTTGATCATCATTCAAATAAATCCTTTGCATTTTAACAAAATTGTAATTCGAAACGCTCGATAAAGCCGCTCTTAATCAGAAATGGCAAGCTCCCGTTCCTGAAAGTGCTTTTATCGCCAGCTTAATTTGCATATCGAAATTTTGCGCATTGAGGAATGCAAATTCAATAGCCGATAAATGTGAGTTATTTAACGCTAAATATTCTTTGAAAGTTTCATTAAATTCCGAAAAGGATTTCTTGAGATATTTGCAATTTTGTTCAATTTCCATAAATTATGAACAGCAGTGTATTTCAGAAAAATTTTTTTTATAAAGGTTAATAAAACGGAAGATAAAATTATGTACTGGAATTGAATTTCAGTATAATATCCAGTCACTATCTTCTCCTTTATTGTTTTTCTAGATCTGAGTCTGGCGAAGGCACAGTTTACCTTAAACTTCTGTGCCTCAAACGGTCAGTTTCTCTTTTGGTTCAGATCCTTGAAAATTCAATGGAAATTTCAGACATAGAAACCATCTTCATATAGGACCCTGAAAAAGTCCTATATGAAGATGGTTTCTATGTCTGAAATTTCTACTATAATTGGTGGCCTTAAACCCTTACCAGCGGGGTAAAAAAAATTTTGCCACAGGCTTACGATTAAAGAATTGTTCCATATTTTTGGTCATACATAAACAGTTAAGATTAATTCTTGCAAACTTAATATCGTTTGAAATTTAATTGCCTTTGCTGATGATGCAGCTTTAATTTATATTGCAGAAGATTTGAACTCTTTAATAGCTGCTATAAATTTAAATCTCATTGAAAAATAAATAATTTTTAAATGTAAGCAAAATATATCTATTTTAAGTTAAAGGGGGAAATATGATTATCTACATAGCTTTTTTTTACCATGCTTTGGAATATATGGGGCGGGGTGGCTCAGTCGGTAGCGCGCCAGGCTCGTAATCTGTAGTTCCCAGGTTCGAGTCCCAGCTGAGTCAGCGTTGAGATTTTATCTCCGCAAAACTCCCCGCCCACGGTCAGAAGGGGACACCGATGGGATTGGAAAGGCCGCCATTCGTCGGATGGGACGTTAATCTGTGGCCCCGTGTGCGCGAGAGACATACCCTGTGCACTTCAAAGAACACGCTGGATGCCCTATACGGGAGGGTTACCATCTGTCTCCAAACAGCTGTTCCAGTGGATCCCCTCCCCCAATCTTCTCTGAGCCTTCGGGGTCCTTGTGACCTGACCATTTAGCCCATGGTGTGCAAAAAAGTGCCGCTCAGAGGTGAAACAAACCAAACCAATTGGAATGTATTGGTGAAAACTGTTCCTGTTTAGTTATGAGGGAGTTGACTGTTTCAAATATTTTGATGTTTTAATAGAATAGAAATTAAATTGGAAGGATCACATAGTAAATGTGATTTAAAAAGATAAATATTATAATACTACGGTTATATTAGATAAATTGTAAATATTTCGACTTTAAAAATAGTATATGACGGTTGACTTAAATCGCACTTGAAATATTGAATTTGAAATCTTGGGATGGCGCATATTACAATAATATTAACAAATTAATTGGAACTGATAATCGAGCTATAAAGTGTATATTAAGGAAAGGAAAATAATGAAGTGTCAAACACTTATATAAGGACATTGATATTTTAGAGTTAGAAAATTATATAGGCATTCAGTTTTAATACATTTGTTCAAATATTGGTTAGACAAAATCTAAAAATTGCTAGTTATAACACAAAATATAAACATAAAATATAACAAAACTAAAAATATTGTTGAATTGTTTGTTACCTAGAAAGACTATGGTTAAAAAAAAACTGCATTTACCTTGCACCAAAATTATTTCTCATTTTTTACCAGACAACATAAAAATTGAAATAAGTATGCACAGTTTTACTTCACTCTGCCTTTATAAATGAATACTGAAAGTATTTTTTGACTGCTGTTCAAATTTTTTTGTTTTTGATTGCTTTGAAAATATTGAATACGTTTATATTATTGCTACCAAAAATGACTGATCAAAATTTAACAAAATCCACAGGAGAGTTTTAAAACACTTGTGGATTTCATAAATTTTCATTTAATACATTTGTAACCATCGAGTTCAAGAAATGAAACCAAATGTATTATTTATTGGAATATAAATATTACATCGTATTGTATATAACACTCGATTAGTCTCAACAATAGCTTTACAGGGCGTTTAATAAAGGTCTTGTCTGGGGATAATCAAATTTTCAACATAGAAGCTACTTTTTTTTGCTTTGTATCTTCAACCACAATATTCTAAATGCCGCAATATATATATACAGTAAAAGTTCGTTTATCCGGCAACTCATCTATTGGCATATTTCCACACAGCCCATTACAACTGACCTATGGCTCTAGCGGCATATTTCCTTCCCTATCCGGCATTGAGTGGGAGAGAGAGAATGAAACTGAAGAATGGATAGAGATTGACAAAGGAGCTTAAGTAACAGAAACCATCAAGCGAACAATCATTGAGAGTGCTGTAAATTCAGAAGACAAAAGCTACTGAAGATTATGAGGAAGAGGATTTGATTGTAGAACAGGAGATTTCTTGCAATACTGCTGAAAAATATAATATATTCAATATCAAATTAACTTATGGAGCAATCGCAAAATTTTAGTGCACAGGAGTCATGCAGGTTCATACGCTTCAGAACGTACTTATTAAGAAAAAACAGACTTGTTTCAAGCAAGTTGATATTCGACAGTCTTCAAGAGAGCAATCAGCGAAAGCTGCCATAAGATCTCCAGAGAGAACCTCGCAACTCCAATTACTTCATCTGATATTGCTGATGTCTCGAAAAAGAACTTGATGATGTATCAGCTCCTACACCTGGGAGGCTGTAAACATTGTGCAGTAATTATTTTTCTTGCAGTGTTGCGTAAATATAATTACAGTAGTATAAGTTTAAAATATGAACATTTAAATTGTCCTAGTTTTCAAAAATACTGGACTGAACTGTACACTTACACTGTATATATAGTTACAAATGCGGGCCGGATAACGAAATTTTACTTTGTGTGCTAAATCAGTATAAATCATTTTGCTTACACCATAAAAGTTAAAACCACTTATGTTGCACTTATACCATAAACTCCAGTCACACCAAATGATGATAAATGACCACGACAGGAGTCGAGAAGTTATTCACGGTAAGGACAGTAACCAAAACATATTAATAAAAACAAATTTTGGCATACGAGAAACACCTTTATTCTATAAAAGGGTCAATCGTTATCAGGAAATAAAGTTCTAGTCATTAAAGCGTCTGCCTTTATTTGCTATGAGGCTTTGTATCTTTGTACTCAACGGCCACTTTATTAGGTACTTGTTGGGCTGCTGTACCTCTGAGCGGCACTTTTTTCCGCACATTGGGTATATGGCCAGATCACAAGGACCCAGAGGGCTCAGAGAAGGTTGGGGGGACGGGTCTCATTGGACAGTTGTTACAAGACAGATGATAGCCTCCTGTCAAGGCCATTCAGCGTGTTCTTGAATGTGCACAGGGTATGGTTCTCTACCGCACATGGGGCCACGACTTATCGTCCCATCAGACGGACGGTGGTCTTTCCAGCTGGAACTCTAACCTGGGTTCGGTTCGGTTGTTTTACCTCTGAGCGGCACTTTTTTACACAACATGGGCTAAATGGCCAGGTCACAAGGACCCCGAAGGCTCAGAGAAGGTTGGGGAAGGGGACCCATCGGTGTCCCCTTCTGACAGTGGACAGGGCGGGGAGTTTTGCGGAGATAGATCTCAACGCTGACCCAGCTGGGATTCGAACCTGAGAACTGCAGATTACGAGCCTGACGCGCTACCGACTGAACCAACCCCACCCCCTCTAACCTGGGAACTGCAGATTACGAGCCTGACGCTCTATTGACTAAACCACCCCTGCTCCTTATTAGAGTTTTATGTTATGTCAATAGTAACTCAGATACAAACATTCATGTCTTACCCGGGACTCGAACTTTGGTCCCTCTGATCAGTAGTCAAGCACGCTAACAGCTCGGTCACGAGACGGCAATCAAATCTGTTTAAATTCGATTTACACTATTGGTTTAATATTTAGAGTTTTGAAAGCTGAAAAGTTAGCAAATTTGTTCGTCCTGCAGAAAAAAAAGCATTCAACATTCGCGTAAATTAAAATACTTATTACTCGAACTGCTAAAACTATACTGCTCACAAAAATTAGGGAATATTTCATCGCTTCATATTCATTTTGAAATATTCCCTAATTTTTGTGAGGAGTTTTTTTACGCGTGTCAGTCAAGTTAATTTATTGCCTTCGTTTTAACTTGTTTTAATAAATTCTTCAGAACACTTATTAAAATTGGTGTTGTTACTGTTAAATATTCCAATTTTCATAACTCTCTAAACACAGAACGAATATTGTTGAAAAACGAGCGAAGGATTGAAATTATCTTAATTAGAGAGATCCTTAAATTACCTTCAGCCGCATTTTTTCATTATAAACTTATTTAAGAAGTCACTATGATGAAACATGGAGCTATGTATACCTAATAAAGTGGACACTGAGTCTTAATACAGGCTATTCACTACACTCACAAACAAGGATACAGTTGAGATCAATATTTGTCATTTGTCAACATTAGAAGTTGGATTCAAGCCTCTCTCAAACGAATTTTTCATGACGGAGTTTTCATTCTAAAGCAGTATTTTTCATTCAAATCATATGTACAATGTCGAGGTAATTTAAGTATGGATTTCTAGATGAACCTCGAATTATCTGCTGTTTCCGACAACGGGAGTCATTAGAAAGTACACTCGATAGAAAGTAAGTACACTCGAGTGCTAACAGCATTACGGAAGATAAATTCAAAGTAGAACGAATGACCTCGAGATCGTCCCGAAAATCGATTTCTAAGCTTCGACCAACAATGCAATTTGTCTTATGAAGTCCACACGAAAGTTGAAATTCCACATTTTAAGATTTCGGCCATTCATAAACAAAGAGATGCTAAAAAAGTGAGAGTTGGTTTGGTCTATTTGTTTGGGGTTTTATGGCGCAAGGGCAACTTAGGCCATATTGCGCCAAACAAGATTAGCTGTAAACGTATAAAGTAATAAAAATCATTGAAACCCACAGAAGTGCGAGTGGAATATTGCTATTGGGATTCGTCCTTGCTTGTTTTTACCTAGGATCCATGTTCTTAATTAGTCTTTATTATTCTAAGAAAGCTCGGTTTTACAAATATAGTGAATATAATCAGAACTCTGGAATCAGATGTACGGAAAGTCTGCATGAAACTTTTCATATATATTGAATTGAATTGTGTGGTGCTAAACTAAGGGACCTGGGTTCGAGCCCCGGGTAAGTCATGGCTGTTTGTGTCGTTATTCTGCTGAAGTCCTGCCATCCTCTCAGACCTTCTACTGTGGCATATAAACTGACAGGCTCCTGTCAGACCTCTGTGGCAAGCACCTGCTTGAGGGGGTATTTATTTATTTATTTTTAAACTTCACGAAAGCCGTCCCATGGCCGAGTGGTTAGCACGCTTGGCTACTGATCTAAGGGACCTGGGTTCGAGCCCCGGGTAAGGTATGGCTGTGTGTGTTGTTTTTCTGCTGAGGTCCTGCCATCCTCTCCGATCTCCAACTATGGTATATAAACTGACAGGCTCCTGTCAGACCTCTGTGGCAAGTAGTTGCTTGAGGGGGTATTTATTTTTTTTATTTAAACTTCACGAAACCTGATAATAAGGGCGATTTTCTTAGACCAAAAGATTCGTAAGGATGTGTACCAGGATATTATTCACTTGCCGATCGCCATATTTGAAGAAGACCACAGAGTAAATTTCAATAGATAAAAAGGAACATTTTTGTTTACAAGATGGAACTCCTGGTCATACATTTCGCATTGTGTTTCAGGGCATTGTGGCCTGCAAGATTACCCGATTTCTCAACTCCAGATTTCTGTGTAGTGCAGGTTTTTGTGAAATTTTGCTTCTGCTTGTTCTACGTAAATAGGGATGGTTGTTCGACTACGGAGAGAAGGTAGTCATAAGGAATGCTGAACTTATAGGAGCTTCCTGATAATATCTTAAACTTCGGAAATACGGATTAAAGATTTTATGAATTTATGTACTCCAATTATGCTATAGATTTCACAAAATATTAATGATTGCTCATGCCTTTTAGATGTTATTAACCTAAAAGGATTAAAGGTATATAAGTGTTTGGGTTGTTTTACCTCTGAGCGGCACTTTTTTGCACACCATGGGCTAAATGGCCAGGTCACAAGGACTCCGAAAGCTCAGGGAAGGTTGGGGGAGGGGACCCACTGGAACAGCTATTGGAAGACAGATGGTAGCCTCCCGTCAAGGCCATCCAGCGTGTTCTTTAACGTGCACAGGGTATAGCTCTCCCGAACACGTGGGCACGGCTTAACGTCCCGCCCGACGGACGGGGGTCTTTCCAAGCGCATCGGTGTTCCCTACTGACCGTGGGCAGGGCGGGGATTTTTGCGGAGATAAATCTCAACACTGACCCAGCTGGGAACCACAGATTACGAGCCTGGCGCGCTACCGACTGAGCCACCCCCGCCCCTCTCTAAATGTTTAAAATAATAATAAAAAAAAATACCCCCTCAAGCTGCTGCTTGCCACAGAGGTCTGACAGGAGCCTGTCAGTTTATATGCCAGAGCAGAAGGTCTGAGAGGATGGCAGGACCTCAGCAGAAAAACGACACATACATCCATGCCTTACCCGGGGCTCGAATCCAGGTCCCTTAGATCAATAGCCAAGCGTGCTAACCACTCGGCCACGGGGCAACACATATATTTTTGAATGCACATTCTCCACCATGAAGACTTGAAAAACAGAACATTACAAAATAATGATTTCCATAAAATTAAAATTACTTTTTTTTTCATTAGATCTAGCATTTTCGATATATTACTAAGAATATTAAGTTGTTAATTATAAGCAAAAATTAGTATCTTGATAGTAATATTTATTACACGGGTGGTCAACCACAAGAACATTAGATGGTCAGGATATTCGCGATAAGCAAAATACGCGGGGCCTTCCAAAGACTGCAAACGTTTGTGCATGGAAATATACAGGGTGAATCTGAAAAAGTGGGCAAAACTTTACGTGTGGTAGAACGCAGCTATACGAGCAATATTCGTCATAGAATGTATGGTCGGAACGCAAACGGCGAGTCGCTAGGTGGCGTTGGAAATGGTATAAAAGGGTCGGTCCTCGCACCCAACGGCATTTCTACCGTGGATTGCCGAGAGGATGGCTGGTTATACTAACCAAGAAATGGCGGAGGCAGCTCTTTTGAGCAATTTCTTTGAGCATGTACCTCAATTACATTCCTGTTAATAAAATGTTTTCTGAAGTATCTCCTCTCCTTCTTGTGTTCATTCTTTAAATGTGACAGTGGAAAACTACCTTTTAACTTCTCACCGCTTGCGTTCCGACCATACATTCTATGACGAATATTGCTCTTATAGCTGTGTTCTACCACCCCGTAAAGTTTTGCCCACTTTTTCAGATTCACCCTGTATAGTATTAGTAGATTTTTTGTGGGCTTTTCTATCTAATAACATCTAAATGGCATGATCAATCATTAATATTTTGTGATATCTACAGCATAATCGGAGTACATAAATTCGTATTATTTAAACCACTATACACCATAATTCAGCACAACTATAAAATTTTTTGGACTTCCATTAATTTTATCTCCTTTTGCTCCCTAGCTTATGGTTACTAGCTATCGTTTTTCTGTTGACAGTTATCGCATCTAAGACACGAGGAATGCACTCGTGTGTTCGGTGATGAGAGTCTATCGTGGCAGCCACAGATCAATGCAGATGAGAGACACGTGACATGAAAGTGCTGACGTCACCCTGCAGGCCCTAATGAATTGCGATTTGTCATGTACAGCGGGAGGGAATAGCCATTAATGAATGGTCCCCACGAGAGAGAAGGGCCATTATCGTCGCAACAGATGTTTTCGTGTAGATGGTTGTTAGCTGTCGAACTGTAAAAGAATTAATTCTGCTGTTACAACAACAAAATTCATATGTTGCACAACGCTTTATCACTGAACTCATTATAATTGTGAATATTTTGAAATTAGGTACTAGTGGCGAAAAATTCTAACGAGGGCTTAAAAAATCCTTATTTTTATTTACAAAACCAAGTTAGTTTTTACACTTTATTATATTTTAGAGACAGCCAATGAAGAGCTGTTACACTAATATCATCAGATAACAGTGATTCATGAAGCATTCTTTTCGCAACTGATAGCATCATCTGACGAGTTTGGCTCTTGCTAGTGTAATCGTCAGAAAAACTGGTGAAAATTGAAATCTGAGAAACAAAAATAGGTGAAATTGTTTTATTATGCAGACATAACTTTAAATATTTTGTGTGATGTAAAAGGCAGACAAGAGGAGTCCGAATTAATTCTTAATCCACTCTTCATTGACTTTGATCTAGCAGTTTTATATCTTACATCAAGTGTGGTCAGACTAATCATTCACAGACTAAATTATTTGTTTACTAGTCCTCAGCGGTCCACAAGATGATTTAAAAATCGTTAGTTTGCATGGGAATAAAAAAAAATCCTTCAAGAAGCCGCTTGCCACAGAGATCTGACAGGAGCCTACCAGTATTTTTTTCAGAAACATTTAAAAATATATATAAAATTTCTGCTCATTAGTTTCAAAACATTATGCAAAAGCATTTGACAAAAATTTAAACTGGAAAAAATACGTTTTCGCATCTTTTGAAAACGCCTTTTATGACAGGAATTAAGAAATCTCATGATCATGAATGGCCACTTAACTAATAAGATCGACTAATAGCTGATCTTAAACACGTGTCAAGTGGTCATCTGTGAACAGTGATCGATATTGTTTTTAGTGATTCATTGGTTAATCTGACACTTTTCAGGAAAAAAATTAATGTATTTGTTTCACTGAAATATAGATTTCAAAGAATTATAAACTCTTGTGGTCTAAGAAATTTACTTTAGTTCCCTTTAGTGAAACATGGACCTGACAGGACAAAAAAAAACTATAGGATTCCAGACCAATCCTACCGCATTGCTCTAATTAGCAATTCTGTCCAGATTACTCTAAAAGGGTGGAAGAAACAACACCAATTGCATTATTTATGCCACTTTACTAAATTTATCTATCCGTTAATAATATTGCTCTTCACTACAGAGATGCCCGCCACTTGCCGCATCAGCTACAACAGTAATTCTCATGTGCAGTCATAATAATGTGCATCATAATTTCTGGTGGCCGCTTTAATTTAAGGCGGCCACCAGAAAATTTCAATAACTCAAATAAAGTTTCAAAGTTATGTATTTACCATACAAATTCTACACAAAAAGCATTTCCTTGAGCTATAGTTGAGGAAGGGGCGACTTGGGCTATAATTGTTACGGATATGTTTGAAGTACGGTAAACTTTGTTGGGGTGCTCAAAACTGCCCTCAAATGGTATACTCAGATTATTAATAACTGAGTATGATCGCATTCACTAAGCCAGAAAAAACTACTTTATAATTAAATAACTCTTTGAAGTACGTTTTGAATTCATGATAAGATATAAATATCATGTTCGAAGATCAGGATACTAAACAAATAAAGTAACCCACTTCCTGATGCTAAAGCATTTCATTAAAAATTACCTTCATCCCAGAAATCGACTTACCATGTTCTGAAGTTGTATGGTCATATGTTCAATATCTAAATGCAGCTTCCGCATAAAATGTTTCTTGAAATATATCGGACTGCAATGTTTCAGTTGCTACTACGGTGTTAGGATTCAGTTATGCTCCTAATGCTTTTCTACACATGGGTTTCTCCTTTTAATAGAATAACTTTAAGCTTCCTTTAAGATTTAACCAAAGCTCTTTTAAACTGTCCTTCGTTAAACGTCACAAGCGCTAAGGAATTCTAAAGAATCTTCATTCCACGAAACAAAAAACACTACTTACCATCAAAGGAATACTTAGTGATAGCTCTTTATTTCCACAATCGCTTATTTCGGTAAATGAATACATCCATGAAAGAAAATATACTAATCTATTTAATAAGAAGCACTATTGGTAATTAATTTTACCCATCACACTCACTCAACTAACATTTTGTCAACATCGTCGCTTATGTATCATCTGTCTAAAAAATCCTTCATTCCAGTTCTGAAGTTGTATGGCTATATTATTTGTTCAATAAATAAATGCAGCAAGTGACGAAATCTTATCCTCATAAAAAGTTTCTTTAAATATATCAACGCTAAATTTTGATTACTTGGTAATTAATTTTACTCATCACACACACTCAACTAGTATTTTGTCAATATCGTCGCGTATGCATCATCTACGAGAGGTAACTTTTGCCTTGCAACCGAAAAAAACTAAATCGGTGGAAGTAGCAAGTAAGCTACTCACAATGAAATAGATGCATCTCTGCTTCTTCTTCTGGCCTCGCTTCTGGTCATGGGCATGGTTTTGGCAAAGAAACATCATTGTCCAGGCAGGTCGCCCTCTAGTTCCAATATTCTTCATTAGGACTTGTAACGATGAGTGTTGCACCAAATCCAACGCTAGCAGCTGTGGGGAGGAAGACGAGCTTTGTGGGAGGCAAGTCATTATACGTACGACCCTCCCTCGAACCCCAAGGAGACTACAACACAGGAGGTCTCTGAAGCAACGGCTGGTGTGCTTGTGCACGGTGACGAGTATGCTAGTGTGCTCCTCTGTCAACAGATCTATCCTCGACACAGGGAAAACTACAAGAGGACACGGATAGAACAGGGAACTCATGAAGCAAAAAATGTAGCTTACTGCTACAGTGTATTTCCTTTCTGGCTATTTTTGAAGTGGATCCTGAACAACGCAGGTACAATTATCAGTTACTAGTAACAGTATTCCAATTTCAAGTTTCTCCCTTCTCTTAGTCTCTGTCAAAACTCTGTAATTATGAGTTGAGAACTAAGAATTTGATAGGCGAAAACTGAATCAGAAAGAAGCACCGGTTCAATGATGAAAGCAACGAGATAAAAAAATAAGTCTAATGGGCAAAACCAAATATGAACAGAAATTGTAATGATCCCTCTGCTTTTAAAATGGCATTTCCCATTCAATGAAAACATCGGTTTCGAAGAAGACTAAAAAAAAGCTAAGTGCTATATCATAGCGACTTGCATATGCATGTTATTTGAAATTCAAAAATAAATACTGTGAGATCATCAATATGAAGCAGACAGATTTAAATCTAAGTTGTAGAAGAAACGGAATGAGAACGAAATGTTGCTTTTAAACCCAATCTCTACCGACTTAGTAACGAGAGAGTTCCTTTAAAATGACACGAGAACTTATAAGGTTTAACATCCATTGGTCATTTCTCATATTGTAGTCCGTGTACCTATAGAACATATAAATGACTCTCATATTAGCAATAAGATTGAATTTTCTAATAAAACTTAAAGAATCTAGTTGTTTGTGCTGATGAAAGACAAATTGCTGTCCCTTCTGACTATTAAATCCCAAAATGCTCGAAAATGACTATGCTTGCTTCAATGCTAAGTCTAATGAACATAATACAGATAAGTATAAACAACAGATAAGCATTTTAAAAAAAAAATGCTAATTTACAGATTTTTGCTAATATAGCTACGTGTATCACGAACAAAGAGAAGACACGCAATATTAAATATAACAAAAATAATTTATAAAGAAAATAAAAATTGAATTTTTAAAGAAGATCTAGTCTATGCTGGGTTTCTTTTAAAAACTATTTACTAAGCCTTACTTAGTACTAGCATGACAGGCTAAGAGATACTGATCATCATTGGTTATAACGGTATGCCATGATTTAATTTGCAGCCATACAGTGGTTAGAAGATGAGATAATGCAGCACAATTTGACTGCCTCAGTAGGTGCCGTGAACGGCAATACAGGCAGCAATATGACGTGTCATGGAGTCATACAGTTGGCGGATATGGTCCTGAGGAATTGCACACCAAACAGCATTGACTTGCTCCCATAATTCATCGAGATTCTGTACCAGACAGTCGGAGTATTGCACACACCATCCAATGTGGAGCCACAGATTTTCTATTGGGGATAAATCTGGAGATTGTGCTGGCCATGGCAATACTTGAACATATTGGAAACATTGTCTGGAGACCCTAGCAATGTGTACACAGACACTGTCATGCTGGAAAATGGGCTGCTGCATGCCTCCCAGGTCATGAGCATGCCAAACAATGCGCCTATCAAGTCGTGCTGACGTCTGTCGGACTGCACCACTCTCTCTGCGACGCATGCTAGAACCTCCATTTCGTCACTGTTGCCAACAGCGTCCAACAGTTCGTGCATCCTGATGAACATGGGCAGCGGCATGATGTGTAGTCCATCCAGCTTAACTTCCTCTCTCAAAAGCATCCAAATGGCGATTAACCTGCCAAAGGCATGTACCAGGCATTTTCAACCTTCGCTGAACAATTTCCAAGTGGAACCACCTAATCTCTACCATTCGCATGACTTCCACCTGCATAAATACAATGCCATCCCTGTTCCTTCTTTCATCTTTTATCTTTTGAGCCACAGACATCATTGGCTCCGGATTATCATTTTTTGCATATCTCAACTGCGCACATCCACCCTTCTATTTGCATGTTTGTATATGTCCTTCTGGGTGGGGCACTTTCAATGTCGAGCAGTGTATATTAATTAAAGCAAATGGGCTAGTTCTGTTAGGATACCAGGACATATAGGGGAGCTGAAATTGGGTCTGGCCATTACCTTGTTAAAAGAGTCTTGCAACTTAAACTTAAGAAGTGTCCTGCTAAGATTAAAAAAAGTTACCTTTAACAATGAAGCTTTGAAAGACTCAGTTATAACTAAAGCTTACCATGATAGGTTACTTAGTCATTATGACAGTCATGGTTTGCTTTCTACTGAAGTTGAGGAAGAATGGGACCGTTTTTAATGGGCTTTTCTTGAAACTAACAATATTCTTTTCGGTAAAAAGGACCAGGAGAGGTAAAATTATTTGAATGGTAAGGCACTGGAACTTATTTTGGGGTGAATAAACTGCAGAAATGTTCTTAATCAATACTCTAATAGTCCTAACAGAAAGCATTACAAATAGATTGATAAAGGTATAAAGAATCAGTTAGCAGCTAATAAGAATCTTTCCATTGATGGCTCGGCTGACAAATCTGAGAAAGCAGCTAGACAGCAGAGAGCTTTACCAGATAGTCAATGTTTTGTGTGAGAAGAAACGGACAGGTATATAAGGATTGAAGGATAGACAAGGAAAGGCTAATGAAGGTCAGGATTCTGTCATGGCCAGTTGGGCTGAACATTTCTGAGATGTACTAAACAATGTGGTTAGTTCATCATGTTTGCAATTATGTTTGTTGCTGCATCCATTGTTTGTAATGATGATAAATGCATTACTGGCTTTAATGTTGGCCCCATATCACAGTCTGAAGTTATTTTGGGTATTTCTAAACTTAAAACTACATAAATCCACAGGGGTAGATGAAATTACTACGGAAATGATTAGAGCTGGAAATGTTTCTGTTACCACATGGCTGACTAAAATTTTGAATATCCTTATGATAAAGGCATTGTTCTTAAGGATTTTACCAGAGCCTATTATTATCCCTATTTTTAAAAAAGGTGATCGCAGTTCTTGCGATAACTATAGGGGTATCAGCCTACTTTCTGTTAAAAGGATAGTTCTTTGCATGATTGTGCTTAACAGAATTAAGAATCTGGTAGACAGACAATTGCGTGATGAGATTCAGAAGTGGCAGGGGATGTGTAGATAAGAATTTTTCACTTAGGCAGATTCTTGAGAAATGTTTAGTTTCAGAAACCTTTAGTTACTAATTTGTTGATTTCAAAAAGGCTTTTGACTCAGTTGATCGCCAAAATTTGTGGTTAATCGTGAGATCGTATGGCATACCAGACAAGTTAGTTAACATAATGAAAGCTCTCTATAATAGCACAGGAGTCTTGTGCGAGAGTTGGTAAAGCTTGTAGCAACTGATTTAGCATTGCTTCTGGTATTCCACAAGGATGTATTTTGTCTCTTTTTCTCTTTAGTTTAGTTATTGATTATGCTATGCGAAATTCACTGCAAGGGAAAGATTTTGGCCTTAAATGATCTAGAGCAGTTGGTTCTCAACCTTTTATGGTTCCCGTACCCCCTGGAAATGTGCATGTAACTGGCGTACCCCTTGTGTAGATAGACAAAATTATAGTTATAGTATAACAATGGGAATAAAACTTTGTTACTAGATCTAGCGACTTTTGAGCTCTCACGGCGTACCCCAAAAATTTTACCGCGTACCCCACGCTGAGAACCCCTGGTCTAGAGATCTGAAAATTTCTCATTTACATTATGCTGATGATTTAGTCCTTCTGGCAAATGATGTTGATGAGATGAACTCTTTCATTCGAGCTGTTGATGTACGTTTGGTTATAAATAGAGAGAAAACTAAAGTGATGAAAATTGGTCAGGCAGGTTGTGGTTCAGTTAATCTGAATAGTTCCACTCTTGAGTAGGTATCACAGTTTAATTATTATTTTTTTAATTGTTTCGCGACAAAATTGCAGTCATTGCAAATCGACATTGTCGCGAATAAGTAATTAAAAAAATTTCGCTGCAGGTCGCGAAACTCGAGTTGAGCTATTAAAAGTTTCTAACTTTTGGTGACTTCTATTTTTTTTTTTTTGGGGGGGGGGGCTTTTTTTACCTCTTTTATGTCCTTTATCGTGTTTATAAAATAAAACTTCTATGTGTGTTATTGGTACAACTTTCCCTGAGGACTTTCCCTGAGCATAACACCGGAAGTAAATCGACGGATGTGGAACAAACAAGATTTGTTGACCTGCTACTAAATAGAGTAAGTTCATTCCATTGCCTCCTAGTGCTACTGTACAACTATAATCCATTAAGGAAGCAAGTTGCAACACGATATAAAAAGAGATAAAAAAAACAAAGAAAAACATTTTTTTATGCTAAACAGCTATATAGTGCATTTAATACCAATATTGTTCACGCTGTGAAAATTCTATACCTCTCCTTTAATGCTTTCTCAAGGGTGTCAAAATTTTGAAAACTAAATATACGCGAAATATAAAAAAAAAAGGTATCGAAACATAACCTTGGTGTAAACTCTCTTTCCGCCCTATAAAAAAAGTTGTAAATTTTTGCCGCATAAAAGATACGAAGATGATACGATTAAATAATTTCAAATATCTGATGCGCTATTTGATCATCGAGAACCGCATTCTTTGAAGTTAATATTTATTTTCGGCGGGGGGGGGGGATAAAAAAGTGGCTATATTAATATTTTATTTCTTATAGCACTGTTTAAAGGAGTTGGAAGACAGAGCAGCAGAATACAGAAATTTTTAGCAAAACAGTGATTGTCATTTTTCGTTTACATTTTTTCTATTAAAAAGATTTATCAAACGAACAGCTCCCTCACTCAGAATGATAATGATGACTGCTAAAAAGCATTTGTAATAAAAGGTGGGTATCAAAAATTATATTCACCCTTACTTACGTTCGGAACTACAGGTGTAGTTTGAAAAATATAAAAAATATATCAAGTTTCTTTTACTTCCTTTAAACCAAATCCCTAACCTTATAAAAAGTACATAATAATCATCATTCGCGAAATCCCGATTTAATGTTTCGCAAGAAGCAAAAATTTAGAAACCAAAATTAAAAAAATATAAAAAGTTAAAAATATTACTTATATAAATACTATATTATGAAAAAAGGTTTGGACACTTACATGTTATGTGAATGGAAAGCCGCGTTTAAAGCAAATCTGAAAATAAGCTTTTTACGGGGAAAATGTCATTGGAGATCTCACTCAAATCTCTCCAAGTTTTAACAATATTCGTTTAATATTTGAATAGTTGTGGTAGGTGAAAATTTAACAGCAGCGTTACTCATAAGAATTTACTTAAAGCAAATTAACACAGAAAGAGTAATTGATATAACAAATAATTCACTAATTGTAATTTTAGAGGTTGCGCAAGAATTCTTTCAGTTTCCCTTTATTAACAAAAAAGGTGTTTATTACGAGCAGCATCTACTATTAAATGTTTCGGATTGAATAAATTTTTAAATACTAGGGGATTCATAAGTCTGCGCGTTTACTGAGAAATGATTATTTACAATATAAATAACGAACCTTAATCAGCGAGGATATAAACCATCATTTCTAATAGTTCGTAGCTACTGGTCGGCAAGTTGTTCGATTCCTCTTTGATATCATGCTTGGTCCTTGGAGGTGTAAAACTCCCAACATCCGTTTAAGACTTTCTGAAATGTTTGAATTGCGAAAAAGGTGTTAGTAGGAAGATCTCATCTCCCTCAAAGATCAGGCTTCTGTTAGACCACATGTGGCAAGTAGGCTGTTTGAGGAGAAATTTATCTGGTACGTTTTACTTATAATTAATTTATCAATGTTCTTTTATATATGGTATCTATTTTTAATGAACAACTGAAAATTAGAAGAGTAAATTATAATTCACAAGATTTTCCATAGTTATGCTTATTAACTTTCTACATTTCATTTAGTGATTACTAAGAAAATAATTGTAGATTGTTTTAGCATCTGCAGTTAATTTCTTTGATTAGTTTGTATTTAATTCTGTAATTTAAACTACACACGGGTGTAACTTTTTTGTCTTCATTGTAGTATTTCCTAATCCTCATTCAAATCACATTACATTAGTGTCCCTTATTATATTTATCATTACACTTTGTTATTGTTATCACCAGGGGTGGCAAATTCAGAAAAGTCTGGCCAGCAGTTTTTACCACAAGCCAGGATAAATTGCATATACCAACGTGGGAATGTTGGGCAGGTGTTTGGCTGCTTTTATGCACGAAAATAGTAAGCGAAATTAACGCTACTGCATTCAAAGGTGCTACTCTTTTCATTTTTCCTAGCTTTGAAAGTAACAGACCACGCCAGAAATTCACTTGATATTAGTGAATGTATTTTCCCAGCCTTGGTTATCACCGTTCAAGTTGTCACACTCAACACATTTCAGCAAAAGCAAACCAAAACGTCACCATAATATTAATCCAGACCACAAACATTGCAGCATGTCCCTGGGGTGAAGAAAAAGGAAAGCTTGTCCATGAGAACCCTCAATTAATTAGTCTCTTGTACCCAATCCATCTGCAACATCCCGTTGTGGTTGTCATGGCAACAAGCACACAGTAAGGTCTGATCTAACGACGGTTGCGGGACACGGCAAATTTCTTCTCTCATGCTAGTTGAAGAGTGGGGTGAAAGGTGTTAATGTCAGGACATCCTTATCAGGAAAGGTTTAATTTCCTCAGCAGCTAGTAGAACAAAAATCAATAAGTATGTATCTGGATAATAAGTTACATACCGATCAAATATTTTTCACGATGAATAAAATACGAATAAGATTTAATTTGACATAAACTATGCTGTTGATTTAGCCGCTGACAGATAACGTTTATGAGATTACTTCTTTTATTAGACTTGTTGACAAGGGTGACAAGGGTAATTATGGATAGAATTGATAAAACATACAAAGAAATATAAGTGAATAAAAAAAGTCAAAATGAGGACTTCCTTTTGAGATAAGCTTAAGAAATTTTCTCCACATAATTAGCTTGAGAAATTTTCCCCATTAATTAATTATCTCGAGAGTTATCTGACAGATGCTGGCAATGTGCGACATGAGGTCAACAGAAGATTAGGAATTGCTGTTGGAACTATTAAGAAATTTTGGAGAGTGCGGTAAAATAGAAGGATTGGACACATGATGCCTAAATTTACGCTATATAATAAATAGTTTTGATCTCTCAAAAGTTCGCTCTGCCGCCAATGTAGCTGAGTGGTTAGCGCACTTGTTTACTGATAAAAGGGATCCGAGTTGGATCCCCGGATAAGGTATGGATGGGTTTTTTTCCTGTGTCGCCTTCGAGGTCTCGTCTTCCTCACAGATATTATATTGACAGACTCCTGTCAGAACTTCATGACGAACGGCTACTTGAGGTTATTGTGAAGCTTGGATACTTCGTAAACGTGGAAATAGGTAATTTGTCGCTTTTAATAACAGGTTTTTACGCAAAATCTTGGAAATAAGAGAATATGTAACTAAGAATTTGACAGAGTCATCAACTGCTTTTAAGTAGTCTCTTGTGTATGCAAAGACTTTAAAAAAAAAAGCATACCAAAACGAGCAGGGTTGACAATGTAAAACAAAATATATTAAAATTGGCCTGCAGCTCTCAATTACAGCAGCTGTTGCTCGAGATAGGAGTGTTTGAACTAAATAAACCTACTATTTCCGACGCCAAACCTATGACTGCATTGGGATTTTGAATATAGTATGTATTAACGCTTTTTAGATGTTTATTCCTATATGGTGAAATGCAGTTGAAATCAAGCGGGTGATTAAAATATATTCGTTACACTGAAATGCAATAAAAAAAAACTGCTATGATGACTGTATACTATAAAGAATATTATGAAAGAAATTTATCGTGTATTATTAGAATTTACTTCTTAAAAAATCGGTATTTTTTTAAACTGTCTGTTCTAACAAGCATCTGCAATGCATGTCGCAATTCTGCATCACATTGTTCGGAATATACTTCCTTGTCATTACGAAATAGCACAAATTTCACGCCATATTGGCTGCTAATAACGAAACTTAAACTAAAATAATAATAATAACAATCAAGTACAACAGTAACTTGAATTTAACGAATGATAAAACATAATACGTGAATGAGACTGATTTGAAACCACTTGACACTAACACTATCGTTGCTTGCAACGCAATACAATCAGAATCACTTAGAACTCCAAGCTTGAAAATTCCCTTTTATGCTAGGAAAATATGGCAACGCCGCTTTAAAGCGTTATGCTAGTGTAGAAAGCATATTTCCACGCGGTAAGATCGACAAAAATGCCTGCAGGGAGATATACAATAGCATGCAATTCATGGCGCTGTAAATGGTTTAGATATTTCACAGCATTACAGATGCTAAAATGCACATACAATTTCAGGATTTTCTTTCTATAAATTGCTTTATACTAATCACATCGGGATAAATTTTTATTTCGTTAAACTGATATTTTTGTTACACAGGCATTCGTTAAAATGAAACGTTTTTACATAGAGATACATAGTGAATTGGACGGGGTGGAAAAAAAATTCGTCACTGATTATTTTGTTATTTTGGCGTTCGTTATATCGAGATTTCACTGCATATATTTTGAGACAACATTGAAAAATCAAGTACAACAGTAACACATACAGCTATTTGCAAAAATCTGGACACAACTACACAAATGAGCTGCTTTCGTATTTCAGAGCTTCACGAGTTATAAAAACATTCTAATAAGGTGTTTTTTCCGGATTTCCTAAAAATAGCAGTGGTCATTCAAATATTAAAGTGAGGTAATCATGATATTTTAGAGAATTATCCTCCGATTTCTATTTTATCGGTTTTTTCGAAGATAATAGAAAAAAAAAAGTTAAATCGAAATTGACTTCCTTTTGGGAATGGGGCGGGGGTGGCTCAGTCGGTAGCGCGCCAGGCTCGTAATCTGTAGTTCCCAGGTTCGAGTCCCAGATGGGTCAGCGTTGAGATTTATCTCCGCAAAATTCCCCGCCCTGCCCACGGTCAGTAGGGGACACCGATGGGCTTGGAAAGGCCGCCGTCCGTCGGATGGGACGTTAAGCCGTGGCCCCGTGTGCTGGAGAGCCATACTCTGTGCACGTTATAGAACACGCTGGATGGCCTTGACGGGAGGCTACCATCTGTCTCCCAACAGCTGTTCCAGTGGGTCCCCTCTCCCAACCTTCTCTGAGCCTTCGGGGTCCATGTGACCTGGCCATTTAGCCCATGGTGTGCAAAAAAGTGCCGCTCAGAGGTAAAACAACCCAACCCTTTTGGGAACGTACTGCCTTTTTTTCTAAAAATTAGTTTGGTTTCAAGAAAGAAAAAGTGGTGGAAGCAATTTTACAATTAATACGGAAATTTATAATAATTGTAATTCAAACTTGGATACAGTAGTCCTATTTCTGGATCTACAAAAAAGCATTTGACTCTGTTCCACATGATATACTACTAAAAAAATATTTAATTCTAGAATTAGCGAAACCCGTTTTCTTGGATTTAAAGTTATTTATCAAATAGAAAACAAAGAGTAAAAATAAAGGACATCTTCAGTAATGACTTACCTATTGAAATGGGTTCCACAAGGTTCAATATTGGGTCCTCTGCTATTTTTAGTTTTTGTTAACGACATATGCAACTTTGATTTTAAAGGAAAAATAATTGCATTTGCAGATGATATGGCGTTAACTTATTCAGCTAGTGAAAATGAAATTATGCAAAATATAAATTCTGACTTACTAAATTTGGGGACATTGGTTTAATAGAAACAAATTGTTTCTATTAACTTATTAAATGTAAATTTAGATTAAGAATAAATAAAGAAGACGCTTTTAGAACCAAAATTATATACCAAGATAAATTGTAATGTAATAAAAAAAAGTTTGTCATTGTGACAGAATTGAAGGAATTGATACTATAAAATATCTGGGAAAAATCATAGATAGTCAATTACCTTGAAAACGACAAGTAGCTGATGTTTTGAAAAAAAATTAAATTCAATTATTCCAAAAAAATATTATTATTCCAAAAATTTATATTAGAAATTTTGTTGACATTTCAACATTGTCAATAATTACAATGCGTGGGTTAAGTCTTATCTCTCATATGGCATTCTGTCATGGGGAGGAACTTTTTCGTCTACTATAATAACCACTGCAATACGCCCAAAACCATATACTTCAGTGTATGAGTAAATTAAAAAAGTGTGTGCAAGTAACAAGAATATATTACAATTTAAAAAATTTGCAAATAAGAAAAACATACATTTTTATTCCGCTAAAGCATCTGAAAAACAACTGGAATCCACAATTAGTTAGAAAATATGCGAGAGACACTCGACAATCTAACGATTTATTTCTAAAAAATATTACTGTTAGTACAACTCTAATTACCAAGCATTATGCTTTTCTGGCCTAAATTTTTTAATGCTTTATCAAATGGAATAAAGGAAATAATTAATATTAAAATATATGTTAAGGAAGCGAAAAATTCGATATTAAATAACGGGGAATACTGATGTATTGTTTATTTAATCAAACAACGAGTTAATTGAAACCATGATTGAATTGATTTCAATCTCCAAATTGTTTAACTGGGCTGTAATTTATGTTTGTTGACATATCTAGACTGTTGTGTATACACGAATTTAGTTTTGTTAAATAACATTCACATGAGAGTCATAGTTACTCTTGTGGATAAGAAAATTGGACTCGATAAATGTATCTGTATGCAGGCATTACTACTGTACATTTAGTATCCAAAACTTTACGTCTATGTCACTATTATGATGTAACTTATTTCAATAATTGTACTTTTGTAACATGTATAGTGAAATAGTGCTGTATGTTATTGCCGTTCTTGATAAGGCAATGTAAAGTTTATTTTCATGTCCCAATTTTGTTAATAAATAAATAAAAACTATAAATGTATGGAAATCTAATGCTAAAATTCAAATATTTTTACAGATTCTCTGCATCATGAGTAGAACTTGAATTATATATACACTGCTCTACCAAATATCAGAGGATTTACATGTTATGTCAAAGGGAATCTAACTTCGAAGCTGTATAACTTCTAAAATGATACAAATAAGGCGCCGGTAATCTTGTTGAGTAGGCAAATCGGTGCACTAAATTCTTTTGAAGTGAATACGATTGCAGTGACTGAATGTAACATCGATATGTTTTAGGTTTATTTTGTACTTCTTACGGCGCATATAGGAAGATATGTATGCACACAATGGATTAAATGGCCAGGTCATAAGTACCCTACGAAGGCTCAGATAAGATTGGGGGAGGGGACCCACTGGAGCAGCTGTTGGGGGACAGATGGTAGCCTCAGGGGGAGGAGGGGGAGGGAAAGAAGGCATATGTAGAATTTTTATAACCTATGATACCTGCATGTCACAAACTTTCATTCGACGCACAGCCCGTTACTTTCGGCCCACGCGTTTGGAAGATATAAGAAACAATCATTTTCATATTTCCCCTTCTTGGGGAGGAAGAAAGCATGGTGGTAAATTTTTTATAGTTTATGACATATCCCGCTTCACAAGCTTTCATCTGACACAAAAATCATTATGATTGTCCGTCGCGTTCGAAAGATATGGTGGAACTGTTTAGACAAATCCACAAACCGACAAACGACTAGCGAAAAGCAACAGGAAGAAAATAAGTAAAAAAAACACCACCTTTGAGTATTAAAAATAAAGTCTGCGTGACTCTGGATACAAATTTTTTCTCCCTTTAACCAAGAAGAAAATATCACATTGAATTTTTTCTATTTACTGGATCAAAATTTCATAATGCCCTACCACTGGATATCAGAATGGAAAAAAATTGAGTAAAGTACATGAAAAAAATTCAATCACTTCTGCTACTGTCAAAATATTGAGTTTATACTAGATCGCTAAATGAAAATAATCCAATGCATGAAGGCTAAAAAGTATTATTGGTCACACTGACCATTCATTCAAATTTCGCTTGACTTTTATTTTTACTGTATTTTTATTTTATTTCCGAATAATATCATTTAAATATAATGTTACAGGCCGTTAAGGGTCCTGAGACTCGCAGTGCTTGTCAATACACTTTTATTTTGCTATATGTTTTAATTGTAATTTTTATTATTTTATTGCAATTATTTTTGATGTTGAATTGCAATTTTGTAAATCTGATATGTAAATTTACTTCATTGTATTACAATAAAGATTATTTTTATAAATACAAGTTTTGTCTTTGGGTGAATTCGTCTGTTTTCCTACGTTCTCCACATTTTCGTAAGCAACGCCATTTTCTTGTTTACCTTATGCCACACTGACAATATCTGTCATTTCACGAAGTAAATAAAATTGAGAAACTTTCTCAAGAGCACAAGCGTTCAAAACAATTTAAGTACCATCTGATAGATTTCATCATTTTACATTTTTCAGTATTTATTTCCAAAATTCTCCTGTTACTAGTCTTACAAATAGCCCTAATAAAACGTTCGTTTTATGAACATCATTTGCCAAGAAGACTTAATCGTCAACGTAATCAAAGTCAGATATTTTTATATTTCTGGGCTATCTATACTCACATCGTTAAAAGGGTACAGTAATGTTTATTAGACAAAACTGTACAATGGGTTCGAATTAACGAAACTGGTAACAAACTTATTTATTAGGTAAAACAAACATTTAATATTTGTTTTACCTAATAAATATATAATATTTTCTCAGTATGAAAACTTAAACAATTCAGTTAAACACACAAATAAACTCAACATACTTGTGCCTAATTACCAACTGACAAGCTTTTACCAACAAATGCAAATAGAATAGAGAGTTCGAAATTTCCGTTACACGATATTCTAATTTAAAAGTTCTAAGTCGAAACATCTCAACTGAGGTTTAGCACTTCATGAATACTCGTTATAAAAATTTCATAAGTCAACTCTTACCAAATAACTGCTTTGCATTATTTAAATCATTATTACACCGCTTGTATAAAGGATTTTACCTAACACTCTGTACACTTTATAAAAGCAATAATATGTTGACCGAAAACGATATTCTCGTTCAACTCTCACGTGAAGACATTAAAGCCTGATCAATACAATGAAGGAAATGATTCACTACTACCATGTCACACTTACTTATACTAAAAATAGTAATTAAATCAAGACACCCCAGTCGACTCAATGCACAACCAACTCAACTTGCATTTCAAACTGTCGCTTCTCTCATACAGATATCACGTTCTTCACAACACACAGAGCCCGCGTGAAAATATAAACATTTTCAATAGTAAGTGAAATGCAATTGTTTACTGGTAATAGTAACTGTTGCAAGTCAGAAGGTAGTTTCAATAATGTATTCAACACGCCAGCAGCCGTCTAACAATAGAATTAACTCAAAATCTCAGGACTTCAAGAATAATTTAATCTACCTAAGAGCACCAAAGTAACTTCCGATAGTGATATATGGCCAATATTTAAAACTATTATATTTAAACTTCACTGCAAACAATGGCAGCAAAACGACCCACTATTCACAATATCGTTGAAAAGCTCACACACCTTCCCATGACAGAATCATCAATTTCGATAACTTTGCTCTCTTTATCCCCTCAACCTCTGCACACTGTTCTTTTTCTCCACATAAAACATTATCTGGCAGGACACTATAATTGTGCTTTCCAACAATTATACATGCCACCAAGTCAGATTCTTATCAGCTTTCAACTGATTCTTTTATTCATCGATTCAGCTTCCTGTAGTGCTATCTCTTAATATTAAAATACAGTTGATTCAATTTTCCCTTCATTAGGTTGCAGCAGAAATAAACTGTATTGCGTTATCACTCCCAGCAACTGTTTCTTTGCTACTTTTTTACCTACTGCTATCACTGTTGGCTAGTTTCAGATATAGCCTGTTAAAAAGATCTCTTTTTATCAAAATCAGTTGTAAGCAAACCATGCTTTGCCCTAATGACTAAGTAGCCTGTTACGGCCAGTTTTAGTTATACTTCGGTGTTTCAATATATAGGATAATTTAGTCTTAACAAAGAAATTCCGGAGCTACAATCGAAAGATATTTTTAACAAGGTAATATCAATATTAATGTCAGTTTCCCTATATGACGAGATGTTCACAACAGAACTAATCCTTTGGATTAATGAATATTTTAGACAGATCTGGGTTCGAGCCCTGGGTAAGGCATGGATGTATGTGTCGTTTTTCTGCTGAGGGCCTGCCATCCTCTCAGACCTTCTACTATGGCATATAAACTGACAGGCTCCTGTCAGACCTCTGTGGCAAGCAGCTGCTTATGGGGGTATTTTATTAAATTAAAAGAAAAAGGATTTAAAGTATAGATCGTATTCCTGTGCAACCCATCAAATAAAACCAATGCGTATTTATAAATGCCGATGGTTTCGAAGCGTTAATTATCAAACCACTAAATTTACTAGGAATGTATGAAACGCTCTTCATTGCTACTAAAACTATTAAAGTCAAAGGCCCCTTATAGCTATGCAATTAAGCAAATCAAAATGTACTATCCTTCCAGCACAAAGGTTAGAATCTACACCAATCTGGCATCGAAGTCACCAAGTACGAGAATATGCTTCTCTTTCCTGAGAGAATTCAAAAAACAGTCGGAAAAGCAAGAATGGACCTTCTCGCTCAATAGATACTTTTATACTTTTTTAAATTATAGCTGCAAGAAATTTTATAATTATATCACAATAGAGCATTCCTGCTAAGTAATAATCCTACACCAACTTATGATTGTCATCATTATAACCTGAATAGAAAAGTTTAAAATTATTTTACATTGACTAATTCGCAACAATTCATCTGATGGAATCGAGTTAGAGTATATCGTGATCAGCTATAAATGATACTGTATATACTAAAACGGATAAATGCACACGGCAATCCAAGGCTAACAGCTATAAATTATTTTTTACCGTAATTCTACTAGAGAGAGAACGTAGTTATTCGTTAACTGCTGAAGAAACAACCCCAATACGCAAGCAACAGTAGTTGCCGACCACCGACAGTGCATAACTTGATAAACAATGCTAAGCATTTGTATAGTCACACACTTTAATTGTACAATTGAGCTAAAAAAGCCTATCAAATGATGATTGTTCAGACACATTATATTTGTTCAGACACATTATATACACTGCTTCTACTGTGTGTGTTAAGTGATGTTTGTATAGTCCACCAAATGTATTTTTAGGTGTAAGGCCGTGAGTTGTCCAAGTTGTATATATAACAAAAAAATTCTGCAACAAACTCTGTTATTGACATACCTAAAGAAACCTGGCATCGGAATGGCCAGTTTAGAAAACGTTACGCATCCTTCACATCTAAAGCGTTAGAAACCGTTTAGTCGTAAAGAAATAGAAAAAATATTCAGTCTCGTTTCTTCGGTATAATATTGCAGATGAACTTATGGTCCGCAGGGGAGACAGTGACCTACTTTCTCAAATGTGTGCTCATGATGGATGGCATAGTGTTCTGAACAGTTTTCTGATATAGCAATTTGCAAGTACTCCTATGACCACTTACAAAGACTACATTATTTGATAATATTTATACTCTGTCATTTAAAGAGCGCACCTTCTAAAATTTTTCCCGCCGGCAAAAAAATTCAGAAATGGGTTCCCAAAAATGAGTCACAGTGTCATAATAAAATCGCTTCATTTGCCCCCTGAGATTCTTTTCCCCGCATTACGGGTTTTGCAATATTGAAATTACACCAAAGAGCCAAAACATTATGACCACCTGCCAAATATGATGCTGGTCCTCCACGTGCCTGCAAAACAGCTTTTACTCGGCGAGGCATGGACGCTACAAGATTTCTAAAGATGTCTTGTGGTATCTGGTACCAACACGTTACCAGCAGATTCTTTAACTTTTTAAGTTACGTGGTTGAGCCGCCGCAGATCGGATATGCTATTCCAACACAAACCACAGATGCTCGATTGGATTGATGTCTGGGAAATATGAAAAATAGGGCAATACATCGAAGTATTCCTTATGTTCCAAGAACCATGCTCGAACAATCCGGGCAATGTGGCATGACGCATTATCCTGCTGAAAGAAGGCACTACTAGAGGGAAATACCGTTGCCTTGAAAGGATGTACTTGGTTTGCAATGATGTTTAGGAAGGTAGTAGACGTCATAGTTTCCTGCACATGAATGACTGGACCGAGAGTTTCCCAGCAGAACATCGCCCAAAGCATTACATTTCCTCCACCAGCTTGTTTTCGTCCAACGGTGCATCCTGGTGCCAACACTTCTCCAGGTAAATGACACACATGTATCCACATGGTACAACAGGACACGAGATTTATCGGACCAGACAACCTTCTTCTAATCATTCAAGGTCCAGTTTTGACGCTGGCATGCCCACTGGAGGAGTTTTCGATGGTGAACCAAGGTTAGCATGGGCACTCGGAGCGGCCTGCAACTACGCAGCCCCATTTTCAGTAGGGTTCAATGTATTGTGACACATTACTCCCGTCACCAGCATTCAAATTACGAACGAGTTGCGCCATAGTATCCTTTCTGTTGGCCCAAATCATACGGGATAGCCTTCGCTCACCTCTAGCATCGATGAGCCGTGGTCGGCCTACACTTTGCCGGCGGTTCATAGTTTTTCCCTCCTCGGACCACTTTTTGAAGGTACTAACCACGGATGACCGTAAGCACCCCACAAGCTTTGCTGCCTCTGGCAAACTCACTTAAGTCTGCTGCCTTTTCCATCTGAAGAACAAGAATAACACTGATTAACAGAGCTTAGTATCAGTTGTTATTTATACCGTTTCATGACCTTCACATGTACCGTCGTTTATCTGCAGTTGCTCTGATTTGTATAAAGATGCGCTGGTCATGTTTCGGCTCTTCGGTGTATGTCTCTAATCATTTCTAACAATATTCATCGTCGAAGACGTAAACACGAATCTGTTGAAAATATGTCTGCTCGAACGAAAGGTTAATTAACTGAAATTTCTGTACACATATCTTTCAGTGCTAAATAAAGGAAAAGCTACAGTTTGTACTCAGCATTTATATATCTTACTATACACTATGTTGAAAAGAGTGTCCGGACACTTCCATATTATGTGAATGGAAAGCCACTTTCAAAGCTCCCTAACACTGAAAATAAACCTTTTAGGCAAAAACTGTTATTGGCGATAAATTGTAGATGTCACTCAAATCTTTCTAAATATATTTTCCGCAATATTCGTTTAATTTTAAAGAATGAATGGAAGCTGAAGCATTTATCTTCAACTTTTGACACTTACGAAAAAATACTTCAATAGATAAAACACAACTCTTGTAACAATTTGTTCACTAACATAAATGAAATATCTGAAGTTTGTATGACTATTTTTTAAGATTTCATCAATTTGAATGTGACAGTATCAATTTTCAACAATCTTTGATCAATATTTAAAGAGTCATTGAAGCGGGACCATTAACAGCAGACACTTTCACATTGACTCCAAATTGAAGAAATCTTAAAAAATGGTCATACAAACTTCAGATATTTAATTTATGTTAGTGAACAAATTGTTACAAGAGTTGTATTTCATCTACTGAAGTATTTTTTCACGAGTGTCAAAAGTTGAAGGTAAATGCTTCAGTTTTCATTCATTCTTTAAATATTAAACGAATATTGCGGGAAATATATTTAAAGAGATTTGAGTGACATCTACAATTTATCGCCAATAACAGTTTTTGCCTAAAAGGTTTATTTTCAGTGTTTACAGAGCATTGAAAGTGGCTCTCCATTCACATAACATGGAAGTGCCCGGACACTTTTTTCAACTTAGTGTAGTTCTCCAAACGAGCAAAGATATCACGATATTGCTTTAGACATTTGATTGTTATTGAACAACACACAATTTGCTTTGAAATGTTATGTTTGATATTAATCATTGCTTTCTTAGGACTTCTTTTCTGGGAAAACATTTAAGGAATCACATTAATGATATCAAATTGTAATAAATTTAATGTCCTCGACAACGCTGAAAAAAATAAGCCCCGAAGACTATAGAAATAATAAAAGAAGGCATTTAAATATTGGCGAATTCACATGTCTTGTCACCTAGCAGCGAAAAGCTAAGTTCGGAAAGAACTTTCTACTATCGACTGGAGAGGGAAAGAGCATACTTGGCGGTGTGCCAGCGAATTGCGGGGTTACCGGTCGTTCTGGCGCAGACAGTATTGACTTATCCTCTCAGCTGTAGTCTGTGGGATGACGTGAGGAAGGTCGGCCGGAACAGCCTCTGTAGACGGTGAAGGTTGCGGAGGTTGCAGCTGGACAACTTCCTGCTCTGCTTTGAGCGCAGTAGAGTTGACATGCATCCACAGTTGAACCGCGCCGACAAACTGAGATATGCCCTGATTTCAACAAACAATACTCAAGGAGAGTGAGTGGGTGTATTTTCTGAATCAGTGGAATCAGATATCTTTTTCACGGATGAGAACGCCACTGTGTCAGCCCATCAGAAAGGAAATATCGTCATTTAGAGCTTGAAGTCAAAATGACGCCTAATATACTCCCTTTATCTGCTCAAAATATACATATCTCAAATATATGTTAAAAGCAGAAAAATAGAATTACTACAAAAGAGAAATTCGATGCTTTTTTTAAACTTCTAAATATTTTAAGCCGTTTTGAAAAATGTTTTCGTGTTTACAAAAATAGAATATTTTTGTAAACATGAAAGCGCCTGTAGTAACCACTTTTTTAGGACAAGAAATAAGGGTGGGGGTTGTGCATTATTGCAATACCTTATTAAAGAAAATGAAGGCTCATTAAAAATCCTAAAGATTAAAATTGTAAAGCAATATGTATAATAATAACTGGAACTTGGTGCAAATTTTGTGGAACGAGAAAAGTGAAATAGGAAAAGACGCTGCATAGCATAGAGTCATGAGCTTTCTGACAATTTAGGGCGGATTGCATATCATTCAGTAGTGCGGTAGACTCGTAACCGTATATTTCCAGGTTGAGTCCTAACTTTGCCTGCATTCAGTCTTTCTCCGTTTTGCAACTCTCGCTAACCCCTACTCTGAACTCGGTGAGAAGGGGACGACCGACGGACTTCAGTCCATCGGATGGCATGTTAAGTCGTGGTAACAGCTTTACACTGGATCATTTTCCCTAGCTTTTAGTATTGGAAGTCCTTACGACTTGGCCATTTAGGTCATTATGTGCACAATGATGAGTAAACACAGGGAGGCCCAAAGAGGAGTTTGAGAGAGGTGAAAACAAGCCAACAACGCAATCGGATAATGTACAAATAAGTCCAGTGCTTCCTCCAGTAATTGAAAATTATGGGGGGAAGGGTTCTATTTTTTTATGGAGATGAAATAAGGTGAAAACGACTACATTGACAACACTGCATTTAACTAACTAGTTCATCAATACTGAGGAAAATTCATAGGGTGTACTAATATCTCTGGTCAGAAATTTACATAAAATATCGACGGATTTTTTTTTCTTATTATTTAAAAACATTGTTGGTTTCGAGGAGCAACTAAAAACATGGATTACCAAGATAACGATTTTTTCCGTGAAATTTTCTATCCAACTAGATATAAAAAAAGATTAAAAAAAGGTTTTTTTTTTTATCTGTTAGACGATAACATTCACATAAATTTCTAATAGTGCATGATACATAGGAATAAATATCTAGTATTATGTAGAATTACATACGAGTGGAAATTACAATATTCGAGTTCTACATATTTCTGCATAGTATTCATTTCATACAGAATCTCCTGCGACAGCTAAAGCTTCAGTGTTTTATCTTTAATAATGTACATGTGTGGAATGCTAAAATTATATGCAATAATAACCTATTCGCCACATTCTTTTGAAACATCACTAAAATGCACAAAACGTAAAATAGATAGCAAATGCATCATATTTTTACAATTTTCTTTATATCTAAGATAGACAAATTAGTTTATGTTACGTGATGCGACCCTAAAATGGTTATCAACTAAGTGACGCTTCGCAAATGAAAACATTGACATTTTTAGTATATCACTCTCCAAAAAGATGACATCGATTTCTATTATATAGGGTGCAACAAAGACAACAAGTCGCTGAAGTTCAATCCGCTGTAGGAAGTTTTTTTTTTATAAATTAGAAAATTAATATTAACACCTACTAACAAATTACGTAGAGTTAAATGAGAATATAAACATCCCAATGTTATTTTGAAATATTCGAAATGAAAAATAGGTAAAAATATTAGTAAAGAGAGCAAATTATTTAATACTGAAATTTTCAACTGAAATAGTATAACAAATGCAACAAGATGTAACTGTGTTAAGATTAGCGGATGAAAACAGAACGAAGATATAAAATACTATTATGTCAATGTATTCTCTCCTGCAGATAAGCTGTTAGCTTTGTGGGGCATTTGTAAACAAAAATGATTTATTTGAAATTGTTTGAATAAATAAATAATTAAAAAAAAAAACCTTTGGCCATAATGCGATGGCCGAGAAGCTTTGTGAGGCAAATTATTGGACATTTTTTTATGATCATCAAACTGCAGCAAAATGAAGGAAGATAAATATCTACAAAACAAAATTTTGCGCTTTTAGTTTCACACCAATTGAAATGCATCATTGAAAGAAGCTAAAATTTATCTATCGTTTATTGAAAACAATGTCATATGTTGGGTTGGGTTGTTTTACCTCTGAGCGGCACTTTTTTGCACACCATGGGCTAAATGGCCAGGTCACATGGACCCCGAAGGCTCAGAGAAGGTTGGGGGAGGGGACCCACTGGAACAGCTGTTGGGAGACAGATGGTAGCCCCCCGTCAAGGCCATCCAGCGTGTTCTTTAACGTGCACAGGGTATTTCTCTCCCGCACACGGGGCCACGGCTTAACGTCCCATCCGACGGACGGCGGCCTTTCCAAGCCCATCGGTGTCCCCTACTGACCGTGGGCAGGGCGGGGAATTTTGCGGAGATAAATCTCAACGCTGACCCAGCTGGGACTCGAACCTGGGAACTACAGATTACGAGCCTGGCGCGCTACCGACTGAGCCACCCCCGCCCCCAATGTCATATGTATGAGAGACCTTGCTACTTCAGGCAGCTCCCCACCGCCTGAAGTAGCAAGGTCTCTCCTCAAGGTGGAGCAGTGGTAACATAAAAAATAAACGTTTTCAGGAGGCAAACATTCATTTCATTCATTAATTTTAACCTTTGTAGATAACGTCGAAATTCAAAAGGATTAGAAACGAAAAGTTGCAATTTTAATGACTGTGTATTCTCTGTAAGCAACAGATGCAGATGCCTATGATTCCCATTCCTGAGTTGAATTTAATGAAACAACTTCTCAAATGGCAGCTGGGAGTCTCCTACATCAACACCATCCAAAATATTCTTTAGAGTTCCAGTGGTATAACATCTTATTCGATGACTAGAGACAACTGCAAACACATCACTGTCTTCTTTTCAATGTCATTTGCGACGAAACAAGCACTGGTCACATCAGATTTCAACCTACAACAATGGTCGCGAACCTCCCAACCCTATGAGATGGAACATTTCACCAATACTCTTCAGGATGGTTAGTGTGATAAAGATTAGAACGCCTCGTCTATTTTTTAACTGCTACATTTTATCTATAACAATGACATTAATTAGCCCACAGCCTCCTTATCTGTGAAGTGATACTAGGCGGCACAAATATATACAAAGATGGCTCAACATATAAATAACGCACGAGATGAAAGAACTTGACGATAAACAAAAAAAAATTGTGAAATTCTTAAAGCAAAAAAAGAAACACAGGTCATTTCCAGTATTTTTTTTTTTCTTATAAATATAAAATACACTAATTCTGAAACACAAAGCCGCTAAGGAGCAAGCTGCTAAGGATTGGTCATTCGCATGCTCAGAAGACACGATGAAAGGGAATGTTACAATTTAGTGGCGGAATACTTCTCCGTGAGCGGTTGCTCATCGACAACATAAAATGCTCTTGAGGTTGGCCTCCACCATGAGATCGATACGTCATGCACTGCCACTTGTGCATGCACACGATCGATATGTCATACACTGCCATTTGGGCATGCAGTTCATATCTACACGATGTAAACGTTCAATGTCATTATATAAAACAATTATCTAGCTTTGGTCAAAAATCATCTCACACATTGTTGGGCAATTTTAATAGCGACTATTTTTCAGCGAATCGTTACATTACAGAAAAAAAAAGTTTTTCTCTATTAGTAAATTTTTTTAATTAAACGTAATAGTCTTGTAAGTAGGGCTTTTTTTATATATTATTTTAATGAACCTAAACTGGCAGGCTACTGTCAAACGTCTGTGGCAATCAACTGCTTAAGAGATAATTTATTTATTATAATTATTTGCCTTCACTTCCTTACAAAAATGGGGGCGGGGGTGGCTCAGTCGGTAGCGCACCAGGCTCGTAATCTGCTGTTCCCAGGTTCGAGTCCCAGCTGGGTCAGCGTTGAGATTTATTTCCGCAAAACTCCCCGCCCTGCCCACGGTCAGTAGCGGACACTGATGGGCTTGGAATAGGCCACCGTCCGTCGGATGGGACGATAAGCCGTGGCCCCGTGTGTGGGAGAGAGCCATACCCTGTGCACGTTAAAGAACACAACTGGATAGCCTAGACAGGAGGCTACCATCTATCTCCCAACGGCTGTTCCAGTGGGTCCCCTCCCCCAACCTTCTCTGAGCCTTCGAGGTCCTTTGTGACCTGGCCATTTAGCCCATGGTGTGCAAAAAAGTGCCGCTCACAGGTAAAACAACCCAATCTTAAAAAAAATAACTTATAAAAAATTTTTGAAATATTATTCTTGGGCGCTTTTGATGACTTGGCTTCAAGATGGAGCAGTGGTAACATAATAAATAATACGTTCACACTCAGGACGGATTTCCACCTTACATGCCCCCTACACACCAAGAATTCGTAGTAAGCACCTTTCTATGGTCTTTTTTTTTTTCAATTTTCTATCAAAAATTATATATTTTTTTACTTTCGCAACTATGAAAAAAAATAATGTAATCGAAATGGATGTGGAAATTTTATTGATAAATAAAGCAGTTTTATTACCAAAACTGCAAAAGTAATAAATATACAGGGTAAATCTGAAAAAGTGGGCAAAACTTTACGGGGTGGTAGAACGCAGCTATACGAGCAATATTCGTCATAGAATGTATGGTCGGAACGCAAACGGCGAGCCGCTAGGTGGCGTTGGAAATGGTATAAAATGGTCGGTCCTCGCACCCAACGGCATTTCTACCGTGGAGTAATTTCTTTGAAGTTGAGCAATTTCTTTGAGCATGTACCTCAATTACATTCCTGTTAATAAAATGTTTTCTGAAGTATCTCCTCTCCTTCATGTGTTCATTCTTTAAATGTGACAGTGGAAAACTACCTTTTAACTTCTCACCGCTTGCGTTCCGACCATACATTCTATGACGAATATTGCTCGTATAGCTGCGTTCTACCACCCCGTAAAGTTTTGCCCACTTTTTCAGATTTACCCTGTATATAGAATACAAATTATATTAAATATGCAGTAATATCTAAAACTGAATAGAGGAGCTCCTAGGCGGGTGCCTATCGTGCCTTATGGTGAATCCTGCCCTGGTCACACTTGCATTGACGACAGCCAGGTTATTGCTTAAATCCTGAGTGGTAGCACGGATTCCGTTGCCTGCTGAATGGTCTGCAAAACCTTTACACCAATCACAGGCAGGTTGCTCCCAATGGACTGTTGCATTGTCATTCTGAAACTGTCCATCAGAGAAGACCATGTAATCGCATATGTTGAAATGCGCTCTGTGACATTTTATCGACCTTTCAGACATATTAGTAACCTCACTCTACGCCATGTGAATATTACCCACACTATGATGACTTCCCTCCAGCAACTTTTATATTGGATGTGACTCTTGAGGGGCCCATTCCTTCATGCGATTGCCATTACACTCTCTCGCTCCCATCTCTACAAAAGAGCATATACCATGATTCATGTCGGATTGGACGTTAAACTATTTGGGACTTGTGTGGCTCAGTCGGTAGCACACCAGACATAATCTGCAGTTCCCAGATTCGAGTCCCAGCTGGGCCAGCGTTAAGATTTATCTCTGCAAAATTCCCTTAGTAGGGAACACCAATAGGATTAGAAAGGCTGCCTCCGTCGGATGGGATGTTAAGCTGTCGCCCCATGTGCGAGAGAGCCATACCCTGTGCACGTTAAAGAATACACTGAATGGCCTTGACGCATGGCTATCATGTCTCCCAACAGCTGCCCAGTGGGTTTCCTCCCCCAACAATATGTGATCTGGCCACTTAGCCCATTGTGTGCAAAAAAGTGCCACTCAGAGGTATAACAGCCCGACTTGGGGGTACGTGAGATACTCGTGAATCTATTTCTTACCATGTTCAAAAACTTAAAATAGCTTATACAATTTTTTGAAATCAAAACCGTTATCGGTTTTTGAATTACAGTTTTTTTTTTTATCAAAACCAAATCGATAATAATATATGATATGTGCGAGGCTCTCGAAAACGTTACCAGAATTCCAACTGTTGGCTGACAGTAAATAAATAGGGGGTTCGCACTACTAAGTTTCGTGGTTATGCTCTGTTTATTAGTGTGGATTATTACTTTTTTTTTCCATTTTATGTCTGTACTAAAGTTTGTTATGTAAAACGTCTTTGTGTCTTTTCCTGTCAATATAAAATGGTAGGCAATAAAGGTAAGATACCTCGGGCTGAAAAAATATTCGGAAGGAGTATCCGAAATTTTTTTCTAAAGCCAAGAGGGTACAAGGGGCCTTTCTGTGAAGCTGGTTGGTTGGTTGCTTAGGGTTTATGATGCATCAGCAGCGCATGCTATTATGCGCTAAACAAAGCAAAAAGAAAGTTAAAAGACGAAGAACCCACAATCAAATTTAAAAGCAAACACATAAAACGCAAAAAAATTCAAACGAACAGATAGAAAAAACAGCAAAAATCTGTACAACAATAAATATATGTATACAAAAGTACGATAAAACTAACCCAGGTGTAAAAAACCCGGGTCAGAAAAAGCTTAAAATCATAATCTATTAAAATGACCAGCAAACCTTAAAAATTGCAAAACAGGGAGTAAAAAGCAATGATTACATAAAAGATGTACGAGTGTAAGGGATTCAAACGAAAAATCGTGAAAACTAAAATATACATGCTGTTCAAGATTAATAGCAATACAATCTATTAAAATATGCTTAATGGTTAAAATGGTGTCACAAAACTCACACTTAAGTTCGTCGTCCGCCCGTAGAAGTAAAGAATGTGTAAGTAACGAAAGACCTAAGCGGAGCCGAGCTAGTATAACTTCCTCCTTGCGATTCCTGCGAAAACATGATTGCCACGGTTTGACAACAGGCTTGATCTCGAAAAGTTAATTACCAATCTGTTCTGACAAGATCTCTGACACTATGCCCGGAGCTCGATGGTAAAACAGCGCCGGAGTCCAAGTATGGAACCGGCAGTGTCAAAATGGGGTGTGGCCGACTTGACAGCAGCACTTAACGTCCCATCCAACGGACGGCGGCCTTTCCAAGCCCATCGGTGTCCCCTACTGACCATGGGTAGGGAGTTTTGAGGAGATAAATCTCAATGCTGGCCCAGCTGGGACCTCGAATGCGGGAATTGCAGATTAAGAGCCCCTCCCCACCCCCTGGATGGGATGTTAAGCCATGGCCCCATGTGAGGGAGAGCCAATACCACGTGTACATTAAAAACACGCTGGATGGCCTTGATGGCAGCCTACCATCTGTCTCCCAAAGGCTGTCCAGTGGATCCCTCAACCTTCTCTGAACCCTCGGAATCTTTGTGACCTGGCCATTTAGTCAACTGTGTGCAAAAAAGTGCCGCTCAGTGGTAAAACAACCCATCCGAAATCGCAGTCGGGCGATTTTGGTTAAGCATTTCCCACTGATGACTAAAAATGCAGTCTCGAGTGAAATGGATCGCAATTTTGATGCATAGTGCAGGGACTACTGCTGACAGCGAATAGATAAGGACAGTTCGTTGGTCTCAACGTAAAGAATCTGGACCGGTGAAATGCGGAAGGCCCCCATGCAAAGAAAAAAAGAAAAATAGACGATGAGATCGAGGAACTTGGTCTCCGCCACAATTAACATGGAGATACCCCCGAACTGCAGCTCGGGGGTACTCAGCGTTAAAGGAAATTGCATTTTATAGAAAACCTTCATTTATCAACAATCTAATGCCTTTCAACTCAGCTCAAAACAGATCTTACCTCTACAATGTTGTCCCCATTCTTCAGAGCCTACAGTCTGCAGCAACAAATACTTTTTGAATAAAGAACTGTATCATTCATATACTCTCTATGTCAAGATGCGGATTATCCTCAATACTTCAGAAAGAAAACTCACGTTTCCCCCAGAAATAAAATCAACTATTACACTTTCATGATAACAGTTCTCAAGATATGAAATATACTCCTTCCGTTATCAAATTTTCTGCTATCAAGAATATGAAAATATATCATTACAACTACTAAATCTCCAACCACTAATTTATCTCTAATAAAGCAGGGCATAGACATATCTCCGCTTACTAGTGGGGTACATTTATTACCTATCACTTACCCTCAAACAGATCCTTATAACCCACAGAAACCTCTTTGTCCTACGTAGGACAAACCAAAAGAACTCTCAAGATAGAATCAAGGAATACCAAAGAAGTATCACATTAAAACAAACTGTAACAGGCCTTTCAGCCGCGGTCATACTAAAAGGAGCTAAACCTCTATCATCAGCAGTCTATTCCTCCCACTTCAAGCTATTCGTTACGGAGAATCTGTTAATCTTCATCAACAAGAAATGTTGTTGCAATATTGACCAAGCTCAACTAAATGAGCATGGAAATTTTTATTTAAAAACTACATGATACATTAAACAGCTCCTGCAATAGAAACAATTTCTAACAAATTAAACTAAAATAATATTCATGGTTCGGGCCCTATTGTGATTAATATAAACTTTTCTGGTTGAATAAAAATAATTTCTTTTAGTTTTGTTATTTAACATTTCTAGATTAAGATTTTTTTTGCCTCTTATTTTAATTTAATTTCTACTATATGCCGTAATGCTGAAGAAAATAAATGCTGCATAGTACCGTAATAATCCTATTTCCTACATGGAAATAAGACTGTTTATTAGCATTCAATACAATTTTTACTTTAACCATAATTTTACTTTAGGTTACTTTTTCACAGCTTCCCAATAATATTGCCAATACGTAGATATTTGATCAGTTCTTGATAGAGCTTACTTTTGAAACAAATTATAAAAATTGCTCCATCAGTGGCATTGTCCATCGTAATATTTTTAAGTCAAAAAATAAATTTGTTCGCAGTTATATATGTGTTAAAGGTCCAATTCCTATCAATAGAGGGGCGGGGGTGGCTCAGTCGGTAGCGCGCCAGGCTCGTAATCTGTAGTTCCCAGGTTCGAGTCCCAGCTGGGTCAGCGTTGAGATTTATCTCCGCAAAATTCCCCGCCCTGCCCACGGTCAGTAGGGGACACCGATGGGCTTGGAAAGGCCGCCGTCCGTCGGATGGGACGTTAAGCCGTGGCCCCGTGTGCGGGAGAGCCATACCCTGTGCACGTTAAAGAACACGCTGGATGGCCTTGACGGGAGGCTACCATCTGTCTCCCAACAGCTGTTCCAGTGGGTCCCCTCTCCCAACCTTCTCTGAGCCTTCGGGGTCCATGTGACCTGGCCATTTAACCCATGGTGTGCAAAAAAGTGCCGCTCAGAGGTAAAACAACCCAACCCAAACTATCAATAGAAAGAAGTAAAATACTTTTTATTCTGCATGTTAGAAACATATTCTGTGGATCAAAAGATGCAATTTTGTAAGGCAGATACTAGTAACAAAAATTTATGGTTTTAAATCTCTGGATTTTTTTTCATCTAACACATGCTAGAATGAAAACGAACATAGTATAATCTAATCCACACACACTAAATAAAAATTCTCTCTAGCTGCAAACTCTGAAATGAAGATATTATCATTAGGTCACAACATAACATCTGCCACGGTCCCCACAGCATTCTGAACCTCATCAGCAGCAGCATTCCTTCACAGCAGCAGAATACAGATGAGACGGCATTCTTCTCTTTATATTGTCGCTGAAAAATATTATCGCAAGATGGTTTCCATACCATCACGTAAATGGAGCTCGAAAAATCCTTACACCGTAGATGGAATGTCTGCAAAATTTTGATGCTTCGAATGTTCCAACCGTGTCTGGCTTTAGTGAACATCATTCAATACCATTATTTCTATTATTTTTGCAATGAAAAGAAAGAATTTTCCAGTTTTGTATTATATCACAAAAGACTGAAAATGTATGATTTTTGGGTCCTATAAAGTGGAATAGCAAATAGACTATGCGATAGGCCGATTATTGTTCACACACTCCGATGGATAAGTAAAATATCGACAAATAATGCTGCACTCTGTTTATGCTAAAAAGAGATAAAATTACAAACTTTTTTTTAAATCACGGTCAGACTGGGCATCCACAAACAAGAACATACATTGTAGGCCAAATTATTATGAACACCTACTTAATACTTCGTACTCGACGTGGCATACAAACCACGTGCTTTCGAAACACAGAAGGAGAAATTTTGATCCACTCTTCCTGCAAAATAGCTTGAACATCTCGAAGTGAAGAGGGCAGAGGTTTGTTCATTCGAATAAGGCGTTCCATATTGTCCCACATGTTTTCGATTAAACATGCCAGGGATCCGACTAGCTCATCCGGAAACAGAGTTTTTTAATGTTATCGAAGAACTCATTTAGACATAGAGCAGCAAGTGTCGAAATAGCGCAGACCATCAACCGATTATTTACAATAGTTCTGCTGACCTCAGATGAAGGAGCTGAAAAACTGCTCACATGCAAAGAAACCTGTTAGAAAATTACTGAAAAAGATGTGAACATACAAGATGACATTCCAATCAAACGAATATTCATATCTAAGCTTCCCTCTTTCATCACAGATGAAGAAATTAAATGTGCACTTCAATCATATGGGGAAGTCAAATCACTCGAAGAGCCATACTTCCAACAACAAAATTTTAAGCATATTAAAACTGGCTCTAAAATTGCAACCATGCACCTTAAAAGAGACATCAAAATTTTTTTCGAATCAGAATATTTGATGCTACGTATAGTGGTGTTAAACTCTGCAGACGCTGTAGAAGGCCACAGCATTTCGCGTCAAATTGCCACCTCAACGAAAAAAGAAAACACGAATTTAAAAACGACGCTCCATCCAACTTTGTTGACATTATCATTTAAGCCTTGAAACAAGAAAAAGAAGCTCCAAAAAATGCAGAGAATAGCAACTTAACCGAAAATAATATATAATTCAAGAAACAGCTTCCCCAGATTCCTCAGCAGGTAAATTACAAATTGACCTAAAGTAGAAGAGGAAATACAATCCAAATCTGACGAAGAATATACTGGCGAGATTGTATACGAGGACAAAATGACTATAAGATGAAAAAATTCATTCGGGACGAATTCCTACACCAGCAGAAAGATTACAAAACAGTTTCTATCGAAGAATGTCTTGAAGATTTCCTCTCACATATCTGTGAAATGCCAAAGAAGGAACCAAGATTTCGCTGACACAGATGTGAAAAGTACAGAAAATCTATGCTGCCTTCTATAGACAAAAAAAGGAAAAATTAAACCTAGGTTTCGAAAATATTTAAACAAAGAAAAGCCAGATTTGAGGGAATGTACATTGGAAGCGTACTGGACTTTATTTGCGAACGCATTGAAAAAGATCTGGTTTCTTCTGAGTAAGTTGCTCTTATTCGGCTTGAGCCATTTATGGGTCTTTGTCTTCCTTTTGCCCGTTTTGCCTCTGCTTGCAATGTTGCTTTGATTTCTAAATTGCTCCTTCCAAATTCGAAAGTTTTATTTTGTCCATCCTAGGACCGCTCACTGCCTTTGTGCCCCTTAGCTTGCGTCACGTTCTGTGGGGCATGCGTTACGTTGCGTCATAAAAAATTGCTTTTATATCAATTTTCGCCACTTGGCCTTCAGCCATGACTTTCCCTCCTTTGTGCTGTGATTCACTCATTTATTCACCACTGTATCCCCTGCAACCTAAAAAATTACTTCCTTATATCGACCCTACCTGAGAATCTTCCTTTTTCAACTTTGAACGGGAACAGAGGGCTCAGTAGGTCCAAATTTTCCTTTATTCTGCTGATTTATCCTATCCTCAAATCACTCTGTATGATTTCGAGAGCGATGAATCGGTACATTATCATACTAGAATTTGTCGTCTCTACTGAGGAAAAAAAAATGATCATCGTCAGCACTTGATCGACCAAATGCATTTCTGTCCGGGAACTGATGCAACATTGCACAGAAACTAGAGGACCAAATCATTGCCAAGAAAATATCACACTATCCCTAACACCATGAACAACAGAAGCTAAACATGATTGGGTCCAAATGCTTCATGTGGATGTCGCCCATTTGTAGAAAACAGTATATATCGCGATTTGTTTGGCTAAACGATACGCTCCCAGTCCTGCAGTGACCAGGTTCGCCACTACATTACACCATGGAAATCTTCAAATACTATTGTTGTCGGAAATGAAAGGCTTACGTATCATGGTACAGTTTCCAAATTTCAAAGTTTTCGATTTTCTGGGCGTAGTTCTCGTTGAAATGGGCTTTATAGCACTGCCAGTGGTAATTTCTCTCAGCTGATGAAGCAGCTGCGTTTCGCCGTACAGTTCGTACCAACAAGCGCATGTCCCTGTCTACCAGAGCCTTTTTCCTCCCGCATTTACCACGATTGGCGGACGTTTTTTGAAACCATTGCCATTTTCCATACACTTGGGATACTGTGGCCCTGTGATTTTATTTTAGTATCATCATCTCCGTTATGGATGCTCCTGACCATCTACCGTTCCAACAATTTTTTCGAAGTCAATCAGATCAACCTTTTTACCCATGTCGAATTTGACTTTGCTTTCCACAGGTCAATATTAATGTGTTTTAGAGTACCAAGCTGAAAGCCCATAATCTCCTTCATCATGATTTTTAAACCTTAAAAGGTAAGAGATGGAAACCATTCAGTATGGGTCTCAGTTGAAACAAAAACAATGATTAAGATTTTCTAAAGAAATTGAATTAATTTAGAAATATTCATTAAAAAACATCAGGATATTCAACAAGATCAAGAATGATCTTTGGTCTTTTAACTTTGCTTTCCATCATGCCTTTTCGGCTTTTCTAGGACTTCTTAGTGACGTAGAACATTTACGTCAATAAGGAATTTTGCATGCATTGGCATGATTCATGGTAGTTCGCGCATACATAGCATTCTTCATATAATTCGCCTAGACAGTGAATATAGTAATTTTTTTTTTGAACTAGAAGAATAACATATCGTTTTTGGCGAATACGGAATGCTCCTTTTCAAAGTGATGCGTTTTACGCTATCTAACGATAAAAATTCGGACTAATGGATGATTGGGAAACTGCCAATAGTAATAGGAAATCGAACTCACTGAAGTAATAGTCACAACTGATATTTGATAAGGCAAGTGTGCAAAAAAAACCCACCAATCCTCCTCATTAATCGTTTGCAATATTCGTTAAAAATTTTGGCATTTTCCACCTTTTTCCTCTGTTAGAGGTACTTTTGAAGATATTGGGTTGTTTTTACCTCTGAACATCTTTTGCACATAATGGGCAAAATGGCCATGTCATAAGTACCCTAAGGGTTCAAGATTGAGGAAAGGGGGTCCACTGGACAGCTGTTAAGACAGATGGAAACCTCCTGTCAAGGCAATCCAGTGGTTCTTTAATGTGCACAGGGATTGATGGGTCTCCTGCACACGGCGCCAGGGCTTTACCTCCCATCCAATGGCCAGCTGCCTTTTCAAGGACATCCGTGTCCTCTTTATGAGCGAGGACAGGGTGGGGATTTAGCGGAGATAAATCTCACCACTGTCTCAAGTGCAACTACAACATGAGAACTGCTGACTACAACCCTGGCCACTACCGACTGAGCTAAAAGTTACTGGGATATTCGGAAGGTACGAATCCTAATGTTTTATCAGTACCTATAATATAAATAAAAAAAAAAATCCCTTCAAGCAGCTGCTTGCCACAGAGGTCTGAGGAGCCTGTCAGTTTATATGCCAAAATAGGTCTGAGAGGATGGCAGGACCTCAGCAAAAAAACGACACATACATCCATGCCTTACCCGGGGCTCGAACCCAGGTCCCTTAGATCAGTAGCCAAGCGCGCTAACCACTCACCCATGGGACGAATAACTATCCAACCAAATAACTTTTCTGGGAACCAGCTAATGAAATTCGCCTTGATATTAAAAAGCAGAGAAAGAACCATTCTCCATGTAACAGATACGCTATGTTCAACAGCCACAGAAGGATAAAATAGCCGCTCTATTATCATAATATGCAATAATTGCTTTTAAATATAAACATAAAAGAGTGGAAAGGTTTGACTTTATATACAAATACTATGGCGTAAACTGGCAGACTCCTGTCAGACCTCTGTGGCAAGCAGCTGCTTGAGGGGATTTTTTAATGACTTTTTATGATAAGAATAAATTACTGTGTCGTGTGTGATAAAAGAACAATGACACTGAAAATATTATAAGTGTATTGTTCTTTATATTAATAAAAAACCTTCATCCTTGAGCATTAAAAGTACTGAAGAAAGTTTGCAGGATTCTGAATAAACATTTTAAGTACCTTGAACCAAGAAGGAAATTTCACATAAACACTTTTTTATTTTATGGACCAAAATCTTATAATACCCTACCAGTGGATATTAGAATGGAAAATGATCAGGTGAAATTCAAGGATAACATTCGACCATTTCTGTTACAATGTCAGGTTATTGAGAGTTTATTTAGGATTAATAAAAAAACAAATCCCCTCAAGCAGCTGCTTGCCACAAAGGTCTGACAGGAGCCTGTCAGTTTATATGCCACAGTAGAAGGTCTGTGAGGATGGCAGGACCTCAGCAGAAAAACAACAGGAACATCAATGCCTTGACCCAGGCTCGAACCTAGGTTCCTTAGATCAGTAGCCAAGTGCGCTAACCACTCGGCCACGGGACGGCTGTATTTAGGATTATTACATGAGAATATTTCAATGGGTATAAAAAATATAAATAAACTAAAAAAAAAAAAATTAAAAATTACCTATCTACTTATATGGGCCCTAAAAGTAGAAAAAAACCTATAGCATATCGATGGCGCAATCAGTCACTGGCTTCGTATTCACTTCAAAGGAAGATAGGGCGCCGGCAATCTTGTGTAGGTAAATCGGCGCCCTATCTTCCTTTGAAGTAAATACGAACTCGGTGACTGATTGCACCATCGATATGCTTTAGGTTTATTTTCTACTTTATAGGGCCCATATAGGAAGTAGATATTTTTTAAAAATTTTTAGCTTATTAATTATAGGAAGTAGGTATTTTTTTAAATTTTTTAATTTATTAATATTTTTTCTTTGTCACTAAAATCCCTACCTTCAGAAACTTTCATTTGATATATGACTGATAATCGACCACATTTTTCCATCTTCTTGGAGTCGTGATTGAAGTAACCCATGACATTCGAGACGTCACATGCTTTTCATTTGACGTATAGCTTGGTTATTTTGGCATTCGCGTTCTAAAAATATGGCAGAAGAATATTTCCCGCATTTCCCCTGTTTAGGGCGGAAGAAAGCATGGAGGGTCAATTTTTTTTATAGCCTATGACACTGCCAGCGTCACAAGCTTTTATTTGACAAATAAATCATTCTCTATGGCGTTCGAAAGATATGGTGGAACAACTGTTTGATAAATCCACAAACCAAAAAACTGACAAAATGATAAACCAAAGGTCAAGCGAAAAACAATAGAAAGATAGGAAAAAAATGCCCGTTATTTTACATTGACCACTGTTTCTTTTAAATTCTTTGCAATTTTATTTTCAGTTCCTTTTCATTTCCAAACTATGCGTTTTTCAGTATAATGTTACAGATCGTTATGCGTCCTGCAACTCACCGTGCTTGTCAATATATGACATTTTATTTTATGTTTTAACTAAGGTTTAGTATTATTAGTTGTAATCGTTTTGAAGTTACATTGCAATAGCATATTTTGTACCTTATATGTATGTGCTTTTACTCTATGTACATATTGTATTGCAATAAGCTTGACATATGGCATTTGCTAATATAAAAGCAATTTAATATAAAAAAATTTAAAGCAATAGAAATATATTTTATACTGTGTCTAGAGCGTGTTTTAGATTGTGTCTGAATAAAATTATTTCACGAAAAGTAATATGCTTCTTCTTTTTGAGAATACCACAATCGCATTTACGCGACAATGAGACAGTGGATGGCGATAGATCAACCATTTAGTTTCAGAATACTGTTTAAATTATAATTCAAAATACAATTAACTAAATTTGAAAACCTCATGTTCAAAAATCAAATGCTAAATTTTACTGCAAAATATTAAGATAAATCCTCCTGACATCTGTCAAAACCTGGTTTAACCACAATGACAAATTTTTACTTTGCATTAATTTAAAAATAAATATTTGATTACTTTTAAGAGCTTATGGCTGGGAACCGAAAGTTCATTTCAATCTTGCCTTGAAGAGAAGCATTCCACGGACAACAAAGCGCAGTATTTGCGAGAAGCCTGTCCTCGGTGTCAGGTTGCTATGGTTACTGGCTGCGAACAGAGGCCGCTGGGGTACTTGCGATTCATTCAGTGTTCCTTATTCAAGCAGCACTGTTCTGAGTGAGATTTCAAAGACGAAACCTTTCCAAAGGATTAGCTTTAACAAATTCGTCCTTTCTACTAATTCTTAGTCTTGTCAGTGATAACGTTACGGTAAAGGTTTCACGAGTAATTATAGACCAGTTAAAGTTATTACTATAAACTTCGTTTTTTCAATGTTTACTTTTTTTTAGTTTAATTTTTCAATTCTGAAGGAAATTAAGGTATTTCTTTTAAGGACATAAAATGGTTTGGTAATTACGCGTTTGAAGTGCATAATTAATATGTAAGTAAAAAAAAATAAAAAACTATATTCCTAAAAATAAATATCTCCTCAGATCTGTAAAGTTGGCGGTTGGTTGGAACTATACGGCAAAATAGAGCTGCTACAATTCATCATATGAAAGAGATGACTAATTCTCGCTGCTATTTGGGGTTTAACAGCGCATTGGCAAGAAGATCTGTGAGGAAGGAGAGACGTCAGCAGAAAAACCACACGAACATCCATGCCTTACCCGGGGCTCGAACCCAGGTCACTTTCATCTGCAGGCAAGTACGCTAACCACTCTGCCAGAGGACGATGATATCTTCCTATAAGCGCCTTAAAAATAACAAAAAAAAAAAACATACTAATAATGAAATTACATATCGAATTCATATTAACTTCAAAAGAATATAGGGCGCCTGCAATTTTCGTTCAGGTGGTAAGAAATCAGTTTTGGCGCCATATCTTCCTTTGATGTTAATATGAATATAGTAAGTGATTTCATCATTATATATATATGTACGCCTACCTAACACTTCGTCGTATGTATCATGGTACAGTTCCCAAATTTCAAAGCTTTCACTTCTCTGCGCATAGTTCTCGTTGAAATGGGTTTTGATGTATAGCTAGAGGTCATCTCTCTCAGATGATGAATTGTAGCAGCTCTATTTCGCCGTACAGTTCGTGCCAACAAACGCCTGTCCCTGTCTGTAAGATAATTTTTTCCTCCCGTATTTGCCACGATTGGCGAAAGTTTTTTGAGACCGTTGTCGTTCTCCATACACTTGGGATATTGTACCCCGTGATTTTCCACTGAGTTCCATCACCTCCATTATGGATGCTCCTATCCATCGCGCTCGAACGATCAGCCATTTTAAGCATGTCGCCCTCGACTTTTCTTTCCACCATGCCTTTATGGCTTTTATAGGACTTCGTAGTGACGTAAAATACTTACGTGAATAAGGAATTTTGCATACATTGGCATGTTTCATGGCACTTCGTACACGATGTGCCATGAAACATAAGTAAACACCAGATCTTCATCGCATTCATTGAGGATAAAGGCACTGATCATGCGTTAGTTATTTACTGATTTCATTTATAATTCAACTGACCTAGGGAATTTGCCTCTATCATTTTTTTCTAGATCTTGAAAAAGCTTTTAACACGGTAACTAATTCATTACTTTTTAAAAAATTCGAGCATTTGGGTATGAGAGGGATTGCTGCAGAATGATTTATTAGTTATATAACAAATAGAACTAAAAAAAAACTCTCTCAGCAATCCGGAAGACTATAATATAATACTCGGCAATGTTCTGTTATTGGCCCCTTATTATTTAATATTTATATTAATGATCTGTGTGAAATAAGCATTAATTGTAATATTACTACTTTTGCAGGTGACACTGCATTAACTTTCAGTAACGAACTATTACAGATCTAATGTCCAAGGCAATAATGTTCATGAGAAGATTAGTATGTGGTTCGAAAATAATAAACTCCCAATTAATAAGAATAAAACTAAGTTTATCTTTTAAAAGTTGAAAAATAACCCAAATATTGCAAGTACTTTTGCAATTAAAATGCACACACCTCAAGGTTATAAATATATTGATTGTAATTGCGATGACATAGAGCAAGTAGAGAATATTAAATGTTTAAATACTTTCATAGAAAATAATCTAAAATGGAAAAAAGATATTGACTACATCACAGGCGAAGCACGTTACCAACTGCTTAAATTACATCACTTTAAATACACAGTTAATCTCAATATGTTTCGGCATTGTACTTCTCATGATACAAGCAGCATTTCAATATAGTATAACTTGTTGAGTGAAATTTATGTCTCGGTTTTTAAACCTCTGGTTTCTCTGCAAAACAAAATTATTAAGTTAAAAAAAATAACCATTGCAAATAATTTCAGTTGTTACTCTATGCTGAATATTTCACCTACACTGGGCAACACACAAAAGGCTTTGAAATGAAAATAGTCAATCTTTACCAATTTCGAGGTGCTGAACACGAAAATGACAATAAAATTTGTCGATTGGCTCTTGTTTAGGAGAGACAGAGATGGTCGTGTATAAACGACTCAGTCCACATTGAGTACATAGATAACCATTTCGCAACGCTGCATTTAAAATCCAGATTGCAACATATTGCGTTGTATTGCATCTGCCCGCCATACACACAACCCCCGGAGGTATTGCATCATTGTCTGATGCAATGTAGGTGAATCATGACATCGCGGCTTTACGATCGCTGACAAAAGATGATGCAATCTTTAGTTGTAAGCGACGTCTCGTAGGATGAGCAAGTCTTTTGAGTGACTCCCATTTACCCCTGAGTCATAAGTACAACATAAATGATCCTTGCAGTTTTAATCCAGCAGTAGTGATGCCTCGTAACTTGCTAATAGTGCAGATACATTTTGTTAAATTTGCGGGGAAGTGACGTTTGCAAGCCAGAAAAGGGCCATCACTCCAATAGTGAAAGCAGCGTATGAGTTTCATTTTGGATGCAAGATCGGGGACCAGGACAAGGTCTGGGCCCCACACATATGTTGCAGTACGCGTGCAAGAAATCTTCCGAAGTGACTGAAAGGAGAAAAAGTGGCGATGCTGTTCCTACGGTTTGGAGAGAGCCAAGCAATCACGCAAATGACTGCTACTTCTGCATGGTTCCACCTGTTTCTGAAAGCATCACAAGGAAAAAGAAGTGGACAATAGCGTACCTGAATATACAATATGCTCTCCGACCAGTTCCGCAAGACGAAGGCCTTCCCATTCCCGAACCTCCAACTTTCTCCAAAATTTCCATTGATTCAGACAATGAGGAGGAAGGTGAACCGGCATCAGGTTCTCCACAGCCTTTGGTATCTAGTGATGATCCATACGTCTGCCACAATGCGCTATCTGCACCATACATTCTCACTGAAGAAGAAATGAATGATCTTGTTCGTGATCTACAGCTGTTCATGGTCAAAGCCGAGTTACTTGGATCAAGACTTAAACAATGGAATTTTCTCAAGGAAAATGTCCGAGTGACTTCATTTTAAACTCATCATGAACAGTTTGCGCCTTACTTCAGAAAGGTAGATGACCTTGTGTTCTGCTCCAATGTAGATGGCCTGATGAATTGTTGCTCCAATGTTGATGGCATGGAATCAAACATGACCTCAAGAACGGTGACTATTCATAGACTCCTCGAAATTGAGTCTCAAGGCAGTGTTGCTGCATAATGGAAATCGACTTCCGCCCATTCCAGTCGGACACACTGTCTACATGAAAGAAACCTACAACAACCTAAAACAGCTATTAAACTGTCTTTAATACAGCAAGTATGGTTGGCATCTCTGTTGTGACTTTCAGGTAGTGGCTCTGTTGATGGGTCTGCAGCTGGGATATACGAAGTACTGCTGTTTCTAATGTGGACAGCCAAACATAGATACGTGAAGAGAAACTGGCCTCAGAGGTAATCTCTGAAGGTCGGAGAGATGAATGTGGAACACCCAGCACTGGCAGAAACGCCCAAAATCCTGCTATCGTCCCTACACATCAACTCGGTGTAATGAAAAACTTCATAAAAGTCATGGACTGGACTGCATCAGCTTTCAATTACTTGGCTGACAAATTCCCTAGACTCAGTGAAGCAAAAATTAAAGTATGAATTTTTGTGGGTCCTCAGATCCGCAAGCTGTTCAGAGATCAAATGTTCGACAACCTGCTTCAGGGTGATGAGAAAAAGGCTTTGGGGCACGTTTCATCTGGTGTCAACTAAATTCCTCAGGAATGTCAGGGCAGACAACTTCAAGAAACTGGTTAAGGACATGTTGCCTCTGTATCACAAACTTGCCTACAATGTCCTTAAAGATCCACTTTCTCCATTCCCACTTAGATTTCTTCCCCGACAAACTGCGACATGGTTAGTGATGAACACAGTGAACGTTTTCACCAGGACATTGCAACGATGGAGAAACGATGCCAGGGAAACTGGTGCACTTCAATGTTGGCTGACTACTGTTGGACGCTCGCCAGAGATGATCCTGAGCAGCTGTACAAGCGACAGGCAAAGCTAAGTCGGAAGCAGAAGAGGAATTTTACCGAAACATGTCATATGTACGTATTACTCTATTATATAAGAAACTATTGCGGATTTCTCAGAAATCGTAGCCAATTTTGCATTTTCATTGTCATATTCGTGTTCAGCACCTTGAAAACTTTAAAAATTGGCTACTTTTATCTCAGAGGCATGACTTTTATGAAAATTTGTTGCGCAGTGCTATTATACACGTGTTTTAGTGATTTTCTTTTTTTAAAGGAATTGCTTTAATTTTCAAATTCATCCGAATTTATATAACTTCAGTGAAGTCTAAAATATACACTTCCTTTGACCAAAAAAGAAACTGCTCATAAGCATTATTCGCATATCACACTTAAAATCTCCAATTAGTTTCCTCTTCAAAATAAATAACATTCTATTACGTTTAGAAGGAAAAACATTCTATTACGTTTAGAAGGAACTTAAAGAGCTTTCTCTTTTCTTTGGAAGATGTTGCATATATGTTCAATAATGTAGTGTAAAGTAGAAATTTATTGTATGCATTTCGGAAAAATGGCAAATATCGTTTATGATACTTATATTAAGTTATTATTGATTTTAGTATTAATTTCCTTTAGTGGCCCAGAAAAACCATTTAGTTTTAGGGATTACTTATATTTTTCTATATTGAAATTGTATAGGGTGATGAAATAAAATTGATTTGGCCAAGCAGTGTGTATAGGAAGATATAGACGTATATAGGAAAAAATAAGAATTTTTTAATTTATATATTTTATTTTTTGCTTTTGCAGCTGATGAGAATTTCTAGAAATTGTTTATATACCTTCAATAAAATGTAACATTATCTATCTCTATTTCCATTTTCTTATAACTGAAGAATATTTTTTAAAGCATTCTTGTTTACACTATATCTTTCAACGTTCAAAGAAGCACAACACTGTTTATAAAGATTGATTTTGGAACTGCTCTGGACAATTGCTGTCGCCCATCGAGCTCTAAAGGAACTATAATCTGTGTTTTAAGATGTACAACGAGCAGTTATGATTTAGGAGTCTGCAGATCAACATTTTTTGCCCATTTTTTATATGTATATTTAGATATACAAAATGCCGTAGAGGGTTAAATCACAATAAGAAATATTCAATATTTTTAAGTATATGCATCGCAATGTAATATTTATAATTATTATAGTGATTTTCACTGTAGCTTTTTATCGTTTATCAATTTCTTTTAATTTCAGTTAAAAATTATAGTTTGAGTTGTCAATGCTCACAAATAAGTTCACTTTGATAATGTTTGGAATAAATGTCCTGTAAGCATTCCTGAAATCCTTCGTAGTACATTCTTGCGATTTTCCTGAAAAAAATTAATATTCATTCCTTCAATTTCTTTGCAGCATATTTATTCATAACACTGTAGATATGGCTATAGCAATCTTTAGTTAGGTGCTCATTTCGTTTGTGCAGACTGTGTATATGAGGAAACCGTTATTCAATTGTTGTTTTTTGCATCTTTTATACTTGATATGTACAAGATGAACAACGAGAAGGTTCTGTTCAAAATATCCATTAGAGCATTAAAGCTGTACTTTTTCGCATTTCCAATTAGTAGTATCGATTAAATAATCTTTCAGCATCATGCGACTAATATAGTACTTTTGCGTTCCAGAGTCATATTTCTGCTGGTATTCCTGAAACTCATCAGCGCTGATCGGATTAAGATGAATCAAACGTAATTAACGAACTGCTTGCTCTTATCAACTGTGTCTCTAACCCTTCCACTGCCACACAACTTAATTCCATCTTGTCTTAACTGCGATTGCTGAGCTTCAGGAAAAACGAAAAATAATAAGACGTAAACGGAGTCAGGTGGACAATGAAAAAGGAAAATTTATTTACACAATAATTTAATTATCTTAATATACTTACTTATTATAATGTGCCGTCCATTAACACAAACTTACTATATTTACTCTCAAATACCTATTAGGAAATAATATACAAATTAGGAAAATAGAAGTAGTGATTAATTTTCAGGGAAAATCTATCAGAAAAAAAATTCAGATTTTTTTGTCTTTTTAGAAAGATCACGGTGGGGAAAACTGCACATAAAAATTTCTTGTTAATTTAACAGCAAAATTTGCTTTATTAAATAACGCTGAACCAGGCTAAAAATCTTTAACACTGAATCTTTCTAAAAATCATTAAGACGCATTTCTTGAACTTGATACATTTCTCTCACTGGTTGGAATTTTGGTAGCATTTCACATAGTCTTGGTATACACGTGCAACGGTCTGACGTGAAAATCCCAACAGTTTAAACGAATTGAGACCAGACTTCCTCCCACCTACTATCTGGCCACGGTGAAAGTTACGGTCACCGTTAGAGTTCAATAGCTAATGATCCCATTGGCTAAATGAAGTTGAAACTTCGTACGTGTGCACAAGGTTTTAAGAATGGCACAGGACATTTTTTCAGAATTTGAAAAATTTTCTTTATTTCCACAAAGAAATTAATAGTTTGCTTTATAACAACTAAAAAAATACGAGACCTGGTCTCTATTTATAGGCACTGCCAGTTTCAGCGTCCCACGTGACTGGACGCGATATTTCTGCTTTGCATGTTGTTATCGGGGTGAATATAATAATATCGGGATGTATATAATAATCTGTCCATTCAGTGTAAAAAATCTTGCCACTGCAAAAAATACACATACTCAAAACTTCTGTACCCCGTAATATTATTCAGTATTGCATATTATATGCTTTTACAGTATGATTTACTTTTACAATTACTGTCACGCAATGAAATATAAATTGCGAGTGGTTTGGGGAAAGATCTTCGAAGACGATTAAATCTCAGATACAAGAATTTCAAGAAATATGTTGGAAAACACATTTGGCATTTTTCTAAATTTTATTGGTGAGTTACACTACATCGTAAATAGTTTAGCCCAATTTCTTTGCTCATGCAAATGTGAAAACTGACAGTATAGTTTCTTCAAGTTCGTTTTGTCCCAAGTAAAACAAATTACCCTTCAAGCAGCTGCTTGTCACAGATCTGACAGGAACTTGTCAGTACAATGGGCCATAGAGAAGATCTGTAAGGAAGACGAGACCTCAGCCAAAAGAAAACATCCATGCCATATCCGCAATTCAACCCCGATACCTAAGACCAGTAGCCAAGTACGCTAACCATTCGCCGCGAGAAGGCATATATATAAAATAATGTAAACCTGAAAATATACGTGTTTTTTTAAATCTGTGAAAACATGCATAAGAAGTATCTTGCATTTTAGTTTTGACACTAGGAAATATATTGGGAAAAATTATATTTTTCAAAATATTAAAAACCGTGGGGTGGTAAAAACTGAACCCTACCTAAAACTGAGTGTCCTGTTCTTAAGATGGGAACTGGTATAGTTGTATAATGGAAGAAAATGAACAGGTAGAAACCAGAACTATAATTTTTTCAAACCTGCACACAAAAAATTGTGTCAAACTCCTTATGATGTAGTTATGTTGGTCACTAACAAATCTAGACCTTTAGTAAATTTATCATCAAATGGTTAGAAATAAGCTTAAACACACGAGGTATTTTATAGGTTTTTCACTGGTGTTAATCATATTTCAGACTATTTTCAGCTAAGGTGCATTTCACTTTAGTGTTTAATAGCTAACGATCCCATTGGCTATAATGAAGTTGGAACTTCGTACGTGTGCTCAAGGCTTTAAGAATAACACAAGATATTTTTTCACAATTTGAATTTTTTTTCTTATTTCCACAAAGAAATTAATAGTTCGCTTTATAAGAACTCAAAAAATACGGGACATCTGTATTATTTTTAGTACTTTTTTAAAAATTTCTGCATTTCAAAAATATATGAATACAGTAGAGAATTCTGTGTATGGAGAGAAAGAGTTGTCAGGACAGCCAAAGGCCTGTAGCTGCTCCTGATACCCTGATACAGGACATGCTTTTTAGCACATTGGGAACATTGCTTAGTTTCGTGTCTAATGCATGGTTCTCTAAGGGGGTCCAAAGAAAAATTGAATTAATAACAGGGTCCATGGCTCCAAAAACACATCTTAGAGGGGTGAACGGCCATGTAAACTGTGGGATCCACTGATTTAAGGATAGCAGCTTTTACATTTTTTTTTGTCATTAAGGACTCAATAAGTGAAAAAAAAAAACCGAAAGAAATCTCTATGCTCGAAATGCCTAAAAGAGTATTTCAAGTTGTGAATTTGGTCCACTAACGACTGAATTCCGCACTGATATTCATTCTCGCACAGGGTAACCGGATGAGTGTCTGCCTGAATGGCTTTTACAACTGAAAATTCCCTATAACAATTTCTTTTTTGTGTGTTCTCTTAGTATTCATTTAGTGTATTACTTTCCGGTAATACACACCAGAGCAAAGAATGGACGTTTATTACCTTTTAGAGAGTGTCATTTATGTCCCATCACGTAAAATTTTGCAACAATAGAAAGGTAATTTGCAAGGATTAATTTACCAATATTATAAGGGACTAGCAGATTTACCCCCGCTTTGCTGGGGGTAAAACTCTTTAAAGCATAGAGTAGATAGCATTCCCCATGTCGCAAACTTTCATTGGCATAAAACCCATTACGATCGTTTCGTCTCCATGCCTCCATCACCCCATTTAGAAAAATTTTATCCCCTTCTTTTAGGGGAGGGTCTGAAACTCTCTAAAGGAGAGGTGGCCAAACAGTTGATCGCATTCAACTGTTTGGCCGATCGCGTACTGCCATAGCTGGTTATCAGCCTACACTAATGTGAACACACTTGTCACTCCACTACTGTATGATAAGTCTTTGTGTTTGTGAGCGAATTTGCAGCTAGATTTAAGGATTTTTTTAATAAAGTGTATAATTGTAGTATAATCATGTAATTCTAGTAATATGTTTGATGCTAAATTGTTATTTTATGCTTAGCTGGTCAAGCAGTGTTAAATCATTATTATGACTTGTGTACTACGGTTGATCGCGAAAGATTTTCTGTCTTAAAAGTCGATCGCAGAGTTCAAATGTTTGGCCCTCTCTGCTCTAAAATATATAGTAGATGGCATTATCTACGTTAAAAGCTTTCACTTGGCATAAAATTTATTACGATTGTTTCGTAACCCAACACAGCTACTCCTCCCCCTCCCATGGTAAAAATTATATTCACCTCTTCTAAGAGTGGCTCAAACTCTCTAAAGTATGTAGCAAATGGCACTCCCCAAGTCGCAAGCTTTCATTTGACATACAATTGATTAGATAATTTCATTACCCCCCCCCCCGCTACCCCCGATGTAAAAAAAATTTATGCACCTCTTCTAGGGAAGGTCTGAAGCTCTCTAAGTTATGTAATAGATGTCAATCCCCACGCCGGAGGCTTTTATTTGGCCTAAAACTTATTCCGCTCTTTTTGTCCCTCCCCCTGCTCACCCTGGTAAAAATTTCATCCCCCCTCTTCCAGGGGAGGTTTGAAATTCTCTAAAGTATATGTTAATAGTAGATGTCGCCCTCCATGTCACAAGCTTTCATTTAGCATAAAACTTATATATATATTATATATAAAACTTATACGACACCACCTTGGTAAAAATTTTATCCCATTCTTTTAGGGTAGGTCTGAAACTCTCTAAGACCTACTCTACGTGATTCTGAATAACTGCTAATGCTGTCTCTCTGAGAGACACCGCTGTTTAACCCCTAATGTTAAGTCTATGGGGTTTTCGAGAAATTCAAACCCGCCCACCCCAATTTTGGTTGATTGCAACGGGTTCATACATAGTCATATTCTTCCCCTAGGTCACTGGATTCATACACAGTTTGATGCCCCTAGCTCTTCTGGGAGTCGAGTGCATAAAAGAACAGAATTCAAACAAACTTTCTTCTTTATATATTAGATTACTTCACTGGATTTGTAAATAAACTAAGCTGTAAAAAATACTATATATTGTAAGATTTTAAGACTAAATATTTACTTTTGGAGCAATATAACTGGAAATAGCAGTTTTCTAGTTCTTTCTGTGCAACATGGTAAAACACTACATACGTACGCCACTGATATTAAACACCTGATAATGAAGTTGAAACTAATATCAAAATTATATCTGAGGTACAACTAGAAATTATTTCGATTTTAGTGTCAAATCGCATGCGAATTGCGTAACCACAAATGGTAGATGCCAACCAGCAAAGTGAACATTCTGCCGTCAGTTGTCAGCCAACACATAACACAACCAGCCCTGTTTTATACCTAAATAAAAGATATTCGGTTCAATATACGTTACAAAAATAACTGATAAAAAAATGAAATTACCGAGATTTCTCTAAAGGAATGTTCAGTTTTGGGAAGATTTTTTGTCACGATAAAATTGATCAAAAAATGATATCAAGTAGACCTCGCTATTTGCAAAAAAATATTTTTTGGCAGATATTTGTTTCGTTTCGCGTTTATTCGCAGTGTACAGAAGTTAGCTTAAAAACATTTGTCCGTCATGATTAACGTCACCAGAAGTTGATTAGAACAGCAAATGCTAGTTTCAAAGCTTGCTAAATACCTCACCAAGTGTTCTACTTTTTGCATATTTTAGACTTATTTACTTTTATTCCATTGGTGTCTTTTTTTATTTCTCCTGGGTTCTTTGAACCTGAAGTTTTATATTGTTGTTGTACAAAGTGATTCAAAATTTGCGCAACCCATATTAGAAAATTTCATTTGTTCTCAATTTAGGTTTACAAATTGTTAACAAAAGGTTACAACAGGTGTTGAAAGTGAATCAGGAAACTGTTCATTGAAGTCAACTTGAACAGTTAAAAACGATTTGGTTGTTAAATAACGTTAGACTATTAAAAACGATTTGTTAAAAACGATTTGGTTGTTAAATAACGTTAGACTATGTATACACATTCGGCCTGGGAAAATTTCATTTTGGGCAACTAGTAAATACATGTCACCACAAAGAACTGACAACGTAAGAACTAAACAGTGTTACATATGTCAGTGACTGAAGGTTTGCCAACGTTAGAATTGGTATTTAATTCCGTTCAGTTGGCGTGAAATAATATACATTTCGGGTTATGCGAATTTTGAATCACTCTGTATAATGCCTATTATCATTCAGTTTTTACTTTTATCTTTCTTATTCACACAATTTCTTTTTGTTTATGATGTTTTACATCTCTATTGGGTTTTTTTTTTTCAAATATAAATTTCAGGATTAATTATGTTTAATTTAGCTTCATCCTTCACTTTGTTCAGCACACTTGACTCGTAATCTTAGTTGCTGGTGCACCATAACTAGAGCTCTGGGAGAATGGCAAAGGATCTATCTACACCCGCAATTTTTTATCAGCCTCTGCTTATATTGGTTATTTAATAACTGTAGAGTCTTGCAAATGATTGAGTTCCGATGTATGCTTATGAGTAAAAGAAATAAATCTAATTGCTTATTAATGAAAAAAAAAAATCAATTGCAAAAAAAAAAAACTGGTATAAAAGTTATATTTTTCGCCTCCGTTCTCGTTTACTAGCATTCACAAAAAAAGAGGAGAATGCATGCCCCCTCCTCCTCTAGATCTGGCCGTTTTGTACACATTATTTGCAAAACTCATAATATATCTTAAAAGGAACCAAAAATTTCCCGAAACAACTTAGAAGCGTCAGTAACGTAATTTGTTTCCGATGATAATAGAAAAGGGAGGATATTCATTATAATGGTCATCAGCCAAATATTTTTATTATTAACAATAGAATTATGATAAAAACATTGTGTGCTTTTTACTTTTATAAAAGGCTTTTTAATTATATTCGCGGGAGACATCGAAAACTTGTGTTTAGGCCTTTGGTTGGAACCATAATTAATATATTCAAATATATCCAGTCCCTGACTAACACAACAGATGAGTTAAAAAATTCGTGTAAGGCGAAATCGTGTTAGTCAGACACGAATTTCTCATAGGAAACAATGTAAACTGCGGTGGGTGGGGTGCGATGCATTCCAGAATCCTAACTGATCGACGTATTTTAATTTTATTCCTTTACTAGGATTATATTTTGGTTAATACTTTGTTTTTCATTTTTCTAAGTATATTTCATACATCGAACACATTTTTACACAAAAAAGATACAATAACCGGTAAATGCAGCGTTATTTTAAAACATGGTAGGTACGTATAGACTATTGTCGAGTGTCATTGGTCAGTAATAGTTCAAATGTTTCTTATTGTTTACAAAATATATTTTGTTATGGTAATTGTTTAAACACATCAATTTGTATATGCAAAGGTCAAAAAACTTTCTGAAGGTGCTGAAATTATGAACACGAATAGGTCAGATAGGTAAGACAAGGAAAGCATCCAAGGTGTCTTCTTATATATACTAGTTAAAAATAATAAAATAAATACCCCCTCAAGCAGCTGCTTGCCACAGAGGTCTGACAGGAGCCTGTCAGTTTATATGCCACAGTAGAAGATCTGAGAGGATGGCAGGACCTCAGCAGAGAAACGACACATACATCCATGCCTAATCCGGGGCTCGAACCCAGGTCCCTTAGATCAGTAGCCAAGCGTGCTAACCACTCGGCCACGGGACGGCTCTTATATACTAGTTAGTTTCCATAAATTAAGGAAAATCCATATGTTAAGTCAATGGGAAGCTAAAGTTCAAACTCTATAAAAAAATAAATAAGAATAAATACCCCCTCAAGCAGCTGCTTGCCACAGAGGTCTTACAGGAGCCTGTAACTTCTATAATAAGTTTTTTGTTTTGAAAATCTCAATCAAATAAATCAATATCTCGATTTTCAACAATATTCGTTCAATATTTAATGAGGTATGGAAGTTTGAATATTTAGCGATAACAATGCAAGTTACAAAAAATGACTTCAGAAGTTAATTAAAACTTAGTAATAAATATTGTATCATAATGTTTAATAAAATAAGTCTGTATTTTAGAACTTTAGGTAAAGAATTCTTTCACTATTCTTCAGTTTTATATAAGTTTCTTAAGACTGGCATTGCTGCTGTTAAATATTCAAAGTTCCATAACTCATTAAATACTGAACGGATATTGTTGAAAATCGAGATATTGATTAATATGATTGATTATCTGTAATCACATTTTTCAAAACAAAAAAAACTTTTTTTTAGAAGTTATAGAGCTTTGACATTAGCTTCCCATTGACTTAACATAAGGATTTTTCCTTAATTTATCAAAACCAGTGTAATAAACAGAATAATATAAACAATCATGAGGGGAGCAGGGGGAATTCGTCTTAAACGAACAACTAGACGTGTAGTCGAAAACTAGCCCTATTTTAAAAATTGTGTTAAACTGATATCGCGTAGTAGAATACGAGTTAGATGGGGATTGGGTGTACAGTCAAACTTCACCGCGGAGGAAACTGTTTTTAGCATATCCACCACATCACCAACGACTTCCAAACGTGTTTTCACATGTCAGATAATTTCACCATAAATTTCGTTTCTTTCAGATACATCATTCATATATAAAAGCTCACTAGTTCCATGATTTTTTTTTAACAAGTTCAATCTGCACTCAAATTCACTTCCTCTCAAATTACTTTTCATTACAGACGCTTTAACAGTTTTCATTTAGGGGACCATATTATATATTTTAACAAAGAAACTGTATGGGAAGATCAGTAACTGAAAGATCTCTGATATTGCTCTGATTTATTCCCTTTCATTTAAGCCACCTAAATATTTTTATTTACATTAATTCTGAATCCAGATATTTTAATTCAAGCTTAAGATCTATTGTTAATTAATACGAAATGAAAGAATTTCTCTCAAACATTATTTTCAATATGCAAGTGGTTATATAGCATAAAAAGGTGAAAAAAAGACTAATGCGAGTTTACCTTTCTAGAAGTAAGAGAATCGTACAATTAACATCATGGTCTCCACTAGTTCCGAACATGATACGAGATTAAAACTTGATGAAACACACTAGTACTCTCAAGCAAGAAGAAAGCTTAGCAATATACACTTTTACACTTAAATCTCTTCCTAACCAGCTTTTTAAAACACGATTTTATACTGAGCAGGTAAAATTACTTGTACTTCACAGCTCAACCATTAAAATTGATCTCCTCTTTTATAATGATCAAATTCGGATTTCCAAATCTCTAGATCCACGTGATCTGAGCTAGCCATTCATCGACCTAGTGTAATGTAACCAATAAAACAAGTTGCTAGCACATGGTGTCCGTGTCTAAAACTGTTGACAAGAATCTTCAGTGTTTTCGTATTTAACCTTTTGAGCTCATGTTTTTTTTCTTTTCATCTTTGTTCCTAGGTCTAGCGCGGATGCGGATATCCGGATTTAAAAGCGCTCGGCGGATAAAAGATTAATGTTGAAGCGGATAGCGGATAAAAGATTAATGTTGATGCGGGTAGCAGATAAAAGATTAATGTTGATGCGGGTAGCAGATAAAAGATTAATGTTGATGCGGGTAGCAGATAAAAGATTAATGTTGATGCGGGTAGCCGATAAAAGATTAATGTTGATGAGGGTAGCGGATAAAAGATTAACGTTGAGGCAGATAAAAAATTTATGTTAACGGAGATAGCTGATAAAATCTCTAGGAACATGGGCAAATATTACTGCATTTTTGACAGCTGACACAAGAGAAAAAAAAACAACTTTAGATAAAGAAAAAAAAATGATTTGAAAATTCATTGGTGACATTCACTTTAAAACAATGTACTGGGATAAAGTCATAAATTAAAAAAAAAAACTTATTCGAAAGAATCGATTTTTTGACTGACAAAATAGAATATATAAGTTCAAATACTCTTTGTTTTTGACTGACAAAGTAGAATATATAAGTTCAAATTCTCGAATGTTGAATGAACAGAAAACTGTAATCAAATCGGAAAATTTCAGTAGTCGGGGTCACGAAGTCTACATAGCGAAAAGTGTAGAGGGGAGTTTGAGTCATAAAAAGGAGTATCTTCCCATAACTGCCGATAACCGCATTAAGGAGAAAAATTTACTCAGAAGAATTTAGAAAATTACATTCTGGTAGATTTTTATCTAATAAAATAATAGTAAGGCATATTTTTCTAAAACACAGGCTTTTTTTTTTATCAAAGTATATTTTTATAGTTAAGGCTGATTTCTTTTACTCTCAAATATACATCAGATCTCAAACATTTACAATTTTGGGTTGTTGTTGGGTTGTTTTACCTCTGAGCGGCACTTTTTTGCACACCATGGGCTAAATGGCCAGGTCACATGGACCCCGAAGGCTCAGAGAAGGTTGGGGGAGGGGACTCACTGGAACAGCTGTTGGGAGACAGATGGTAGTCTCCCGTCAAGGCCATCCAGCGTGTTCTTTTTAACGTGCACAGGGGATGGCTCTCCCGCACACGGGGCCACTGCTTAACGTCCCATCCGATGGACGGCGTCCTTTCTAAGCACATCGGTGTCCCCTACTGACCGTGGGCAGGGTGGGGAATTTTGCGGAGATAAATCTCAACGCTGACCCAGCTGGGACTCGAACCTGGCGCGCTACCGACTGAGTCATCCCTGCCCTTCAAACATTTACAAACTTCGAAGGTTATTACATAGTAAGCGACCAATATACGCGGATGCTGATAGAATTTTTGTTATCCACCTTGATCAAATTTGTTTAAAGTTCATTTAAAAAATATATTTATTTGCAAATTGGGGAAAGGCTTTTCTGTACTCATTCTTGGAAAAAGCATTTAATTTTCTGCATAATCGAAAACAGGAGCATGATACTAAGAAAATGCCTCCTCAAGCAGTTGCTTGCCACAGAGGCATTAAGAATATTACAACATCCCGAGTTACTCGAGCCCGACGCTCGAAAGGCTAAACTATATTTACGACGCGTAACGCGGTTTGTTTCGTAACCTCAACAACTAGAGTTCTTAGTTTCACATGAACGAGCATTTTTTTACACATATTTCTCAACATTTACTCTCATATTTAAATATTATATTCTAAAAATAAAAATAAAATTTCAATAAGATTACTTGGAGATACCGTGTATTCTAACGATAAAATAAAAATTAATTACCAACTGCAATTAACATCAAATGTCAATTACGAAGGCTTGACATTAATGAACGATAGTTTATTGTGAAGGCTAAATGTAAAAAAAAAAGCCTGCCAATTAATAGTCTGAAGCAATGGGGAAATGCGATTTGAAGCAACAGGGAAGAATTCTGAATAAGAATGCTTATACATTTAGCAACTAGGCAAGTCATCAGAGCTACTTGCTCTGGCGACTTTTCTAATCATACCTAGAGTTGGGTTGTTTTACCTCTGAGCGACACTTTTTTGCACACCATGGGCTAAATGGCCAGGTCACATAGACCCCTAAGGCTCAGAGAAGGTTGGGGGAGGGGACCCACTGGAACAGCTGTTGGGAGACAGATGGTAGCCTCCCGTCAAGGCCATCCAGCGTGTTCTTTAACGTGCACAGGGTATCTCTCTCCCACACAAGGGGCCACGGCTTAACGTCCCATCCGACGGACGGCGGCCTTTCCAAGCCCATCGGTGTCCCCTACTGACCGTGGGCAGAGCGGGGAATTTTGCGGAGATAAATCTCAACGCTGACCCAGCTGGGACTCGAACCTGGGAACTACAGATTACGAGCCTGGCGCGCTGCCGACTGAGCCACCCCCGCCCCAATCATACCTAGAAATCGGAACTATTATCGCAGAGGGAAAAATACCATGAATACAGTTAATTTAATTCACTTATTTAAATTTATTGGTTTCTTACTTAACTGAAAAATTTATCGTACAAAATAGTAATGTGATATTTCTGCTATTTCCCTTGTTCAGCAATTATAACTCGATATTGAATTTTCTCAGTCCCTAGACTAGTTATGTGATCCTCAAGCATAACTACATACAACCTCCAATCACAAAAAAATCACGAGGCTCACAATGAGATTTAGGTATAAAATAAATAAAAAAATAGCTGCTTGCCACAGAGGTCTGACAGGAGCCTGTCAGGTTATATGCCACAGTAGAAGGTTGAGCCACCAATACTAACAAGAATTGATCTGCTTGTTTATCAGGTCAAATGTGCGTAAAACAGAAATGGAAAGTTATGATTTTCTGGACAGTTCCCTGTTCAAGCGACTCTCAACTTTAATCTCCAAATCCCCGATATTGTGATTAGTTCATTGGCTCAATCTTAATTGTAAAAAAATGTCGACACATTTTTAAGTTAAACATTTAAATCATTTTCTATTAACTTTTTATCTATTTGCGTATATATCGTAAAGAATTTGAACTGCAAAAAAAGACTTGACAACGATCTGGATGAACTTTCCTGCTTTGCTCCTAATGCTCCTGTTCCATAAAGGATTCCAAAAGAGCATTTCAATTCGAAAAAAAAAATGCTTTCACTACTTCTAATCACTCTGCAAATAACTACATTCTAAATTGATTGGCATTCTCAAAAATTAAAACGACGTACTAGAACAAATCAAAGGCAGCAATATATTCCATTTCTCACAAAAGCCTATAAAAAGCAAGCCATGATGTCTAAATAATATATAAATTAAAAAGAATGAAGAGTTTTTTTCGACGTATTCATATATTAAGGAAGATACCACTCTGAATTTAATGTCGATCAATTAAATTCAGATAGTAGAAAGACTTTCACATTTCCGGTGGGAGCGGAGGTGGCTCAGTCGGTAGCCCGCCAGGATCGTAAGGAGGACCAGCCAGGACTTATCTCCGCAAAATTCCTCGCCCTGCCCACGGTCAGTAGGGGACACAGAGGGTATTCGAAAGGCTGCCGTCCGTCGGATGGGACGTTAACCGTGGCCCCGTGTGCGGGAGAGCCATACCCTGTGCACGTAAAAGAACACGCTGGATGGCTTTGGCGGGAGGCTATCATGTCTCTCCAGCGGGTCCCCTCCCCCAACCCTCTCTGAGCCTTCGGGTCCTTTGTGACCTGGCCATTTAGCCCATGGTGTGCAAAAAAGTGCCGCTCAGAGGTAAAATAACCTAACCCATTTCCGGTGTTTTAGGACGAAAGAAAGCATGGAGGATCAATTTTTTCATAGGCAAAGGCACTCCCCGCATCACAAGGTTTTGTTCGACACATACAATCGTTACTTTCGGCACTCGCGTTTAAGAGATATAGGCGAACAATGATTTTTACATTTCCCTTTTTTTAGGGGAAAGAAAGCATGGAGGGTCAATTTTTTATTCTCTTGGGGCATTCCCCGCATTAGAAGCATTCCTTTGATGTATTGCTTGCTAGATTCTTTATTATTGCTAGATTTCTTTAGCGATTTTCTCTTTGCTAGATTTCTTTATCGATTACTAGATTTATTTGACGTATCGCTTGAATAGCTTTTCATATTTTTCCTATTTTAGGGGGATCAATTTTTTTTTAAAGCCTATGACATTCCCCTCGTCACACGTTTTCATTTGGCACATAATCATTAAGTTTCTCCATCGTGTTCAAAAGATATGGTGGAACAACGTTTTGTCAAACCCACAAACTGATCAACCGACAAATGTCAAAGCCAAAAGCAATAGGGAGATAGTTAAAAAATGTATCAATCCGCAACACGTTATGGACGGAAAGTCTTTTACATTATGAATGTGCGATTGAAAAGATATTTCGCATCATCGTATACTTTACAATATTCAAAAAATATGGTACCTAGGCATACAGTGGCAGGACAGCTGTGTACCAATACTCTATGATGATGCATAGAACTGGTCAGGCCTAGAATCTGAAGTCTATCGCCACTAGACTGGTCGAACTTTCCTGATCTTCCTTCTCCTTCTCGTGGTGCAAGCCGTTATTACCTTTCGAAACATTCTTTTATAAAAGAGAACGGGAGGGTTGCCAGATCAGTGTGGACTATTGATCTGAATTTCTATGGCCATTTTAGATCTGAATTTCTATTTTGTTTTTTTTTTACTCTGCTGAAGAGGATCAACCACACAGGGTCTTGGTGCTGACCAATTAAACTAACCAGACTGTATGGCTTTGAAATTGATTATAGATCCTCAACTTGCATCACTGGTTTGGGCTTTTATTAAGAGAAAATTTATTGCTGTGTTTTCTGTTTGTTTATGGGTTGACAGCATCGAGTGACCTTATATCATCTGCTGGATAATCCTGATCAGAGGGGGGCGGGGTGGCTCAGTCGGTAGCGCGTCAGGTTCGTAATCTGTAGTTCCCTGGTTCGAGTCCCAGATGGGTCAGCGTTGAGATTTATCTCCGCAAAATTCCCCTTTCTGCCCACGGTCAGTAGGGGACACCGATGGGCTTGAAAAGGCCGCCGTCCGTCGGATGGGACGTTAAGCCGTGGCCCCGTGTGCGGGAGAGCCATACCCTGTGCACGTTAAAGAACACGCTGGATGGCCTTGACGGTAGGCTACCATCTGTCTCCCAACAGCTGTTCCAGTGGGTCCCCTCCCCCAACCTTCTCTGAGCCTTCGGGGTTCATGTGACCTGGCCATTTAGCCCATTGTGTGCAAAAAAGTGCCGCTCAGAGGTAAAACAACCCAACCCTGATCAGAGGTTATCGCCAAACCTATACTGGAGGAAATTCCTCCAGCGTAGGTGGTTTAAGTTATCAGTGCTGGGGGAACAGGATGGACCAATGGGCAAATTTTTTAAGCAGAAATGCAATGAACATCAGATATATGTATACTTTATCTTCTGCTTTTTTGTCCATCCTTTTCCCCTTTTTTTCATTATCACCGCATTTTGAATTTCTCCGTAATTCTTATGATATAATTTTAAGGCTTGCTGCTGCAGCATACTAAAGCCTGGTTTGTGACAAAAGAAAGTGACAGATTTACTGCATCCCTCTCGTACTCTCGGCCACGACTGATAATTCTTGGTCCTTCACCATATCGATGCACTGTACTCAATACATTTCATTTATTAAAGACGTTCTTGCAATGCCTCTTTATCCTGTGTTCGATAATATTTTTCAACTTTTTACATTTGTAAAGAGGAAATTTGCCGAACTGAAAATCCAGAAGCTTTTTAGTACCTATTTCACGCAATAAGAAAATAATTTTCTAAAGGACATTTCCAAGGCTACGAAAAGTAAATGGATATGAATGAAAAACCGGAAATTTTTATAATTATACCTTTTTTTATTTGCCCATAATACAGATTTTTCCTTTATCACCATGATATATTTCCTGATCGATTCTAATTTTAACATGAATTTCATTTATTATTGAATATTTATATAACATATTTATTACTAATTTATAAGTATTGTTAAAAGTTATTAAATACTTTTATAACATACTGTCAATTTACATTTCATAAACATAAATAGTGAATATAAAAGTATATGTAATGGTAACTACTATGTTACCAGTATATTTAGTTCAGAATAATCAATCACACGTGCATATTTCAGGTAAATCTACTAAATGATAATTTTTATTAATTTTTTCATTTCATCAAGCATCACAGAGCTTTGAAAATGATTTCAACTGAATCCTGGGATTGCATGGTTCGAAGAGACCTACAGACAGCTGTTAGAACCAGATGGAAGTCTCTCTCAACGTTACCATGAAGTGTTTTTAAGTGTACACCGAATATAGCGTCCAGTCTCATGGACGGTATCTTTGGAAAGCCGTCGATGGATCCTTTATGCAGGACGTAAACAGGCAAGGAAAATCTCAATGATAGCAATTGTCTCGGATGAAACCTAAAAACTTGAGGATTTTAAATCTATAACTAATGTTTATTGTGGTAGAAAACGGACAAGTAGACAGGGATTGAGGGATAAACAAGGTAAGGTCATAGAAGGTGAGGATTCTGTCATGGCTAGGTGGGCTGAGAATTTCAGCGATGTTCTAAAACAATGTGGGTAGTTCTACTCCCATTGTTTGCAATGATGATAGATGCATTGGTAGCTTTAATGTTGGCTCTATAACACAATCTGAAGTTCTTTTGGCTATTTCTAAACTTAAACTTCATAAATTCGCAGTGTAGATGAAATTACTACTGAAATGCTTAGAGCTGGAAATGTTTCGGTTACCACTTGGATGACTGAAATTTTGAATATCTTTTATGATAAAGGCATGGTTCCTAAGGATTTTACCAGCTATTATTATCCCTATTTTCAAAAAAGGAAATTGGCAAATGATGTTGATGAGATGAACTTTTTCATTCGAGTTGTTGATGAGACTGGTAGTAGAGTAGGTTTGGTTATAAACAGAGAGAAAACTAAAATGATGAAAATTGGTCAGGCAGGCTGTGATTCAGTTAATCTGAATGGTTGCAATCTGGAGCAGGTGTCACACTTTAAATACCTTGGGAGCTATGTAACAGATACTGGTGATGTGCGGCATGAGATTAACAGACGAATAAGGATTGCTGCCGGGACTTTTAAGAATCTATGGAGAGTGTGGAGAAATAGCCGTATACACCTAAAAAATCTTAGGAATCAGAAATTTTAGATGCCAGGCATATGGGCGTTAGAAGTTCAAGTTAACGTAAGATCGTGGTGAAATCAGATCCAATGGGGCTCTCTACACCAGAGGGCTTTAGAAGCTAACTGTTATGGTCATAATCATCACGTTAAAGGATTTCGTACAAGCACAAAATTTTCAGTCGTCCGGGCGACTGGGCCTTTTGACATTATTCCATCCCTGCACAATACTATTATTTCTAAGCATTATCAGATTTGCTTATGAAGTCCTTTATCTGCACTTAGGTTCTACAGTGTTTGTCTTTCATAGTTCCGGGCACAGCAACTTGCATAAAAGGGAGGGTCAAGGCTCAGCACTAAACTATATCCGTCATTAGTCTGACTAGGTCAAATTTCACGAACAGTTGGAGCTCTGCCAGGAACAGTGCTTCTTTTGTGCTCGTTGCTACAACAATCACTACTTTGAATATGCAATGAGAATTTAAATACGTTGCATTTGCAATAAGTTATTATGACAAATATTAAAATTATTATTCACAAAGTTACAATTATGTAATCTTCGTGTAAAGTATATTTCTAAGTACTTTCTAGAAATTTTGTAATTCGAAACACAAGTATTTTGTACAAAAAATATTCTATTCAAAATAAAGTTTTTTTACACTGCCAAACACACGAGAAATACGTATGAAATTTTAACACAAAAATAGCAAAGTAGAAATAATTATTTCTTATGAAGTAACAATGACTTATGAAGTCCTGCATCTCTGAAAAACATTCTCTATGCAAAAAATGTTTCTCATTTAGGACTGTGAGAAGCGATACAATGTTTTTCATTTCTCACATTTGGTTTAACTTATGGTACAAATCTAATAACTTTTCGTATTGTGCTGAAATAAATTGCTCAAAAGTACTAGAGGCATATTACAATAATTACACAACAAAACGATATTTTGTAAGTATCAAGTTAAAAAAAATTGTTACAAGAATATAAAAATGAACTTTGGTTGTTGATTATAACTTTCAAGCGAGGTTTAAGTGCGAAAGATTTCGGAACAATTGCTCTGTTAATACGCTACTGTCAAACCTTAATGGCAAGTGTCTGCCTGAAAAATTTGTTTGTTCTCTAAATGTTATACGCGTTTCGCTTGCTGAAATAAATCACTCTTCACAGTGATTTTTACCAAATATTATAAATACAAAAGCCATACTAATTAACTGGACCAGATAACTTTTTTTGTCAATTGAATTTATGGTCAATTATCATAAAGGTATCGGACGGAAAGACGCAAAAGTTTCCCATGTTATGTAAATAGGCAGTCAGATTCAGGATAGCAATTTCTTAAGAAAGTTTTCTTTATGAAAAAGTGCCTTAAGATGCCAATCAAATTTAACTCCAATTTTTCAACAATATACTTTCAGTATTTAGAGTTGTGAAGGGTAGAATATTTAATCAGTTAACATAATTATCTGAAGAGTAAATTCGCAGAGGTTAAAATGAAAACAGCCATTAAACTTTACTAAAATGTATATGCGTACATTTAGCAGAATGTGTAGTGAGTATATAAATTTTCGTCATTTTCGAATCGCTTTTACAGATATACCATCAGCAAGAAAGAGTCTATGTAAGCTGTCTGTGATATGCAGTTCTAAGATGTGTTTTCCAACCTTTTTCTCTAAGCGACACGCTTCTGAAAGAGTCATTAACGGCGACACTATGTAGTAAAACATAATTTTTTTTGTTTTATTACATAACTCAAAATTTTATTTAAACAAATATACATATTAAATTTAATATTTGACGAAACGAAAAATCATAATGAGAATGTAAAAAAGTACTGAAGTTCAAATTATTATTCAAATTTATTCTTTTTCTACAATTTTTGCAACACAACGGTTGGGAATCACTAAGATAATAACGTTACAGAACACTACACAATAGCAAAGATGTGCTTATACATTTAGACACAATTCGGCAACCTATAGCTTTCAAGGCACCTTGCTGAAACCCTTGAAGCAGCACTCACGAACTTGACGATATTACGGAGTGACAAACACTTAAAAGTCAAAATAGTGTAAGTTGTTCGCCGATTAACTAATTTTAGGAAAATAATTCACTATCTTAGAAAATAAGAGTTAAAACACACAGTTCAAAATCCAAAGTTACAGTTTAAACCAATATTTTGAAATGGTGTGATTTCGACTGAATTTGTATATCATTTCGAAATGTTTCGAACCCTACATGCACTAAACTTCAGTGGCAAAATGTTCATGAACTCTGATAATTCACGCATAAATGCTATTTAATACGAAAACCCTAAGCCGAAACAACTAGACCGTTATTTTTTGTCCCTTTACTTTCGATAGCATAAAGTACGTATCAGAGGACGAAAAACACAGGCTGACCGCAATGACACAAGCAAGCAAATAACAAGATCGCAAAAGAAAAAACGTTATCGTCAAACGTTAGGAGGCAGAACCGCCTACTGATGCCGAAAGCCCAAGACCCTATATTTGGCACGTGGCTCGAATTTCTCTCATTACTTGCAGCCTCCGATGAGCAGTAGAAGCAGTCTACACGCGCGAGAACTGTCTAGTAAATAAAGCTCACTGATGAAGGCTTCACATTTCAGGCACGTGCCATCCATCCAATATGCGCAGTTTACACAGGATGAAACGTTATAACTATATGATGCGTAATTTCAAAGCATGTTTTGGTCTTTAGATAATGAGAATAACAAATTTTTTTCGTAAACATATTTCATGTCATTTACCATCTTACTATAAAAGTTTGATTTATATTTCAAAACAAAATAGAGTAACTATTTCTATATATTATGCTAAGCAGTTAAAAAAAAAGGTCTTAATAGTTTCGCATATAAAAATAAAAAAAACTACACCAAATCAATAAAACTAATCTATTACATATAATTTTCAATGCAGTTACTCGGCTACTTATAAAGCGGCATATTCATTAGAAAGAAATGAGAAAAACCAAGAAATATATGTCATAACTTAAGGCCGAATGTAAGTAGACATTCTGTATTTTTAAAAAGAAATTTGACCAATTTAGGTGTTTCATAATATTCATAAAAATAATACCCAATGAAAAGATTTCACACATATGATTAATTTATATAAATATCCAGTGGCGTAAAGAGGTTTAAAGGCCAGGGTGCAACTTAGTACGAGACTCCTCTCCCCTTATGCAAAAGCAAATCATTAACTATTTCCTTGAATCTAGGGGCAGCGGTGCCTCTTTGCTCCATGGTAGTTATGCATCTGGTTGATAATGGATTGAAATCGATTCAGTAATACATTTAATTATGAATAAATAAATTAAAATTTAAAAAAAAAATACCCACCTTCCAAAATGCGCAATAAAGTTGGAAATAAAATTAAAACATATCGTTGGTGCAATCAAGTCAATGAATTCGTATTCACTTTAAAGGAAGATTCGGCGCCGGCAATCTTATTGAGTAGGTAAATCGGTGCCCTATTTTCCTTTGAAGTTAAACACGATTTCAATGACTGCTTGCACCATCGATATGTCTTAATTTTATTTCCTACTTTTTAGGGCGCAATCTAGCACGATATGCATTTTTAAAAATTTTTAATTTATTTATATTTTTTTTTGCCACTAAAAATGCCTACCTTCAGAAACTCTGATATATCTCATAAACATCTATGTTTTGAGATATAACTCATTAACGCCCACCTCTGCGAAAATCGATTTTTTTTGGGGGGGGGGGAGAGCACAAAATTCGAAATAGTCTACGACGGTCTTCATATGAGCTTTCACTTGACAGCTAACTCGGAATTTTAAGCTCTCGCGTTCGGAAGATATAGCGGAACAATCGTTTTTATATTTCTCATTTTCAGGGGGATCGAAAACAAGGGGGTAGAATTTTTCTTAATCTGTAGCATTCCCCATGCCTCATGTTTTCGTTTGACGCATAGCTTTTACTTTCGTCTCTCGCGTTCCAAAGATATAGTGGAAAAATCAGTTTCATATTTCCCATTTTTTTAAGCTGGAATGGAGGTGGAAATTTTTAACCAGTAACATTCCCCATGTCACAAGCCTTCATTTGACTCATAGCTCGTTACTTTCAACCTTCGCGTTCCAAAGATGTAGCTGAACAATCATTTTCATGTATCTCTTTTTTAGGGGGGAAGAAAGCATGGGGGGTTGGGTTGTTTTACCTCTGAGCGGCACTTTTTTGCACACCATGGGCTAAATGGCCAGATCACATGGACCCCGAAGGCTCAGAGAAGGTTGGGGGAGGGGACCCACTGGAACAGCTGTTGGGAGACAGATGGTAGCCTCCCGTCAAGGCCATCCAGCGTGTTCTTTAACGTGCACAGGGTATGTCTCTCCCACACACGGGGCCACGGCTTAACGTCCCATCCGACGGACGGCGGCCTTTTCAAGCCCATCGGTGTCCCCTACTGACCGTGGGCAGGGCGGGGAATTTTGCGGAGCATGGGGGGTTCAATTTTGTATAGTCTGTGACACTCTCTGAATCACAAGCTTTCATTTGATGCTTAACTTGGTAATTTCGGTTCTCGCTTTCCGAATATAGAAGAACAATCGTTTTCATATTTCCCCTTTTTCAAGGGGAAAGAAAGCATAGCTGGTAAATTTTTTATAACCTATGACACTCCCCGCGTCATAAGCTTTCATTTGACATATAAATCATTAAATATGTCCTTCGCGTTATGGTGGAACAACTGTTTTGACAAATCCACAACCCGACCATTGACGAGTGAAAAGCAATAGGAAGATACTTAATAAAAACAGATAAGTAATTCGGGAGTCTTATTTGTAAATATTCTATTACAACTGCTACAACACTGACATGTGAATTCGGGAGTCTTATTTGCAAATATTCTTTACAACTACTACAACACTGGCAATTGAATGTATGGATTCGTTGATGACAGAATTGTGAATTAATTATAGGGAAAAACTTCGTAAGGCATAATAAAATCATCCGAAATGGCGTGGAGAATTATTAAGGGGGAACCATGTGGGCCATACATTGGCCCCTATCGTGCCTGGGATAGGTGCAATCGCACCTTCTGCACTATTATAGTAACACCACTGTAAATATCCTTATTCTGAGACACTTGAATGCTGTTACTACCTTACTCACCATATACAAGTAGTGATCAATAAAGCTGATGAATGAACAAAATATCTATCTGCAAGACAGAGCAGAATAACAGATCAAAAATATTGTTAACAGATTTTGTTATTAATTATTGACTGGTTATAGGGAGTAGTTTGGCCATTGTCCTCCCCCTATAAGATATGAATTAATTCACCTTCGTTCGTAAGACACACTTTTATATACAAAACTGAGTTAGATGAATTGAAAATAAGATCAAAATCTTGTAATGTTGAATTGACAGGCATACCTGAAGAGCCAAAAGAAAATATTTCACATGTAATAACTAAAGTATCTGAAACGCTAAATACAGTTGATATAAAAAATACAGTTGATATCATTGTGGTTAACAGAGTATCCACAATCAATAAGAACAAGATCAAACCAATAATAGCAAAGTTCAAAGATAGCTCAATCAGGGACATGTGGATAGAAAATGCTAAGGACATGAAAATATTGAAGGCAAACATGATTAATAATAAATTGAAGAATATTAGAATATTTGCTAATGAGCATCTCACAAACACATAAAGTAATTATTCTTCAAGGTGAAACAGTTTAGGTTAGAAAATAACTTTAAGTATGCATGGGGAAAAAATGGGAAACTACCTCAGAAAAACAGATATAAGAAAAATTATCAGAATTAGAAATGAAGAAGATTTAGATAAACTCAAAAGTCAAGATGGCAAACAAGGACTTTGTTGAAGAACAGACTGAGGTTAATACAGTGCTCATCAGTGAATTTCGAAATTTCAGGGACATCTTAAAAATTGCCATGCAGACTTGAACATAATACATTTAAATATAAGTAGTCTTAGAGAACATGGTGATGAACTATTGATACTGCTTAAGTGTTTTGGTAATATCTTGGATTTAATTACTTTATCCGAGATATGGATAAAAGAGTAAGAAGTAAATCCTTATAATATCGAAGGCCATTCTAAATATTACAAATGTAGGAAATTCAATAGGTCATGTGGGGTCCTAATTTATGTAAATAATAATAAAGCAAATTTTGTAGAACTGAGCTTAAATACGTATACAACAGAATGCATTTATTTGTATGAATATAGATACAATTTATCCATTCTCTTATTATATAGATCTCATAATTTTTCAGCGATCAATTTAATGTGGAATTTAACTCAACTTTAAAGGGTATAAAATATGACAATATTTATCTAGTAAGGGATATAAACAATGATTTATTGAAAGATGATAGGCAAACAAAAATGAGTACCATAATATTTTAAGCAATCATGGTTTAAAGCAATATACAAAGCAATATACAAAGCAATATACATTGCAACTAGAAATGTAAACTTTAGTTCTAGCTGTTGAGACCATGTGTTCATAAGAAATAGAAATATCCTTATTGAAAATGATGTGGTGATTTATGAGTCAACATTAACTGATCATTTTACAATTTTAATTGGAATCCAATTTCCTGACTCTAGTACTTTAAATTAAAAAAACGCGTAAATATCGTAACGATATTTGATTATAAAAAATTTGAAACTTATATTAGCCAAATGACAATTAAAGATGATTTCTTTCACATATCTAATGCTAATATATATTTCCAAGGGAATATAAGTGGGAATACCCTAAAATAAGGTCTAAATTTAAAGTTAAAAAACCATGGATAACTAAAGATTTAATTGAAAGCATAAATACTAAAGAAAAATTGCAAAGAAAATCCAGGCATTTTGGAGTCTGAGCAAATATATAAAACCTGCAATAAGTTTTTAAAATTTAAAATAAAAGAGGAAAAAAAGAAGTATTTTCAAAATCAGTTCCATAAATGTGGTACAAAAAAGAAACAATGGAAGTTTATAAATGGCATTGTTGGTATCAAAGAAAAAAAATCAGGGAAAAACCAAACACTAATAACTTGAATATTTTGGTAAATGAGATGAACAAAAGTTTCATTGAAAATATTAATTCCCCTGATAGTTTCAGAGCATCTTCTAAGGATCATGATTTCCTGTCATGCAGTGTAATTCCATGTATGTAGCAAACATAAACCAAGCCGAGTTGGTTAGTTGCTTTACCTCTGAGCGGCACTTTTTTGCACACCATGGGCTAAATGGCCAGGTCACATGGACCCCGAAGGCTCAGAGAAGGTTGGGGGAGGGGACCCACTGGAGCGGCTGTTGGGAGACAGATGGTAGCCTCCCATCAAGGCCATCCAGCGTGTTCTTTAACGTGCACAGGGTATGGCTGTCCCGCACACGGAACCACGGCTTAACGTCCCATCCGACGGACGGCGGCCTTTCCAAGTCCACGGATCGGACTTGACCAGGAAGTTACTGACCGTGGGCAGGGTGGGGAATTTTGCGGAGATAAATCTCAACGCTGACCCAGCTGGGACTCGAACCTGGGAACTACAGATTACGAGCCTGGTGCGCTACCGACTGAGCCACCCCCGCCCCACCAAGCCGAGTTAAAAAATATTATTCATAACTTAAAAGATAATAAGGAAGTTAGTTCAGAAAATATTACAGTAAAAATGCTTAAAATAACAAGTAGATAAAACATTAAGCTCTCTCTCTACACATATAATTACTACCTCATTAGAATCGGGGATGTTTTGGAGGAATTTAAAAGGGCAATAGTTACATCTATATTTAAATCAGGTGACCTTGACATATTTTATAATTACAGGCCTATTTCTGTTTTATCTAGTTTTTCAAAAATAATTAAACAAGTAATGAAAAAAAGAATTATTGGATTTCTTGAAAAAAAAAATTTTTTATTCTCATCAATATGGATTTAGAGAAGGTAAAAATACAGAAAAGGCAATTTTAAACTATACAGGGAATATATATATATAGCAGCATCAATAAAAGAAATTTAACAGCATCAGTTTTCTTGGACATACACAAAAGCATTCGACTCCATTGATCATGATATTTTATCAGGGAAGTTGTATTCAGCAGGTATCAGAGGTATTGGTCACTTCTGGTTTCAAAGTTACTTACAGAACAGAAAACAGGCTGTGTGATTAGAAAATATTATCAGTAAATTTGAAACTACGAAAAGTAGTGCCTCAAGGATCAGTCCTTGGTCTAATATTTTTCCTTATATACCTAAATGATATGTGCTTTCTAAAATTAAGAGGTAAACTCGCATGTTATGCGGATGATGCATCTCTGGTTTACTCAGCAAAAGATGCAAATAACTAAAATTCGACATTGAAAACGATTTACTTTTACTAAATAAATGGTTTAACAAAAAATAAATTAAAATTAACACAAGCAAAAGTAAATTTATGATATTCTCCCTTACATGTAGTAACATTAACGGTATGATAAATGTAAAATATCACGATCTTGAATGTAATTAAAGGACATATTGTAATTGTTTATCAATTGAGAGGGTTGAAAAATATAAATATTTAGGTATTGAAGTAGACAACAATCTAAAATGGAGTGGTCATATTATGTACTTAACAAAAAAATTAAGTATATATTATATAGATTTTATGCAATTCCAAGAATAGTTCCAAGTAATTTGATGCATACCCTGTATTACGCATGGGTTTACTCAGCTGTTCATTATGATTTAAGTAGTTGGGGAGGAGATTATAAAGTGAACCTTGCAAAATTCAACAGTTGTAGATTGTTAAGAGTTTTTAATATAAACTATGTTTAATAATAATATAAATAATAAATATAAATTATGTTTTAAAACATAAATTTAATGAATGTACCAAAACATTTTTTGAAATTAGACAAATTTACTTGTATGGAATACCTTTATTCCTTTTCTTAAATCCTACTTGGGTTGATGCAAAATATAAAATGTTTGACTCTCGAATATAGGGAATTTTGTTTATTGTACCCAAGGCAAATAAAATATTTTACAGCGGCATTTTGTTTCTTGCTCCTATATTGTTTAATTTCCTGGATTTCGGCATAAGAAATGAAAAAAATAATTTCTGCGTTTAAAAAGAAATTAAAAAATCATATATTAAATATATACTGTATGATATTGAAAAAGAAATAGTTTTTAGTGGATAAATTATGCTAGCTCTTTTGTTCTAGCAGTTTAGGTAAACGAATAAATTTTAAATATGTTAAAATTTATAAATGATGCCCATTGGAGAGTTGTCAAAAACATTTTGTACACAAAAATCTTTGAAACCTGTACAGGGATATTTTGCCTCTTGGTATCAGATATACAATGAACACAATTTCACTTTTTCGTTTCAATTTTGAATTGAATCCAATTTCAATTTTGTTTTTTAAAATTATTATTGATTACTGTTTTTAATTTTGTATTAGACTCATAATGTTTTCAAAAATGTATAAAATATATGTACTTTTCTAACCAAATAAATATTTTATTCAATATCAGCTGCCGCTGGTAAATAATTGCTGCCAATGTAAAACTTCTTGACTATGACACGCCAGCACCAAAATTTCAAATTTCTAACTGTATCACTAGATCGTTGGCAGTATTTGTTTAAAGTTCTGCATTTTTCAACTTTTCCATCGTTAGAGGGCGCTGTTGAAGCTACTGAGAGATTCGGAAAATGCGAATCATAACATTTCATTAATACCTATTTAACTACCAATTTTTTTTTATCTTTTTAAAAACAAAAAAAAAGGTGAATATCTACAGAAGGACATATGAAAGAGTGAAAACAAAGCTTATTTTTGAAACGAGCAATAATTAAAATAATTCATGAACAATTCGATATTATTGCTGAACAAAGAAACACAAATGCAAAATGCCAACAGATCAAGCAGGATCAAAGATCTTTATTCGATTAATAAAAAAAACGGCTCTGCTACTAGCCAAAAAGGCTATAGAGACCAAATTTTTAGCTCGTTTACAAAAAACAGCTAAGGTCTTCACTCTGTACATATTTATCATTTTTGTTTTATAGATATAATAAGAATGCTTTTTGTACTAGATGATGAAATATTACGATTCACAGTTTCCGACTGTCCCAAAAGTTTTAATTACGACTACTAACGGTGGGAAAATTTTTAAATTGCAAACTTTAAATGAATACTGCAAATGATGTATTTATGATAAAAATTTGAAGTTCTATGGAAAAGTGTGTTGGTAAACACTAACAGTAACACACAGTTGGGATTTATACTAACAGTAACGATTTGCCTCCTTTTCTCGCTGGGGGTTGGAAAGCGGAACATTTCCATTTTATGGAATGAGAAATAATTTTTACACTTTAGAAATATTAATAAAATATTACCATCTAAGGGACCTGGGTTCGAGCCCCTGGTAAGGCATGATGTTTGTGCTGCTTTTCTGCTTAGGTCCAGCCATCCTCACAGACCTTCTACTATGGCACATTAACTGACAGGCTCCTGTCAGACCTCTATGGCAAGCAGCTGCTTGAGGGGGTATTTATTTTAACTATCATAATCAGAGGCAATATGCGGTTTAGTTTTTCACTCATACTAAGTTTATATTTTGTTTAGAAATCCTTATGAATAAATATTTCTCAATAGGATTAAAAAGGTGCAGTAAAGGAAAATTACATTTTCATTTACGAAGAATTTGCATTACTATATACATTTTCATTCAGCGAACATTAATTGCATGCAGAACAATAAATAATGTTAGACAATTACTTTAAAAACTGTTATTTCGTGTTATACATGAAATTACCGCATTTTATTCCATCTCTATATTAAAGAATTTTCTTTAAAGAGATATGGCATTTTCAAATTGATGTCTACTGCCTTCCCTATAGCTCAGATTATATTCTTAATTACTCTGAAGAAGTCTATTCTGAAACACATGCTCAAATGTTCTAAATCCGAGAAGGACGAAAAATGAATCATCGGTTGAAAGGCAAACGAATGCTTTCATCGCAATCTCACAGAAATTTTCGAGTAATAAAAGTGGTCAAAGTCTTACAATATGATTGTAAAACATCAATTTTGACAATACGGTGATTTTTCACTCACAAGGAGTACTTTTTATGCTTCACCATAAGCAAACATATCCAATTTAAAAGAATAGCAATGTGAGATAGATAGATAACCAATGGACAGCTGTTAAGGTAACTAAGCTGTTTTATCCCAAAGCGATTATTTATTGCTGCACAATGGATTAAATGGACAAGTCACAAAGAGATCCAGTAGAGATCTATTAAAGACTGACTGGAACCTCTCATTAAAACCATCCATGTTTTATAACGTATTCTCCTGCACACGAGGCTACTGAATAAAAGTTTCCTCCGATGGCCAGCGAACTTTCCAAATCCACTGATGTAACTCATCATCGAGGATAGTGCTCGAGCATATGCTTACTGATAGATTCCTTGTATATGGCGTTCTATTGGTAATACATCTACTAATATTTGAAACTCAAAGAACGTAGCACCAAAGAACAACATATAACATACTTATATATATTTCGCAAAGGTTAACACGATACGCGAAGGATACATTTACTCTTTAGGTAACCACGGCGTTACATATATGGAACAAAGTAGTGTTAGTGAAAAAAGCCTTAACCCCTTCATCCCTCCAGGAAGGGAGTGCAGATGTATATGCCAGGAGGATGCTTCACATCCACCTGGAGCAGCAGTATAGTTCATTGTAATGAGAGCTACATTCAGGTCGACCTTTGCGTGTGGGAATCTGTTCCGTTGTCGAACAGCGTATTCTTTCCCGCTGTGCTTTTCCAATCACGCAGGTGAGTAGTAAAAAAACTGAGAAGGGGTTGCTTTTCCCCCCATCTTTTGTGTGGTGCGAAAAGTTCAAGGGCATACACGATGATCAACAGCCAATGTGAGACAACGTTTGTGACCAATAAACAGCACTATGTGTAAGCTCTCATACTGCAAAACATGTTGAATTTTCCTAGTGAAAATAGAAATTACCGAAAATACAATCCTGGGAGTAAGCAGCAATTTTTTTCCTTGGGGGAGTGGCAAAACATTTATCTGGAAGTGGGAAAAATTTTCTAGGGAGAGAGGCAAATAAAGAAACTAATGTTTCAAGAACGAAATATTTATTAACGAACACAGTTGCTAATATAGCAATCATTCATACATTATACCATAATACAACTAAGGATGCCCAAAAACAAAACGAAAACACGGTAAATTTATTACTGAAAATACTTGTAAAAGGATATTTTTTCACATTATAAAAATATACGATATGCTTCTGAAAATAAAAGAAAACGTAAAAAAAAAAGATTACATTCCGTTAAAGCAAAAAACCTTCATTTCTAGTACATCTGATATTATTCAAAATAACTTTTCTTTTTACCATTTTTCCGGGGGAGGGGGAGAACTTATTTCTTGGAAATTATGGGGAAAAAAAGATTAACAGCTATCAAAGTGGCCTCCAAAATATGCGAAAAGAACTTCGTGAACCATGCTATTCAAGCTTGGTTTTTGAAGCTCAAAAAAAGTGGTGAGAATAGCCTCGAAAGTAAGCCGCGATCGGGACGATCAATATTGGTAGATCGCAACATTCTGTGGACACTGCTGAAACTGATCCATTGACAAGCACTCACAGGCTCTTGTCCAATTTGACTGCTCACAAGCAACTATAATGCATCGGTAAGGTAGCCAGAAGTTACCGAAGCTTTCTACATGAAGTGATTACTGAAAAAGCAAATCATCGTATCAAAGTCTGCAGGAAACTCCTCACTAATCCATGCTACCGTTTCATCAAGAAGAGAATTACTAAGCGCGATGAAAAATGGATCTTTTTCAACAATCGAACACCGAAAAGCAGTGGCTTGAGCCACTGCTTTTCGGTGTTCACACTTCCTATCTCAAAGAGAGGACAATTCGAAACGAAAGTATTGTTGTGTTTGGTAGAATTTTGAGAGTATAGTGCAATTCAAACTGGCTGCCGACAGACGTGCCATCGATGCCGAGCTCTACTCAGCACAACTAAAGTGCACACAATCTGTAATGTTTCAAAGATACTCAGGATTGATAAACAGCCATCACTTTAACTTTCCTCCACCAAGACAATGTAAAATCGCACTTCGGAACAAAGAAAACTTCAAGAACTAGCATTTGAGCTAGCGTATAGTCCTTCCGACTACCATCTCCTTCGCTCCGTGGCTCATTTTCTTTGAAGTAAGCAGTCTCAAACATTTCAGGAAGTCGAAAACGGATGTGGGAAGTTTTTTTTACCTCCAAGGACCACGCATAGTATCGAAAAGGAATAGAACAACTTGTCGATAGATGTCTACGAATTACTGAAAATGATGGTTTATATTTGGCTGCATAAGGTCCGTTGTTTATATTGCAATAATCATTTCTCAAGTACGTGATAAAATGAACAGATATATGAATTACCCTAGTACTTTCCATGCTTATACAAGTATAAACGAAAAATGTGTCAGTTTTTGAAATTTCAATCATAAGCATCACAGAATTAGAAAATTAAGCAATAAGATAGAATGACATTTCAACAATTGATCCAATATTAATTTCGAAGTTATGGGTCATTAAAAAAATTCTAAATCCAAATAACTCCAAACTTAACATCCAGTATTTCCTCTGAAAAACTGAGCCAACAATTAAAATGTTTTAAAGGAAAAATGCAGACATTTTCTTACCAGAATAGCTGTACTTTAAATACTTTTGTAATATACTTTTTTCGATATTCTATAAAATAACCATGCTGAATTTTTTTAATTTTATTACAAGGATCTCATGAAATAGCTGAAAAAATTTAGTTTCGCGAGTGGGATTCGAACCCACCCTTCCCAGTTAATGCTGACCACTACACCATCAGCGGTGTGCTTCTTCACCTAATGTGACCTAATCTACTTTCCCGCCTATTTTATACTATTTTTTTTTACTATTTCGTGTCACATCTCTACATCTCCTGTGATACTTTACTGCTGAACTATTACAAGTATTTTCGTTATTATCATCTTTTACGTTATATTTAAATTATAGGGTACTGTCTATATATTATATACATATTTAATGGATTTTTTTTTTATTATCCTCTTTCCATGTAACAGCACTTGGCAAACAATCCCTGCCCCACTCCTCCATGTCACATAAACCTTTTTCACGCTTTAATCACAATTTATCTAACTTGTACTACACCCAATTCTGTTTTCACTCGGATATTTTTACACGATTTTGATTTAACACGGTTTAGAAAAAATTCCAATTCTCTTTTTACACGATTTATTTTGATCTAACACGGTTCAAACAGCACCTTTTTAAAAATCTCCATTTGAATTTAATTCTGAAAAAATATTCCCATTCAAGAAAAAATTCCTAGAATTTACGTTTATAATAAAGATGCCGCTTTTATGGTCACATTTTTAGAAGTAGTTTTAACTTTGAAAATGTACTATGGATACACGTTTTGAGCACTAAAATCTCCAAAATAAAAACTACACTAACATAACTACACAAGAAATTTTCTCTATTTTATGGAAAAATTGTACAAAATCTACTTCATTCGGAATGAAGTGGCAACATTGAGTTCCGGGAATTCCCCTCAATTTTTATCTTCAATCATACGTTAGTCTTGGTCTCTCATTTCGTGTTTAAGATGTTTAGATGTTTAATAGAAGAAATCGAAAAAAATTTCGTTTTGTTTTCTGAAGTTTTGTGTGCGTAATATAAATTTATTAAATTTTGGTGATAGGTAATTTACAATTTTTCATCACCTGATTTATTAACTAAAAAATAAAAAAAATACCCCCTCAAGCAGCTGCTTGCCACAGAGGTCTGACAGGAGCCTGTCAGTTTATATGCCATAGTAGAAGGTCTGTGAGGATGGCAGGACCTCAGCAGAAAAACAACACACACATCCATGCTTTACCCGGGGCTCGAACCCAGGTCCCTTAGATCGGTAGCCAAGCATGCTAACCACTCGACCATGCGACGGCATTTACTAACTACAAATCGAATATTTTTCGTAAGCCTTACACGATGTCGGATAATTCAACTATACAAAAGTAGAAAAGAAAAGCTATGTCTTTGGATACTAAGATCCAAATTTTAGATCGTCTTTCAATTGGAGAAGGTTCAACATCCATAGCTAATATTTTGGTTTGAACGAAGCTACCGTAAGAACCATCAAGAAAAATGAAGATGCTATTAGAAAATCTGTGCTTTCTGGAACAAAATTGAGCGCTAAGTCGTCATCGTACACAAGAGATATTGTAAAAGTGAACTGGAAAAGGCATTAGTAATATAGATAGAAAATAACTCGCAAAAAAGAATACCTCTACACGGAAATACCATCAAACAGATGGCATTACGAATAAATAAGCAGATACAAGAAATGGAAACAAACACATCAGCTTGGTTAAACAAAAAATATGAATTTTCTGCAAGTACAGGTTGGCTTGCAGGATTTCTTCAAAGACACGAGTTTCATAATGTAAAGATAAAAAGGTGAAGTTTCATCTGCAGATAAGGCTGCTAAAGAATTTTGTCCAAAATTGGCCCAAATCATTGAAGATGGTGGATACATTCCTGATCAAGTTTGGAATGCAGATGAAACTGATCTTTTTTGGAAAAAAATGCCGAGTAGAACCTACGTAGTAAAATCACAAAAAACCGTTGGTGGTTTTAAAGCAGCTAAGAATCGCGTGACCTTTTTATTTTGCAGCAACGCTTCAGAAGATCGTATGTTAAAACCGCTGCTCATCAATCGATCTCTAAGACCACGATCAATGAAAGGTGTAGATTTGAATAAATTGCCAGTGGCAAACAAAAAAGCCTGGGCTACAAAAGAAAAATGAATGGCTCCATAAATGTTTTGTTCCAGAAGTTAAACGTTATTTGAAGAAAAAAAAATCTCGAATTTAAAGTTCTATTGATTATAGAAAATGCGCCTGGCCATCGTGTTTTGGAACACCAAAATGTGCAATTTTGTTTTCTGCCGCCTAATACGACATCCTTAATACAACCACTAGACCAGAGTATAATTGCCAAATTTAAAACTAACTACTTAAGACGAACATTCCAATACATTTTAGATAAGAATAAAACACTAACAGTTATTGGTGTGTGGAAGAATTTCTATTTTAGATTGTATCAGACATGCTGGATTGACGTTATCAGAATTAAAACCACCAATTTTAAACGCATGTTGGAAAGCTATTTCGCCAGAATGTGTAAAAAGCAAAGATCCTGTACCTCAAATACGACTGAATATCCTAATACCATCACTTTAGCACATGCAGTTGGTGGAGAAGGATTCAATGATTTATCGTTTGCAGATATTGATGAATTGTTGGTTGACAAAGCTCCTAGAGAAGATGAAATAATTGAAGTTTTCCTTGAGACTCCTGATGAAAAAGAAAAAAGTGATGGTGATGAAGAAGTTCCACTCACTGCAGGTTTAATTAAAGAAAGGCTTCAAATGGCTAGTAAATTGGAGTCCTTTTCTTATATATGATCCCTTTGTCGAAAGAGCTGAGCAGTTTAAACGTGAAGTCATGTATGGCTCGTTATCAAGAATTATACAAAGATTTGGTCAAATCAGGATCTCAACGATTAATTACAGAGTTCGTTGTCAAAACAAATCAAACTTCAGAATCACTGGAAACGGTCTGTAAATGGTAGATAGGTAGTCACTGGAAGGAGAGCTATGCACCAAAGAACCGGCCAAGCCTAGCACCTAATGTTCGACCCCGCCTTCTCGTGATGCAGGCCGTACCTTTCAAAAGAGATACTCTCTTGTGGAAGTGAACAGAAGAAGAGGGCTGCCAGATTAGTTTGGTCTACTGATCTGGACAACTCTGGCTAAATTTTCTTTTTTTTTTCTACCCTGCTGAGGAGTAGTCAACCATACAGGGTCCTGGTGCTGACTATATAAACCTACTGGATTGAAATAAGGCTCTGAGCTTGATTATGGATTCTGAATTTGCTGCACTGGTGGGCTTCCGTGTTTTTATTAAGCAAACAAATCTTCTGCTTTGTATGCTTAATAAAGAACACGCACAATTGCTTTGTCTGATTCACAGACAATTGCGTGATGAGCAATGTGGATTCAGAAGTGGTAGGGGATGTGTATATCATATATTTTCACTTAGGCAGATTCTTGAGAAATGTTTAGAGTTTCAGAAACCTTTGGTTGCTAGCTTTGTTGATTTCAAAAAGGCTTTCGATTCTGTTGATCGTCATAATTTGTGGTTGATTGTGAGATCATATGGTATACCAGACAAGTTACTTAAGATAATGAAAGCTCTCTATTATAACACCGAGTCGTGTGTGCGAGTTGGTACGGCTTGTAGCAATTGGTTTAGCATTGCTTCTAATGTTCCACAAGAGTGCATTTTGTCTCCTTTTCTCTTTATTATGTTATGTGAAATTCATTGCAAAGGAAAGATTTTGGCCTTAAATGCTGCAGAGATGCAAAAATTTGATTTAGATTACGTTAATGATTTAGCCCTTTTGGCAAACAATGTTGATAAGATGAACTCTTTCATTCGAGTTGTTGATGAGACTGGTAGTAGAGTAGGTTTAGTTATATACAGAGACAAAACTAAAGTACTGAAAATTGGTCGGACAGGCTGTGATCCGAATGGTTGCAGTCTTGAGCAGGTGTCACACTTTAATTATCTTGGGAGCTATGTAACGGATACTGGTGATGTGCGGCTTGAGATTAACAGACGAATAAGGATTGCTGTTGGGACTTTTAAGAATCTATTAGACTTCATAATAGTTTGGTTCTTTCTAGGGTTAGTTACGTTAGTGAAACTTTGACGCTTTGTAAACAAGATAATAGGAAACTAGATGCTTACGCAGTATCTTGGGCATTAGGTGGTTCAATTTTGTAACTAATGATGATGTTAGGCAAAGGAGTTGGCAACCTCCTTTATACAGCATATTGTGCAGAGAGAGAGAGACTCCGTTGGTTTGGCCATGTTGCCCGTATGGATAATTATAGATTGTTGAATACGGTTATGAACAGTGTGCCTAAAGGCCTCAGAAAGAGGGGGAGACCTAGGATGCGTTGGGCAGACAATCTCAAACACGACCTTGTTAGAATTGGTGGCAGTGGCCAGATGCAGAAGTAGCTCAGGACAGATATGCTTGGAGAACTAAATTGCACGGTCTGCTTGGACCTCTGTAGCCCATGGCTCTTGAGGATGATGACGATGATCATACATATATCACTAAAAAGAGATGGAACACATCATTATTTTTCCGCTCAAACAGTGTCTTATAAAGTTATAATTGCATAATTTGTGTACAATCTTCTATAATGCAGTGGTCAAAGAACTTTATTTTTTAGATTTCTTTTTCAAAGGGAGGAAGATACTCCCCTACGTAAAGGACAGAGACAACCCAGGAGTCTCGTACAACATAAAAACATATATATAAGGACACGCCTCTGGCTTAGCGGTCAGGTACGCTAACCATTAGACCAGCTTAAGGGCTGAGAGAAGGTTGGGGAAAGGGGACCCACTGAACAACTGTTAAGAGATAGATGGAAGTCGCCCATCAAGGCCATTTAGTGTGTTCTTCAATAAGCACAGGGTGTCACGGTTCAATGTTCCATCCGAAGGATGCGACCTTTCCAATTCCCTCGGTGTTCCCTTCCTTGTCGAGAGCAGGGTGGGGATTAGCGGAAATAAATCTCAACACTGCCAGAGTTTGAATTCGAACCTGGGAACTGCAGATTATGAGCCTGGGGGGGGGGGGGGGGGGCTACCGACTGAACAAACCCTCGTCCGTATCAGTGATGTCTCTAAATGCAAGGGTTCTAGCAACTATGATAGCCTCCGATTTCAATCACTCCAAGGTATTGTGTGCATTGTTTCCTTGGAGCATCAAAAAAGAAATAAAAAACACATCAGTAGATTTCCCTTTAACAGAAGCCCATCAGTTCAGCAAGTTCAGAATCTATTGAGCATAAGTACAGGCAAAAGACAGTGTGGGTGGTATAAGTGGTGAGCATCAGGCCCTGCAAAAATGACAACTCCTGAGCTAGGCAGAAACATAGCTATACAGTATCTATTAAAAGTGTGCGCTAATTATTGGTTGGCAAACAAGTGTACTGTTTAATAACAACAATATGTAATTATGAATTGCACATAAATAATATATAAAAGACCAAATTTGTTATCTAGAGAGGAAAAGTGATATAAAGGTGAGAGATGTCAATATAACGATCATGGTCTATAGGCATACAATGAAGGTTTCCCAAAGGAGGAAAATATTTTTCATTATGGTTATCAGCAAGAATGCAAACAATCCCGGAGGCAATTTTCAAAAATTTATGTCATCTAGTTCCAATTCTCTTTTTCCATTAATGCCAGAGCATGGTTTATCAACAATTCATGCCGTTGGGTTGGCGGGTGTGGTTCTAGCTTGTTACAAAGTTACATGCAGCATATTTATTTCATTTAAACTTTAAACCTTTATCTCGATACGAAAAATGCATTTTCGTAAAAAATATTTACCATTCGTAAAACACTACCGGAGTTAATGGGTGTATTATCTATAGACAATTACTACAGATAATGTGTGCATTATATCTATAAATAACCTGGTTTAATTTTCGCATTATGCAATTTTAGCTGATTTTCAAAAAAAACATGAACTATTCAACTACTTTGCTTTTAGAGATAAATTAAAAATTCTTTTTCCATTGGATAGATATAAATAAATATTACGGATCATATTTTACGCATTTTCCAATACTTTAACAACACCCTCTAACGGTGGAAAATGGCAAAACGTTAAACGAATGTTATAAACGATCTGTTCTAGTACTAGAAGATTTGTAGATCTGTACTAGAAGTTTGAATTTTGGTAGTAAAATGTGACAGTCAAAAGGTTTACTGGCAACAATAGGCTTTCCCGTTATTCCAAAGGGGTGGAGGGAAAACGACTAGTCTGTTTTAAGAGTCAAATGAAATATTCCTTTTGTGTTTTATGACTAGCAGCAAAACTTTACTATTTGCATTTTCCAAATCATCCATTAATTCAAATTTCCATTGTTAGAGGGTGTTAAAGGCGGAAAAAAAATTCCTTCTCTTTGAAAAGGAGCATCCCAAATTCGCAATAAGAGATGTTCTTCTAGTTGAATAGTTTTCGTTATAAGGGTTGCCAGATCCTTTTCGATAAAAAGTGGCAGAGCACTCCAAAAAAGTGTTAAAAAGTGCTAGAATTGGTGTTAAAATTCTCATCAGCACCGGAATAAGAAAAATATTTTTTTTTTCCATTTCCTGTTAGTTCATAGAGAATTCAAATCAAGAAAGCATGTAAAAATATTAGTTTCTCTAACAAAGATTTCCATTTCATATGTACAAACTGAAATTATCCCATTTAATTGTAATAACAGTATTCGTATTTTAATCTTAGTTACAAGAGCCATGCGTTAAGTTGCGTTTCATTTACTGAAAGCGTTTAAATTTTTGCTGAAACGTCAAACTAGAATAAATCAGACCTCTTCTGTCTATTTAAAAATAATTTGTTGCAACAATGAAGCCAACATAAATTGTCTGGAAATCTAATAAAAACGTTAATTAATATATTCATTCATTTACAGTATCAACAAGTTAACCTGAAATATGGCTTAACTCACTAATGTCAAATACTACAGAATGTGAAGGGAGAAGGAAAGCCGCAATGGCCGGAGAACAACTGAAAACATATTTATCTGTCTCAAGTATCTTCCACAGAGTTAAGAAGGTTACAATGACACTTTATAATGTTACCAAGTTCTGTTTCCGTGTGAAGAAAATCAAGCTACAATATTTTTAAGCCATTTTATTAAAAAAAAACATAGCATTGCGAGAGTCATGAATTAAGTTCTCGAAGCAAACAAAATGATATTCCTGAAAAATAAAAATTGTTGCAAAGAGTGGCAGATGTTCTGAATATTATGGTAATTTAGAGATACATTCTTTTTTTACAAAGATATGAGAAGAAAAAAGCCTGCTTATCAAAAACAACGGAACTCAACCTGAAAAGAAGCATAAAGAAAACAGGTCAATTGAGTTTTAAACGTGAACGGAAATTCTAAATGTGAAATAGACACGCCAGCATCTAAAACTTATGAATAAGATATGTTTGTGAAAGAGCAGCTGCAGCGCAGGCAAGGTCACCTGTCGAAATCGCAATATGGAGTTAATAGTGTAAGGAATAATGCATTTGAAAGATATCTCAAAAATAATAAAAGTGTTTTCCTACTACATAATAATGAGAATTACAAATCATCACACGTTAAGCATGCTATTTACAAATGTCAAAGTAATTAGGGAATACGAAACATCTCTGTGAACTGCCTGTATCTTCATACCAGACTGGGTTGATAGTGTCCAAAAATATCTAGCAACGAAAATTTTAATTGCTACATTGGATTAAGTTCTCCAGAATTGTTCGCTAGGAATTACAGTGTCCAATACAATAAATTGTGCAGTGAAAATTTCTGAAACAATCTTTCGAATAATAAATATCTAACAACAATCTTTCTAGTAAGTTGTTTCTGCCCTGCACTAAAATATAAGTGCTTATGGTTATCATTTACTTGTTACACTACACCTGAAGAATAATAACTAAATGTAGCAATAAATAATTTCCTATAACATATTTAAAACCTAAAAAAAATTATATAGCAGAATTTATTTAACTTTAAACTACAAAAACGTGATTCTATCTACATATTATGTTAGGTTAAAAAATTTATCTTTAATACTGAAGTTCTGAAAGATCCAGTTATTGATAAAGCTTACCATGATAGGTTACTTAGTCATTATGACAGTTATGGTTTGCTTACTAATGGAGTTGAGGAAGGATGGGACCATTTTAAACAGGCTTTTTTGGAAGAGGTTGACGAACACTCTTTTAGGGAAAAAGGAGCACAGAAAGCAGAATTATTTAAGTGATAAGGCACTTGAGTTTATTACAGAAAGAAGAACTGCAGGAATGTCCTTAATCAATACCCTACTAATCCTAATAGAAAGCATAATAGAGAGCTTAATAAACGTGAAAAGGATCAGTTAGCTGTTGATAAGAATCTTTGGCTTGATGGCTTGGCTGACAAAGCCGAGGAAGCAGTTAGACAGCACAACAGCAGAGAGCTGTACCAGATAGTTAATGTTTTATGTGATAGAAAACAGACAGGTATACAGGGATTGAAGGATAAACAAGGTAAGGTTATAGAAGGTGAGGATTCTGTCATGGCTAGGTGGGCTGAGCATTTCAGTGATGTTCTAAACAATATGGTTATTCTACTCCCATTGTTTGTAATGATGATAGACGCATTGGTGGCTTTAATGTTGACCCTATAACACAATCTGAAGTTCTTTTGGCTATTTCTAAACTTTAAACTTCATAAATCCCCAGGGGTAGATGAAATTACTACGGAAATGCTTAGAGCTGTGAATGTTTTGGTTACCATGTTGGATGACTGAATTTTGAATATCTTTTATGATGAAGGCATGGTTTCTAAGGATTTTACCAGATCTATTATTATCCTTATTTTCAAAAAAGGTTATCGCAGTTCTTGTGGTAACTATAGGGGTAGCAGCCTACTATCTGTTCCAGGAAAAGTTCTTTGCATGATTGTGCTTAATAGAATTAAGAATCTGGTTTACAGGCAATTGCGTGATGACAAGAGTGCTTTTCTCTTTAGTTTGGTTATTGATTGTGTTATGGAAATTCACTTCAAGGGAAAGATTTTGGCCTTAAATGGTTTGGAGATACGAAAATTTCTGATTTAGATTATGCTGACGATTTAGCCCTTTTGGCAAATGATGTTGATGAGATGAACTCTTTCATTCGAGCTGTTGACGAAACTGGTACTAGAGTAGGTTTGGTTATAAACAGAGAGAAAATTAAAGTGATGAAAATTGGTCAGGCAGCTGTGATTCAGTTAATCTGAATGGTTGCAGTCTTGAGTAGGTGTCACAGTTTAATTATTTTGGGAGCTATGTAACAGATACTGGTGATGTGCGGCATGAGATTAACAGACGAATAGGGATTGCTGTTGGGACTTTTAAGAATACATGGAGAGTGTGGAGAAATAGGCGTATACACCCAAAGACTAAAATTAGACTGTATAAAAGTTTGGTTCTTTCTAGGGTTAGTTATGGTAGTGAAACTTGGACACTTTGTAAACAAGATAACAGGAAACTAGATGCTTTTGATTCTAAATGCTTACGTAGTATCTTGGGTATTAGGTGGTTTAACTTTGTAACTAATGATGAGGTTAGACAAAGGAGTCGACAACCTCCTTTAGGCAGCATATTGTGCAGAGAGAGACTCCGTTAGTTTGGCCATGTTACCCGTATGAATAATTATAGATTGGCGAATAGGGTTATGAAGAGTGTGCCTAAAGGCCTCAGAAAGAGGGGGAGACCTAGGATGCGGTGGGCAGACAATGGCAAACAGAACCTTGTTAGAATTGGTGTGCAGTGGCCAGATGCAGCAGATATAGCACAGGACAGATATGCTTGGAGAACTAAATTGCACAGTCTGGTTGGACCTAGGTAGCCCATGGCTGCTTGATGATGATGATGATGATGAATAAGTTCTAACAATAATAATCTTTTGTTTCAACTGTTACTAAAAATTAATAATAGTCTGTAAATTTTCTGTTTCAACGTCATAAATCAATCCAATCATCACAAATTTAAGCAATAACACAAATGGCAGATTTCATACTTTCAATGTTTATTCATTTAACGTTAAACGTTAGAAGAGCTAATATATTGCAAAAATAAGTCACTACCTGAAATATACACCCATCCCCAGCTCCCGTGTTTAATGCATTCGTGGCCGAGTGGTTAGCGTACTTGGCTACTAATGAAAGGGACCTGGTTCGAGCCCTGGATAACGCATGCATGTTTGTGCTGTCTTTCTGCTGAGGTTTCGCCGTCCTCACAAATCCTACTATGGCATATAAACTGACATATAAATCTTCAGATTTCGCATTTAATTATCAGCCTGTGATACTTTTGAATAGCTGACTACAATACGTCAAAAACATAAGCTTCAAACAACGAATTTGCGCTGTTAAGCCCTTGAAAGCGAAAAAAAAATGTTTTGAGTCATTACTGTTGTTCTCCTGCATCGATTCTTCAAAAGCAAAAAATTATACCGTATATTTCCGCAGATAAGACGATAGTTGAATCATAAGAAAAGGCCCCAAAAATCCGGGTCGTCTTATAGAACAGATACAAAAAAAATTAGATGAAATTTATATAAATTGAAACCATTATTACTACAACTATTCGAAAAATCTATCATATATTTAAATACGCTATATGATAATACATTACATTGTAATAGTAAATAATACATTACATTGTAATAGTAAAACAATACTAAAACAAAATAATTATTAAAAGTTATGTTTATTGAGCTACTGAGGAAAAAACGGACAAACCGTAATTATTTACTAGTGCAGAGTAGGGTATGTCCACAAAATAGAATAGCCCATACGACGCTTTTGTGAATAGTCAAGGTCATTGCCCGAATCAGTGCGAATGTTTGCGAATAGGACATAATTCCGTATACGCTATACAGTATTATTATCCAGATGATGATCGCCGATCTAAACTAAATTCATAGGCCGTTGATAGTTTGGGGTCGTCTTATAGGACAGATATATGCTAAAACTATAAAACTTTGACGAAAATTTATACCTCGTCTTATCTGAAGGTCGTCTTATCTGCGGAAATATATGGTAAATTAAAAATTTTAAAAAATACATATCTTCCTATAGGGCCCTATAAAGTAGAATATAAACTTCAAGCATATCGATGGTGCAATTAGTCACTGAGTTCGCATTCACTTCTAAGGAAGATAGGGCGCCGGCAATCTTGCCGAGTAGGTTGGGTTGTTTTACCTGAGTGGCACTTTTTTGCACACCATGGGCTAAATGACCAGGTCACATGGACCCCGAAGGCTCAGAGAAGGTTGGGGGAGGGGACCCACTGGAACAGCTGTTGGGAGACAGATGGTAGCCTCCCGTCAAGGCCATCCAGCGTGTTCTTTAACGTGCACAGGGTATGGCTCTCCCTCACACGGGGCCACGGCTTAACGTCCCATCCGACGGACGGCGGCCTTTCTAAGCCCATCGGTGTCCCCTACTGACCGTGGGCAGGGCGGGGAATTTTGCGGAGATAAATCTCAACGCTGACCCAGCTGGGACTCGAACCTGGGAACTACAGATTACGACCCTGGCGCGCTACCGACTGAGCCACCCCCGCCCCTGCCGAGTAGGTAAACAGCGCCCTATCTTCCTTTGAAGTGAAAACGCACTCATTCACCGATTGCACCATCGGTATACTTTAGGTTTATTTTCTACTTTTTAAGGCACAGTTGTATCAAAATAATATGACCACCTACCATACATATAGTATGGTAGGTGGTCATATTATTCTGATACGACTGTGTACATACGGTATATAAAATTTGAACGGAATAAAATTTCACGTGTGCGTTCGTTCATTATTTGAATGACCTTGAAATGTGTTCATTTCCTCATTTTTTTTCTCCCTCATTCTATAAAAAACATTTATAAAAAAAATTCAACATTACTATAGCCAAATAAAAAAAAATAATCTAAAAATCGATTTTTTTGTTTTCGATTTTCAATTTTTCGGGAAATTTTAAAAACCGGGTTTCAACTCTAGTACCAACTCTCACACACGACTCAGTGTTATTATAGAGAGCTTTCATTATGTTAACTAACTTGTCTGGTATACCATATGATCTCACAATCAACCACAAATTATGACGATCAACAGAGTCGAAAGCCTTTTTGAAATCAACAAAGCTAGCAACCAAAGGTTTCTGAAATTCTAAACATTTCTCAAGAATCTGCCTAAGTGAAAATATCTGATCCACACATCCCCTACCATTTCTGAATCCACATTGCTCATCACGCAATTGCCTGTCAACCAGATTCTTAATTCTATTAAGCACAATCATGGAAAGAACTTACTGATACCCCTATAGTTATCACAAGAACTGCGATCACCTTTTTTGAAAATAGGGATAATAATAGCTCTGGTAAAATCTTTAAGAACTATGCCTTTATCATAAAAGTTATTCAAAATTTCAGTCATCCAAGTGGTAACCGAAACATTCCCAGCTCTGAGCTTTTCCGTAGTAATTTCATCTACCCTTGGGGATTTATGTAGTTTAAGTTTAGAAATAGCCAAAATAACTTCAGATTGTGTTATGGTGCCAACATTAAAGCCACCAATGCATCTATAATTATTACAAAGAATGGGAGTAGAACTAACCACACGGTTTAGAACATCACTGAAACGCTCAGCCTACCTAGCCGTGACACAATCCTCACCTTCTGTAATCTTACGTTGTTTATCCTTCAATCTCTGTATACCTGTCCGTTTTCTACCACACAAAACATTAACTATCTGATGCAGCTCTCTGCTGTTGTGCTGTCTAACAGCTTCCTCGGCCTTGTCAGCCAAGCCATCCAGCCAAAGTTTCTTATCAGTAGCTAACTGATCCTTTACACGTTTATTAAGCTCTCTGTAATGCTTTCTATTAGGACTAGTAGGATATTGATAAAGGACATTCATGCAGTTCTTTCTTTCTGAAATAAGCTCAAGTGCCTTATCACTCAAATCATTCTGCCTCCTGTGCTCCTTTTTCTCTAAAAGAGTGTGTCCGTCTACATCTTCCAAAAATGCCTGTTTAAAATGGTCCCATTCTTCCTCAACTCCATTAGTAAGCAAACTATAACTGTCATAATGATTAAGTAACCTACATGGTAAGCTTTAGCTATAACTGGGTCTTTCACAGCTTCAGTATTAAAGGTAAATTTTTAACCCTAGCACAACACTTTTTAAGTTGCAAAACACTTTTAACAAGGTAATGGTCAGATCCAATTTCAGCTCTCCTATATGCCCTGGTATTCCTAACAGAACTAGTCCATTTGCAGTTAATTAATATATAATCAATCATATTCTTATGCAGCCCATCAGATGAAACCCATGTGTACTTATGTATGTCATGGTGTTTGCAGTAAGTGTTAGTTATTCAGAAACCATTGAGTTTACTTACCTGTAGGAGACACTGCCCATTGCCATTGCAGCTACCAATACCAAAAGGACCTATCACCCCTCCCCAAAGGTCAGAGTCAGTACCAACTTTGGCATTGAAGTCACCTAGAACAAGGGTAATATCTCCTTTTTTGACAGAATTCAAAATATCCTGAAGTTGTCTGTAAAACCTATCCTTCTCATCCTCATTGGCATCCTCAGTGGAGGCATAACAGCAGATAACATTCGTCTTTAATGTTTGTCTGAAATTTTGCTGTAAGGAGCCTTTCATTAATGCACTCATATCATAGAAGAGCATCACTAGTGTGTCTGCTGGGAACCACACCTTGGTGATGCTTTCCATCGTTCCTCCCTGTAAAGAGAAATTTAAAGTTATTTTTAAGTATCTCACCTTTACCTGTTCATCTGGTCTCTTGCAAGCCTAGAGTATCTAGGTTGTAGTGCTGGAATTCCTGCATGAGGACATCAAGAGAATAAGCTGTGTGCAGAGTCCTCACATTCCAACTACCTATGGAGAGAAAATGGTATTGGGATGTTTAAAGAAACTATGTTTATTGAGAAAGGGAATGCTGACAATATCAAACAGCCCCCTAATCACAGACAGCATAAAAGTGGGTGTTTTGGAGTGGATCATTATTTTGTGTTGTAAATGTGAGTAAAGAAATTCAAAATAGCCATTTTGTAGGAATGACCTCGAGACATCATTTGCTAAATGAACTGCAGTGGGGAGCTACTGTCAAACTTGGCCTACTGTCAAGCAGGCTTAAGTCAGTCAGACATGGCACGATGGCTGAATATGAATCCTTCTGTGGTCCATAGACTGTAGAATCAATTTCATAGCACGGATTCTGCATCTCGGAGGTTTAGCCGAGGAAGTGCTAGAGTTACGACCGCTGTACAAGAGCGATATCTGCGATTAACAGCCCGGAGAAGCAGGAAGTCTACTCCCTCTCAGCTACGATCGTCTCTTGCAGTAGCCACTGGGAGGGTTGTATCAGCTTCTACTGTGCATAGAAGGCTTCATGAGGGAGGTCTGCATGTTAGAAGGCCAGTAATTTGCATACTCCTCATGCCATGTCACCGAAGAGAACAGTTGAATAGGGCACGCAGGCATGTTAACTGGACAGATGAGAAATGGAGGTTCATAGTCTCCACAGATAAGTCCAGATATTGCTTGCAGAGTGATTCCAGACATTGTTTCATATGGAGAGAATGAGGTACCCACTATCATCCCAGTAACATCCACAAATGAGACAATTATGGCAAAGGTAGCGTATGTTTGGGGTGGCACTTCCTTAGGTGGACACATAGACCTCTATATGTTGACAAGTGGGAACCTCAATGCTCAAAGGTATAGAGATGACATCCTGGACCCTTATGTATGTCCTTATGCTGGTCCAATAGGTGAAACAGTTATCTTACAAGACAATAACACTTGTCCACTCAGAGCTTGACTAGTGGAACAATACGTTCAGGAGGACACCATTATGCACATGGAGTGGCCAGCTTCATCTCCCGACCTAAATCCGATTGAGCATCATGTGTCGGATGCTCTAGGGAGATGTTACTGCCCTCAACACACCACATGAAACATAAGGGGACTTATTACTGCTTTAAAAAACAATGGTCATTACTCCCTACTGAGCTGATTTACAACATCATAAACAGCATGGAACATCACTGTTATACCTGCATTGCTGTAAGGGGTGACCACCTCCTTATTAAAGAACTTTGCCCATTGCATTCTGACACTTCATTTTTGGACAAGTTCCTGTAAGTGTTATTTTTTGACAGAAAATGTTTCTAGTGTAAAATATTTTATGGCATTCTAAAACTAGCATTGTAATTTACGTTTCCGTCAAATTTCATTAAAATCATTTATATTATTTTTTGTTTAACATAATTTTTCTGAGTTTTCCTTAATTTATGGAAACCAGTGTATTAATTAACAGCAAATGGACTAATTCTGTTGGGAATACCAGGTCATATAGCGGAGCAAGTTAAAAGTGTCTTGCAACTTAAACTTAAAAAAGTGTTGTGTTAGGTTAAAAAAAATTACCTTTAAACTGAAGCTCTGAAAGACCCAGTTATAGCCAAAGCTAACTTTCCTTAGTATTTATGCTAAACAGCAGAATAGGGAGATCATTATTATTTTCCCCAGCGTCCTCACTGGGGGCATAACAACAACTTCATTACAACAGTCATGGTTTGCTTACAGAAAAAAAAAGAGGCAAAATTATTTGTGCAATAAGGCCCTGGAACTTATTTTTGAAAGAACTGCAAGGTTGGGTTGATTTACATCTGGGCGGCACTTATTTTGCACACAATGGGCTAAATAGCTTTTTGGGCTAAATGGCCAGGTCACAGGGATCCCGAGGGCTCAGAGAAGGTTGGGGGAGGAGACCCACTAGACAGCTGTTGAGAGAAAGATGGTAATCTCCTGTGAAGGCCATCTAGCATGTTTTTTCACATGCACAAAGTATGGCTTTCCCACATATGGAGCCATGGCTTATTGTTCAATCTGAGGGACAGCGGCTTTCCCAAGTCCATCAGTGTGGCTTTTTTCAACGCTGGTCCAGGTGGGACTCGAACCTGGGAACTGCAGATTACAATTCTGGCTTGCTACCGACTGAGCCACTACCACCTCAACAATTGTGAGAATTAAGAATCTGGTTGACGGACAATTGCGTGATGAGCAGTGTGGATTCAGAAATGGCAGGGGTTGTGTAGATAAAATTGTTTCACTTCATTCTAGAAAAATGTTTAGAGTTTCCAAAACTGTTGTTAGTAGCTTTGTAGATTTTAAATAAGATTTGACTCTATTGACTGTCACAATTTGTGTAGCATACCAGACAAGTTAGCTAACATAATGAAAGCTTTCCATAATAACACTGAGTCATGTGTTAAAGTTGGTAAGGCTTGAGGCAATTAGTTTAGCATTGTTTCTGGTGTTCAACAAGGATGCATTTTGTCTCCTTTTCTCTCTGGTTATTGATTATGTTATGCGAAATTCACTGTAAGAGGAAGATTTTGGTCTTAAATTGTCTATAGATGTGAAAATTTCTGATTTAGATTATGCTGATGATTTTTTTTTTCTGATTTGAGATAAATAGGACAGAGAATACTAGAAGCTACTAGCTTTTACTGGCTTTCTGATACAAGGACATGCCCTACTAAAACTGAAGTCAATGCTGACCACTGCCTCAGTTAGAGCTAACACAGCACACGAAGTTTGCCTTGCTGGAACAGCCGCTAACTATCTAACACTATGCCTGTTACGGCCGTTTTGACAAATGATGTTTATGAAATGAACTCTTTCAGTAGGACTGTTGATGAATCTGGTGATAGAATATCTTTGTCGATAAACAGAGAGAAAACCAAAGTGATGAAAATTAGTTAGGTAGATTATGGTTCAGTTGTTTTGAATGGTTGCACCTTGAGCTAATTTCTCCGTTTAATATTCTTGGAAGTTGGGAACAGATACAAGTGATGTGCACCATGAGCTAAACAGTGGAATAGTGACTGCTGGGGATCATCATTTAAGCAGACCTCAGCGTCCTCAGTGGGAGCATAACAACGGATAACATTGAAATCTTTAATGCCTGTTTTAAATTTAGCAGTAAGAAATCTTTCATTAATGCACTCATATCCCAGAAGAGCATCACTAGCGTGTCTGCTGAGAAGCATACCTACGCCTTGAAGATGCTTTTCATCTTCCCTCCATGAAGAGAGAAATTTAAGATTATTTCTACGTATCTGACTTTTATCTGTCTTCTTACAAGCCGAGAATATCTAGGTTATAACGGTGGAATTCTTATGTGAGAGCATCAGGAAATCTCTGTGCAGAGTCCTGACATTCAAAGGAACTATGTTTATTGAGAGAGGAAGTGCCGACAATATCAAACAGCCCCGTAATCGCAGGCACGGAAAGACCTATTCCCCTCCCATTACTAAAGGCTGAAGCCATCTTACATGGGTAGGACTCCCTCCAATATAGGTTTGATGATGCCAGTAGAAGCATGGTTTCAAGTACCTGTGATGGCCTCTGATCAGGAAGAAAAAAAAAACTATTGCAATATATATATTGGTTTCCCAAAAGTTACGGGACGAAAAAAAACATTAGTAATCAAAAGGGGAGTAGAGTGATTCGTCCCCACTCCACCCGAAGAATATGTATGACTCACAGCAAAAATGTTATTGCTAAGTCGTGAAATGTTTTTCATCATAAAAATGTTTTTGATGATGTCACTAACGATTTTGGCAACATAAAGAAAAATTAATTGGAATAAAAAAAATTTTTATGCAATGATCTGTTTATAGATAATAATTGTTTATTTCGTCAGGAGATCATACAATTAGTTTCGATATAACAAAAAAATACCTGCTGGAAAAGGTGAGCAAATAAGCTAATAGCTTTTCTAATGCTCCCTTATTAATATTACATGAATAATAAACTTAAAATAGTATCAGAAGAATACAAAACATATTAAGATTCCATGGAAGAACAATCATTATATATCTTTATGCAATTATTTATTTTTGTTGTATAATACGCCATTAAAGTTTTGTCTATACCAAACATGCATTTTAATTTTAAAAATCAAAATTTTAACTTAAAACGGTGAATTACAGATTTTTTTAGCCTTAGCCGTTATGAACCCTGAATCTAACACTGGATACCATGAAATTAAAATACTAGCATATTTATAGGGAGAAAAACACTACACGATTTAATCGAGCATAAATGGCAGTTACTGATATTTTTTAAACTAATACTCAATCCCAGCTTATGCGAATATTTCCACAGCATGAAACGGCAGACAAAGAACGTTCAGATTACGTCACATACAAAGTAATCTTACGGCAGCTGTTGCATGACCTTCGCAAACCACGAACTTCCGGCGCTGTGCCAACTGGAGTACCCAGCAGTAAAATAAAAAAAAAACTCGGCACATGGCTTTGTTATATCGGCAAACAAACTTTTTTTCGGTCATTTTTTCTGAACTTTTTAAATTAACTGCAGCTGAATTACTGCTATAATTTATTCTTAAGTGTGTATATATGTGTAGTTTACAGATGCTGTTATCGTTGCAAACTTTTTTTGGAATATGTTTAGAGTACGTTAGAAAGGGAACCTCTACAATATACGTTACTCTGAATATAAATAACTTCTTCACACTTTACTTCGTTTGTACAGCTAAAGGGCAAACCAAAGTTTACTGAGCCACTAACTCGACTAGTTTAAGAAAACATTAAAGCAGTCAAGTCTCAAGATCTATTTATTAAGCGTAACTCCCATGGCAATTAGCTTTTTTTTAAATAAAAATCATAACTTTAAAAAATAAAACGTAAACCAGATCAAAATAATTTCTACTAATTTATAAATTTTGTTACTCAATTACTTGCATTAAGAGTTTCAAAAATTTCCCATCAAAATCAGCATTTCTTTAAAAAAATGAGTCACTCTATAAACTTATGGTGACTGGATCGAAAACTTGAACAGCTAGTCATCAACCAACAGAAAACAAGTAAATGATAATTATCAGCCGAAATTGTGTAATGAAATACCAAATGAATTACAGAAATAGCAATAAAAATATGCTTTAAACATTTAAGACTATTAATTAAACTGGCTTAATAAAATAAATAAATACCCCCTCAAGCAGCTGCTTGCCACAGAGGTCTGACAGGAGCCTGTCAGTTTATATGCCATAGTAGGTCTGAGAGGATGGCAGGACCTCAGCAGAAAAACTACACATACATCCATGTCTCACCCGGGGCTCGAACCCAGGTCCCTTAGATCAGTAGCCAAGAGCGCTAACCACTCGGCCAAGATTAATAAAATCAATGTAATTTTATACATCTTCTAAATCAGAAATTACCGAACATTGAGGCATCATGGCCCCCTTTTGATTTTTGACCTCACCATTCATTTATCATCAGCCAACTTCCATATTAAACAACAATTTCAATTTAAAATTAAAAATAAACACAATTCACATTCTCGAGCCGCCCACCATTTCGGAACTCCTGTTTCAAATAAATAGTTGTTTTTATTTATAACATCTATATCAGTATCTATTTTTATGAATATCTAAAGTATGATTACAAAGGTAAAGAATGAACTGGAAATGATTCCAATTTAGTACAATAAGACCATATAGAGCTACAAATGAATATGAATGTCATTATTTTTCCTTACCCAGCAAACCAAATATTAAATTGCAAATACTGAGCAATGTGCTGAATGTGTAGTGTAGCTCCTTGCGTCTTTTTTGGGGCGGGGGTGGCTCAATCGGTAGCGCGCCAGGCTCGTAATCTGCAATTCACAGGTGCGAGTCCCAGCTGGATCAGCGTTGAGATTTATCTCCGCAAAACTCCCCACCCTGCCCACGGTCAGTAGGGGACACCGATGGGCTTGGAAAGACCGCCGTCCGTCGTGTGGAACGCTAAACCGTGGTCCCGTGTGCGGGAGAGCCATACCCTGTGCACGTTAAAGAACACGCTGGATGGCCTTGACGGAAGGCTACCATCTGTCTCCCAACAGCTGTTCCAATGGGTCGCCTCCCCCAACCTTCTCTGAGCCTTCAGGGTCTACGTGACCTACGTGACCTTAGCCCATGGTGTGCAAAAAAGTGCCGCTCAGAGGCAAAACAACCCAACCCTTACGTCTTTTAGTTGAATATATATTCTAAAAATATCAAAAATTGAACTCGATACCTTCAGGCACTGATATTCCATTTGGAACAATAATAAAATATATACGTTGATTTCACAGATTTTAGGTCCATGCATGCAAAAGTTTACCATATATTTTTCTAAAATGCATAATCTCCCCAACGAGGGTGTGCTGCAATAACACAATTAGATCTTTACGATGCGGAAGAATTAGTAGCTTATGAAGGTTCGTATGTTTATGTTTTAGAAAATAACTATACTTTACATTTCATATTATATTTTAAAATGTATAAAGCTATAAGGTATTAACATTTTATTGAAAATAAATATTGTACAGTTTACATACAAGTAATCTGCGCACAATGCGATGGATACGCTTTTGGCAAATTCAAATTAAGCGAAATGCGCATTAGATTTTCGATAACTATAGATCGAGTAACATGTATTTCAATAACACAGTGGGTCCCCTCCCCCACCCCCAAAACATCCAAGTACAAAATTCACATAATGCAAACTCAGAGGCAGTAAATAAAAATGAAAGATTAGTTTTCATTTTATTTATAAATGCATACTTTACGAAATAAAAACAAGAAATCTCTCCTAGCTTGTTGCTTAATCAAACCAAAACCCTGGAATGGCTCTCCCCTGAAAAAGGAGTCCATGATCGGCTATTTAGAATAATTGTTTACACCACTGAGGTAGTACACCAGCTATGGGCAACCCGTGGTCCGCGGACTCTTTTTAAGTGACCCACCAACATTGCAGCGCAAATTATTAAATATTTTATCTCTTATTTGTAAAGTACTTTGTGGAATACCAATTTTTCTTTCCCAATTTACCTTTACACTGTTTTTGAAAGTGTTCTATAGTAGCCTAAATTTAATTTACGAGGACATCGATCTACACGACAGACTGAGCATAGGGGTAGATCGGGTTTTCTGAATGTAATGTTCAGCTCCCGATTAAAGAGCTCAAATTCTCACTCAGACACTACCTCAGTTAGCACTTTAATTATGGAATTATCACAGCCAACGTGAAAAAGAAACTTGTGTCTACATTAAACAAGTAAAAAAAATTACTTAACCAAACGTCTCAAAACTCCTATACTGTAACTATTTCGCATGCAAGTTTTGTTATCAGTAAGAAAATTGCAAAATATTACAAAAATTATTCTGATGGCGAATTTGTAAAAGGAGTCCTTGGAAACAGTTTTTACTATATTTTGCTCAGAGAGAAAAACTTACGATACCATAAGTTTATCCCACAGAATCGAAATCAAGTGTATCGATGAAATCTGAATATTTTTCTTTGGCTCTTGATAAATGTACCGATGCTCTAACACAGCTTAATTAGTTGTATTTGTATGTGGAGTCGATATTAATTTCCATTAAAATAACTTACATTTTTATCTAATTATGCTGTTTACTCTCAATTTTTTTATATACTTAATTCTAATTTCAAAAAAAAAATAGTTTTTTTCATTTAAACTGAAAAAAGCACATGTTCGTTTTTGAAATAAATAGGTATATGTTAAAATTTAATTGTTTATGCATATTATCTATTCAGTGCAATGCACATGCGGGGGGGGGGGAAGTTAAGTTTAGAGTGTTTAATGCAATAAGTAAGGTATAGGACCACGGCACTCTGAAAAAACTTCATCTGCTCCGCCTATGAGAAAAAGTTGCATTCCGTGCAGTACACTATTAACTACGTTTCACGGCACTATCTAGTGTGAAGTCACAGTTATGCCCATCCGACAAAGCTATGCATTGATTATGAAGTTTCTTCGACGACTTCCATAGTCAACACTTTTATGACACCTCGTTCTCAAGGCAACACTGCATTAATTACATTATTGACTTCATCAGCTATGTGCCGTTTACGCTGTACGTACGAAATTCCTTGCATAAAAAGACTTTAAATTTTTATCTCGTTTTTGGGAAAGGGATAATGTGTTTACTTTGTCGTCTATCTGTCTGTAAACATCAAACTATTTTGTTTGTACAGATAAAAATTCTTTTTGGGTTGGATAGCAACAGATGAAATATTACAATTCGCGCTTTCCGCATCTTCCAAAATCTATATACCAATGAGGGTGGAACTATATTTTATATATATAATATAGTTCACCCTCTAACGGTAGAAAAAGTTGAAAATTGCAAAAATTTTAGACCAATATTGCAAACGATGCATTTATGAGAGAAATTTGGTGGTGGATTGTGAGAAATTTGGTGGTTCTGTTTCCATTGGAAACAAGAGTTAACTCCTTAGCCCCATAAGGGGGGGGGGGGGCAACTTCTTTTGCTTTACTACATATTGTTTGTTTTTAGAGATACATTAAAATTCCTTTTGGGTGGGATAGGTATAAATGAAATATTACGATTTGCACTTTCCGAATATCCCAAAAACTATAATTGTGCCCTCTTAAAAATTAATTAAATACCCCCTCAAGCAGCTGCTTGCCACAGAGGTCTGACAGGAGCCTGTCAGTTTATATGCCAAAGTAGAAGGTCTGAGAGGATGGCAGGACCTCAGCAGAAAAACGACACATACATCCATGCCTTACCCGGGGCTCGAACCCAGGTCCCTTAGATCAGTAGCCAAGCGCGCTAACCACTCGACCTCTAACATTGGAAAAAAACAAAAATCCGAAATTTTTAGCGAATATTACAAATGATACATTTATTCTAGGAATTTGAAATTTTGGATGCGGAATGTGAAGGTCTTTAAGTTTTCCCATTGGCAGCAATAAGTTAACTTCTTATGCCCCGGTTAGGTGGGAAACATAATTGTTTTAAGAGGTAATTGCACTACTTTTTGTAGTTGGATTGGTCCTAATGAAATATAATTCGCATTTTTAAAATCCTAAGTAGCTCTAATTTTGATAATTAAAAATAAATAAATATCAATACCCCTTCAAGCAGCTGCTTGCCACAGAGGGCTGGCAGGAGCTTGTCAGTTTTATAAGGTCACTAAATATTGAAATGGCAAAACTTTTAATTAATGTTGCATGTGAATTATTTATGGTAGAAATTTTGGTGATAGTGTCAAGAGTTGGGTTGTTTTACCTCTGAGCGGCACTTTTTGCACACAATGGGCTAAATGCCAAGTCACATGGACCCCGAAGGCTCAGAGAAGGTTGGGGGAGGGGACCCACTGGAATAGCTGTTGGGAGACAGATGGTAGCCCCCCGTCAAGGCCATCCAGCGTGTTCTTTAACGTGCACAGGGTATGGCTCTCCCGCACACGGGGCCACGGCTTAACGCCCCATCCGACGGACGGCAGCCTTTCCAAGCCCATCGGGAGTGTCAAGAGATATTCTGCTGACAGAAACATTGAGCCTTTTTCTACGAGAGGTGTGATAAAAGCAAATTTTTAAATTTAAGGATAAAAGACAAATTCTTTTTCTTTTGTATAAATACTAATAAAATACTACTGTTTCGATTTTTCCAATCATTCATTAGTTCGAATTAAAACTTTTAAGGAGTGAAAAAGCAGGCAAACGAAAAATTTCACGCTCTTTGAAAACAAGATTACCATATTCGCCAGAAGCGATGTGCATTCTTCTAGTTTAACAATTTAGTGTGGGGGAGGGGAATAATCAATATTTCTAACAGAGCGTTACAGCGAATCTGTGTTAGCCGGGGACGCTTTAAGGGAGGGTTGCCATGTTTGTGTACGTGAATTTCCAAAATTTGGAAAATCCCTAAAACTGGTAACCCCTTCCCGATGTGCTGGAATTACGATTCTTACGTATTATAGAAACATTAATTAATACCTCAATACTAACAGCAATATCTTCAAAAAAATTAAATGAATTTCACTTAGACGGTAATAGATTATTAGAAAATGGGAGATGACAGACTATTTTTCTTCGAAGAGTATAGCAGATAAATTTATTCATTTTTATTTTATTTTTTTCTATTTTTAGTTGCCCGAAGTTGGTAAAAAATATTCGCAGCAGTCTAAAAATATTTTAAAGGAAATTATGTTCAAGAATTTTTTTTAGAAAATATTCTTTGTTTTTCGGAGTGCATGTGGTATAAACAACTGACAGTACTTAAACATATAATATATTGCACTAGTAATATACCCCTCCAAACCCCCAACATGCATTTAACATAATGCCCTACCGAAGTATTAGAAATGTTCATGTTATGTCAATGGGAATCTAACTTCGAAACTCTATAACTTCTAAAAAATATATTTAATAGAAAAATGTGAGTGAAGAGAAAATAAAGTTCATATCTAAATCTCAATTTTTATCAACATTCGTTCAGTGCTTAGAGTTATAAAAGCTGAATATTTGAATATTTAACAACAAATTACCTTATTTCATACAAATTATTCATAACTGCCTAACATTGAAATAATCGTTTTGCAAACTTCTAAAATGCGTACGTATTTTATTAAATGGCTTGCAACAATACTTATTAAGTTTTAATCAACTTTTTATGTAAATTCTTTTGAAGTATTACAGCTTCGATAACTCTTTAAATACTGAATGTTGTTGAAAATCGTGCTTAATACAGATTTGATTACGATCTTTAATTAATCTTCAGCCACATTTTCCCATTAAATGCATATATTAGAAATTAGAGAGCTTCGAAGTTAGATTGATCTTGACATAACATGGAAATTCATTATATTTTATAAGGCAGTGTATATAGTTCGTATTTAGATGCAACAGGCTGCACGATGGAGACCAGTGATGAAAAATTTAAACCAATGGTCAAACTTAAGGAGATTCTCTATGCGCAAAACTACTGCTGAGATCCTTCAAAGTTTCTAGTGTTCTGAATTCAATAATTCTTACAAGCTAATCGTTACTTTCACTTTTTGACGCAGGCTATCCATAAAACATAGAAACTACTCTTGACCAGATTTTTGCTTACCAGAGATCAATTATAATTATGAGAGTAAAAGTATATAAGTTAATTTTTTTCAAAAAACACCTATGTTTTATATGTGCCCTAAGAAGTAAAACAAGAGCAAAGCACATCGATCATAATATCAATGAATTCCTATTAACTTCAAAGGAAAGTAGGGAATTGGCAATCTTTAGTCTGTAAAAGTAGTCTGTAATAAGTAATCTTTAGTCTGTAAATGTTCAGTCTGTAAGGGGAATCAGTTTTGGTGCCCTAACTTCCTCTGAATTAAAAATAAATACATCCTCAAGCAGGTGCTTGCCACTGAGGTCTGACAGGAGCATGGCAGTTTAATACGCCATAGTAGAAGGATCTGTGAGGATGGCGGGTCCTCAGCTGATTCAATAATTTCATAATCAGCTTGCTTTACTTTTTTTACTTTTAAGAGCGCATATATAGACTTTTTTTAAAAAACTGATTTTAAATATTTTAGTTTGTCACTAAAAAAACACCTATCTTCGGATGGAAAAAAATCAGAAATACCCTGTTGAACAGCTGATTCGATATTAGGCGATTTTAGTTCTTGATAAAAGTCCTGCATTCTGAAAAGACGTAGAGTAGAAAAATTATATTTTATGTCGAAAAATAAAAAAATAAATAAAATAAATACCCCCTCAAGCAGCTGCTTGCCACAGAGGTCTGACAGGAGCCTGTCAGTTTATATGCCACAGTAGAAGGTCTGAGAGGATGGCAGGACCTCAGCAGAAAAACGACACAAACAGCCATGCCTTACCCGGGGCTCGAACCCAGGTCCCATAGATCAGTAGCCAAGCGCGCTAACCACTGGGGAACGGCACACAAATTTCAAAACATTTGCTTTCAGGAATAGAAATGTAGAAGACTGAAAAGAGTCTGTCAGTATAATAAGCTACAGTGAAGATGGTGAGACCTCATAAGAAAGCAACACTAGAAAGGAAACATCCATACCTTACCCCGGACTTAAATCTGGGTCCCTCTGATCGATAGCAAAGTACCCTAGCCACAAAGTAAATGAAAAACTAAAACCTACGTAAAAAAATCCCATAAATTACGATATTTAAGCTTTCGTTCGTATTTAAAATTCAAATTATCAATTTACCGTTCGAAAAATGTTCCAAAATATTCGATATCATTCGGAAATTGTCTAGAATTTTTCGGTCTCCAAAATCCTGTGAATACATTCTATCACAATAAATACTTCACACTTTGCTTCATAAATGCAAAACATACAAAATATATGCAAATATCACCCAAAAAGCATGAGAAATTATCTCTCAAGCAGGTTCTTGCTACAGAGGTCTCATAGGAACCCTGCTAGTAAAACACACCACAGAGGAAATCTTTAAGGAAGGTGAGACTTCAGAAGGACAACACAAGAAAACACATGCCTTACCCGGTGCTCGAACCCGGATCCATCTGATCACTAGCAAAGAAACCACTTAACAACGGGATATCTACACTAAAATATTGGACCCAATTAACTGATTATATAGAAAGGTGTTCCTTAAACTGAGTTTCCCAAAGTATCGTTAGAGGTTCTGCAGGAAAAATAAAGTACTTCTAACTAGCTCAAGAAACTGCTTTAACTTTCGCGTTCAACTTCCTTTTTTAAAAGGTACATAAAAATTTTAAAAATCTCTTTTCTAAAAGGCAAAAAAAAAGGATTATCTTAGTCTCGACCCTTCCCCCTCTATGATTCCATAGGTCGGATCAGGATACATGCTATGTAAATGCATAGGCCTGATTTTTTGCTAAATGCACCAACAATGTGTTACCAAAATTTCAAAATTAGCATTTATTTTTTTCACCCTGTGTGCAGAACGAAACAAAAGACGTTCAGTGACTTAAAAAAATGCAAAGGGTATTCTGCGACTTCATGAAAATCACTGACATAAAACAGAAAACGAATCTGATTGTAAGATGGTTGCACATCATAAACGAAATCGAATCGAATCTAATATTGTAGCAAGGTTCAAAATTAAGCAATGAAAAACTTTCGTTGTCTTATATACACTCTATATCACACCGTTATTTGAAGCCGAGTGATTAGCATTCTTGTCTACAGATTAAAGGGACCTGGGTTCGAGCCCTAGATAAAGCATGGATGTTTCTTTCTTTGTGGTCTTTCTGCTGAGGTCTCGAATACATCACAGACTTCGTCAATGTCGTATTTTACTGATAGGCTACTGTCAGACCTCTGTGGCAAGCAGCTGCTTGAGGGGGAATTTAAGACCAAGTTAAATTTCGGACATCCGCTGCAATATTGTGATTAAGGTTCAGCATATCCCACGTACCCTGCTGAGTGAGATTCCATTCAAGAAAGAGATAGCACACACGCCCACCAACGAGCATATTTTGACAGATCTGAGAAGCTCCTCCCATTAAATAAGCGATCGCAAATTTCGAGAGCCGCCGATCGTCTGGTTCTAGTCATGAGGCAGCTGGGAACCGAAGTATGCTGATGATCCAGCAGAGTTCCACAACTAATATGGATTGCTGGTTTGTCGACTGGCCGTTGCGGCAGCTGAAACATTTGACATTAATCATTCGAGCTAAGCAAGCGGATGAAATAAAGATAATGACAGAAACGCAGAACTTATACAGGCGACTGCATGTTCATGTAGTTTATATACATCATTTATCAATGTATTCTTATTTTCCAGTGTTGCCTATCACTTCTGAAAGTCATTACCTTTTACTAGAATGTGTAAAATAGTACATAATAAATACATAAATAGTCACAATATAAACCAAACGATTTTCATGAACTTCATAAATATCATTTCATCAGATATTCAAACCAGGGCCTAAAAACGAAAAAATATTTCGTTCGTTTTTAATCGAAACGGAAACGAAATATTTCGTTTCCGTGAACCGAAAGAAAAAAGTTTTTATTTTCTAATCAAATCAAAAACCTAGAACATACATATACAACTTTAAATGATATACCTCAACTTTTATATAAACACTGCGTAAATTAATACGTTTCTAACTGGTTCACGGAATCGTAAATAAATTTACGATCTGGTATCACGTTCAAGGTTAAATAAGGGTCATGATCACGGTCGAAAAATCAAGAGGCGTTGAAGGCATTGATTTCTCGTATATCGATAAACTTTAGAAGGAAAAAAAACCCTTTTATATTTGTTTCATCTGATTAATGCTGAGGTCTCGACAACCTCACAGATCTCTATGGCGTATTAAACTGACATGCTCCTGTCAGACCCTCTGTGACAAGCAACTGCTTAAGGGGGTATAAAAAATAAATCTAATCTGATTAATAAAACATCTTCCGATAGTTTTTCATTAATGTTTTTTTCTGGGGACTTAGTATACATTTCAGTGTAGTTGGGTTGTTTTACCTCTGAGCGACACTTTTTTGCACACAATGGGCTAAATGGCTAGGCCATATGGAGGAGGGGAAGTTGACTCACTGGGAGAGACAGATGGTAGCCTCCATCAATTCGGTTGAATCGTCAAAGTTATCCAGCGTGTTCTTAAATGTATACATGGTATGGCTCTCCCGCACACGGAGCCACAGCTTAACGTTCCATCCAACGAACGGCGGCCTTTCCAAGCCCATCGATGATGTCCTCTACTGACCAAGAACAGTGTATGGTTTTGCAAAGATAAATCTCGATGCTGGCCCAGGTGGGACTCAAACCAATAAACTGCATATTACGAGTCTGGCAAGCTATCGACTGAGCCCCTCCGTCCTATTTCAGTGTAGTAAATGCTCATTCAACTCTCACTTCCGTCACTGGAAGTTAAATAACTCTTGCAAATGCTTGAAAAAGCTCTTTCACAGATTGTTCATACGTCGCCCAATATTTTAAAATGAATCACGTTTTCCATGAAATTCAACTTAATAAGCATTCAGCAATACGAAATTGTTATTTGATTCTTTTAAATTATCAGAAATATTTCCATCTTTGTTTCTTCTATCTTCGTTTTTTAAGTTCAATAACAAATAACGGTTAAAACTGGTAACTGAAATAATTTCGTTTTTAGAAAAGAAGGTACTCCCCTACACAAAGGGCGGAGATAACCTAGAAGTTCTATTGGGTTTGTCGCTGGCTTCTCATACAACATACAGACACGTACAAAGGGGCATGCCCGCTGATTTTGTAATCAGGGTACTTTAATAACTAAGAAAAGGTATGGGCTAAATAAAATTCTTGGGTTGGGTTGTTTTACCTCTGAGCGGCACTTTTTTTGCACACCATGGGCTAAATGGCCAGGTCACAAGGACCCCGAAGGCTCAGAGAAGGTTGGGGGAGGGGACCCACTGGAACAGCTGTTGGGAGACAGATGGTAACCTCCCGTCAAGGCCATCCAGCGTGTTCTTTAACGTGCACAGGGTATGGCTCTCCCGCACACGGGGCCACGGCTTAACGTCCCATCCGACGGACGGCGGCCTTTCGAAGCCCATCGGTGTCCCCTACTGACCGTGGGCAGGGCGGGGAATTTTGCGGAGATAAATCTCAACGCTGACCCAGCTGGGACTCGAACCTGGGAACTACAGATTACGAACCTGGCGCGCTACCGACTGAGCCACCCCCGCCCCAATAAATTTCTTGAGGTTTTAGTTGTATAGCGTTTTCAACATAACGGGATGGTCTAAAAGGCTCTAAATGCTATCGAAATTGGAGCGGAATTTTGATAAATATAGTATACAATTTCGTACGAAATTCCATAAAAATGATTATATACAATTTAAAACATTCACCTTACAATAAATAAATAAATAAATAAATAACCCCTCAAGCAGCTGCTTGCCACAGAGGTCTGACAGGAGCCTGTCAGTTTATACAATTCTACTATGGCATATAAACTGACAGGCTCCTGTCAGACCTCTGTGGCAAGCAGCTGCTTGAGGGGGTATTTTTTTTTATAGAAGGCCTGAGAGGATGGCAGGACCTCAGCAGAAAAACGACACATACATCCATGCCTTACCCGGGGCTCGAACCCAGGTCCCTTAGATCAGTAGCCAAGCCTGCTAACCACTCGGCCATGGGACGGCACGTGTATAAATCAAATTGTTCATTTTCAAATTTACACACTTTCTACCTCATTTTTTGTACCTCATTTTTTGCTCTACGAATGAACTAATTACAGCATGTAACAAATTGTTTATGCTATTTTCTACGTGTTTCTTGGATAAATGAGAAGTACTGAATGCAAATCTACCATTGGTTTTGCTCTACTGTTAATATTTGCAAATCATCATCATCATCCTCAAGCAGCCATGGTTCTCACGAAATTCTCATTTTCTGCTTGCTTATATGTACGTTGTCTCCACATCAATCAATTAATTTTATTTCTTCATCATATAAAATATAAAAAAATAATAATAATAATAAATACCCCCTCAAGCAGCTGCTTGCCACAGAGGTCTGACAGGAGCCTGTCAGTTTATATGCCATAGTAAAAGGTCTGTGAGAATGGCAGGCCCTCAGCAGAAAAACAACACACACATCCATGCCTTATCCGGGGCTCGAACACAGGTCCCGTAGATCAGTAGCCAAGCACACTAACCACACAAAGAAAAATATGAGTAAACTCCAAAACCACATGGTTTGTCTGGGCCACTAAAGGAAATTAATACAAAAATCAATAACGATTTACTCACTACAAAGATCACAAACAATAAGTATCATTTTTCTGATATATGACAATAAATTTCTGCTTTACACTTGAATGTTACATAGGTGCAACATCTTCCAAACAAAAGAGAAAGCTTTTTAAGTTCTGCTTGAACATATTAATTTTTCCCTAAAATTATTTATATATATATTATGTAAATACATATATTTACATCAAATCTATTCAGTAAAATTCACTATCAGCCATAAATTAAAAGCAAAATATATTAAACGTCAGCAGTCATTTAATGCATTAACTGTCGTTTCCTATTTCAGTGATTATGTCTAGTAGTCGAGGTTGTGAATTGTCAAGAGATTCGCTGTGCTGTGTTTGCGGATATTATATTTTAGTCTTAAACTGGTGTGAACACCAGAATGTAACCAGTACAAAGTTTTGTAGTGAATATGAAGCGTGTTTAGACAAATCGGTGATCAAGACAAATCATGGGCTCCTCATCTGTACTGTGATAGCTGCCGATCCTTAGAAGGCTAGATGCGTGTAATCTGGTGGTGTATGCCATTCGCAGTTCCTCGAATTTGGAGAGAATCTACTAACCACCATGATGATTGCTACTTTTGTATGGTAAGTATCCAAGTATACCCTCATCTATTGCTCTAGTTTCATACGGAGAAGATTGGCTATCCCAACTCCATCTGCGATTTTTTTGTCAGAAGAGGAAACTGAAAGCTTAACTGCTATAGCCGGTGAAGACTTTTGCGGAGCAAGTGGCAGCAAAGGACAATATTTCCTCTCAAACAGAATTAGATGGCTTAATCAGGGATTCAGGTCTCACTAAATCAAATGTTGAGCTTTTAACATCCCAAGACAGTGGAATTTATTGGATCCGACCTACAAGATATCAACTTATCGGAAAAGGCATGCGAAATTTGCACCCTTCTATGCTTTGGCCGAAAGTTTGTGCTAATGCGCTAATGTCGACTGTCTTTTTGAAGTGCATATGAAGGATATTTCGGAGTTTCCATCGGTACCTCAGGGGTTGGGAACCGGCGGCTCTCAGCACTCTAAAAATGGCTGTTGATGCTTTTTTGGTTCAATATTCAGCTCTGAAAACTTTTCAATAATTTTCATTAAAAACAAGTACTAGAATAGTTGGCAGATGATAGTTTCAAAGCACTGATGCAATGTAAATGCTCTTAATACACTCTAAAATTGATTAAGTTGGTCAAGAAGACTTAAATTCAAAAGTCACATTGATGATTGGCAGATTTTTTAATAATTCTTTTCAATAGTTTTATTGCATAAACTTGAATACACTTATTTTAAAATTATACGTTAATATTTTATTTTTATTAATAAAATAATCTGCGGTTTCTTTTTCCTATTATGATTCAATAAAGATTATAATTTGCAGTTTACCTTTTTTTTCTGCCGTTTTGGCTCTTTACCCAAAAAAGTTCCCGATCCCTGTCTACCTCATGACAAACAAAATTAGTGCTTATTCATCGACAACTCAACCAAAAGTCAGAAGACTGTTTTGCCACACAACGGCAATTAATTTCCCTGCATTCCAGTAGCGCATTCAGTCCATTAAAAAGACTATGAGAATGTCAAGAAACAGTTGGAAAAATTAACTATACACATTACAACGGGGATGCTTGTGGATTTGTCTTTCGAGATGCTAGATTTCTATGTCTACATGGTGGCTATACGCAGTGCCATGTAGACATAGAGAAATATACACCGAAGAGCTAAAATATTATGACCATCAGCCTAATATGATGTTAGTCCTCCACGTGCTGCCAAAACAGCTCTTACCCAGTGAGGCATGGAGGCTACAAGATTTCTAAAGGTGTCTTGTGGTATCTGGTACCAACACTTTACCACCAGATCCTTTAATTCTTGTAACTTGCGTGATTGAGCTGCTGCAAATAGGATATACTGTTCCAACACACACCACAGATGCTCGATTGGATTAATGTCTGAAGTATTTGGAGGCCAGGGCAATACCTGGAAGTTTTCCTCATCTTCTGCGAACCATTCTCGAACAATGAGCAGTATGGCATGGCGCATTATCCTGCTGAAAGAAGGTACTACTAGAGGGAAATACCGTTGCCTTAAAAGGATGTACCTGGTCTGCAATGACGTTTAGGTAGGTGGTAGACGTTACAGTTTCCTGCAAATGATTGACTGGACCCAAGGTTTCTCAGCAGAACATTGCCCAAAGCATTACACTTCCTCCACCAGCTTGTTTTCGTCCCACAGTACATCCTGATGCCGACACTTCCCCAGGTAAACAACACATTAACAACATACATAACACCACCACACATTACCACACATAAACAACAAATTATGCACGAGTTGTGCCGTGGTATTCCTTCTGTTGGTTCGTACCATACAGGATAGCCTTCGCTCACCTCCAACATCAATGAGCCATGGTCGGTCCACATCTTGTTGGAGGTTCGTGGTTTTTTTTTCCTCCTTGGACCACTTTTAAAGGTACTAACCATGACTTGCTATGAGCACCCAACAAGCCTTGCCGTCTCAGAAATGCTCTGACTGACCCAGTCGTCTGGCCATTACAATTTGGCTTTTGTCAAACTCACTAAGTCCGCTACCTTTACCATCTGAAGAACAAGAATAACACTGATTAACAGAGCTCAGCATCGGGTGTTATTTTTACCGTTTCATGACCTTCACACGCGTCGTCATTTACCTGCAGTTGCTTCGATTTGCATAAAGACGCGCTGGTCATAATGTTTTGGGTCTTTGTGTATATATACAATGAAATAGCATAAATAAAGGGTAACCAAAATATACTCGTTTTATTGAAATACAATAAAGAATTTCCTATGATAGTTATATTCTACAAAATAATCATTAAGAAACAAATTTATCATGTTTACTTGTTATAAATAAAAAAAGTTGGTAATTTTTTAACTGTTTAAAATTAAATTTTAACTTAATTTTAAAATTAACATACAGTTGTTGTTGGAACAAACAGTTCCAACAACAACTGTATGTTAATTTTAAAATTATTTCTAAATTCTCCAGCATATTGTCCGGAATATCTTTCCCTGTCATTACAAAATGGCGGAGATTTCGCACCATACTGACTGCTAATTAATGAAATTAACTAGAGCAATAATAATAACGAACAAATATAATATTTTAAATTTAACGAATAAAAAAACGCGGCCGTCCTGTAGCCGAGTGGTTAGCATGCTTCGCTACTGATCAAATCTCGATCTGGGTTTGAGCCCTGGATGAGGAATAGATGTTTGCATTGCTTTTCTGCTGCCCGTCACTCTCACTGAACCTCTACTAATGGCGCATAAACTGACAGACTCTGTGGCAAGCAGCTGTTTGAGGGAGGTATTTTAACGAGTGGACTGGAACTGCTTTGAAAGAACTTTTCATTGATGCCACCGTTATTGGCAATGCAATACACTCAGAATCGCCTACAACTCTAAGTTTGAAAAATCCCATTTTATGTTAAGAAAAAGTGGCAAAACCGCTTTAAAGTATTATGCCGACACGTGTAGAAAACATCTGTACAACCTGTGAGTACACTAGGCTGTGAGATCGGCAAAAATGCGTGAATTCGTAGCGCTCTGATTGGTTTGCAGCGTTCCCTGATGCTAATGACCAAAACACGTAAAGATGGAAAAATATACATTTTATATATTAAGGATTTTTTTTTTTCAATATACAAAATCTCGTTATATTGTCATATTTTTTGTATCGAGATATATTTTTATTTTGTTAAAATAATATTTTCGTTATACTGGTATTAATTAAAATCAAACATTTTTATACAGAGATACATGGTATATTGGCCGGGGTAGGGAAAAAATTTCGTTATACTGGCATTTCACTGTATTCTTGTTTCCTCTATTGTGGGACAATAGAGCATCAGGCCAGCATTATGTGAAAGGAGAATGGCCAGCCAGGAGGCAACGAAGGCACACATATTATTCATGAAGTTTTTGTTTCAACTGACAAGATCTTGCTGCCACCACTTCACATTAAGTTGGGGCTTGTAAAGCAGTGGGTCAAAGCTTTGGATCACACATCAGATGCGTTTCAGCATATACGTTCATGTTCCTTCACATGTCCGAAGCAAAGGGTGGCATATTTAATGGTCCACAAATACGTTGGATGCTGCAGTCTCAAGAACTGGAAGACGGACTGAACTGTTACGGAAAGGAATGCTTGGCATGCTTTTCGGTAAGAGTGCATGGTTTTTCTCGGTAACAATAAGAGACAAAGAACTTGTGGAAAATTTGATTGAGCAGTATCGCCTACTGGGTTGTAGCATGTCTGTAAAAATGCACTATTTACACTCACACCTGGACTTCTTCAGATCATAGCGGGTGATGACTCCGAAGTGTGAAAAACACAGTGAACGCTTTCACCAAGATAGTGAAACCTTGAAAAGATACCAAGGACGATGGGATACGACAATGATGGGGAAACTACATTTGGGGCTTATTCAAAGGTTCACTTTTGAATCAGGCTTTAATTAACAATAAAATAAAGTTCTTATATAACAATAGCCTAGCATGTATTTTTCATTTTGATATGTTCAAGCAATGTTTTTGGCAATAACATGTATTTTGAGTTGGTTGTTTTACCTATGAGCGGCACTTTTTTGCACACGAGCTAAATGGCCAGGTCACAAGGACCCCGAAGGCAGAGAGAAGGTTAGAGGAAGGGACCCACTGGACAGCTGTTGGGAGACAGATGGTAGCCTCTCGTCAAGGTCATCCAGCATATTCTTTAATGTGAACAGGGTATGACTACACCGCACATGGAACCACGGTTTAACGTACCATCCGACGGATGGCGGTCTTTCCAATTAAACAGTGTTCCCTCTGATTGTGGGCAGAGTGGGGACACGTATTATGACATGTTATACATATTAATATAATGTCCTATACAATGGTGATGAGTACGGGGGGGGGGAAGCTGAGGGAGCTCACACCCCTTCTGGCAAATTTCGATAGAGGCAGAGCCCCCCCCCCCCCCCCTGAGAATTTAAAAACCCAGTGCCAGTGGTCCTATATATTATTATTTTTGGACGATTAGTTGATGCCATGCATACACAAATCATGCATATATCTGTAAACAGCATGACGAATATGAACAATAAACACCAAAAATATACTTCATTAAAATTTGTTTTAATGAAGTTGTTTTTATAGTTTCTATTCTCACATTCCGTATCTATTAGAAGTTTACTTAAACCAGGCGTTCCCAAACGGAGTGAAATTTTTTGTTTATTTTTAATTATGAATTCAAATTGTTGAGAAATTAGAGGTGGGAAGGCGTGAAGGTTTCGCAAAAATCAAAAAGGATCTCCTGCTCTAGGCTGTCAAGAGAGAGAGAGTGCATTTTCATTGTTCTTGAATCATGGATATTCGCAAGCAGTTTTCTACTCTTATAAAAGTGGAAAAACTTTTTTTAATATGAATAAACAAAATGTAACGCTATAATTTTGGCGCCCTATTGGGTTGGTGCGGTTAGACAAGCTCTTAACGTGCTTTATGGGAAATTCGACCCTATTTAGGGAATCAACTCTTTCATTAGTTAAATGAACTTGTTACTCAATATAAATAAAACTAAAGTTGTAACTGGTAAGCTAGATAACGATTCAATTCTTCTTAATAATTGTGTTTTGGAATTAAGTCTCTCAGTTTCATTACCCTGGAAGCAGTGCAAAAGCAGATTTGAAATTGTTGCTAGAACCCAGTAGGGTGCGAAGGGGATAGGAAAGAGCAGGGCTGGATCTGGAGGGGATCATGCTCTCTTCTTGAGAATGCTAATAAGGATAGAAAAATTATTAAACTTCTCTATTTTATTAGAGAAATTTTATAAGACCCCTATGAAATGAAGGGGGGAATGTAATACTGCAATGGAAATCCGGTCTCTTGCATCCGTCCCTAACCCTATACTTTTACCGGCTAGATTCAGTTTCTTGCCCCCTCCCACTTATCTTTTTTTTTTCTAGATCCAGGCCTGGCAAAGAGTATATTTTGCTCACCCATTGAATTTTGGATTTTCTTTTAACCTTACAAGTGATACCTACAAAAAAAAAAAAATTCTGCATTCTATTTAAGCTACAATTGAAGATAAAAAATGATTCAGATCTATATTCTTGAAATGGAATATGGAGTCATATATTATCCTGACGTTAAGATTGGCAAATACAGTATGATAATAGCTGATTTCTGGTGTGATCATAATATCAACTTGGGTTGGATGCTGATGTCACGAACATAATACACATATATATATTCTGCCTAGATTTTTTGTGCTCCGCTATACTGTATCTGCAAGACAAATTCTAACCAAAAACTGCAACTGGTAGTACCTACAATTTGTCTAAAGAGGAGATGGAATGTACAACGAATTCTTTACAGAAACTTGTACAGTGAAAAATTAAGTCTGTTTTCACTGTAGTTACAATGATCATTGTACAACAATCATCATTTTAGTAAACATTCTGAATTAGCATGCCTTCTAAGTTAGCAAAATAAATTTCTTTTATATGAGATTTAAATATATTAATATTTACAGTAATAAACCTAAACGTTTGGAGAGGTTTTCAAAAGCATCAGTGCAATTAAAAATCTGTTAAAATATGATCTCATCTAGGTTTCAAGTTCAAAATTCGTACACATTTTTGAGATATGAGAGAATGAATATTAATTTTTTTTTTTAATTTTAAAGCTGGTTGCATGTGCTGCATAGACCACCCTAAGCTGTGGATCCTAACTGTCAAGTCAAGGCGTTACAGGCTGGTGGAGGCGGTGTAATGTTCTGAGTTGTGCTTATGTGGGCCACCTTGTGGCCCTTGTACCTATTGAGATCACCATCACTGCACAAGGATATATTGATACTTGCTGACCACTTACACTCATTCATGGCTATCCATTTCCCACAGCAGGATGACTTCTTTGGACAAGCCAACCTCATATTTCATCACTCTCATTTGGCAAAGGACTGGTTGGAGGAGCATTTCAGTGAGTTCACAACCCTTAAATCGCTCTCTCTCCAGATTTGAAACATATTTAGCATCTGTGGGATGAAGTGAAGCAATACATTTGAGCCCGAAATGGTTGGCTGTCATGAAATTATGGGCTGCAATACCACCCAAATGTTCCCAACACCTTGTCGAGTCCATGCTACAACATGTTAATTCTGTTGTGAGGGCAAAAGGTGGACACACATCTTATTGGGTGGATGTATATAATAAATTGTCCTTTCAGTCTATAAGGACATTTTGAATACCATGGAATAGACAACTATTTGATTAAGAAATGTCAATGTATATCACACCAAACAAAGTTAATATTTTTGAAGGTAAAAAGTCATCCCATCAGAGCTGCCAACATAGAAATATACCTCTCTCCCACTCACCCCCAAAGGTAAAAGAATTCCCGCAGGATACTGACTGATCCAAAGTTAAACAGCATTTCCTGTAGAGAGATCGCATTGGCTAGGGCATGTTGCCACATGCAACACAAATTAGTAATCAGTTATGACTAGAGTTCCCACAGGTGTGAAGAAAATAGTCAATAGGTCAAGAATGAGTGAGCTTAATGATGTTTAATGATAGGCCCTCGTTAGAACTGGCAGCTCTTTACAAAGAAGTCTAATAAGAGAAAATACGTTGGAGAACAGTATTTTTTACCTCCATTTCCCTTAAGCTGCTTAAAGATTTTGCAACATTTTGAGAAGTTTCCCTATTAATCTTGAATATTGTGCAAAATGTATTCTGAAGTTTTAAGCATTTTTTTTTGTAAAAGGGAAGAAGGTACTTCCCTACACAAAGGAGAGAGATAACCTAGAAGCTCTATTGGGCTTGTCCTGGTTCCTCATACAACACATATAAAACAGGGATATGCCCACTAGTTTAGTAGTCAGGTACACTAACCACTAGACCAGATATGGGATAGTGGTTAGTGAAGAACTAAATTTCAAATGTTTGAAACTTCAGAATACATCTTGTTCATTTCTAGCGCTACTAAATATTACTAATGTACAGCAGACTCAAGTTAAAAAAAAACATTGCTTTCAACTGTAAATCCTTATCAACCATGACAAAGATTTACTTAAAATCAATTTACTGTGCTAATTGGATTACTGAATGCAGCAATGAGTACAGTTTGAATGCTTTGCACCAAATATTCCTTATAAAATCAGTGGCTAGCATATGGTATGAATCTAGGATTTTTTTTCATCAATCTACATTTTGTGATAATGTTTTCAAAACGTTGATAACAAAACATAACTGAAATTTGCTCACAACCATATGCTAGAGAAACTCATCTTAAAAATGGATAGTATGACTGAAAAATAACACAATGGCTGATTATCTTGAAATGATTCATAGATCAAATAACACACAGTAATAACATATTAAAAAACTGAGAGAAAAAAACTCCCCTATACCTCATAGAATTCATATGATCAACATGTGTTGTAACTTCGGTTTCAAATTTATGTAAAGTCTATGATCATTTATAACAATAATGACTGCAAAAGCATTTAAAATTATACTTAAAGGTTAGAAACTAGGTGTCTCTGGTTAGAAAATTCAGAATGGTGGCCTGCACCAGTATTGACATTTTTGGGCAGCCAAATGTAAATACTTAATAAATTCTCAATGCTTCTTGAAAGGTATACAGTTTAAAAGAAAAGTATGTCATCACTATTAACATTGATATCAAATTGCAAATTTGTTTTATGTCTGGTGGGATACAAACCACAGATCTGATAAAACAAGAAATGCTCTTGCCTTCAAGTGATACAGATATTTGAACTGTGTACTGCAAATAGAAAAGTTCATTTCTATAAATAGAGATCTTAATCAGTAGCAGGTAGCTTAATGGTCAGAGCAGCTAGCATGTTATCAGGCCATGAATTTCGTACCCAACCCAGCTCAAGACAATTTTTCTCTAAATTTGATTTTGATATTAGGATGGCTAAATACCTTTCAAGTAAATACTAATTTTGATACTAATAATATTGCTTAATGATAATCCTTTAACAGTGAGGCCTGGTGAATCTCCCCCCCCCCCCAACTTTGCAAAGACAAGTTTTCTTCCTTAATTGTAAATGGCATCCCTAATAAAACACAATAGTTTTGGAATTAAAAAAGCTAATCTTTATACAGCCATGAAACATCTACAATTCTATAAATATATTAATGATATAGAGAATTTGATCATTAGTGTAGGCAAGTTTAAGACTGATCTATGCAACAAAAAAAAAAACAAATTTCCACATATTAAATGTTTGTATTATCCATTAAAAGGCTAACTAATTAATTAAATAATTATTTTTTAGTCTTTGATTAATCATAATAAGTCATTTGTTATGATTAATTACTTATAATAAATAAATAAATAAATACCCCCTCAAGCAGCTGCTTGCCACAGAGGTCTGACAGGAGCCTGTCAGTTTATATGCCATAGTAGAAGGTCTGAGAGGATGGCAGGACCTCAGCAGAAAAACGACACATACATCCATGCCTTACCCGGGACTCGAACCCAGGTCCCTTAGATCAGTAGCCAAGCGTGCTAACCACTCGGCCATTACAACATATTTTTAAGTATTTCTCAAGTAGGCAGTGCTTTTCTAGCTGGTGCTACCTGATAGCTAACTTCCAATGATCTAACAGCTGCTCAAAAATGGACATCAGAAAACATTATTTTTTTTCATCAGTATATTAATATCTATATGACTTGTTTTTTTCCTTTTTCATAATAAATTGTTTTGATAGTACTTCAGTCAATTGCTGTTGTGTCATCTTGTTTGTGAGTTGCAGTTTTTTCACTTCTCTATTACTGTAGCACATCAACTATTATTGACTCAATATCGGTAGCTAACATGCCTTGGTAATAAATCCATGGTTGGTGGGTGTGATTTTGTATGCTCTGCTGTAAGGTGAATAACTGATTATCATTGGAGTATATTCCTTTTATAATAAGATTCTTCACACTATTAGATTTACAGTTGTTACAACAAAATTCTTTGCTACTATAAATTTCTAGAATTTTTCTATATACTACTCATAATTCAATATTAGGTACTCTAATGACAAATTCTTGATCGTATTGTAAAGTAATTTCTTCTATGTCAATTTTTGATTACTGTTTTGTGTTCTTAGAGTTATTTTAAAAGAAATCTCTTTTTTTTCCAACATATCTTTTAATATAATGTTCTTTATTTTAGGGTAAATATACAGGATCATTATAAAAGAACACAACATTTGAAAGCGTTGCAGTTTATTAGATTATTAAGTAACAGAGTAATTGTGTCAAAATGTCAAGAAATGCTCAAAATTTCCTTTTCATGATGGCATGGAATTAGTATCATATAGTGGCATTAATATCACATATAATCTTAAATGTGAAATTTCCAAATTGCTAGATTGACAGAGGTGGATAACAAGACTGATTTTGTGGCCCCCAAGAAGTCCTGATTTGATACTATTGGGCTTCTTTTTCGAGGGATATATTAAATATCATTTACATTATATTATTTCAATTGTAACCATGGAAATTCACAACTAATAGCATTTAATGGAAAGAATCACTGCAGTTGTTGTATTACACCAGACATGATGAGCCATGTATGATCAGAAGTTGAATATCACCGTACTAATGCCATCCACATTAAAGTGTGCTGAACACAAAATGAAACTTTGACAGTTGGCATTTTGTATACACAATTACTTTCTTATAAATTATTCAATAAAATATAGCACTTTAAAATATGGGTAATGCTTTATAATGGCCCTGCATATAGTAGAAGCCTCCTGTGAAATTATTTGTTTTTGGTGTAGTTGAAGACATTTTGCACTGCTATGCAGAGGAATTTCAAGTTATATTCTGCTAGGAGGCAATTCATAGAAGGAATGAAATATTTTTAGTATGTTATTAAAATATTTCTATTAGGAAGGGCAGAAAGAATACTTGAGAAATGCCTAGGACAGCAAAAAATATTTTTGAAAACTAGAAAATTAGCCATGCATAGAACTTTCACAAACAACCATGGAGAATAACCTAACTCTACAATTTAACAAAGCACTTGCTATCATAAATAGTAAAAAATAAATACCCGCTAAAGCAGCTGCTTTCCACAGAGGTCTGACAGGAGCCTGTAAGTTTATACACCATAGTAGATCTGTAAGGATGGCAGGGCCTCAGCAGAAAAGTGACACAAACATCCATGCCTTATCTGGGGCTCGAACCCAGGTCAATTAGATTAGTAGCCAAGTGCGCTTAACCACTCAGCCACAGGACAGCTAGCACTTAACAACAAATTCTGATTGATCATAGGCAACAACTAACATGCCATGGTAACACAGAATAAAAGGAACTACAACTCCAATTCAGAAGATGATACAACAGTTGGGTCAAAAATATTATTTCAATAAACAACTTTTTAGACACTTTTGGGAAAATTTTTTCTATCAAATTCTTTCCTAGCTTCATTGCAACTATTCTATAACTTGGGAGTGGTCATGTTGTGGTCTTATTATTTGGTATCTGTATATATATAAACGTCCACTCATCTAATTCACTTTGATGTTCTCACTACATACACTGAAAAAATTGAATTTTTTCGACAATGCATTCTTGTGCAGTGTGGGAAAATAATGAAGTATTTTGGATCTTGGTGTGCCCTACTGATAATAGTCATTTTTCACTATTGTTTTACCTTCCCCCCCCCCCCCCATTGCAGCCTGTTTACATTTTTGCAAACCGAAAAAAATTCTTCTATCAACAGAAAAGCTTGCCAACTGTTGCAACTCTATTAAGTTTTACATACATCCAAGTGGTTAGGACATTTGACTACTAAGCAAAGGGACCTGGGTTCAAGCCCCAAATTACATATGGATTTGTTTTTCTGCTGATTTTTTTTTCTCCTTCCTCACAGATCTTCCCCATGGCATGTTGAACTGAGTCTCTTTTCAGAACTCTATGGTTGCAAGCAGTGGCTGCTTGTGGGGTAATTTCTTTATATCTTAGATAAAAATGTCCGTTTTCGGACCTGGTAAGTTAGCATGTTTGGCTGTGGATTAAGAGACCTGGGATTGAGACCTGGATAATATATGGATGATCCTTTCCTTATGTTCTCTTAGTGCAAAAGTTGTCTTCCTCACAGTCCTTCTTCATGGTAGTATACAATATCTGTTACATTAGAGCAAGTTGTTACTTCTTTATGGCATATTAAACTGGTAGGATCCTATTAGATCTCTGTAGTAAGTAGCTGCTTAAGGAGTAATTTATCTTTATTTCATTTATACTGCTCATTGTAGATATGAAACAAACTCAAAAATAACTTAATTTTCTATGTCACTGTTAAAAAATCAAATTTTAATTCAATTACTTTTGTGATGCAAGATTTAATAGTCAACTGGTTTTATGATTCTAGATTAGAGAATTGTCACTCTACAAAGTGAAAATATATGGTTGCAAATAGGCCTGGATTTCAAATTAGGCATGTTAGGCACTACTCTAAGGGCAGCAATATAATCGGAGCACCATCATTTAAATGAATGATTCCCAACAGGAATGCTTGTAAATTCACATACAATGTAAATATTTTTCAAGCAGTTTTTTGGAGGAAAAAATCATTTAATCTTCATGGTGTGTTTTTCCCCAACAAAAGAGGGCATTCAGCCTGAAAGCCTCTTTTCAAAATCTCTCCTGACAATTGAAAAGGAACTTTTAAAAGAATATTAATTGGGAGACTATACACTATATTATCAAACATATTGGGATACTTCCATGATATGTGAAAAGAAAACCACACTAACTTTGGAAATAATATTTTTACAGAAAAATGGTGCCAAAAATAAAGAGTAAATATAAATCAATTTTATTCAAATTTTGATTTTAGAACATTTTGTTTAATATTTAAAGAGTTATGGAAATTGAAATACCTGACAGCAGATGGTTGCTGTTACATTCATCCTAAACACTGTTCCAAAATTAATGCAAAGGGAAAACCATTACCTAAACTTCATTTTTTTTTTTTATTTCAGTAAATGATTTGTTAAATTTTAAAGAAAAATTTTTAAAAGTAGTAACACTGATGTTAAATGTTTCTGTTTATAGAAATCTTTTAACTAATAAACAAATATTGCTAAAAATCTATATTGGGAGAATTTTTTGAGATTTTCCATTTCTTGTGGCAGTTTGCTACAAATCACTTAATTCATTTGTTATGGAGCTCTAAATAGTTTTCCTTTTGAAGAACATGGAAATAATATCCCCCAATATTTTGTCCCAATATTTTTGATAATTTAGTGTAATTTGTTCGTTCCCAGAGCAAAAAAATGAGGAAGGAAAATGTTTAAATTTCAAATGAATAATTTGATTTTCAAATGCCACTGCAAATTGAATATTACAAATTCTCTGCTATATATATATCTAACATTAATTTATTAAATTTTACTTATATATTATCAAAAAATGTATTACTTATTGTTAAAATTTGTACATTCATTTCGGTTACATTACTTCCTTCCTTCATGGTTATAAAAGTGAAAACTTCTCAGATAAAAGTACACTATTCATGTGCCTAGGAGCATGTGAGGTGCAAATCTGGCCCTGGTGGAAAGGTTATATTTGTTCTAGCTTGAAAATATACATGATTTTTCACTAATATTAGCACAGAAGTTGTTAAATGTTCATATGAAACTGAAGTTCTTTAGATAAACATGATACATGTAAGTCAAAAGTTATATGTAATATTACTCTTATGCAATTTAAATATAATTTCTTGAGTAACCTTCTATACATCAACTTCAATCTGATGACGGATATAAATATATCTGAAATTGTGATAATCACCTATTATGATTATTTGCAGTAAGTTGTATCTTGATTAGTTTGTGCCATCCTTTAATATGTTCAGGAAGTGGTGTTTTCTTCTGTAATGTTTGTAGCATCACAAAATAAATTCATCTTATGCTCCTACAGACATTTTGACTTTCATGATGTATTAAGTTTATCTCAACTGTGCTAATATCAGTGAAAAAGTGTGTATATCTAACTACTGAACACTGAGTTAAACTATTTATAGATCTAGCTTGATATCTTTATTTGAATTTTTGGAGAAAACGTATTATATCTAATGATGATAGTTTGAAAAATATATAATTTTGCAGCAATGAAATTCAAATAACATAGCACTTTATATTACAACAATGCATAAAAAGAAATGTGATTACAACTTTCATGTTCATTTAAATATGTTTTTCCACGATTCAAGTTAAAAATCTATTAGGTATCGCATAATAGTGGGCCTCATTTGAATCTAATTTTCTTTTATCTGGTTGCCAATTTTTAGTTTTCCAGGGAAGGGCATTTAAGTTCCAAATAGGGATATTTAGGTTCCACTGGCGAAGTGATTAGCACACTTGGCTACTGATCAAAGGGACCTGGGTTAGAGTGTTGCATTTTCTTTCTGCTGAGGTCTTACCTTCTTCACATATCTCCCCTATGGCATATTAACTGATGAGCTCCTGTCAGACCTCTGTGGCAAGCAGTTGCTTAAGAGGTAATTTACTTATTTTTTATTTTCCAAATCTTTGCTTTTCCTGTTTTCTTTTACCCATAAATATATATAAATATTATGATGCATTATCAGTTGTTAAATCATTTTTTTTTAAATAATTCATTGTATTATAAAATATTTACATGCTGGTGCTACATTCTAAATGTTAGTTGCATTAATTTAGCTTAGTTGTACTAAACAGGGAGTAGTGGATAGCTCTTTGGAAGTTCAGAGCATGAGATGGCTACCAGATGTCCCACATTTGATTCAAAAATCCACTTTGCATCCAAAATGTCCCATGAAGATGATTTCAAAGCAACCGTGAATAATTACTTGTTTTATAATTATTAAATAATTATTCAGATGTTTTCCTAAAACAGAAACCTTTCTATACCCACTGTTTACCTTTACTGTGACTTGTTCTAATATATCAACAATGAGCTATTCCTACCAACAATCTTATTTCACCATATGTAGAAATATTTCCAATTACCTTGGTGATGAATTAAATGTACTTTTGAGTCTGTGTCTCTGTTACTAAATAACTAGAATTCTGGTGCATAAATATCAGTCTTGAACTCATAATAATTTTCTATGTCATCATCATAAATCACTTCCTTAAAACAAATAAACTTCATGATAAAGTTCTGGCAGTCTGCAACTTTGGAGAAAATTCGAATTTACTAAATATGGTAAATTTTATAGTAATTGCCATCTTTCAGGAATCACACTCTTTGGACTACTGGATCCAACTTATGCAATACCCTGGAATATTTCCAATGTAAGCATATTAAAAAATCTTCAGACTTTAAATGGTTTTATTCATTCTATGATTACTATTTTATTTACATCTTAAATATAAATTAAATAGTTCCCTCACAAAACTTTTTTTTGTCCTACATGAGCATTTGGAAAACATGCAACCCTATGGCCTGACTAAAAGAGGCACTATAATTGTTTCATTATAATCATGTCTATGGGAGTTACCCATCTGTACTCTCTGTCATCACTGGCCAGCCTCTATGTTGCCAACCAACACTTTTTTTCTTATATCTGAAAGTGTGTTCACACATGACGCAGGTGTACCAAACTAGTTGCACGAAACAGACATACTCACAAAGTGGCATCTGAGTCAGCATACATATGTGAAATGTTCCATGTACATTAAACCATTTGCACCATTAGACATGGAACACATCTCACTGCACAATATGGTTTAATGTGTGAACCAGATTTCTGAACTTGAAAAATTTTCATTCTTCCATGATTTTGACTCATTATTAAGGACATTATTTCAGGGCTGCCTTTCCCAAGAAAGGGCAGTTGGTAACCCTATATGCAGTTGTATCATTTAATTTATTGTAAGATAGCCAAGTGGTTAGTGATCTTAGCTACAGTGCAAAGAGGTCAGGGTTCAAGCCCTGGGTCTTTGTTTTCTCAGTGATCTTTTATGCTGTGGTCTCGCCTTCCTCACAAATCCCTATTCCTTAAAAATCGACACTCTCGTCATACTTCTGTGGTTACCAGCTGCTTCTGGAGTATTTTTTAAAATGCAAAACAATCTTGCAGAATTTTTAATTTCATAATTGAGAAAACATTTTTGTTCAGAATAGATTCGTAGAAGAGAGCAAAGTAATATTATTGTTTTAGGAAATTTTACTATCATGTCATTAAAATAACCTAACCCTCCCTAATACAACAAACTGACCGAACTACTTTTGGATGTAGACTGATTTGAATCTTGCCTTACTGATGTGGCTATATACACCAATCACTAATTATTATTCCTTATATCATGGAAAATGTACCTAGTAAATGTGTTTCTAATAATGCACAAAACTTTTTTTTCGCAACTGTATATGTACAACACATAGATTACACTATATAACATAACTGGAAAATCTTAAAATTAGAACATGCTAAAATAAACTCAATTTCAGAATTAAATCTCGCATTCCTTTTAAGGTGTTAAAAATACATTACGAATGAAACGTATAATTGTAGTAGATTAGAATTGACTAATTATTAACGTTTTAATAATATAAAGGAATTGATCTACTAAAAAATATGCTTCCTTTGTTGAACTTTCTAATATCTCAAAAAACATAAATCTTATACTTGCTTCGGGGAAATTTTATTTTAAAAATAACATGCACGTACATAAAACGCTACAGTGGAGGTTTCAATCATTTAAGAAAGTTCAGCTCATTACTATAATCACAAGAATGCAGATCTAGAATATCAAACCAGAGCAGAACGTAACATCATTAGATAACGGGGGATCCCACTGTCATGACCAGCTCTAGAAATGGGGGGGGAAGGCCAAAGTCACTAGTTCAGTAATACGTTATATGTAAAAAAAATTAACTTACCTGTCTGTGCTCGGAACTCTACCCAAACGAAGACCTCTCGTCTCACTGTGGAAAATACTTTCACTTCGGTCATTTCGTGATCGAAGGTGAAATGCCTGGGTCACTGAATTTTTAAGATAGCTTCCCAGAGCAGTTATCGCTGATGGAACACTCCCATTCACTTTGTCCAGGCCATTCAACCTTTCCAAACATTTGGCGATTGCTGATCCATTTTGGGTACCACATAAAGTTGAATTTTCGGTACATGCAAACGTATGACTAAAAATCCCATTCTTGTGAACCATTTCAATTAGTTCATAGCCGTTCTTTAGAGGAATACCATCCGTTTCATCCCCACAGCACTTCTCCTCCACGAACCCACTGGCCGCCATCTTGCACACAGGCCTCGCTGCTGTCGGCGCGTCAGGGATCCTTGTGGTCAAGGAGCCGTGACGTCACACTTGTAAACACGAAAGCAGAAACGTGCCGACGAACATGTGCAATGGCACGTGACATTCACCTCTTATTAATGACGGGCACGCCTTCGGAACTTGCTGTGTGAGATTACAGCAGCCGGAGGAAACAGTAATACATAACTGTTACATAAACGGGAATCTGCTCCACTCCATTTTTAGGCTACCGACAGTAACGCCTGGTTTCCCTTTTGTTTGTAAACAGAATTTGGTTTCGTTCCATTCGCGAGATGAAAACTGTTATTAAAAATAGAGATCTGAGCAAGTCTGATTTCCGTCTGATGGTAAGAACCCATTGATAAACCATCTAGTTAAAGATTTTTCGGTAATTAAAAGCACTCACGGAGGAGGGAGGGGCAACAAAGTTGAAGGATCGGGGTTTTCTGGCCAGGTAGCATCTCAGGATTGAAAGGAGAGGCGATATAAATTTTAATACCCTTCTATTATTTACAGTGTAGTGGATCTCGTTTTCGATTTTCAAGGTGTTGCCAAAATCTTAATTGCGTGTGTCCCTTGGTGCTCCTTTCTAAAAAATCCATTAACTTTAAATTTTTGAAATTTTATAATTAAATTTCATATTTTATAATATATATAACCTTTGTTTTTTTTCTGTAGTTCATAATAAATGAAATTTTATAAACCCACAGGTGTTTTACATAAAACAAAAATTATTAGATTTTGTAGCATAAAATACAAATGTATGCGTTTTGATTCAAACGACTATTTAAGTTTTATGCCTATATTAAATACTATAAAACATTTAATATATATAAAAAAATAAATACCTCCTCAAGCAGCTGTCACGAGCTTGTCAGTTTAATTCGCCATAGTGGAAGGTTTGTGAGGACGGAGGGACCTCAGCAGAAAGACAGCATAAACATCCATACCTTATCCGGGGCTCGAACCCAGGTCCCTTTGATCGAACGCCCATACCTTACCCGAGGCTCGAACACAAGTCCCTTTGATCGAACGCAGGTTCCTTTCTCAAGCGTGCTAACCACACGGACAAGTCTCTGTTGTTTCTCCCGCTTTGAATGGGTTTCAGCTTTCATATATGTGATTTTTTTTTGCAAGATATGACTGATCTAAAAACAACAGTGGTATGTGATACATTACTGCATTTGAAAAGGCTTAAGTGGTTTCACAGCAACAGCAATGATTCATGTGTTACATTACTGCATTCGAAAAGGCTTAAGTGGTTCACAGTCACAGAAATGACTCAAGTGTATGGAGAACAATGCTTGAAACGAAGTACAATTTTCAAGTGGCACAAACATTTCATAGACTGGTCTGATTTCACAAAGACCCCAAGATCTGGACAACTATTTGAGTAATTTCTGCAACTGTCTATGCCCCTTAAACCTTGTTGAACACAGCACATATCACATACTGCTACTCAGCTTCCAGATTAGTCATAGTCTGCAAAAAATCACACATACAAAAATGGACACCTTTCAAAAGTTATATAGATAGATAAAACTATAGTTACAGTATAATAATGCCAACTTAGCGACTTTGTTATTAGATCTAGCGACTTTTGAGCTCTCACGGCGTACTCCAAATAATTTTTCCGCGTACGCCACGTTGAGAACCCCTGCCTTAGAGAACAAGGAAAGGTTTTGAGACAACGAGTTTTCGCCCAGAGGCTATAATAGTAGTACAAGGGATTTCTGTAGGGAAATTGTTAGTTGAAAGTTATGGGGGAAAAAACGAGCTATTCCTTTAAATAATTGTATATCAAATTTTCCCATAAATTCTGTAAATATTTTTTTTTTGCAGACTCCGCAGTGCGATGGTTAGGGAGCCTATTAGTATGCCATTGGTTTTAATGCTATTGCAAATTTCCAGTGGGTGATCTATGCTTTATAACCATAATGATGGCATTTATCTTATTTATTTCCATGCAATTTTTTTTAACATTAGGCCTAATCTTTAAACAATTCAAGTTTAGAGTCAGTGTAGACTCTTTTAGAGGCTCGAGTCTGAGGCGAAACTTTGGGGTCCATGTGACTTGGCCATTTAGCCCATTGTGTGCAAAAAAGTGCCGCTCAGAGGTAAAACAACCCAACTGAGGCGCATTTAGGGTTCGTGGGGTCCTGATACAGTCCTTTTCGGGAATTTTATTCGCTCCCAATAAACGTAACTGTATCGGAAAATTGGAATTTCGAAGCCCCTTAGTCACATAGGTCGAAGTCTGGGTTTACCTATAAATCCGCCCCTGGCTTAGGGTAATCAAAAATTGGAGGCCATATTGAGGGTGTTAATGAATTTTAATACGACTTGTTTTGCGCAAAGCAGAACAGTAGTCTTAGACAGTATTAGATTCTAATAAGAGGTATGGTTGGACCTTGAAAAAAAAAACTCCGAATTTTCATTGACCATCCGTACTGCTTTGAGGTTATTTGTACTATCCAATTTACGTGTACTGTTTTTGTAATGATTTCCTTGTGCTGCATTCATTAAGTAAAAATTTTTTTTTTTGCAATTTCTCTTTGGTAAAAAATGTGTTTCCAGCTCTAAGTGGAGTCAATCTAATACGTATTTTGATATTCTTTTATTTTTCCAGATAACTTAAATATTACTTGAGAATGGATGAAGCAAGTTTCAAGTATTTATCGAGTTTAGCAAATGACAAGCTGAACTTGAAGAACGCATATTGCCTCTGGCGTACATGAGAATTTCGTTTTCAAAGAGAATGAAGTTTTTTCTTTACCCGTTGTTTCATTCCTTAAAAGTGTTAGTTTCAGCTAGCGGATGAGCGGAAAAATGCAAGTAGTATTTTATTAAAAATTATCATAATAGTATTCGTCTTCTAATTCATAAATCTAAAAAGTTGCATTTCTCACACTTCTCTCAGGAGAGTAGATTATTGCTGTCAGTGGAATATTTCTTAAAAACTACCACTAATTTTTCAAATTTTAATTCTATACATATTATTTGTAAAACTCGATAACAGCTCTGCTGCTTCATATTTAGTGATCTGTAAAGATAAATATAGATTAAAAGCACTAAGTAGTTTAAAAATGCAAATTCTAATGTTTTATTAGCACCAATCAAACTGAAATAGTGTTTTTTAATTATCATTTTCATTGTTTCCAATCGAAACTTCATGACGTTCACATTCCACACCAAAATTTAAAATTTCTAGCTTAAATACGTCGATTGAAATATTTGTTTGAATTTGCAAATTTTTCCACCGTTAGATGGAGCAATTATAGTTTTCGGAAGATTTGAAAAGTGTGTATCATAATATTTTATCAATTCATATTTAACCCCAAAAAATTTTTCATTCATCTCTAAATACAGACAATTCTGCTGAAACAAAAAATTGTGTTCCCCCCTCCCTCGGATCTAAGAGGTCATTCATTGTTGCCAATAGAAATATCATGACCTTCACATTCCACCACCAAAATTTCAAATTTCTAGCATAAATACATCGTTTGCAATATTCATTTGAAATTTTGGAATTTTCAGAATTTTTCACCGCTAGGGCAAAGAAGTATAAGGAAAAGAAGTTCAGCTTTGACAAAGCGTAAGTGGCGACCTCAAGTGGTGTTTCGATTCCTATCGTTCATTTTTTTAAGCTGGGAAGCAAACAATAAGGGGCAAAGGAATTATGCATCAAAAAATTTATATTTTAAAAAAGGAAAAAAAGTAACTGCACTTTGTATTTGAAAAAAATAATATCATGATTTTAATAAAGGTTTATTTTCTCCATTGGAATTATTTTTCGTTGAACCAACAATTATAAATTGAACGGATAGAGAAGATTTGAAATTAGCCTGAAATTAATTTATAGAATAAATTATTACAATTAGAAGCTTTCTTCGTTGCATAGAAACAGAATTAATATTAATATACTCTGCAAGGATATCAATGGGAAATTATTACATAGGAAAAGCGAAGAGAATGGAAGTTGACAGTAAGATGTAATTACAAAAGCGTTCCTCCCCTGTAATGTTCGTATCACCTCTACACCAAATGCACGATACTCGATTTTACATTAATCTCTATGGAAGTTTAACTTCTTCTCTTTCTACGTTCTTTGGCTAGGGTGCATAATAATAGCTATAGGGAGATTCGGAAAGTGCGTATCACAATATTTCATCAATACGTATCCAACACAAAAAGAATTTTTTAATTTTTCTCTGTAAACAAAAAAGTTTGATGTCTACAGACAGATGACAAAGAGAAACTATTATTTCGGTCACTATGAGAGTTGAATTAGCTAATGTTTCATGAGGAACAAACTCGTCTCTGAAAACCAGATAAAAAAGAACACAAAAGTGTGTCGATCATTCTACCAAAAGAGCTCCTAATTTCCACTTTCGGTTTATTGCTAGTTATCAATATAACATATTGTTTACGTTTTTCAGTGGCGAAACATGCCGGGTGCTATTTCTACCCTGTTGCCAGAGCACAAAACAAAAGAAGGAAACACAAAATGATCGTTCTCATGAAGTAAGCAATTTACTCCTTGCATTATTCCTGTTCGGTTTATTAGGAGACGAATTCGACCGACAAATCGACCGAGCTTTAATCGAACAGATTTTTATTATAATAAAATGTCAAGGATAATTTATTTTCAAACAACGCTGACAGAAATCTTGGGCGGTTTTTCGATGTCGGACAATAAACCTGCTGATGTGCTGCTTTCATATATCAATGTACTGCTTTTGCTTTTCAGAAATCTGGTCACCTTACTTTAGACCGCAGCAGGGGCGAACGTAGTAAGGGGTACTAGGTGGTGTTTGCTGAGGGCCCGGGTCTTTAATGTTGCGGGCCCCTGGGACCTCAGAAGAGCAGAATTTTCTGAATAATAATAATTATTACTTTAAAGAAATTCCACATAATTTGGGAAAACCTCTTTTAAGCTTCACGTACGAACTCCCAAAAGAATAAGTATTGAAATCTTGAAAAAAAAATTATTTCTTTGATAGAGCTGAGTCCCTTAAAAGAGTACCAGTCCGTCCCTGAACTCTAGTCAGGTATCCTTCAGCCATGTCATAAATTCGAGTTCAAGGTACATAAGTTATGCACATGCATGGTTATGCAGCGTCGAAATCATTAATGATTTTTCTAAAGAAGGATAAGTGGGAAGAGGAACGGTTGGACCTAAAAAATAATCTAGTGGCATGGATTGCAGTTTTTTCTTAATTGTCTTTGCTGTTTTAAAAATCTCGCAAAACAAGCAATGTATAATTTTCTTCCTCCCAGTGGAGAAAATCGTACAAGGAGAATGGCAAAAAAAAACCCCTTCGATTACACCCGGAAGACAGCGAAAAGATTTGTGGACCTTTTATTACGGCAGGGGTTGGTGGGGGGAGCGTTTTACAGAAATATTTCGTTTTAATTTTCCTGGTCTACAGTTCCAGAATTAATGCAATATTTATTTCGTTATTATTGTTAATCCGTTCAAATATTCTAATCAAATAAATCAACGCAACGAATATTTGTTTTCGCTCAATACGCATTGCCTACTTGCATAACTCTTAACAATTTATATAGTTAAGAGTTCTGGTCTTATTCGCAACCGCATCTGCACACTTTATCAGCATCGCGTGTATATTGGCTACTTAATAACTGTCAAGTTTTTTTGCAAATGCTTGAGGTCGGTGTATGTTTGCAATAAAAGAAATCAGCAAAAGGTTTATTAATGGCCAATTTATGCTAAAACTATTGCTACAAGGTTTAAATGCTAAAAGAATACAGACTAAAAGGTAAATGATAAGTGGCTTGTGAAGAGAACTCGATTGTGATATCCAGCTCTATGGATTTTCGACGCATGTTTTTGACGAAACTGGCCTCTTGCATTCTACACGCTTGAACGTCCCGGTTCTTGAGTATGCGCTTTCGCACACTGTGCTGCCTTTTGTAGATGATGTCTTTCCTCATGCAGACTTGACCTTGGAAACTGTTCCTCATGAAACATTAGCGAGTTCAGCTCTCATAGCGACCGAAGTTCCTGTCAAAGGCACTCCAATCATCATGCCCCTTTCGAAATCGATGTCTTTTCCTCGATGACATCGTACCAATAATTCCAAGCAGTACGCTGGGTTTGCCCTTATAGACATGAGTATAAGCAAGTCATTTGCATGTTTCATGTCTTCCTCAACGGCACGTAAAAGCCGCTGTTTACATAAATCGAAGGCTCTTTTGCAAACCTTGGTGTTTTCTTTTTCTGTCCTTTGCATATATGATAAATATAATAGCTTGATAGCATCCAAAGAATGGAAAACCAAATTTTTTTAAATAGTTGAAATTATAAGAATTCTATAAAAGCAAAAATATTTTCGTTCATGTGGAATTCTTGCAATTTCCTCATCTGATAAAAAAAATTTACCTCCACAAATCAACAAGTAACAATATTAAACAATCTAGTGTCTACCAGATATGTGTCCAGGAAGTGGCTCTAGAATACCTCGCCCACCGGCTTTTGCAACAGTTACTGCCAAAAAGAAGGCTACAACTGTTAACTTATGCCGGGGTGGTTTAATTCTTTGCTCCCAGAGCAAGTAATCAGAATAAGCCTTAATGAAAAGCAACCCGAGAACTTGTTGCCGAAACTACTGATATAGATGTATATGAACATTGTACCTTTCTTTTTAGCTTGTATCTTGGTGTTTTAATAAATTTTGTATTAAATTTTTTAAATGTGAAGCTGCCTTTCTCAAACCTCTGGCAGACTGTGGCGGCACACAAACCTAATCCCTGCTGTGCTCTCATTACTGGTTAATCAACAAGTACTCGACATTAGTCTAAATGGGAAGTTGTAAGAGGGGATTCATGGAAGGATGCATTTCTTCAAGAAGGAAAGAGTCCAAGAAAATGCTTCACGGCTTACGTTCCAGATGATTACATTGCACGAAATCGAGTTACAAACTATGATCTATGACAAAAATAATGTCTGAATAAGCTGGCCGTAGATACCAAAAAAAAAAACATATATATATTTATAAGCAAACTGAAAATCGTTTTTGTTTGCTCAACCGTAAATAAAGTTCACGCCGTGCAAAGAATGAAATACTATTTCACAACTTTTGCTGTCAAAGGGGCATCTAAAAATTCTGAACAGCTCTAACGCAGTGGCGTCGCGTCCTTTTTTTTCCGAAAATTTTGGTTAATGCGTTTCGAGAATAACTTAAAAAAAGGAACACATGCATTATAGAACATCTTTTCAGTCCCATTGTGTTCAATACCCAGCATGTCCCGAAAAGTTTTTCCAGCATCCGGGACCTGCTTATGCTAGGCGAAGTGACCTGCCAAAACTCTGAAATAAACAGACTACGATGGAACGAGTGGTGGTCACGAACCACCACTCGTTCTATCGTAGTCTGTTTATTTCATAGTGTGCATTTTTAGGATTTCTTATTCTCAATACCAGCAATGTTTCGTATCAGTTTCTCTTTAACCTATGCTATTTTACAATTGTTTATGTATTATTTAGCATTCTTAACTCTTTCTACTGTTAGCAATAAAATCTTAAAGTCGCGGGTCTTCATTAGTCCAACTGGGGCACTACCCCATCAAACATAAACAGCAGAAATAGTAGCGAATTTGAAATTTAGTATTCATTATTTGTCTCATCTAAAAAAATAGCCTTTATATTTGTTTTGTAGTGACCTAGACCTTTAGCCCATTGTATGCACGAAAGTGCCGCTTAGAGGAGGCACATACCCAGGATTTAGTTTCAGGGTGGTGGTGGGGAATCAGAGAATTTAGTGTCGGGGTGGGGTAGATCTGAGAATAATACTTCATTAGGGTTTCCCAATTACTAAAATATTCCCCACTGGACAGGAAAAGTTAAAATGATATTCTGTGTGGAATAAAATTTTAGAGTTGTTTCTTAAATCTATTTTTAGTCTCGAACATACACTGAAGAGCCAAAACATTATGACCACCTGCTTAGTTAGATGTTGGTCTTCCACGTGCCACCAAAACAGCTCTTACTCAGCGAGACATGGACGCTACAAGATTTCTAAAGGTGTCTTGTGGTTTCTGGTAACACTTTACCAGCATATCCTTTACCTCTTGTAAGTTACGTGATTAAGCTGCTGCAAATAAGATATGTTGTTCCAACACACACCACAGATGCTTCATTGGATTAATGTCTGTGGTACTTGGAGGCCAGGGCAATACCTCAAAATTTTCCTCATTTTCTGCGAACCATTCTCGAACAATCCGGGCAGTATGGCATGGCGCATTATCCTGCTGAAAGAAGGCACTACTAGCGTGAAATACCGCTGCCATGAAAGGACGTACCTGGTCTGCAATGATGTTTAGGTAGGTGGTAGAAGTCATTGTTTCCTGCACATGAATGACTGAACCCAAGGTTTCTCAGTAGAATATTGTCCAAAGCATTACACTTCCTCCACTGGTTTGTTTTCATCCCACGGTACATCCTGATGTCGGCATCAGGATGTACTGTGGTAAACGACGCACACATACCCACCCATCCACATGGTGCAACAGTGAATGAGATTCATCGGACCAGACGACCTTCTTCCAATCATTCAAGGTCCAGTTTTGATGCTCACATGCCCATTATAGGCATTTTCGATGGTGAATCGAGGTTAGTATGGGTACTCCGAGCAGCTTGCATAGTCCCATTTTCAGCAGGGTTTGATGTACTTTGTGTTGTGACATATTACTCCCAACATCAGCATTCAAATTACTGGCAAGTTGTAGCACAGTATCCCTTCTGTTGGCTCGTACCATACAGGATAGCCTTCGCTCACCTCTAGCATCAATGTGCCGTGGTCAGCCTACACCTAGCTGCAGTTGTGGCTTTCCCTTCTCGGACCACTTTTTGAAGGTACTAACCACGGCTTTCCATCCTCCAATCCTTACCGTCTCGGAAATACTCTGACCCTGTTGTCTGGCCATTACAATTTGGCCGTTGTCAAACTCACTGTCTGCTACCTTTCCCATCTGAAGAACAAGAATAACACTGATTAACAGAGCTCAGTATCAGGTATTCGTTATACCGTTTCATAACATTTACATGCGCCGTCGTTTACCTGTGGTTGATTTGATTTGCATAAAGACGCGCCGGTCAGAATATTTTGGCTCTTTGGTGTATATTATGAGCCAAAAATTATACAAAGAAAATTGTTTTGGATTTCAAAGCAGGTAGACAAGTTTATGATTTCGTATGGGACGACTGGATTTTCGGACTTTGTATCCTATTGTCCGTGACTCAGAGCGAAATATTTTCGCATCTTCCACACATTTATAAAATTTCACATTGAAACTGTCTGTAATTTTAATAACAATAATGCCTTTATTCAAGCGTACATAATTAGGTAGAAAATAACAAGAATTTAGGAATTGTACATAATTTTTTCATATACAATAAGTGGCATAACCAGAATATTTGGGTTTATGGGTTTTCAAAACTTTTGTTAACAGTTTTGTTAATATCATATCATGTGCAGTTAAATAAATTATACTTTAAGCTAGGAGTTCTCAACATGGGGTAGGCGGTAAAAATTTTTAGGGTACGCCGTGAGAGCTCAAAAGTCGCTAGATCTAGTAACAAGCCAGTGTTTTATTTCATTCCCATTGTTATACTATAACTATAGTTTTATCTATCTATACAAGGAGTACGCCAATTACATACACATTTCCAGGGGGTACGTGAAGCATAAATGGTTGAGAACCACTGCCTTAAGCAATTGCTTACCACAGAGATCAGACAGGAGACTCAGTATAATACGCCATAGAGATGATCTGTAAGGAGTGCAAGACCTCAGCAAAAAGGCAGCACAAGAAAACACCCATATTTTTTATCCGGGTTCGAGTCCAGGCCCCTAAGATCAATAGCCAGACTAACCATTCGACTACCGATAAACAAATTGCTTTTTAAAAAGGTAAATTTCTTCATTGCGAGATTGCACTCTCACTCCCTCTCTTCGTTACTAGGTTATCCAATGCTATTTCAATAACATTTAATAAAGTATATAACTACTTTCACTCAGCGATACGGAAACATCAGATATCGGTATGGCGTTCGGATTTAGTACTGCTCTTGGTAATTGCTTCCCCTACACAAAATTTCGAAAAAAAAAAAAAATCTCGTAAACCCTTTCCGTTCTACTTCAATTCAGTATTTTGCCCCTCTCCTGTAATAATTACCTATATATGAATTTTTCCCCTATGTTCCAGTGTTAATTTAAAAAACAATTTGTGAAAAATATGTCTTATAAGTGTATTCTTCTTCTTTTGTGTTCCGATTATAAACTTATATTTTTTTAAAATAAATTACTCGCAGTAAATTATCATTTGAGCAGTTGTCTATTTTGATTATATTTAATTTACAATATTAATTTTACAATGAATTGTAAAAAAAATATTATGAGAAACTGGTATAGGACCGGAGACTTAAGAAAATAATTTTTAATTTATTGATATAACAAAAATACTTTTGCAAGCAGTAGAAATCAAAGTGCTCTTCGATCAGCCATTCGAAGGACGCATTTTCTTTCAGATGGCGCATTTTGACTGTTGCTGGACTAGAAAAGGGATAATTTTTTGTACATTTCAGAGTACTTCACTTATTAGAAGGTTAGTGGATTTTCTTTGCTTATATGGCATGACCAATTCCTTTGATTAATAATAATAAAAATATACCCCCTCAAGCAGCTGCTTGCCACAGAGGTCTGACAGAAGCCTGTCAGTTTATATGCCATAGTAGGTCTGTGAAGATGGCAGGTCCTCAGCAGAAAAACAACACACACAACCATGCCTTAACCCGGGGCTCGAACTCAGGTTCCTTATATCAGTAGCCAAGCGTGCTAACCACTCGGCCATGGGACGGCTTTCCTTTGATTAGTCTTTCAAAAATATACTATATTTGTGAATCAATCCTTCATTTTAGTTCGGATGTTGAGTTTCAGACTATAAATATATTTAGTGCTGCCACATCAATGATACTGATTAAAGACTCATGGACCAAAGCTTAGCCTTTTGTAGATGTATCTAGAAGCAAACATATTTAGTAGATACCATCTGATCCATGACGCCACCTTTCAATTTATTACAGTGTCAGATAATTTACAACTTCCTTTTTAGCATCATCATTGGCAGAGAAATCATGTTGCGCAGTGCTCAGCAAAATTACACTTGTTATTTTCAGGTGTCTTGAACACATTACTTACATTGTTTCTAAAACAATAAGTGATGAAGAAACTTAACGACTTTTAGCCCCATTGAAATATCTTGGTTATTCTTCTTTAGGATACCAATAATGGAAATGATCCGTTCTAAAGGGTAATTTCATAATGGAAACAGAAATGATGGCTATTCCCAGGTTGACATCCAACATAAACTAAACCATCAATAGCATAATCAGAACCAGATTTGTTCATTCAAAATATTTTCGAAACATTTTCCCAGGTTGCTTGGCATAAATTGAACGAATCTGTAGGTAAGATGTTTAGTTACATTTCTACTATTTATATCATGTAAATTCTGCATTCTGAATGAATAAATTCCAGATTTACAATACCACGCCCAACTTATCGGTTTCTAAATAAGCCTGTTGAGTTCCTTTATCATCAAAACTCAAAAAATTGCCGTCTTTCTTCAATTGGAATATTGACATTGTGACTGAAACAATAACATACAATTCAAAAAAGTTTCTATTTCAAATTAACATGTTCAATTGCATGTGCATTTATACCTACATTAGTTTCAAGTAGGCTTCAACTTGCACAGACCTGTGCCGTATGGGCATCATGTTGTTGAATAGTACAGAGTTATAAATCAGTTGAAACAAGACATATCTAACACGAAGTATTTACTCATGGGCCTCAGAAGTTTAGACAATTAACCTTCAGAAGGTTAATTGCCTAAATAAGTAACTAAAAGAACAATAGTATCACCTCTGGCTAATATAAAAATTATCGTTTTGAAAAAGAATGAAGTTCACCATTTCAAACCTTAGAAGCTTCTAAAGGTGAAAATCAGAACTAATAGATAATTCAGGAAATACAAATTTAATATTCAATAGCCAATCGAAACAAATAACTTTTCACTTTTTTCTCTCTCGAACAAAAGGTTGTTTTCAGACCTTCCTGGGGATAAAGCACTGCTGGCAGGGTAAAATCCTTTGCCATCACACTCTCCTAGTAATATTTTTCAATCTTTAAATTCAGTAGATTGTTTACAATATCCCATTAAACTTTTGCATTTTCGAACTTTAGAGCCTTTTTAATGATGGAACTTAAAAATATTGGAAGATTCGTAAATTGTGAATCTTGATATTTTATTAGTTTCTATCCAATCCAAAAACAATTTTTTCCCTCCCTTTTGAAGTCGTGTTTGAGGTAGCCCATGGCATTGGAAACCTCACAAGCTTTGAGATATGACGCGTTAATGTCTAACCCCGCGAATCTCCACCATCACCCCTTTATCAGAGGTGGGGACAAAATTCGAAATAGTTTATAACGGTCATTATATGAGCTTTCATTTGACTTAACTGGTAACTGAAGGCCCTCGATTTACATTTCCCTTTGTTTAGGGGGGAGGCATTGGGGTCAATTTTTAATAGCCTATGATACTTCCCTCGTCATAAGCTTTCATTTGACACATAGCTTTTTACTTTCCGCACTTGCGTTCAGGAGATATATGGGATGTTTAATATTTCGTCTTTTTTCCGAGGGGAGAGAAAGCATGGGAATCAATTTTATTTATAGCTTATGACATTCCCCGCATCACAAGCTTTAACACATAAATCATTAAGTTTCTCCATCGCGTTCTAAAGATATGGTGGAACAACTGTTTTGACAAATCCACAAACCGACAAATTTCAAGCGAAAAACAATAGGATGATAGGTAAAAAGGAAAACATTATTCAAATCACATGCAAAATGCTTTTAATATTTAAAAATAAATGAAATACATAGATCCGAAAACAAAACAAAAATCAAGATTGCATTAACGACAATATGACAATATTATATTTTAGTACACCTGATATTATTCAACTTGTTTCTCCAAGGAGGGGACTTCTGACACCCATGATTAGAATATACTATCGCCATTTTTCTTGATATATGTATATAAGGACATATTCTATTGCCATTTTTCATGGTATATATATATATATCTTCATCACATGCAGTGAAGGGATAAAAAAAATGAAGTCAATTGATTTTACTTTAAAAATTTTTTAAAAACATGTAATCAAGATAGTTTTATGACATATTTAATCTCAATATAAATTTTATTTCTTGAAAAAGTTACAAAAATGCAAAATTAGTAACAAATGTGAAATATTTATTAAAATCAATTCCTAAACTACTCACCAATATTCGTAAATATCATTGTGTGCTTCTAAATTTTAAAATCAGTCATGAATTTAATTCACATTTTCTCTAAGTTGCCATATTGTTTAACAATTTAAAATAATGTTTATTATAACTGACATTTTGCTGAATATATATCCTTTTTAATAATTCAGGACTCCATATTTTTCATGCTTAACCCACAATTGATAACTGTGGACTCACACTTATTTACTTTTACTATCATTCAGTGGTTGTATTTGTGTTGGTGTTTACTGTTCTAACACTGCTATCCTTTAGAGCGGTTCCCAACCGGTGTGTCACGTTCAAGTCCAGGTGTCTCAAAATAAAAAAAATAATAGTACATAACACTTTGCTTTTTTTCTACAATTTTTATTTTTTGTCAAAAGTTCCTATGCTATTTTGTTTAAATTAACCGAAGATATATAATAAAACATTAAAAAAATTGACCTTTTTCATAGGTGCATTGCAGTAAATAGACTTCAGAAGTGTGCCACTGAGAAAAAAGTGTGAAGAACACTAATTTAGAGTGTGGATGTATACAATATATATTACAATGAAACTAACCCAAGAACATCTGCTAATTCCGGTTATTGTAAAATTTAACACAGGAATAAAGTAATGACAACATATTTTAACAAAAAATATATATAATTTTAAATACAGTATCTTCAATATTTGAATTTGCATTTAATGAAAAGTACATATATTCTTTTCTTGAACAAACAGTGGCAAAATATATCGCGATTTAATTTTTATCCGTTTTTTTCTGAGTTTGTGTAGACAGAAATGGGGAACTTTTAGCAGTTTAATGAACATTTATCTACTATCAAACTGTTTTTAAGTAACAGGATGAAGATGTGATTGTCTTGAGCCGGGTGGGATCTGAACACCTCTATACCCATCTTCATCCTGTTACTTAAAACAGCTTGATAGTGGATAAGTATTAAAGCAATGATGAGCTGTGAATTCATCTCTTTTAGCAGCTAGCTTAAAATATAAAAGTACGGCTCCATATCAGCTGTTTTGGAGGAACTGCTTTTCTTTTTATGTGGAATATTCACAACTGTAATTTCTAAGACCAATTGGTAAATTAACTTACGTGCAAGTATAGTGTTTGTAAAGTTTATTTCTTGCCTTTGGAACCATGTATTTTATTTCTTTATTTCGTGAATGATATTTATTAGTTTTCAATTTAAACTCAGAATTAAGTTTATAAAGATAAAGCATAACTTGTATGTAATAATGTATCTAACAGAAAATATATTCAATTCACAGTATTTATCATACATATTTAATTATTTTGTGGAATGGTTGTACTCTTTATTATTTTGCAACCTAAACATAGGTTTAAGTGCAGTTTTATAAATTCCATCATAGCATAAAACTTCATAACTGAGGGCAGACTGGATACAAGAAAAGTACAATATCCTTAGCATATCATAGTCAACATTTTTCTTAAATAGTACAACCTGTAAAGCATTAATTTTACTTTTTTGGTCTGTTTGTTTACATAGCTTAAATTACTATCAAATTTGACTCAAAGATAATCAATCTCTTTGACATTTTCTATTGGGTTACACTTAAAGTCAATCGTTTTAGAACAACTAAAACTAAGGCCATAAATTTTAATATTAGAACTATTCTCTTTGTTTTTTTAAACAATATAACATATTTTGTCTTTGTAATATTTATGGTTAATCATTTAATTTGAACCAATCCCCAATGACGGTTAAGTCATTATTAGTAATCCTAATAAATTCATCACAGTTATCAGCACAATTATTAGTTATATGTTAATACATTATATATATATGTTTAATACATTATATGTTTAATTGAATTTATTGTTCTAAAACGATTGACTTTAAGTGTAATCCAATAGAAAATGTCAAAGAGATTGATTATCTTTGAGTCAAATTTGATAGTAATTTAAGCTACGTAAACAAACAGACCAAAAAAGTAAAATTAATGCTTTACAGGTTGTACTATTTGAGAAAAATATTGACTACATGCTAAGGATATTGTACTTTTCTTGTATCCAGTCTGCCCTCAGTTATGAAGTTTTATGCTATGGTGGAATTTATAAAACTGCACTTAAACCTACGTTTAGGTTGCAAAATAATAAAGGGTACAACCATTCCACAAAATAATTAAATAGGTATGATAAATACTGTGAATTGAATATATTTTCTTTTAATTATTACTGTAATAATAATCAGCAAATGCATTATTTCCATTTATAGTCAAGGAACAAAAATCATTAATAAAAGAAAATGTTCTGTACCTAAGACTGACTCTTGAGGCATGCCATATATAATAGTCATTTTAGAACTAATAGTAACATATATTTTTACAACTTGTGTTCTGTTATGTAAATGGTTTTTGAACCATTGTAGAACAGTGCCTCTGATTCCAATATGTTCTAATTTACAGAATAAAATCTTATGCAATATAGTGTCAAATGCTTTTTAAATATCCAGAAAGATAGTAAGGGTTTATTTTTTGTCAATATTTTTATAAATGATTTTAATAAAGCTGAGTAAGGCATTTTCGGCCCCTAAGCCATTCCTAAATCCAAAGTAATTTGGTGAAAAAAAATTGAATTTTGTAAGAAAGTTTTTTTTGACCAGTTTTCTAAAACGTTCCCAAAAACTGAGATTACTGATATTGGCATATAATTAGAAAATATATTTTTATTTCCCTTCTTATATATATATGTACTACAACTGCATTTTTAATTTTCAAAAAATTTTTGCCAGTAAAAATTCCTTTAGCGATAAATTATAAATATGCGTTAGGGGTAATATATCCTTACACTTTTTTAAAATAGTTGCAGATACCCCATTAATTCCCACACTTTTATTATATTAAAATTTCAGAATTATATTTAATATCGCATTTCCAGTTGCATGAAATAAAAAGATGGATATTTCTATTTAGGCTTTTAGGGTTGGGTTGGGTTGTTTTACCTCTGAGCGGCACTTTTTTGCACACCATGGGCTAAATGGCCAGGTCACATGGATCCCGAAGGCTCAGAGAAGGTTGGGGGAAGGGACCCACTGGAACAGCTGTTGGGAGAGAGATGGTAGCCTCCCGTCAAGGCCATCCAGTGTGTTCTTTAACGTGCACAGGGTATGGCTCTCCCGCACACGGGGCCACGACTTAACGTCCCATCCGACGGACGGCGGCCTTTCCAAGCCTACTGGTGTCCCCTACTCCGTGGGCAGGGCGGGGAAATTTGCGGAGATAAATCTCAACGCTGACCCAGCTGGGACTTGAATCTGGGAACTACAGATTACGAGCCTGGCGCGCTACCAACTGAGCCACCCCCGCCCCATTTAGGCTTTTAGATTGAACTCTCAATGTTTTCTGTAAGACTAATAAAGTGCATATTAGTCATTTGCTAATGACTTTATCTCCAGATCACTGTTTAATTTGTCCAAAGAATTTGAAAGAACTGTGAATTTTTTACCATTATCGATTAAATTATTCACTAACTGCCATTTTTTTTTACTATCTCTATGGAAATTAAGAATTTGCCTTCTATAATAATTACTTTTAGCATTTACAATTGTCGCATCATGCTTATTTCTAATGATTTCAAAATTTGTCTCATAATGATTATATGGCTATTTTTTGTAATATTAATACATTTTATCTCTCAGTTTAATTATATTTCTATCATCAGTAAACCAGAGATTTTTGCTACTTACCTTCCTTTTACCAGTGTATTGTTCAGAACAGTGGTTCTCAACCTTTTATGCTTCATGTACCCCCTGGAAATGTGTATGTAACTGGCGTACCCCTTATTTAAATAGATAAAACTATATGGTATAACAGTGGGAACAAAATAAAACATATGTGTAACATATATCTAGCGACTTTTGAGCTCTCACAGTATACCACAAAAATTTTTACCATGTACCCCACGTTGAGAACCCCTAGCTTAGAACATTCAATTTGTTCCAGTAATTGATTCTGAAACATTTTGTAAGCAGAGCTAGGATTACGGCATATGATATTGCATCTCAGTTGCATTTATTTAAATTATCACATAAAACAAAATAGTTTATTCTATATGCAATATTATGAGGTTTATTTTGAGAATGACAACTATCTTAATTAGGAAATTCAATTTTAACCCTTTGCACTTGGTTTTTTTCGCTATAGGAAAGTAGCAACGCAATTTTTTTTTACTAAAAAGTTGATGAAATTTTTTACAACATAAAAAAAATCATACATAAATTAACGGATAGAACTATTTTATTTCAGTATTTCATACATTTTTACATTACACAAGACCTAATATTGAATATCAAGTTTTGTAATTATGCCTCGTGTGATATATTAGGAAGCAAGATGCATTCTTCGTTTGTCAGGACAAGTGTTATGAACCTGTTGAAAATCATCTCTTAATTGATTGACCAGTGATTCAACGTATTTCAAATGATTAAAAGGACATTCATTTCTTTGCTTTTTTTTACAAGTTTTTATATATTTATAAGATATATAGTTAATATAAGATATATGAATTAAACATCTAAAATGTAAATACAATAATTATAACACAATTATTGTTGCCTCTCAGTCGCCATTCGAGTTGCTGCATCAAACCTAGTGGTGACTGAGGGTTGCCTCTTGAATGAAAGGGTTAATAGCTACAGGATAATGGTCAGATATCAGTTCTCACTATTGTGACACTAATATCAGTAACATTTGCTTTCCTACCAAAAACATGATCTAGACATGAAATAGTACTTGTTTCTCTAGTCTCACTAGTTACATAGGACTGGAATCCCTGAGATGAGAGTAGTCTAAATATTCATCTACATAATCATTTTTTAACTAGCTTATATAGGTTATATAGGTTTATAGTATACCCTACTATGACTACACAACAGTTTCAATTACATATTCCACATGCCTCAGAATGAAAGGGAGACTACTTGTATATGTATTACATACTACAAGTCACTGGGTGGACAACATAGTACATGGAGTTCTGGAATTTCCACACTATCAGAGAATACCAAAGCTAAGGAATGTTAAAAGAACCATTCTTATTTACACGATTACAAAATAGGAATAAATGCACAGAAGTTTAAAAATATACAGAAATTTAGACAAATCATGTTCATTCAAAAAAAATGCAATAATAGTTAAATTGTTTAATTTTTCTGATTTCTGGTTAAAGCCACCAGGGAAATGAAAAAATTAGGATTGTATCCCAGGTTCCTTGTGCTAAAAATGTTTTTAAAAGTGTCAGTTATCAGTTAAATGTGTAGCTCTATAATCAAAATAGAGTAATAATGTATGACTATAGAACCAGTGCTAGGCAATCTTTAATAATGGTATATTGAGTATCCTTCTTTTCATATTTCTTTAAAGCAATGCTTGGCACTGTCCAAGACTTTACTGAAAATATTTTAATATTCAAGGCTGGTCTCCACATGCAAGCCTTTGGTTGATATCTCTAACAACAGCAGGAAGATCTATCACTGAATCCACAACATAATGAGCACCAGCTTCAGTAAGAATTGAATAGGAATGGTTCAGTTTAAACTCCAGCTCATCTTTTGGTGCTTCTTCTAACTGTTTTTCAGTCATCCCCATGTAATTGCTCTGAAATGTAAATAATTTGATGAAAGATTCTTATCATAAAACCAATGCACAATTCATTTCAGTAAAGGAAACAAAATTTACTCAAAAACAAAATCTTGCTTCATGTCAGTCATCATGATGTATCAGCATTATTATGTGCAGAAATCAATATCAATTGTAGCTGAAATAAGGAGCTGCATACACTAGCCACTGAATTAGAAACTTTTATGCAGATGTACATAAACGTCACTTGCGCAGCATATATGCAAAATATGCAGTCACGTGCATCACCACAAGATCTAGGCAACTATTTAAGACTGTTGCTCATCAGTAATTGTCAGTAGTGTTGATCACAAACAAAGTATCAAAAACAAAAGAAAGGGGAAAAACAAAGTATCTTTCAGGTTTCGATTAAGGTTTTATTACGGGTGCCTGTCTGCCTGGAGCGATGATTTTAAAAATAGAAGAGCTGGCTAGTTTCTTAAAAGGCGAGATATCTTGGGTCTTTAATCAGTGGAAAAATAACCCACATTGCTTGTCAAAGAGGCTTAAATGTGGTGTGAAGACAATCTGCCAGGAACAAGACTGCCGTCGTTTCAGAAGGCTTGTATAGAGAAACAACTTCCTGTGTGCAGCAATTGACCAAAGCATTCAATGAAGGCTGTTCCTGACCCATATCTCAGTGAACTATGCACAGGGAATTGAAGAGGATCGGTATTAGCAGTCACATGCCTATACGGAAACCACTGATATCTGCGAAGAACTGGAAAGTTCGTCTACAGTGGTGTCAGGAACACCATGACTGAACACTGGAAAAAAGTCACGTGGTCCGATGAGTCATAGTACACTTTTCTATACCGATGGTAGGCAGAGAGTTTGGCAGGAGCCCCATGAAGCAATGGACCCAACTTGCCTTGTAAAAACACAACTCAAGGTTCTCAGTTGCAAATGTCATGTGTGGCAGTGTCATGGTGTGGGGCACATTCTGTTGGTACAGAACAGGTTCGCTGATATTGCTGGAAAGTGTGTGGCCCTGTGGGTGGGTTGTTTTACCTCTGAGTAGCACTTTTTTGTACACAATGGGCTAAATGGCCAGGTCACAAGGACTCCGATGACTCAGAGGTTTGGGGGAGGGGACCCACCAGATGGTAGGCTCCCATCAAGGCCGTTCAATGTGTTCTTTAAGATGCACAGGGTACGGTCCCATGAATGGGGCCACATTTTAATGTCCCATCTGATGGAGAGCAGTCTTTCCAAGCCCATCTGTGTCCCCTACTGACCAAGGGCAGGGTGGGGAGTTTTATGGAGATAAATCTCAATGCCAGCCCATGTGAGACTCAAACCTGGGAATTGCATATTATGAGCCTGGTATGCCACTTCCCATGTGTGGGTTGGGTTGTTTTACCTCTGAGCGGCACTTTTTTGCACACCATGGGCTAAATGGCCAGGTCACATGGACCCCGAAGGCTCAGAGAAGGTTGGGGGAGGGCACCCACTGGAACAGCTGTTGGGAGACAGATGGTAACCTCCCATCAAGGCCATCCAGCGTGTTCTTTAACGTGCACAGGGTATGTCTCTCCCGGACACGGGGCCACGGCTTAACGTCTCATCCGATGGACGGCGGCCTTTCCAAGCCCATCGGTGTCCCCTACTGACCGTGGACAGGGCGGGGAATTTTGCGGAGATAAATCTCAACGCTGACCCAGCTGGGACTCGAACCTGGGAACTACAGATTACGAGCCTGGCGCGCTACCGACTGAGCCACCCCCGCCCCTCCCATGTGTGGGAGAAAGTCATATCCTGTGCATGTTAAAGAACACAATGGACGGCCTTGACAGGAGGCTGTCCAGTGGGTCCTCTCTCCAAAATCTTCTTTGAGCCCTTGGTTCTTGCAACCTGGCCATTTAGCCCATTGTGTGTGAAAAAGTGCTGCTCAGAGGTAAAACAACCCAACCCTGTTCTTTGACCTAAGTTCCTTAGTCCCTTAAAGCTTCACTTCCACTGAAGTAGCAACAAGTACTTCAATTTCTTTCATTTTACTCTCTTTTCTGGTTAAACTTATTTCATTATTTTCCATATTCCTAAAATTATTTTTATCATTCATGACATAATTTTCCATGAGTGAAACTGAAACTGCTAAGAGAGGTTTTTTTTTTTTCCCAGGAAGAATGCACTGTGTTCAGTGGAATCAAACAGAAGACACATGTGACACTAATTGGATATGCATGTGTGTCTTTGCAATGCCTTGTCTGCTGGTGATAAACAACTGATTGCATAACTACATTTGTCATTTAGTACAACTTTACACTTTTATTAAATATTTTTTTTTATTTCTTAGTTTCATTTATCATTTCAATCTCTACTGAATTTTCCTGACAAGGCAGCCTTTCAACTTATTGCTGTGGTTTTTTTTTTAAGTTAGTGAACACATGCGTAACCTTAAAGCAACCAAAGGCTACCAGATCCAACAGACTATGCAGCTTAGTTCTCAAAACAAGTCTATCCTGAGCTACAGGTTGCTGCCTTTGGCCACTGTAAGACAATTCTAACAAGTTCTCTTTGACATTGTCTGCCCACTTCATCCTAGGTCTCTCCCTTTTCCTACGATCTTTTGATTCGCTGCTTATAGCCTTATTCACTAATCTACAGTTATGTATATGAGCAACATGGCCAAACCAATGCAGCCTCTCTTAGCATAATATGTTGCTCAAATGTGGTTGCTGACTCCTTTGTCTAACCTAATCATTACTAACAAAGTCAAACCACATAATTTCCAAGATACTGCATAACCATCTAGAATCATAGGCATCAAGCTTACAAAGATCTTGCTTACAAAGTTTCAAAGTTTCACTACCACAACTAACATTAGAGACTAAACTATTATATAGTGTAATTTTAGTCTTTAGGGGTATGTACATTACTTTCTATATATTCTAAACAGTCCCAGTAGTAATTCCTATTCTTCTGTTTATTTCATGCTGCACATCACCAGTTACACAGCTCTTGAGACAATTAAATTGATGCATCTCCTAAAGAGTGCAACCATTCAAAACAACTGAAGCACAACTTGCCAGACCAATTTTGATCACTTCAGTTTTAACTCCATTTATCACAAAATCTACTCTATTACCAAACTCTTTGTCAGCCTAAACAAAGGAGTTCATCTAATCAACATCATTTGCCAAAATGGCTAAATCATCAGCATAATCTAAATCAGAAATAAATCTCTACACCATTTAAGGCTCAAATCTGCCTCTTGCAGGAAATTCTGCATAACACAATCAATAACCAAACTGAAGAGAAAAGGAGGCAAAATGCTGTATGTCAACTTCCATTAGCAATGCTAAACCAATTGCTACAAGCCTTACCAACTCTCACACGTGACTCAATGTTATTATAGAGAGCTTTAATTATGCCAAATAAGTTCTCTGGTATGTCATATGATCTCATGATCAACCACAAACTATGACAATCAACAGAGTCAAAAGCCTTTCTGAAATCTATAAAGCTAGAAACCATAGGTTTCTGGAACTCTAAACATTTCTCAAGAATCTGCCTAAGTGAAAATATTTTATCTATACATCCCCTAGCATTTCTGAATCCACACTGCTGATCAAGCAGTTCCCAATGAACTAAATTCTTAATTCTGTTAAGCACAAAACTGGGAAGGAATTTACCTGAGATTTCTTAATTTTGCTACTTCTTGGCTTTCCAATAAAAAAAAAACTCAAACTGTTTATCATTTCCTGTGAATGTGTAAGATCTTGGATGTATGAAAGGAGGATTTGCTTGTCTTGGAAAAAAGTCTACCTGCATTCTGATGGGTGGGTGGGTGGGTGGAGGGATTATATTTTCTCAAGGGATTTTTAACCTCTCCTCTCTGCTGCTATACAAGAGGGTATAATTTCTCCTTCAGCAAAATTTTATTTTGAAAAAATTATTAATTCATCAGTTTACATTGAATGATTATAGAAAGGTTTTAACTTTCCTCCTTCGAAAAGTATTGGCTACATTAGGCTTTATGCATGTAATTTGTACACACTTTACCAGGAAGATCACCTAAGTGCAACATCAAAATAAAAAGTGTGATGTGTGTCACAAATAGCAGCCAAGAAGATAGCGTTTGAACTTTGCAAAAGCCATCTGATGCAATATTGGCCTTGCTTTAAACAGTGCCACAGAATTAGAAAAAGCAATAATTGCTCTGTTTCAGAGTATTTTATTATTCAGAAAGATTTTTATTATTACTGATATGTAATAACTAATTTTGTTCATTAGATCTTCCAAAAATTAAGCCATAATTACACTCAGATTTTTTTTCACTATACCACTCTGAAAAAGTATTATTCGTGTTTCTCATTTTGGCTAGAAATTTCTATAAAAATTCAAAATTAAATGCAGCCTAATTTGATATATAGCACTATCTATTTCTGCTCATTATTTATCTACTGAAAAGTTCTAATTTTGCTTTAGCTGAGCACAGTGAATAAATACTTAGCCTCCATTCTGTTAGGATGAGCTTAGGAAGAGTTAACTAGTATTCAATTTAATATTTACCAAAGCATTTTATATCCTTCAGCTATTACGTTTTCAAATACTCTATATTGAAATTAATCTAAAATGTTTCACTAATATAAAATTCAGTCAATATTATATTAAAATAAAAATTTTATCATTCATAAAACTACATGTAATTTAAAAGTACTACTTGTTAAAATTAACTATAAGCCAATGTTTAGACTGTTGCAGTAAAAAGCAACCTAGGCTGCTCAACCACCAGATTTGAATCTCATTTCTACTTCTAGGTAAAGCTAGTATTTTAACTTTTTTGCTTATTATGCATAGTTTGTTATATAATATACATTGCATTTATATGCATGCTGTTTAATTAATCAGATTTCAAGTTTGCATGATATTTAGGAAAAATTCCATGCATTAGTTATGTAAAAAAACGTTTTGCTGGAAGTCATCTTTAGTTGACTAATACTTTATTTTAGTATATTTGACAGACACAAAGTTCTAAATGTCAAAACATCCTGAATTACAAGAAATGAAAGAATTTAACAGTCTTATGAAATAAATCATACGGGAAAATACTGAAAGAAACTGTAGTTCTTATAATAAATACATCTTGAAAGTGTTGTGTGAAAATTTTATTTACTGTTTGCCCCAGAGCAGAACTATTGTCAAATACTAAAAGTTTAATAGTCTGTATCAATAAATGTGGTCAAAAGACCATATCACCATACATAACTTACAAGCAGAGAGTAAATTATTCAATTCCTTAATTTGATATCCCAGTTTTTACAATGAAAAATATAACTTACAGTTTTGGCAACACCTACAGTCCAGCATCTTGCAGCCAATCCTTCCCTAATTCCATCTACCGTATCATCTACCTAAGGAAATCAAAATATTATTTATGTCCACTAATATTCGAACTTCAAAAATTTGTGATGATTGCAAATTCTCCCAAATATCGAAATATTCAAAGATTCCTAACACTGTACAGGGCCATTGATTTCCCTTGGAATTGAATATTTAAACTATTTGCGCCTTCATTTGAATAAACTACACCGAAGAGCCAAAACATTATGACCACCTGCCTAATAATGTTGGTCCTCCACGTGCTGCCAAAACAGCTCTGACCTGGTGAGGCATGGATGCTACAAGATTTCTATAGGTATCTTGTAGTATCTGGTACCAACATGTTACCAGCAGATCCTTTAACTCTTGTAAGTTATGGTCTATTGTAAGTTATGGCTCTTGTAAGTCGGTGGTTGAGCCACCGCAGATCGGATATGCTGTTCCAACACAAACCATATTTGCTCGATTGAATTGATGTCTGGGGAATTTGGAGACCAGAGCAATACTTGGAAGTATTCCTCATGTTCCGCAAACCAATCTCGAACAATCTGGGCAGTGTGGTATGGCGCATTATCCTGCTGAAAGAAGACACTACTAGAGGAATATACCATTGCCATGAAAAGATATACCTGGTCTGCAACGATGTTTAGATAGGTGGTAGATGTCATAGTTTCCTGCACATGAATGACTGGACCCAGGGTTTCCAGCAGAACATTGTCCAAAGCATTACACTTCCTCCAATGGCTGTTTTTGTCCCATGGTGAATCCTGGTGCTAACACTTCCCCAGGTAAACAACGTACACATACCCAGCTGCCCACATGGTGCAACAGGAAACGAGATTCATCGGACCAGACGATCTTCTTCCAATCATTCAAAGTCCAGTTTTGATGTTCATATGCCCATTTTAGGCACTTCTGATGGTGAATCAAGGTTAGCATATGCACTCGGAGTGGCCTGTGGCTACAGTACCATTTTTAGCAGGGTTTGATGTCTCATGGTGAATCCTGGTGCTACCACTTCCTTTTTTATTGCGATATGTATAATCTAGCAATTTACACACTACTCCCATCATTGACACATTACTCCCATCACAGCATTCAAATTATGGGCAAGTTGCAGCACAGTATCCCTTCTGTTGGCTTGTACCATACGGGATAGTCACCTGTAGCATTGATCGGCCCACATCTTGCCGGTGGTTCATGGTTTTTTTACCCTCAGACCATTTTTTAATGGTACTAACCACAGCTGACCATGAGCACCCCACAACAAGCCTTGTCATCTCGGTAATGCTCTGATCCAGTTGTTTGGCCATTACAATTTGGCCTTTGTCAAACTAACTTAAGTCTGCTGCCTTTCCCATCTGAAGAACAAGAATAACACTGATTAACAGAGCTCAGTATCAGGTGTTATTTATATCATTTCATGATCTTACATGTGCTATTGTTTACCTGCAGTTGTTCTGATTTACATAAAGATGCGTTGGTCATAATGTTTTGGCTCTTTGGTGTATGTTTTAACTTTTCAATCCTAGTCCTTCAAGAAGCTTTATATAATAATACAGATCGAATTTTTCTTATGGAGATCCAATATGTACTTTAGCCTCTACTTCAACCATGGTGATTATTAGAAGCTCAATTGTATGATAATTCATTCCAGTAACCCAGCAAAAAAATAATGACAGTAGCTCTTCATGTCATTATTATTTTTAAACTCCTTTATTATTAAAGTGGAAACATGGAAAAACATTGTGAGTTGCTAGATTATACATATCGCAATAAATTCTTGAAAAATAGTTTTCTTTTACAGTGTCACAATACTATGTCGAAACAGACTTTTATATTGGAGAAATTTATGTTTTTAATTTGTTGTAAAATTCTTCATACTACACTAATATTTGAAAGTTTATGACCAAACTCAGAAACCTGAATAACATTTTAATGAATTAAAATAATCAAACCACATTTATGTCATGTATGACACAAGGTCTCTCTGACGCTCAAAACAAATTTATATAAAACCACATTTAACATGCAAATCATGTAATAAGATAAGAAAAAAAAGCTATCTTGGGAAGGATGTTTGATGCTTGAATTTAATATAGCCATCATTCTGACAATATCGCATAAAACTATTTGAATGATTCTTTGAGGTGGAGAAGAATAGAGAAAATAAAGGTAGACCAAAGTATTTGGAAGTGATCAGGTGACTAAATGACAGTCACAGTGTTGTAAGGCAAACCCTGCAACCAATTTCAAAACACCTATATGGCTCTTGAAGACCTGTCAAGGTCCTTTTAAGGTAAGGTTGCCAAGTTTCAATTTTGAGAATATGAGGTAAAGTCTTCATCAAAATATATGGCATATGGATCATGTAAAAGATCCTAAAAAGATATAGACAAGAGTGAAAAATCTATAAATAGAGTCTAGCTTTCATTTAAAAAATTAAATAATAATGCAACTTCAATTAAAGAAGCCATTAACAGAAATAAATACAAGATAAAGTTGTAATAAGTATATAAAATTATATACATATATTACTCCTCAAGCAGCTGATGTTGTAGATCTGACTGTAGACCATCAGCAAAATACACTATAGAGAAGATCTGTGAGGAAGGTGGGATCTCTAAAGAAAGACAAGAAACATCCATAACTAATTTGGAACTCAAACCCAGATGATCTGCAGCTAAGCATGCCAACCACTCAGCCCTGTTACACTAAGTTATTTATTCAAAGTTCGATTTCAGCATGTGCAATATACTGTTTTGCAAGGGGATAAGATTAAAAAATTAATAATTGTTAACTTTGGAAATTTACATTTATGTTTCAAATATGTAAACTAAAAATATTGAAAAAGTCTTAAAATATAACTGAAAACACCCATTTCTGCATAAAATAAAAGCCAAAACTTAATCCTAGATGATTGATAAAATAACTCCCCCATAATGGGAAAATACATAATATTAAGATGCAGGACATTGAAAATAAATTGAACAATAAAAATAATTACATAGGAAAGACAATGGATGTGTCATCCAACATTAAACTTTTAAATCAAAGAACACAAATATGACATTAAAAATCAAATTCGAAATACAGCACTAGCTCCCACAGCAATCCAAATTATCTACCCTCTGCCTTAACTGAAATTTAAAAAATTGCAGCACTAAATACTAAATTCCAATTAAATTATTTGGAAAATTTGTTTATAATACAAACAGTTACTTAGTTTGCAACACATAAAATAAAAACCCTCCCACCCACTTGGAACCTTTTATTGCAAGACTATAATTTTAAAATTTAATGCTGTCATCAGAGGATCATCAACATATACACTCATGAACCATAACATTATGACCACCTGCCTAATAAAGTGTTGGCCCACCTTTTGTTATAACCACTTGCACCCATCGTGGCATTGATTCGATTAGACCATGGAAGACATTCTTGTGTATTCTGTACCAACTGAACAGAGTGTATTCCACTGCATTCCATAAATATTCGATGGGATTCAAGTTGGGGGAATTTGGGAGCCAGGGGAGCACATGTATTACTTGGATACTGTCCTCCAACCATTTCTGCAGAATGCGGGCCTTGTGACATGGGGCATTGTTTTGCTGAAAGAGTCCAGTGTCATCCAGATACACAATCACAATGTAGGGCACCACTTGGTCTGAGACAGTGCCTAGGTTGGATGTAGCGGTGAAGGTGTGTTCAATGGGGATCCAGTGATGTCCATGAGAACAATCCCCATACCATGATACTGCCACTACTGTCCTGTCATCAACATAATCATCATTATCCTCAAGCAGCCATGGGCTATGGAGATCCAACCAGACCATGCAGTTTAATTCTCCAAGCATATCTGTCCTGAGCTATATCTGCTGCATCCAGCCACTGCACACCAATTCTAACAAGGTCCTGTTTGACATTGTCTGCCCACCGCATCCTAGGTCTCCCCCTCCTTCTGAGATCTCTAGGCACACTGTTCATAACACTATTCACCAATCTATAATTATCCATATGGGCAACATGGCCAAACCAGCGGAGTCTCTCTCTGCACAATATGCTGCTTAAAGGAGGTTGCAGATTCCTTTGCCTAACCTCATCATTAGTTACAAAGTTAAACCACCTAATACCCAAGATACTACGTAAGCATTTAGAATAATTCTGCCTCCTCTGCTCCTTTTTTCCTAAAAGAGTACTGTTAGTTTCCAAAAAAGCCTGTTTAAAACGGCCCCATTCTTCCTCAACTTCAGTAGTAAGCAAACCATGACTGTCATAATGACTAACCTATCATGGTAATTAGCTATAACTGGTTCATTCAGAGCTTCAGTATTAAAGGTAAATTTTTTAACTTTAGCACAACACTTTTTAAGTTTAAGTTGCAAGAGACTTTTAACAAGGTAATGGTCAGATTCAATATCAGCTCCCCTATATGCCCTGGTATTCCTAACTAGCCCATTTGCTGTTAATTAATATATAATCAATCATCTTATGCATGGGTGAAACCCATGTGTATTTATGTATGTCGCAGTGTTTGTAATATGTGTTAGTTATTCTGAAACCATTGAGTTTACTTACCTGTAGGAGACGTTGCCCATTGCCATTGCAGTTATCAATACCAAAAGGGCCTATCACCCTTCCCCAAAGGTCAGAGTCAGTACCAACTTTGGCATTTCATGTGCCCATGTTGAAACTTTGGATCCTGGACTTGCTTACTTTGGCATTGAAGTCACCTAGAACAAGGGTAATATCTCCTTTCTTGACAGAATTCAAAATATCCTGAAGTTGCCCGTAAAACCAATCCTTCTCATCCTCATTGGGGGCATAACAGCAGATAACATTCAAGTATTTAATGCTTGTCTGAAACTTTGCTGTAAGAAATCTTTCAGTAATGCACTCATATCGTAGAAGAGCATCACTAGCATGTCTGCTGATGCTTTCCATCCTCCCTCCCTGTAAACAGAAATTTAAAGTTATTTTTAAGTATCTCATCTTTACCTGTCCATCTGGTCTCTTGCAAGCCTAGAATATCTAGGTTATAGCGCTGGAATTCCTGCATGAGGACATCAAGAGAATAACCTCTATGTAATGTCCTCACGTTCCTGCAGAGAGAAAATGATTAGTAGGATTTTTAAAGAAATTAGATTTATTGAGATTGGTAGGGCCAACAATATCAAACAGTCACCTGATCGCAGGCATGGGGCAAAGACCTGTTCCTCCTCCGCTAAAGGCTGAAGTCACTGATGATGGTAGGAACTTCAGGCACCACCTTTTCAAGTGGACTTTTTCAAGAGCCAAATGGCCTGCCTGAGACACATTACTCCAGTTTAGGCTTGACGATGCCCAACTAGCTAAGTAAGGTTCAGGTACCTGTGATGGCCTCTGATTAGGATTATCCACCAGCTGATATAAGGTATCCCATGCCTCTGGATTGGATTGGATTGTTTTACCTCTGAGCGGCACTTTTTTGCACACCATGGGCTAAATGGCCAGGCCACAAGGACCCCGAAGGCTCAGAGAAGGTTGGGGGAGGGGACCCACTGGAACAGCTGTTGGGAGACAGATGGTAGCCTCCCGTCAAGGCCATCCAGCATGTTCTTTATCGTGCACAGGGTATGGCTCTCCCGCACACGGGACCACAGCTTAACGTCCCATCCGACGGACGGTGGCCTTTCCAAGCCCATCAGTGTCCCCTACTGACCGTGGGCAGGGCGGAGAATTTTGTGGAGATAAATCTCAACGCTGACCCAGCTGGGACTCAAACCTGGGAACTACAGATTACGAGCCTGGCGCACTACCAACTGAGCCCCCCCCCACCCCCCCATGCCTCTGTTCACTTAGGGCTGGCAACCCATAAGCAAACAGAAAACACAGCGGCAGATTCTCCCTCAACAGAGGTCCACCAATGCAGCAAGTCCAGGATCCATAATCAAGCTCAAATCCATAAAGAAGTCCAGTCTAGTAGGTATAAATGGTCAGCACCAGGATCCTGTGAAGTTGACCACTCCTCAGCAGGGTTGAAAAAAAAGGAAAAAGTATAGATGACCTGATCATACTGATATGACTGATATGTATGATGATCATACTGATATATCATACTGATATAGATATACTGATAGGACCCTACTGAGAAGGTCATAGATGACCTGATCAGTAGGCCATACTGAACTGGCAGCCCTCCCCTTCTGTTCCCTTCCAAAAGAGAATATCTCTTTTGAAAGGTACTAACGGCCTGCACCACGAGAAGACAGGGTCGGACATTAGGTACTAGACCTGGCCGGTTCTGTGCATCATCACTAGGGATTGGTACACAGCTCTCCTTCCAGTTTATGCCTAGCTACCATACCATCCAACTATACAGTCTGGTTGCAGCTGTTCACCTGCATGGCATCAAATACAGATCTATCCATCAGCATGGTACAACTGGAACCTAGACTCATTAGACCAGGAAATTCTTTTCCAGTCATGCGGTCATGGTGCTCCCATGCTTGCTGCAGGCAGAGCTGTCAATGATGGATGGCCAACATGGGCACATGAATTGGCCACTGACTCTGTAGAACCACCTGCAGTAGTGTCTACTGAATCGTGTGCTTGGAAACATTTCTTTGTGTACCATGGTTGTAGTCTGCTATTAATTGAGGGATCATGATTACCTATTGCACTGGACAGTATGTGCCAACTGGCATTCACCTTGACTGTCAACAAATGGTGGTCTCCCTTTTCCTTTTTTTGTGGGGGGCATGCTGGGTGAATGTCCCTCTTCAGAACATTCCTGCCACAGCTCCACTATCGTGGCACTTGAACAGCCAACAATGCCTGCAATTGCTGAAATGCTGCCTCCACTTTCTCCATACTGATAATCATTAGTTGCCCAAACTGATTTCTGCGTGTTCAACTGTGTGACAAACCATGCGTTCAAGCTAATTTGAATAAAGTCCTTCCCTTTCCCCATTGTACAAGCTTCATACTGATCAACTGATATGCCCTGCCTCTGCTGTCTATGTGTATTCTGTACCAGTTGGTTACGCCACTGCTATATGCTGTGGAACACATCCACTCATGAAGACAAGGGTGATCATAACGATCTGGCCCATGAGTTTATACTCTCAGTTAACCATACTTCTCAACTGATGAAATTAAAAATGTTGGATTAATGAACGTGTGATGGGGGAATAAGTCGACATTTTTAGCTAGATATGATGAAGTGATTTTAGATTAAATGTTGCGATGATTTCAGCCTAGATATCAAAAGGATCCACTTATACAGTGCTATGCTGAAATTAACTAATACATATTAAGGAAGACATCACTCTGAAGTTAACGTTGATCCGTTTTAGAGGAAAAATTGTCTTGAGCCGGGTGGTATATGAACCCACGACCTCGTGATAACATGTCAGATGCTCTGGACCACTGAGCTACCGGCCGCAAATCGAGATCTCTGCTAATTGATCTATGAACTTTCTACCAACAGTACATAATTCTCTGTGTCTCATGAAGTTATTTGTCCCAGCTGCTCAGTCTCAAGAAACAATGGCAAGCATGTCATGAAGATGGTAAGTATATTCTGAGTATACAAATGTTTAAATTGAAGAGATATTTTTCGACATATATAATGAATATTAATGAAGATATCACTTTGAAGTTAATGTCGATTAATTTTAAAAGAAAAATTGTCTTGAGACAAGTGGGACATGAACCCACGATCTTCTGATAACACGCCAGGTGCTCTGGACCACCAAGCTACCGGGTCAGGTCGCCGATCAAGATCTCCTCTAATTGATGCAATGAACTTTCATAGTTCATAGCATCAATCAAATTAAAAAATATATATATATTTTATTTTTTAATTTGATGCATATTTTATTAAACTGCAATATAAATAATTTGATAAAGCCATCTGACTGTCCTTTCTTAGCAGCACTAAATGGTATTGTCGATTTGCTTGTTAATGTTCCTATTTGCTGAAGCAACCTTCTGATTTAAGCTCAGAAGTTTGATTTGAACTATTATTAACAAATTTTCCCTTAAATTTTCGAAAATCTTCCAAAAAAAAATGTTATTTTTAAAAACGGTAGATTTTGGAAATAATTACAAAGTACATACAACCATTTTTTCCCCCCATTTCACACTCTTTTCTGTCATAAACCTATTTCAGCATTACCAAAATTATTTTTATCATCTTTCCCACTCTTAAAATCGAAACTGGAAGTAAAAACATCTTTCTTAGAAATTCTGGGTGCAGCTGCATTCAATTACATTATGGGTCACTGAGGCAAATGGCTGAAACATGCTATCTCCGTTCTGTATAAGTGGCTTCCATATTTTTACAGTTTTAGTCCAGCATATTAGATTCCTTTGAAAAGTTAGTATTTACTTTTTTTATATTTAAACTCTCCCTGTCTTTAATAGGTTGCATAGCAACAATGCACAGATTTTACAAACCAAACTTTAGGTGCTGCCAGCAAAGAGAGAAATGATGATACTGTCTTTGTTTTTAACATTTAATAACAAGTTTAGACAAGCTATCAAACATGTCATAGCTCATTAACTTTGGAGAAATGAGTGAAAATGTACAGGCCTGTGCCAAGAACTTTTTGAACACTTCTAAAAATAATGTGAAATAGCAGACTTTCTTCACTCTTACAAGAAAAAAGGTAATAAATTAAGCCTTCAATTGAGTATTGCAGTTGGATGACATCAGTTCTTAAGGTTTTGAAATTTATCATAAGTAGCTATCCCTATATTTAAGAACCTAATGACACATTCAGATGATTTTGTCCATTTAAAACACTGTATAATCCTTTAATTAAATCTATTATTGTACTTTAAACATGCCATGGATTGGAATCAACTTATTAGACCTTTATTAATTGTATAAAAAATTTGCAAAAAAATTATTTTAACTTACTTTTATTATTGATTCAATTTGATGAACTCCTAATCTCATAGCACAAGTCCAAACCATGTATGGGCAAGGTCTAGCATCGGGTACTTCATCTGCTGCTACATTAGCTTCAGCTGTGAAGCCCTGTTGTGTAGAAGACTGCTTTAACACATTCAAAATTTCAGTAGGAAAGCCAGTTGTAGTTCCTATTTTCAGATTATATTCTTGATGCAGCTCTTGTACAGTGTCTGTTACACCTAAAAATTTTAGTTCCAGTATCAGTATCATCACTGGGTATATTTAATTAATCAGTTTGTGCAAACTTAAATTTTAAACAAAAAAAACTTAAATTTACTATTAAAAATTAATAGTATTCGTTTTAGTCAGCAAATGAATGCAAAACTGACAATAATACATTTAGAGACAATATTCAGTGCATGAATAAAATTAAAACTAATTTGAGCACAAAATAAAACAATCACTCCATTAATATTTAAAAAAAAATGGTTATAAAACTCATAAATGAGAATTTATTGCAGAAGAACCCTTCAATTTTAGCTAATACTAATTTGACCTGAATTACTTTACTAACTCATTTTGGCTATGTATCTTAAATTTTATGGTTTAACTGTATAATTTACAAACATGAGGATAGCCATCTGTCAGTCCAAGATGTCACACTTGGATCCTGCAAAAACATTCAACTGAAAGATACACTTTAAATTTTAGATAAGTGAAACGAATTAGGTGAACCTATTTAGCTACATTAGTAAGTGTGCTCTGGTTTTTTTGCCATCACTGACTGAAAGTTACGTTCATAAAATAATTTGCTCTATACAGACAGTTTTGAAGCTCCCACATTTTATTTGCGAATGAACCCAAATATAAATGATTATCACTGTAGTGAGATTGATCCCTTCTTATTGAAATGGTTGCTGGCCTATGCAGAGAGGTTATTTCCATCCAGAGGCTTTGATGTTGTGCATCTGAATAACCCAAGGTATATTACTTAGTATGTGGTTATAAAAGCTGGGTTCTCATTAGGTATAAATAGTGCACAAGCACCCCAACACTTACATTCGCATGCTAAAGCTTCATAGCAAAACCATCAGAACAATTTTTAAGCAAGTGTGAATTGCTCCTACATTAGCTCAAACAGTAGAGTAACTGGCACATAACCAAGAGATCACGAGTTCGAGTCCGGGAAGCAGATGGGTGGATTTTTCATACCAGCTCATTACCATAATATTACATGTCTTATATTTTAGTAAAAGTATAAAAAAGAAACATGAAATTCACAGCCTTTTCTTTTTGTAATTTGATATACATTTAAAACACTTAATGTGGTTTCTGCATCTGTAATTCATTATAACATACTTTGAATGTTCATGTAAAAAATTTATTAACAGAAGAGGCAAGCAAAATATCAGTAGCTGTGATACTCTCTCTTAAAGAGAGTGTGAATTTTTCACATTACCAAAACAAAATTCATTGCCAAAATTGCAAAATTCTCTCACGTCTATGTAAACAGGAATATTCAGAATCAGAAAGGTGAGTGGATATGTGAAGACACCAATGAATTTAATTCTGGCAATCCAAAAATGCACTGGGTAGGGGGAAAAATGAATGCATGACTATTCCCTGGTTAATTCCTTATTATAAGACATAAAAAGCAAGGAAAAATAAATAAAACTCAGTGAACAAGAGCCTATGACATGGAACAATGCTGCATCTGATCAAATTCACGATTGTATTGATCAAATTGGAAACTTTTGTCCACTCCAAAAAATATGAAAATTGAAACAAAAAAGTTGATAGCACTCAAAAGAGAGATCTCACAAAATATTGAAGTTTGTTTCAGATGACAAATTAGCTGAATTGAAATATGATTTACCAACTCACTTCGTGTCTCAGAAAAGCTGTAAGCAATCAAGGTAAGCTTTTAGAAGCTTACAAACCTCTTTTTACTAAACCACTTATTCTAGCAGTTCTAAAGCTTCTGCAATTTAAATTCTGGAAGATATGGCTGCTAAATTTACAGGCTTCAGTAAAATCATTAATTATACATGTATACTATTTCTCATAGTGTATCAAAAAACCAGTGCCTCAGTGAGCATTGCTCACTACTTTCTTGCCAATGTGCCTATTCTGGCACAAGCTGGGATGTGGCTGAACTCACAGTATGATCCATCACTTTCTCTCCAGTAAGTATATGTTTATTTTCTTTTTACAACTGATCAAGGGGCAGATGCTAGCCTTAAATGTAGCATAGGAAAACAAATATTGTCCCTTCAGCTACAATGCATAAAATATGTAACCAAATTAATACTATGAAATAAAAATATATTCTAATTTATTTGGCTTATACATATTTAATGGTAGAGTTCTGCAATTAATTAAAAAAATGATGAAACTTGTCAAGATATTTTTTAAATGAAATAGTGCCATAATACATTTGATACTGATGTCCAACAGTGGAATTTGGTTTGTTTCATTGTAAAATATGTTTAAATATAATATTATCTTATTTTTTATGCAATAGAGTTCACTGTAGAGAAATGGGCAGCTTCAAATAGGACATGCATGATTCAGCCTTTATCTAATAACAGCAAAAATTCTTTATTTTGATAATTACTTTTTTGAAATTTTGTTTTTTTGCACTCTGCCATAAAAAATTAAGTACTGTAAATATTTTAAGGGCACTATTTCTTGTCACCTGTAAATAGTAAACAATAAAATAATATGTTTTTGGTTTTGGCTCTTGCAGTCAACCAATAAAATTTATTTTACCATGAATTCTGAAATATACTACAGAAAAAAAATAATTGCAACACCTGGAAGGATTAATGCCATTTTATTGAAATGTAGGCAACCAGGGAGCTTTGGTTGCCTTTATCTGTGTTTGACTGCTACACACCTGCGATGATGCAGCTTGTGAAACTAATCATTTCCATATACTATCGCCTCCCTAATTTCGTCACATTTGCATAACTTCTTGCAAGTGTTGCATTTTTTATTTCCTGTAGTGTATTTGATTCTGTTTACTTACATTTAGCCCTAATTATATAAACAGGACTTTTATATTAAACTCATTTTAAGAAGAAAATAAATTATAACACTTACACTCACATCTACAGCTTGATTTACATCAACTACGGTAGCTAGGTAGTCACTGGAAGGAGAGCTATGCACCAATCCCCTGTGATGATGCATAGAACCGGCCAGGCCTAGCACCTAATGTCCGACCCCGCCTTCTCGTGGTGCGGACCGTTAGTAACTTTCAAAAGAGATACTCTCTTGTGGAAGTGAACGGAAGGGGAGGGCTGCCAGATTAGTGTGGCCTACTGATCTGGACAACTATGGCTAGTTTTCTTTTTTTTCTACCCTGCTGAGGAGTGGTCAACCACACAGGGTCCTGGTGCTGACCATATAAACCTACTGGACTGGACAGATATATGGCTCTGAGCTTGATTATGGATCCTGATTTTGCTGCACTGGTGGGCTTCTGTGGAGGGAAAGTCTTCCGCTGTGTTTTCTGTTTGTTGTGGGTTGACAGCCCCAAGTGAATAGATTCACAGGATATGTTTATCAGCTGGTGGATAATCCTGAGCAGAGGTCATCGCAGGCACCTGAACTCTTTGCTTCTATTGGCATCGTCAAATTCTACATTGGAGGAAGTCTTCCAGTGTAGATGGCTTCAGCCTTTAGTAGTGGGGGAATGGGTCTTTGCCCCATGTCTGCGATTAGGGGGCTGTTTGATATTGTCGGCATTCCCTCTCTCAATAAACATAGTTTCTTTAAACATCCCACTAACCATTTTCTCTTCATAGGTAGTTGGAATGTGAGGACTCTGCACAGAGCTTTTTCTCTTGATGTCCTCACACAAGAATTCCACCGTTATAATTTAGATATTCTCGGCTTGCAAGAGACCAGATGGACTGATAAAGGTTGGATTCTTAAAAATAATCTTAAATTTCTCTTTTCAGGAAGGGATGACAATAAGCATCACCAAGGCGTGGGTCTGCTTCTCAGCAGACACGCTAGCGATGCTCTTCTAGGATATGAGTGCATTAATGAAAGGTTTCTTACAGCAAAATTTCAGACAAGCATTAAAGACTTGAATGTTATCTGCTGTTATGCCCCCACTGAGGATGCCGATGAGGATGAGAAGGATAGGTTTTATGAACAACTTCAGGATATTTTGAATTCTGTCGAGAAAGGAGATATTACCCTTCTTCTTGGTGACTTCAATGCCAAAGTTGGTACTGACTCTGCCCTTTGGGGAGGAGTAATAGGCCCTTTTGGTATTGGTTGCTGCAATGGCAATGGGCAACGTCTCCTACAGGTAAGTAAACTCAATGGATTCAGAATAACTAACACTTATTACAAACACCGCGACATACATAAGTACACATGGGTTTCACCTGATGGGCTGCATAAGAATATGATTGATTACATATTAATTAACAGCAAATGGGCTAGTTCTGTTAGGAATACCAGGGCATATAGGGGAGCTGAAATTGGATCTGACCATTACCTTGTTAAAAGTGTCTTGCAACTTAAACTTAAAAAGTGTTGTGCTAGGGTTAAAAAATTTACTTTTAATACTGAAGCTCTGAAAGATCCAGTTATAGCCAAAGCTTACCATGATAGGTTACTTAGTCATTATGACAGTCATGGTTTGCTTACTACTGAAGTTGAGGAAGAATGGGATCATTTTAAACAGGCTTTTTTGGACACTAACAGTACTCTTTTAGGAAAAAAGGAGCAGAAGAGGCAAAATTATCTGAGTGATAAGGCACTTGAGCAGGAATGCCCTTAATCAATACCCTACTAGTCCTAATAGAAAGCATTACAGAGACCTTAATAAACTTGTAAAGGATCAGATAACTGCTGATAAGAATCTTTGGCTTGATGGTCTGGCTGACAAAGCTGAGGAAGCAGTTAGGCAGCACAACAGCAGAGAGTTGTACCAGATAGTTAATGTTTTGTGTGGTAGAAAACGGACAGGCATACAAGGATTGAAGGATAAACAAGGTAAGGTTATAGAAGGGGAGGATTCTGTCATGGCTAGGTGGGCTGAGCATTTCAGTGATGTTCTAAACAATGTAGTTAGTTCTACTCCCATTGTCTGCAATGATGATAGATGCATTGGTGGCTTTAATGTTGGACCTATAACACAATCTGAAGTTATTTTGGCTGTTTCTAAACTTAAACTTCATAAATCCCCAGGGGTAGATGAAATTACTACGGAAATGCTTAGAGCTGGGAATGTTTCGGTTACCACTTGGATGACTGAAATTCTGAATATCTTTTATGATAAAGGCATGGTTCCTAAGGATTTTACCAGAGCTATTGTTATCCCTATTTTCAAAAAAGGTGATCGCAGTTCTTGTGATAACTATAGGGGTATCAGCCTACTCTCTGTTCCAGGTAAAGTTCTTTCCATGATTGTGCTTAATAGAATTAAGAATCTGGTTGACAGTCAATTGCGTGATGAGCAATGTGGATTCAGAAGTGGTAGGGGATGTGTGGATCAGATATTTTCACTTAGGCAGATTCTTGAGAAATGTTTAGAGTTTCAGAAACCTTTGGTTGCTAGCTTTGTTGATTTCAAAAAGGCTTTCGACTCTGTTGATCGTCATAATTTGTGGTTGATTGTGAGATCATATGGTATACCAGACAAGTTAGCTAACATAATGAAAGCTCTCTATAATAACACTGAGTCGTGTGTGAGAGTTGGTAAGGCTTGTAGTAATTGGTTTAGCATTACTTCTGGTGTTCGACAAGGGTGCATTTTGTCTCCTTTTCTCTTTAGCTTGGTTATTGATTATGTTATGCGAAATTCACTTCAAGGGAAAGATTTTGGCCTTAAATGGGCTGGAGATACGAAAATTTCTGATTTGGATTATGCTGATGATTTAGCCCTTTTGGCAAATGATGTTGATGAGATGAACTCTTTCATTCAAGCTGTTGATGAGACTGGCAGTAGAGTAGGTTTGGTTATAAACAGAGAGAAAACTAAAGTGATGAAAATTGGTCAGGCAGGCTGTGATTCAGTTAATCTGAATGGTTGCAGTCTTGAGCAGGTGTCACAGTTTAATTATCTTGGGAGCTATGTAACAGATAATGGTGATGTGCGGCATGAGATTAACAGACGAATTGGGATTGCTGCCGGGACTTTTAAGAACCTATGGAGAGTGTGGAGAAATAGGCGTATACACCTAAAGACTAAAATTAGACTGTAAAATAGTTTGGTTCTTTCTAGGGTTAGTTATGGTAGTGAAACTTGGACACTTTGTAAACAACAGGAAACTAGATGCTTTTGATTCCAGATGCTTACGCAGTATCTTGGGCATTAGGTGGTTCAACTTTGTAACTAATGATGAGATTAGGCATAGGAGTTTGCAACCTCCTTTAAGCAGCATATTGTGCAGAGAGAGACTCCGTTGGTTTGGCCATGTTGCCCGTATGAACAATTATAGATTGGCGAATAGGGTTATGAACAGTGTGCCTAAAGGCCTCAGAAAGAAGGGGAGACCTAGGATGCGGTGGGCAGACAATGTCAAACAAGACCTTGTTAGAATTGGTGTGCAGTGGCCAGATGCAGTAGATGTAGCTCAGGATAGACTTGCTTGGAGAACTAAATTGCACGGTCTGGTTGGACCTCCGTAGCCCATGGCTGCTTGAGGATGATGATGATGATGATGATGATGACTTTGAAAGCATAACAGTGTCATTAATGAATTATAAATTAAAGTATTTAAAACAACTGACAAAACTGGTTGAATTGTTTTATCTCTGAGAGGCACTTTTTTTACACACAATGGGCTAGAGGGCCAGGTCACAAGGACTCCAAAAGCTCAGAGAAGGTTAGGGAAGGGGATCAATTAGCCAGCTACAGGAGACAGATGAAAGCCTCCCATCAAAGCCATCCAGAGTGTTCTTTAATGTGTACATACAGGTATAGATCTCTTGCACACAGGGCCTTAGCTTAAAGTTCCATCCAATGGACAGTCGCCTTTTCAAGCCCAATGGTGTCCCCTTTCTCAACAAGTGCAGAATCAGGATGAGCAGAGAAAATTATCAATACTGGCCAGTTAGGACTTGAACCTGGGAACATCAGATTACAAACCTGACTGTTGCAGAATGAGTCAATCCCCATTCCTTAAACTGTGACCTAGAATTAATTTGAATGGTTAGATTTGGCAAATTGCCAGCAAGTCTAAATTTCAGTGCCACAGTGAGCTAGCTATCTTGCTCAGTAAAGGTGGGGGCCATGGTAATCAAAACTGAAAGTGAGATGCAAATGCACACAATTTTATTAGCCTAAATCTGTGCAATCTAAATTAGTCAGATTTCTCAGCCAGATTCCCTGTTACTTTATTAAAGTGTCATGAGATAGGATTGCATTACAGTGGTAAGATTAAAATTTTAGTGAAAGGATATAAATATAATTTATTATAGCTGACAAACTATTTCAATATTGCAATTTACTAATCTATTATTCTTAAAAATGTTATCAAATAAAAACATCTACCTAATTTTGCTTTATGGAAACAATCTGTCTTCCCTGATGCTACACCACTCGTAATTAGTAACAGCTGTGATTTCCTAACTCTCACATTCTTTCAACATCACCAATTATTATATAGGATATCTAATATATGAAGATAATTCGATAAAAAAACTCTTGCAGATTATTAATTTATCAGGGTTGTTCAAACGAAAAATTAACAACCCCTATATCTGGGTAATGGACCGAGTGATCTTTCTTCCTTCACACAGGGAAATAGATATACATAGAAGGAACTCATGAACACCAGAATCAGTGGCAAATATCAGCTTGAATGTGATAGATATTAAGTGAATTCTGGATAAACCTTGCATAGAAGCATTCAAAGTTGACAAAAATTACAGTAGAGGTTCACAGCACAATAATTTAATTAAACTGAAATCTTTAACTCTCTATGACACTGTAAAATGTTTTTAAGCACTTCAATAAATGTTCTATACTATCAAGTATCAAAAGTTATTAAGGAGAAATTTACATTCCGTACCACAGAGGATGGGTAGCAAGAGGTGCTTCTGGGATGCTTATGAGTGACAAGTTTAATCTTCAACATTCTTGCTGGCAAGTGACGCCTCAGTAGAGTTTGAGAAAATGATGATGGATGCTGATAATTTATTTGCTTTAGAAAAGGAAATAACCAATAATACTTTAGGTAGCATAGAGTGCTTAAAAAACTTGAGTTTCATGACATACATTTCGCACCCTTACTTTGAGTGCATCATCAGGTGGAAAGTGAGCAGCTTTAGATATTGCATGAAAGGCAGTTGATTGCTGAGTGTGGGGGAGGGGTGGAGTGTTATAAATTGCATTTTCAGTGGTTCAGCTCTGAGGTTTGGAGTTGTCAGTGGATGCCGGTGGCCATAATGCGATCTGCATGTGAAGGAGACTGAAAAGAGGGTGTGGGGTTATGCGAACTCTCCATGATTAGCAAGTCTTGAGGGAAACTTCATTTTCTGAATAGATAAAAAAAAAGTCTTTGGCTTCATGTGTGTTGCATTGGGAGTATAATGAGTGGGATACTCTTATTAAGTTTATAAATTTCAAAAACTAAATTGTGGGGTTAAAATAAATATGTTAGTGAGGACATGAATAATGGTTTTCATATCAGTGGGAGTACTGCGAATTGTGTGTGTGTGTGTGTGTTGGGGGGATATTTTAATTGCTGATTCTTAGTATGCATTATGGTAGTTTTTCAATTCTCACTAACATTTTATTAACCTCAGGTTAGGTGTTTCTGAGGTGTAGGTTATATCCCCCAAGGATCAGATGCCACACTGGGGGAAAGGGGACAATGTTGGTATTGCAGAGTTCAGTTAATTTTACATTAATGAGGATATTTTCTGTGATGGCTAGTTGGAATTTGGTAGGTGGGGATATTATAATTTTAGCTGAGTGAAAATTGGTGGCAAATGTAAACATTCCCAAAACCCTCCAACATATATAAATAAAGAAATGGAAAAATACACAATAACCCTATTATACATCAATAATAATTTCACATAAAATTATAAATAAATACCTCCTCAAACAGCTGCTTACCACAGAGGTCTGACAGGAGCCTGTCAGTTTATATGCCACAGTAGAAGGTCTGAGAGGATGGTAGGCCCTCAGCAGAAAAACGACACAAACAGCCATGCCTTACCCGGGGCTCGAACCTAGGTCCCTTAGATCAGTAGCCATACCCTGTTAAAAATACCCTAAAAACTTTCCCTTATAAAGTCCCGATTAAAATGTCACACACTATATCCCAACTTATTTGAAATGATCGCAACCATATACCCAGCTCTGGAGGAGTTTATTATATCCAACTCAAAGACCCCACAAGTAAAATCTTCCCCAAAGATAAATACATAGGGAAAACTCATGCCCATTTAATGTCCAACTTAAAGAGCATAAAAACGATATCTTAAATAAACTACAAAAAAACACACTATCTCAAGTAATCACCGAAAATAATCTACTCACTGATTTTCACTCAGCTAAAATTATAATATCCCCACCTACCCAAGTCCCACTAGCCGTCACAGAAAATATCCTCATTAAAATAAAATTAACTGAACTCTGCAACACCGACATTATCCCTCTTCCCCCAGGTTGGCATCTGATCCTTAGGGAATATAACCTACACCTCAGAAATATCTACCTGAGGTTAATAAATATGCTAGTAGGACTAAAAAAACCACCCTAATGCATACTAAAAATCGGCAATTAAAATACCCCCCCCCCCCCCCCCCCCCCCGACAATTCCCAGTATCCACATTGATATGAAAACTATTATTCATGTCTTCACTAACATATTTATTTTAGCTGCACAATTTAGTTTATGAAATTTATAAACTTAATAAAAGTATCCCACTCATTATACTCCCAATGAAATGCACATGAAACCATAGAAATTTTTTTAATCTATTCACAAATGAAGCTTTCCTCAAGACTTGTTAATCTTGGAGAGTTCGCATAATCCCACACTCTCTTCTAATCTCCTTCACATGCAGATCGCATTATGGCCACCTGCACATCTGCTGACCACTCTGAACCTCGAAGCTTAGCCACTGACAATGCAATTTATGGCACCCTATCCCTCCACCATGCTCAACAACCAGCTGCCTCTCATGCAATATCTAAAACTACTCACTTCCTACCTGATTATGCACCCAAAGGGTGCAAAATGTGTGTCGTGGAAGTCCAAAGTTTTTTAAGCTCTCTGTGCTACCAAAAGTATTATTGGTGATTTCTTTTACTAAAGCAAATAAATTATCCTCATCCCTCATAGTTTTCTCAAACTCTACTGAGGCATCACTAGCTGGGCAAGAATGTCGAAGATTAAACTAGTCACTCACAAGCATCCCAGAAGTTCCTCTTACTGTCCATCATCTGTGGTATGGTATGTAAATTTCTCCTTAATAACTTTTGATACTTGATAGCATAGAACATTTTGAAGTGAAGTGAAGAATATTGAAGTGCTTAAAAACATTTAACAGTGTCACAGAGAATTAAAGATTTCAATTTAATTCAAAGTTGAACAATGTACAGCATGTTGATACTTTAATTTGATTATCAAGTTCACTGCTGATTAACTTTCTGAATTGTGCTGACATTATCAACTCAAAATAATATTGCAAAACCATGCCCATTTGGAGGCATGCAATAAAGTCAAAAGTCCAGGACTTTATTAATAAAATGAGTGTTTTATTGCACAATATTCACTCCCGTACTGCAGAACAATAGTGTTGAACACTGCAGAAGTTATAACATCGAACAGGTATGATTGAGAATACCTGAAACATCCTCCCTATAGTACTGGTACCTCCTCTATTAGATTTTCACATTTCTGTACCTCTAAAAAATGACATGATAAGGAAGTTGAAGTTGGACCAAAAGGTGCAGTACACTATCACAGACTTCCTCATGCAACAACCAAAGTCATTCTAGGAAAGAGGCTATCATATTACTAATTTCATGTTAGGACAAATGTCTCAATAGAAATGATAAATTTTAATAGATATAAATGATTTAAGCTTCATTTCCAACATGTCCACTGTTCTTTTGAATGACTCATATGTTTTCATACATAACATAGTGTATTTATTTATATATGTATATGAATAACTGTTTTCGATTTTAACAGATGCTTACCTTTAATGACATTGGAATATTTGTTAATAGAAGCTAAAACGGTTGGCACAAAACTGTTATACATTCGATCTATATCTTCCATAGTTGGTGGCTTTCCATGCTTTTCAAGCCATCTTTGTCTTACAGAATCAAGTTCCAGAATTTTCATAATATGAACCTTAATAATAAACAGCAGGAAGATTTAATTGTTGGTATCATATAATAGGAATGTTAATTTTCAGGGGAAAGAGGCAAAAACAGTAAGAACATTTGCATATATTTATACATCAGTTTCAGTATTTTCCTTTTCTTCATAATTAGCATTATGATAATGCATAATTCATTTCATGGATACTCGTGTCAGAGATTTAACAGGAGATTATAAGTTGTCAGTTTCAAACAGTGGTGGAAATTAGTTAATCATGCTGATTTCTTCCCTTCAGTAAATTCCAAAATAAGATTGAAATCTGTACAATCATGAATAGACTAAACTTTTTTCATACAAAAACAGTAAATATTTATGATAGTTTGAGATTCACAAAATAATAATAAACCAATTCTACACAAAACATTTGATTTTACTCGAAAATGCAAAAAAAAAAAAAAAAATTAGTTACTGTTTTAACCCACTTAATATTCAGTTATCAGAGTTAAAATTCTCACTAGATATGCAAATTATTGCATCCAACTGTTAAAAATCACCTTATTAGTGCTAAATAAAAATAAAAATAAATACCCCATCAAGCAGTGCTATAAAGTCTTTATAAAGGAATAATACCAACATTAAATATTTGCAATAAATTAGTTTATCTCAGTGGCAGTTACTGTGTTTGATTAAAAAGTAAAACATCTGTATGAATAAGTTAATTTAGCAATTTTCTTCACTGGTCTGAAATTTACATTCTTCCATGTCTTAGTAGATGGGGATATAGAATCAATCACCTGTTGTAAAGATTACATTTCAAACTTTATTTCTTTAATCAGATATTATTTTTGTTCTGAACCCAATATGGCTCTCTTCAAGTGAAGCAAGTAAGTACACATTTTTTTCCTCATAACTTGCATTGCCTTATGTGCTAACCAGTGTGCAAAGTCACAAAATGCACACACATCATATCAGTTGCCAGTGCAATATCCAAATGTATCATCACCTAGAAGTACTTACATCCAGTTAGGTAAGAGGAATATCAGAGTTATAGTATCATAATGGTTATGCAATGTAATTGCAGTGTCTAGCGATTAATCTTAGCTGTCAGTTTGTGCCTGATGCCCTGAAGTGTTTGGTGAGTAAAGAATAAACTTGCATTTATCTCATATCTTCCTTGAGCATAGGCATCCTAAGTTGTGCAGGAAGAGTTTACATTATTGGTAATTGTGATTATTTGACTTATTTTGAGGAATTACATAGGTGAGTTAAAAGTTAAAATTGAATCCAATACTATTATCATCATTGGGCTAATTGGATTTTTTTTGGCAATTAAGATTAAAGATTGCTTGGCACTCAACCGATAGTCAGCAAAGTGTAATTTTTGACTTGGGAACTTTACATTGTGAGCTTTGAAAAAGCTTGATAACATCATATTAGGTAAGCAGAGAAGTCATTAGGATCACAATTAATATGCAATGATAGTTTAAAAGTTGATGGGAATAATTCCCATGAAGTGACCAATTAGGAAAGGCAATATAGAAGAGAAGTAAGTACAACGAGTAAATAAAAATATGTTTGTTAAAGCACTTCAACAAAAAATTCTATGCTCCCTAGTATCAAAAGTAATGAATGATATTTTACCTACCATAGAGTTGGGTTCCTCTCACCACCCATCTCTACAATACGTAAAATCTCATTCATTACTTTTGATACAAGGGAGCATAGAAATTTTGTTGAAGTGCTTTAAAACATTTAACAGTGTCATGGAGCATTAAAGATATTATTTTAATTACTGCACTGTGAAGCTCTATGATAATTCTTGTTTTATAATAAAATATTGTAGCTTAGAAACAAGTTTGGCTGATTTATATTACATATTACATATTTTTTTTCTGCAACTTACTCGTTTATGTATTCCCATTGGTCCTCGTGCTTCATCATCTGTAATAGCTACTCCTTCATTCTTAAATAGGTCTATGAAAGCAAGAGCAGGGGAATAAACTCCACAATCTACTATAGTACCTGAAAAAAAAAAAAAAAACGAAAAAAAAAAAAAAAACGATTTAAGATTAACATTTAAAAAATATATATATTGAACAAATGTTAATTTTTTTTATCCTCATATTGCATTTCAAAGCAAACCTGCAGACCTAGCTTTCAAATACAGATATATTTCACTTAATAATAGCAGACCTAGCTTTCAAATACAGATATATTTCACTTAATAATAGCAGACCTAACTGGTGTAGTGGGTAGCAAACCTAACTACTAATTCAATTAGCATGTTTCTATGCAAGTGTTAGCATATTGCCCATGAAACCAACACAACCAAAGTTTACAAATTATCACTTTCCTTTATAATAACAGGGTCTTAACCCTGTCAAAAATTGAAAGGGTTAGGTTTCTCAAAAACAAGACATTAAGCAAATGACAATTTCCAATAAACCCCCATATTGTAATGTAGAATGTTATACGAAAAAACAAATTTTTATAGTAAATTTTAATTACTCTACCTAGTTTTAGAGCATAATGAGGATGTTTTATATTCATTTTATACATATATTTATTAATCTTTTATGGTATGTTTAAGTGGCTGAGGCTGCTTCGCTTAATAAATGAATCTATTGACATCTGCAAGTCCTTCTTCTTGGTGCTGATCTTATTTGTGATGAAAGATTATTAAGACCCTCATATGATCTATTTTATAGAGTGAGAGTTTGCTTGGGGTTTCAAGTTTTTGAAGACAGGCTTACAATAAAAATAAATACTGTATCCCTTAACAAGATTTTTTTTTAAATCACAACTTCAGAACCTTATACAGAAGTAACTAATGAACAGAAATAAGTCATGTGATACTAAATCGTTTATGATGTATGATATTAATTAAATGATAAGTTTATATCTTAGGATTAGATACTCTTAGAAAAATCAAAGGGATTTTAAAAAGGATGTATCCTGTGGTGACAGTCAAAGGGATAAAAGAAGTATTCAAAACCAGTTGTCTATTATTTATTAAAACACTTTACCATGTGTGGTGCCTGGTAGTTTTTACATGTCATATTATTAAAAGTTTTCTGAAAAGGTAAACAAACAATATTCTTTCATATTTAACATTGCCTGTGATGTCATTCTATTTATATTCAATCGCATTAGTATTTCATGATGGCCCCCCAACGGAATTCAATGTGTAAAAAATATAATTTATTATCATGATTATGATGTAATTAAAAACACTATAACATCTGAATGCACCATTATGTCCTTAATGGACATAATAAAATAGTTTAACACCACATAAACTAAAAGCATTCTGTGACACATTTGCCCCAACACTTGTGAGGCTTCTGCAGGCAAGGGTGAAGGGTAGTACAAAATTTATGTACTTCAGGCCCCCTAGCAATGTTGTTGTTAAAATGGCTCTTGCTTATGTAACAGAAGGTTCCAAGCTGCTGGAAAGTGGGGGGGGGGAGGGGTTATGTCAGTGTTACACATTTTTTTTATTCAAATTAGTTAATATATTTTCAAAACAATTTAATTGAAATTTTGTTAGGGAGCTGCTAATATTTTAAAGGGGAAATTTGTTATTTTTAACTGGTTTCTATTATAGTTTGTGCTAAAGCTGTAACAGGATTACTATTATTGATATTGTTTTGATGTTCTGCTATTTGTTCGGTGGCAATTCAGTATGTTCTGCCAATATAGCCATCCTTCCCTTGTAGTTTGTTCCTTCCTTGTTCAAATATTCTATTTGTATGTATTCGGCATACTCTGCTGTTAATGGCAATTTATTTCCATCATTAAATATTAGTTTTTTTATGTTATTAGTTATATTAAATGGCACAACTAAGTTAAACTTTGCTAAAATTGTTTTAATTAATTGTGAGAAGTTTTTCACATATGTTTGTTGTATATACTTATATTATATTGTGGGTTATCACTTTTACTTTGTTGTGCTCCTTGGGATTGAATATCTTTCTGAGTTTGGAATTTTGTGTTCTGCAAAATACCACTTAAAGAGTTTTTAGAACAACCTGCCTGTTGACTTATATCTTCTACGTAATTTAATTCCTTTTTAAATGAGTGAGGGTTGAGCAATATCTATATGCTTGTATCATGTACGCAGATATTGCTGATTTTTTTGTAACTTAAAGGGTGATTAGAGTTTTCAGAGATGATATTTGGAATAAAAGTGGGTTTATGATAAACTGTCATTTTACAATGCATACTCTGTTGAAGTTACTAACCTGATGGGTTATAAGTATATCTCAATATGGTAATTGATTGGCTTTTTCTAATTCATATGTAAATTTTATGGATGGAAGTATATATACAATTAAGGATACATAACCATGATTTTTTTGGGAAAGTTTCTATTCATCTGCTTTCTTTTTTTGAGAGGCCAAGGACATATGTATCTGTTTTTTAGTACTACAACAACAACAAAAAAAAAATCGATTTTCTTTTTAAATAAAAATTTTTGTTGTAAATTCTTTTGTATATATCATATAAAAATATAAAATTCAGGCTTCAAAAATAATATTGTTTTTTAATTTGATGCATGTTTTATTAAACTACAATATAAATAATTTCATAAAGTCATCTGATTGTCATTTCTTAGCAGCACTAAATGGTATTGCCGATTTGCTTGTTAATGCTCCTATTTGCTGAAGCAATCTTCTGATTTAAGCTCACGAGTTTGATTTGAACTATTATTAACAAATTTTTCCTTAAATATTCGAAAATCTCCCAAAAATTAACAAACTGTTATTTTTAAAAATGGTAGATTTTGGAAGTAATTACAAAGTACATAACACAATTTTTTTCCCTTTCCACACTCTTTTCTGCCACAAACCTATTTCAGCATTCCCAAAATATTTTTATCATTTTCCCCAGCATTCTATGCATCTTTCCACTCTTAAAATTGAAACTGGAAGCAAAAACATCCTTATTAAAAATTCTGGGTGCAGTTGCATTCAATTACGTTATGACTCACTGAGGCAAACAAGAGGCAGATGGCTGAAACATGCCATCTCCATGCTGTGTGCTATAAGTGACTCTCATATTGTTTACAGTTTTGGTGCAGCATATTGGATACCCTTAGTAAAGTTAGTATATTTTTTTTTGTATTTAAACTTCATTTCAGTAGTTTATTTTTGGAAATTTGCGATCTTTTGGCCAATTGATAAGTATTGATTTTTTCATAGTTATGCTACATCATATGGCCAGCCTACAACTTGTTGCTGTGGATATTTTAACATTGCATTAGGCTACATGTTAATTTTTATTTTATTATTTATTACTTTTCCAGTAAAACTTTGATCTAGTATCATTTTCTGAAAATAAATGAGGTCTTGGATATGGAAGCAAATTCATTTCTGTAGATTTACTTCCATTAGTTAGCGATCTTTCAATCGCATAATTTATCGATCTTTCTGAGTTATGCTAGATTGAGGCTGGCTTAAAAGTTGTTGCAGATATTTTATTTAACATCTCACTAGGTTTATGTAATTTTTCTTTTATTATTTCTTGTTTTTTTTTTAGTAAAAAAACTTTGAGCTTGCAGTTTTCTGAAAATGAATGTCTTGGATATGGAAGTAAAATAGACTTCCTTGATATGGAAATCAGCCATCATTTTGGACATTCAACACTCAAGGAAAAAATTCATAATGTTTAGTAAAAAAAACAGCCAAGGAAGTTTTTTTCCATTTTATAACCAGTTCAGAAAATTCTGTGAATGTGAGAAGTCCAATTCACATTGTATAACACTGGCATGTTTAAAATATACAATATTGAAAAGAATCATTAAAAGAAATAAATATCCTATTTCAGGTTGAATATTATATTATTCGGGAGGAAATTTCCTTTCAATAAATATATAATTTAACTATTTTTATTCAGCAGGTTTTCCAAAATGAAGACTTAATTGTATAGTGCAATCTTTTTTTAATGAAATTCATTAAAAAAGGCTTATTAAAATCAATATGCTTGCAAATTTGTTTATATTATTTATTTTCATAAAATTCGTAATTAAATTCTGTTTAATTTGGTATATAACATGATGTATTTCCATTGATTGGTTATTTTTTTTTTAATTCTAAAGTTGACCTATTTATGTAACTTAGCACAATTGGCTAAAAGCCTGAAATTTTCTCAAAGTATGGTAATGCGAAAAAAATTACAAAATTAAACAATATTTACTTAAAACCAAAAAAAAAATAATTTCTTTGTTATTCAGGAATATATAGTCATTCTCTTTCATGTGCATTTTAATCATTTCTGTCTATTAGTTTTTTTTAAAATAAATTTTTATTTGTGTTGCCAGATGCATTTTTTTACTACATGATTCTAAAAAAGTCCTATTAAAATAAAACATATCGTCTTTTTTGTTAAATACTTTATTTCCAGAAAATCCAGAATTAAATGCTGATTAATTTGGCATACAACATGCCATAATTCCTTTCATTAGTTATTTGGCAAAAAAGTTCTAAAGTTAGGTTTTTTTTGGCTGAGCATAGGGAGAAAATAGCTTGGCCTCTGGATGGAAACGTTTTTCAGGCTGCACACTGGAAAGGTTAACAGAGCTCAGTATCAGGAGTTCATTATACCATTTCATGACCTCCACATACACTGTCATTTACCTGCAGCTGCTTTAATTTGCATAAACACATGCTAGTCATAATGTTTTGGCTCTTCAGTGTCTGAATTCTTAAATTTACCTTTTTTTTAAATTCTTATTTCCTTCTGGTAATATTCAGTACTAAAAGTATTTGAGATATACATCTCTTAATCTGCTAACACTATGAATTGTGCCTTATGCATATAGGCAAGGGATTTCTTCATTTCCAGCAGTAATTTACGGTATTTCTTTGGCAACAAAGGAGTGAAGACTTTTTTTTTTAATGCTTATGTAGTTTCCTTAACAGCTCAAAGTATAAATGCACACTTGGAGAGATGGAAACCTAAACTGATGAATAAAAGTGAGGGGGTATCTCATGTATAATAACAGAATTTTTGATTAATTAAACAGCACAAAATCCTCTTTATCTGAAATAATCATGCCTTCAGCATTAATCATTCCACAATGAATATCATTTTACCAAAATATATATACTTACCTGCCCAATCAAATATTACAGCTTTAACTAAACCTTGGTATTTTCGAAAATAACGATATTCAGACCTATGGGTAAATAACTGTGGCTCTGGAAAACAAAATAGGTATCATATGTATAATGGATTAAAATGTGTTCAAAATAAAATAGTTACAACTCTGATAGTATATGTCAATAGGAAAGATAAAAACCTAAAATATGTACATAAACTAAACTTGTTTACAGTACAGAATTCTTTAAATATCAAAAATAAAATAAATAACCCTTTGCATCATTAAAAAACCATTTCTTCCCAGCTTGCTAAGATTGAGTTATGAAAGTATAACATTGTGCTGGGTGACTCCTGGCCAAGGCTGGCTTCAAGCTGATAAGCAACACATCAGTACATGTACAAAAAGGCACCTGTAAAATGCCTAAAAAGGGACTTGGCATTGGCAAGTCCTACAGCCAGTCCTCAGGGCTTGGTTGCTTGTTTTACCTCTGAGTGGCACTTTTTTTTGCATACAATGGGCTAAATGGCCAGGTCAAAAGGACTCTGAGGGCTCAGAGCAGGTTGGTGGCAGGTAGTAGCTTCCCATCAAGGCTATCCAATGTGAAATGAGTAATAATCCACTGTGTAATAATAAGCATAGGATATGGATTTCCTGGACATGGGATGCTTAATGTCCCATCCAATGGACAGCATCAGTGTCTCCTACTGATTGAGGGCAGGGCACGGAGTCATGCAAATATAATTCTCAATGCTGGCCCAGGTGGGACTCGAACCTGTGAACTGCAGGGTGACTAAATGGTGAGCTACCAAATGCTCTGGCACTCAAGTACAAGTGATGTTTTATGATGCCAGATGGCTCCCAGCAAATGATTGCAAAGGGTTGAAAATGCATCTGCTTAAAAAATTTATATGATGCAACTCATTCTTCATGTTTAATGCACTTTGATATTGCTTAATTTTACATAAGTTTCTAATCAGATGTAAGTGATTCATTGTCTTAAATTTAATCCACAGTGAAATTTAAATAAGTGGTTTTTACATACTTATTATATTTTTTTTAAAAAAAGGTAGTCATTAATTATGAAATATCAGAATATCATTACTTATTTATATATTTAAAAACTTTACATAAAGATTGCCAATTGTTGACAAGATTTATGACAGTAGTTCCTCTTTGATGTTTGATTTTTTTTTTCTCTACCTCCACAAAAATTGATGTAATTGCTGTGGAATTTCACTATTGATTACCTTGGTTTTACTGTAACCCCCTGCATGGAACAAATTATTATTATTATTATGTATGTAGATACCTGTCCCTGGCCTTGCACAGTAAATGAGTCCTTACAAATCACCTGAAAGCAGATGTGTATTTTGTCCATATACTACATGCTAAAATGGCGAGTTGTGTTACAAGCCCATAACTTTGCTTATACAATTCCTTGAAAAACTTCTTTTACAGAGATTACTTGTATATGCTAGTCTTAAAGAAGCATGTAAACACAAAAAGACATCCAGAGGTAAACTACAAGCAAAAATAAAACCAACACTGTTGAATGTTGGTTTTATTATAATAATTATATTATTGTTGGTTTTATTATAATAAGTTAAATAGTACACTGCACTATACATTACCTGAAGTATAAATAAAACTAATGCTTGTTACTGTATAAATAAAAATTTACCATTGATGCTGCAGATCATGGGTGTTAGCCTTTTTCACTGGTAGCCATTTTCCAATACTGAAAGCAACAGGCAGGCCTTTTTTAATAATGCAGGGAACTCACAGGCCAGATCATTAATGTGCTATACCAATTAAGTAGTATTAAAATTTTAAAGCATCATTTTCCTACACAATTATCATGAGCCATAAACAAAGTCACTTGTATCTACAATGTTTTAAATGAATTCAGAAGCATTTCTATTTTTATTACAAGAAAAAATATAAACTGATTTAAACTGAATGCCAATTTTTAACCATGCAAATATTAATACACATCAACATTCACTGGGTACAGCTAGACAAATCTACTTTGTGGGCCATGGGCTACATATCCCTGCTGTAGATTTTTTGACTTAATGCTGGTTATACAAATTGAAATATTTATTTCTGTTATGGGTAATTACTGTGACTCACCAGGTTGAGACACCCCCTTTTTAGTTTATTAAGATTTGCATTCTTTTTATAACTTTGATTGTCAATGTCCTTTTCTGTAGAGAAACCAAAACTACAATTTCTGATAATTCAAAATTATTTCAGTTTAATATTGTGAATTTGCACATTTTGTAGATTCAAAATTATTCAAATATTAAATTGACTGTACAACATGAGGAGATCTTTTACTAATAGAAGTGGCAACACTACTATAAAAAGTTTTGGTTGGTAATGCATGTGATTGAAATATTGAGCTAGAATTTTACAATGAGAGTCATCAATTGCAAGCTGTCAAACTACAGTGACCAGATGATCGGTTTCTGGGGACTTCTGGTCAATCCTTAAAATTGAATTTTCAAATATCCTCAGTTCATTTCATTTAAATCAGTCTGCCCTAACTTTTCAGGATGCAAAAGTGAAAATCACACATTTTTCTTTTAGTTAAAGCAGAAATATATATATTTCAGGAGATTAAAATGCATTCTTTAGGAAATAAACAATTATTTATTTTTTTTTATTGCTTGTAAAAATAGAATAAATTTATGATGTGGATCCATCCATGTAATTGTTTAAAACCCAAATACATAAAAGTTATTTTGACACTATTTTAGCCCAGAGTTAAGCTTTCTTTTGCTGAAAAATGGTAATAAGTAGCTAGTTAAAAAATATTTCTCAATACCATATACTATTTTTTCTTAAGCTTTTGGGGAAAGAAGGCCCACTAGAATTGCGAAATGAAAGCATCCTATTATTAGGGTACACAGTGCATGGCTCTTCTGCACACGATGCAATATGCTGGAGTTCCAAATTTCATTATTCCTATTCATAATTGCATCCACACATAATCTTTAAAAAGTCATTAGCTAGCGAGCAATAACTGCTATATTCGACCATGCAATAACTGCAATAAGCAATTTTGCACTTTAATGAAGTCTATTAATCCTTAAAGGACGTCGCTGCCACGCTGCGATCACTGTGATATAATGTAATATAATAATATAATATTCCATCAAATATATTCTTGGTTTATACAATAATCTACAGTGCAAACTTACCATCTCAATTGTATCATACATACCATTTTGCGCCTTCGTGCTTTTATCATATGACGCTTGGGTAATATTTCGACTTAACACTCCGAGTACTTCAGATTTAAAATAAAAAGGAACACTTCTAATAATTCTTAAATTCTTTAACATGATGAACATATGCAATTTTAACCTGCAGAAATAAATTTAAAACTGATCCTGTATATTGAATTAGATATTATTTTAAGCTAGTGATCAGGAATTACTTTTAACCCAAGTGATTTGAACCGTGGTGCAAAGTTCTCTGTGGGATGACTTAATGGTGCTTAAACACGTGTTTTACTTTGATTATAACACGCGAACACAGTACATTCAAGGAGTGTCTAGACCTACTTTGGTGCGTTGTTCTGTGCTGCCATCTATTAGTGACAACTATAAGTTCAATCTATAATATTAAATATGTTTTCGTTTCTGCTCTAAGAGATCTGGTTGTTTGTGTTGCTTTTCTATTGAGGTCCCGCCATTCTCACAGACCTTCTACTATGGTGTATAAACTGATGGGCTCCTGTCACACCTCTGTGGCAAGCAGCTACTTGAGGGGATTTTTTTTTATGTTTTCGTTGTAATATAAATTTTTTTTACCAAACTTCAGCCCATAGGAGGAATATTTCTAGAGAAGGATATCAAACTTCTACAGGTATGGAGGCAGAGCCGGACATACGCATAACTAACTAAGCTACAGCCTAGGCCTCATGATTATGAGGGGCCTCAAAAATTTAAGTTTACTGTGTAACGAAAAATTTATATTAAAATTAACCTATTGTGGAAACATTGTTTATCTCGGCTTTAAACGGTCATTATTGTAAACCAAGTGCTAGTATAATGTTTTCACCACACCAATTTCATATTTATTATTTAATGTTCCGTTCAATAAGAATAATAAATATGTAACTTATTTCGTCTTTCGAAATTTTGAGGCCTATTAAACTTATTGTAGTTTAGGGCCTGGTATCTTAAGGAGATCTGGTCATCATAGTATCTGCATGGATATCAAACATTTACAGGTATGTAGGCAAAAAACATTAAAATCAGAGTGCTAGCTGGCCAATTCCATCGAAACTACAGGTCTTACAAACTATATTAATTAAAAGAATTCAAAGAGTAATTTTTTGATGATGAATCAAATTCTCAAGTAAATAGTAGCATATACAACCACTTATATCTGCAAAATATTTAAAAGACATATAAGAACTTAAATTTGCCATAGCTTAGGGCCACAGAAGGTAAAAGTCCGGCCTTGTATAAAGGCAAAAATCATTTACACAAAAGGTGCAGCGGGACATTTTTTTTTCAATCAATCAATTTATTTCCAGATAAAATAGTGTCTAGAAACACTTTCTGAATCCACATTGCTCATCACGCAATTGACTGTCAACCAGATTCTTAATTCTATTAAGCACAATCATGGAAAGAACTTTACCTGGAACAGAGAGTAGGCTGATACCCCTATAGTCATCACAAGAACTGCGATCACCTTTTTCGAAAATAGGGATAATAATAGCTCTGGTAAAATCTTTAGGAACTATGCCTTTATGATAAAAGTTCTTCAAAATTTCAGTCATCCAAGTGGTAACCGAAACATTCCCAGCTCTGAGCATGTCTGTAGTAATTTCATCTACCCCTGGGGATTTATGAAGTTTAAGTGTTGAAATAGCCAAAATAACTTCAGATTGTGTTATAGAGCCAACATTAAAGCTCCCAATACATTTATCATCATTACAAACAATGGGAATAGAACTAACCACATTGTTTAGAATATCACTGAAATGCTCAGCCCACCTAGCCATGACAGAATCCTCACCTTCTATAACCTTACCTTGTTTATCCTTCAATCCCTGTATACCTGTCCGTTTTCTACCACACAAAACATTAACTATCTGGTACAGCTCTCGCTGTTGTGCTGCCTAACTGCTTCCTCGGCTTTGTCAGCTGAGCCATCAAGCCAAAGATTCTTATCAGCAGCTAACTGATCCTTTACACGTTTATTAAGCTCTCTGTAATGCTTTCTATTAGGACTAGTAGGGTACTGATTAAGGACATTCCTACAGTTCTTTCTTCCTGAAATAAGTGCAAGTGCCTTATCACTCAAATATTTTTGCTTCCTCTGCTCCTTTTTTCCTAAAAGAGTACTGTTAGTTTCCAAAAAAGACTGTTCAAAATGGTCCCATTCTTCCTCAACTTCAGTAGTAAGCAAACCATGACTTTCATAAAGACTAAGTAACCTATCATGGTAAGCTTTAGCTATAACTGAGTCATTCAGAGCTTCAGTATTAAAGGTAAATTTTTTAATCTTAGCACAACACTTCTTAAGTTTAAGTTGCAAGACACTTTTAACAAGGTAATGGTCAGATCTAATTTCAGCTCCCCTATATGCCCTGGTATTCCTAACAGAACTAGCCCATTTGCTGTTAATTGATATATAATCAATCATATTCTTATGCAGCCCATCAGATGAAACCCATGTGTACTTATGTATGTCGTGGTGTTTGTAATATGTTTTAGTTATTCTGAATCCATTGAGTTTACTTACCTGTAGGAGACGTTGCCCATTGCCATTGCAGCTACCAATACCAAAAGGACCTATCACCCCTCCCCAAAGGTCAGAGTCAGTACCAACTTTGGCATTGAAGTCACCAAGAACAAGGGTAATATCTCCTTTCTTGACAGAATTCAAAATATCCTGAAGTTGTTCATAAAACCTATCCTTCTCATCCTCATCGGCATCCTCAGTGGGGGCATAACAGCAGATAACATTCAAGTCTTTAACGCTTGTCTGAAATTTTGCTGTAAGAAACCTTTCATTAATGCACTCATATCCTACAAGAGCATCACTAGCGTGTCTGCTGAGAAGCAGACCCACGCCCTGGTGATGTTTATTGTCTTCCCTCCCTGAAAAGAGAAATTTAAGATTATTTTTAAGAATCTGACCTTTATCTGTCCATCTGGTCTCTTGCAAGCAGAGAATATCTAAATTATAATGGTGGAATTCTTGTGTGAGGACATCAAGAGAAAATGCTCTGTGCAGAGTCCTCACATTCCAACTACCTATGTAGAGAAAATGGTTAGTCGGATGTTTAAAGAAACTATGTTTATTGAGAGAGGGAATGCCGAAAATATCAAACAGCCCCCTAATCTCAGACATGGGGCAAATACCCGTTCCCCCACCACTAAAGGCTGAAGTCATCTACACTGGAAGACTTCCTCCAATGTAGAATTTGATATCATATGGTATACCTGACAAGTTAGTTAACATAATGAAAGCTCTCTATAATAACACTGAGTCATGTGTGAGAGTTGGTAAGGCTTGTAGCAATTGGTTTAGCATTAATTCTGGTGTTCGACAAGGGTGCATTTTGTCTCCTTTTCTCTTTAGTTTGGTTATTGATTATGTTATGCGAAATTCACTTCAAGGGAAAGATTTTGGCCTTAAATGGTTTGGAGATACTAAAATTTCTGATTTAGATTATGCTGATGATTTAGCTCTTTTGGCAAATGATGTTGAGATGAACTCTTTCATTCGAGCTGTTGATGAGACTGGTAGTAAGAGTAGGTTTGGTTATAAACAGAGAGAAAACTAAAGTGATGAAAATTGGTCAGGCAGGCTGTGATTCAGTTCATCTTAATGGTTGCAGTCTTGAGCAGGTGTCACAGTTTAATTATCTTGGGAGTTATGTAACAGATAATGGTGATGTGCGGCATGAGATTAACAGACGAATAGGGATTGCTGCTGGGACTTTTAAGAATCTATGGAGAGTGTGGAGAAATAGGCGTATACACCTAAAGACTAAAATTAGACTGTATAATAGTTTGGTTCTTTCTCGGATTAGTTATGGTAGTGAAACGTGGACACTTTGTAAACAAGATAACAGGAAACTAGATGCTTTTGATTCTAAATGCTTACGTAGTATCTTGGGTATTAGGTGGTTTAACTTTGTAACTAATGATGAGGTTAGGCAAAGGAGTTTGCAACCTCCTTTAAGCAGAGAGATACTCCGTTGGTTTGGCCATGTTGCCCGTATGAATAATTATAGATTGGCGAATAGGGTTATGAACAGTGTGCCTAAAGGCCTCAGAAAGAGGGGTAGACCTAGGATGCGGTGGGCAGACAATGTCAAACAGGACCTTATTAGAATTGGTGTGCAGTGGCCAGATGCAGTAGATGAAGCTCAGGATAGACATGCTTGGAGAACTAAATTGCACGATCTGGTTGGACCTCCGTAGCCCATGGCTGCTTGAGGATGATGATGATGATGATGAGAAACACTTTTACATTTACATTTCATAGTTGGAAATAAACTACCCACAAGAGTTATAAATTCGGCTGTGGATAAGAAAAGAAACATATTACGCAAAGGACACAAAAATATTTTTTGAAATGCTATTATTGTATTAGCCGTCTCATGGTCGAGTGGTTAGCACGCTTGGCTACTGATCTAAGGGACCTGGGTTCGAGCCCCGGGTAAGGCATGGATGTATGTGTCGTTTTTCTGCTGATGTCCTGCCATCCTCTCAGACCTCCTACTTTGGCATATAAACTGACAGGCTCCTGTCAGACCTCTGTGGCAAGCAGCTACTTTGAGGGGGTATTTGTTTATTTATTTATTATTCTATTGAGTAAGCTATATATAATACAAACAAATAATAGAAATATTTACAACAGAGGTCAATAGTAAAACTTTAATGTCACGCATATTATGGAAACAAGTTCTTAGTTTATTCCATTGAGATAGAGTACATAGAGTGAGTAACCGCTATGTTACAGCCCCTTCAATCTGAAGCTAAAGTAAGCTAATTAATGCCCACCCTTTACATGACCGCCAGAATGTAAAGTATAGGCAATCATGTAGCAATCATGTAGCAATTAGAATTGTGTTTGCATGCCTTAATAAACAAAGGAGTTGCTATTTTCATTAAATTGTGGTATCAAACAAAATATTTAGTTTAAAAAAAGTCTGAAAATAACGCGATCTTTTAACTGATATTTTTTTTCTTTTTTTAAGAAGTACAATATTTTTATAGGCTATTAAAGGTTTAACTAACATGAATGATTGGATTTTAACCTAAGAACGACTACTGAAACATTTTGCTTTTTTGAAAATTACGTTAACTACTTAGGCTTAGTGCGTTATTGCCAACGAGGTAAAGTAGATAGAGTGCGCAATCGTTTCCAAAAGTTGAAGCAATTTGAACAACGTCTTGCCCACCCTTTACATGGCCGTCGTAATGTTAAGTATGGGCAGTAACACCCTAAGCCTAAATAAGTTTTTTTTTTATCCTGAGAACGAAAACTTAACGTAATTAAATAAAAGTTTTTTTTTTTTAAATTACCTTAAGGTTTCTCAGGATAAAATCCAGTCACGTTAACTGAACCTTTAATAGCCATTAAAAGTATTGTATTTAATAAAGAAAAAAAGTAAAACTATTAGTTAAAAGATTGCGTTATTTCTAGACTTTTTTTAAAGTAAATATTTCGTTTGATACTACAATTTAATGAAAATAGACACTCCTTTGTTTGTTAAGGCATGTAAACCACAATACTCAGCAAAGACGCTTGCTACATGATTGCCTATACTTTACATGCTGGCTGCCATATAAAGGGTGGGCTTTAATGAACTTACTTTAGCTTCAGACTGTGGGGACATCGAGTAAGCAACCGCTGTAACAGCGGTTGCTTACTCGATGTATTCTATCTCATTGGTTAATACCTATACTTTACGTTACGGCGGCCATGTAAAGGGTGGGCAAAACGTCGTTCAAATTGTTTCAACTTTTGGAACCGGTTGCGCACTCTATCTGCTTTACCTCGTTGGTTTATTCCTAAATTTGTGAAGATTTCTTTCAGTTTCAATACAATCTGGCATTTTGTTGAGTGTTCTATGGGCTCTGTAGGCAAAATGCTACTGAATGAGAGTTTTTGTAGGCCTCGAAATATGAATATTTGGGTATTTGCTACTTCTACTTTCCTAAACTGATGTTACTAAAATTTGTTTATCACACTTTTTAAACAGATGCAATAGGATTCTGAATACATATAATTTTTTTACTGGTAGCATATCGAACTCTTTATAAATATTTCTAGTGCTTTCATATTTTCTTGTTTTGACAATACATCTTACAACTTGATTTTGTACCCGAACAAGAGATTTTATATGACTTGAATATGAAGTTCATACAGAATTTATTATTCAACCCAGTGAATAAGTTCCGTCGAAAGTACAGATTTTGTGAAACAGATTACTTAAAACAATCAAAAAGTAATTTTTGGCAGGTTTTATTTAAAAAAAGGTTAAATTACTTTCATGTCATTGCTAAAGAACAGCTATATTTTTGTAAGTAAAATATTCTAAAAAGTACAGGAAAAATATGTATAGAAACCAGTTGCTCTCTGCCTTGAGGGGCGCAACATAGCCTAGGTTGCTCTTGCGCCATAAAACTCCAAACAACCGACCAACCTGCCTTGAGGGTTTGAATCTCCCAAAGAATCACGACATCCTCAAACATCTGAAATATATCTGAGATGACAAATGGATATCCCTTTGTCATCTTATATAGCTTTTAGATATTTTGCAGATATCAGTGATATATGGGCTACTATTTACTTGAGAGTTGATTCATCATCAAAAAATTCTTCTTTGCATTCTTTTAACTAATACAGTTTGTAAGACCTATAGTTTCGATGGAATTGTCCCGCTAGTCCTCTGATTTTAATGATTTTTGCCCGCATACCTGTAGAAGTTTGATATCCATGCAGATACTAAGATGACCAGATTATCCCGTTTTCCGTGTACAGTTATTGGAGCTGGATGAAAGCCTTTTCCCTTACGAATAACCCAGCTGGGTCAGCGTTGAGATTTATCTCCGCAAAATTCTCCGCCCTGCCCACGGTCAGTAGGGGACACTGATGGGCTTGGAAAGGCCGCCGTCCGTCGGATGGGACGTTAAGCCGTGGCCCCGTGTGCGGGAGAGCCCTGTGCATGTTAAAGAATACGCTGGATGGCCTTGACGGGAGGCTACCATCTGTCTCCCAACAGCTGTTCCAGTGGGTCCCCTCCCCCAACCTTCTTTGAGCCTTCGGGGTCCATGTGACCTGGCCATTTAGCCCATAGTGTGCAAAAAAGTGCCGCTCAGAGGTAAAACAACCCAACCCAACCCTTACGAATAAATATCCTCGAAAGCGTCCCCGGAATCTGTTTAGGTTTTTTAAATATTAAGTTAACTGTATAGCATGAACAGATCTGTTAGTAGTAGAATAGTACTGGCAACACTGTCAAAAAAATTTAGGAATGCAATGCAAGTGACTGAAAAGCTGAACCTAGAATTTTTTAATGAAAGTCCTGAATTGCGAACTGTTAAACTAGAGTGAGCAGAAATCCTCATAAAGTGGGGATGTCTGCTAATCCTTTAAATTTAATTTTCAAAAGTTTCTGGTTCTTTTTCCACCCCTATCAAAAAATTCTAACCTTATCAAAGACTCCTAAAAGGAAAAAAATTGAGATTACCAAATTCGATATAGAGCTTCCTCTGAACAACACTTAAAGCAACGCAAAATATTGGCCCTGAATTTTTTTACTCCTCTTACCCATAACTCCTCTTACCATTAAAGAACTCTCCCTCGAAAAAAAGGCGAGATATTTCTTCCAAATGGCAAGAACCATGATCACTGCATTCCGTATGCAGCGTCTTTTCATCATAAACAAATGTAGTAGTTTTACTCCCCCTTCCATATAACACCTGAGCTTGCTGCACTTGAGAGCTGTGAAAAAATCTGTAGCTCTGTTGGTATTTGTGGATTGACAGTCCCAGGTGACTAGATGCACAAGATCAGTTGGTATACAATCCTGATCAGTAGCTATCTTTGGTCAGGCCATGTCTCCAATTAGGGGGCTGTTTGATATTCTTGGCCATATCTCTCTCAATAACCCTTGTTTCTTTAAAAACTCTAGTAATAATTTTCTTTCAACAGTATAATGGGCAGATGACCGTTAGACCCTCCAAGTGCCAGGAAAAGCCAAAAGTGTCTTACTGCCAGATGTGGGTGGGTCTACAGGGGTCATCAATATGCTCCCTTGGCAGGTAGTGAGGACACGATGACCAGAACTTTTGGCCCCTGTGTGGACAAAGGATCCCATGTGACTGAGCGCTGAAAAGAAAGAGGAAGACTTTGTCGCAAGTCTTCGTAGGTGAGTATAAACAGCGAGAGGACAGAGAAGCAGACTCTGTCGTGTCAAAGTCGGCGGCGGAAAAAGTATCCAGCCAGGGCCATTGTTCGGCCATTTGTTGTACAGTCGCTCAAAAAAGTATTCTGAATTCTGTAATCAACCATAGTGTTCGGATACTTTTTTGAGCGACTGTACAGTTCGAGGCCTAGGGGAGGGTCGATGTAAATATTTTGTAAATATAGATACATTGTGAACAATAAATGTGTTGTGCATATCTGTACAGTCTTCTTCTCTTTGATCTATGCGACCACCCAGCTCGCCATATTCCTGATATCTACACTGCATTAGGTACCTTTTAAAATAATGCTCGGGATCCACATGCCAGTTCAACAAATATCTGATTCTTCACAAAAACACCTCTGACAAACAGGTATATAGAATGTGAGGTCTCTGCATAGAGATTATTCTCATAATGCCGTCGTACAGAAATTCAAGCATCATCATCTGGGCATGCAAGAGACCAGATACACAGACAACAATCATTATCATCATCATCATCGTCCTCAAGCAGCCATGGGCTACGGAGGTCCAACCAGATCATGCAATTTAGTTCTCCAAGCATATCTGTTCTGTCCTGAGCTACATCTGCTGTCAGGAGCGTAGCGAAGGACTATGGTTGTGGGGGAAGGGGGGGGGGGGGGGTTCAAAAGTTTTCCAACTCGAAATTCAAAAATTTTGCCAACTGAGCAAAAAATGAGAGCAAAATTACCAAATTATTTTCGCTCCGTGGGGGAGGTGGGGAGGCAATTTTCAATTTTCAGAAATCTCATGTGCAGCATTTTGTCATTTTCGTATTTTTGTCATTTGGCTTCCAATTTTGCCAACTAACCGTAATTAACATTTAACTTTCCAAATTTTGCCAAAGAGCCATAATCCATAATTTTACAGACATAATTCCAATACTTACATCTCGTCTGAATTTCGGCAAGTCAGTGTGAATTTTTCCTTCATTTGACCAACTCTCCTTAATTTCACAAAACTAATCCTAATCCTTACATCTCTCCTAAATTTGCCAAATAAGTTCAAACTTTTCAAACTCCCAAAGATTTTGCCAAGTATTCACGATTTTAGTCAACTATCCTGAATTTCACAAACCCAGTTCCAATTATCACAACTCGCCCATATTTTCCAAGTGGATTAGAATTTTGCTAACTGCCTTTCACTTTGTTAAGTTTCCTCAATTTGTCCAATACTCCTTAATTTCACAAAACAAATCCCAGTTTTCACAAATTGCCTATATTTTACCAAGTGGATTCAAATTTTGCCAACTCGCCATAATTTTACAGAAAAAATCGCAATTTTTACATTTTCTCTGAATTTGCCAAGTCACTTCGAATTTTATCAACTCTCCTTAATTGCACAAGAAAGGCACAATTTTCACCACTCCCTTTTATTTTACCAAGTGGATTCAAATTTTGCCAACTCGCCATAATTTTACAGAAAAAATCGCAATTTTTACATTTTCTCTGAATTTGCCAAGTCACTTCGAATTTTATCAACTCTCCTTAATTGCACAAGAAAGGCACAATTTTCACCACTCCCTTTTATTTTACCAAGTGGTTTCGAATTTTGCCAAGAGTTCTTGGTTTTTCCAACTCTCCTTAATTTCACAAAACCAATCCCAATTTTTATAACTCACCTGTACTTTACCAAGTGGTTAAGTTTTTCCAGTTTTGCCAACTTCCCTAGATTTTGCCAAGTTTTCTCGATTTTGTCAACATTCCTTAATACCACAAAAACAATCCCAATTTTCACAAATCGCCCGTATTTTACCAAGTGGATTCAAAATTTGCCAACTGCTCTAGATTTTGCCATATCGCCACAATTTTACAGAAGAAAAATCCCAATTTTACATCACACCTAATTCTTGCAAAGTCATTCTGAATTTTGCCAACTCACCCAAGATTTGCTAACCCTCCTAGATATTGCGAAACTGCCTCGATTTTGCCAACACGCCATAACTTTACAGAATAAAAGATTGCAATTTTCACATCTCACCTGAATTTTGTATTTACCCTACGATTTTACCAAGTCACTTCGAATTTTGCCAACTGCCTCTAGTTTTTGCCAACTCCCTAAGTTTTGCCAACTCTCCCAGATTTTGCCAACTCGCTATAATTTTACAAAAAAAAAATCCGAATTTTCACATCTCACCTGAATTTTGCCAAATCCCTACGATTTTGTCAAGTTTCTCCGAATTTTGCCAACTGTCCCTAGATTTTGCCAACTCCCTAAGTTTTCCCAACTCGCCATAATTTTGCAAAAAAAAATCCTAATTTTTACGTCTCGCCTGAATTTTGCCAACACCCCACGATTTTGCCAAGTCACTCCGAATTTTATCAACTCCCCAAGATTTTGTCAATTTATACCTATTTTGCCAACTCCCCAAGATTTACGAAGTCACTCCGAATTTTCCCAACTCCCCAAGATTTTGCCAACTCATCTGTTTTTACTAAGTGGCTTCGAATTTTGCCAACTTCTCTAAATTTTGCCGTCTCTCCATTTTCCGAACTGCCTTAGATTTGCCAAGTTGCCTTGATTTTGACAACTCCCCTTAATTTTTCCAAAAAAAAAAAAAAAAAAATTGGGGAGTTTGAAAGTTTGAAGTGATTTGACAAATTTAGGAGATATGTAAAGATTGGGATTAGTTCGTGAAATTAAAGAGATTTGACCAAATCACGGCAAAAATTCATACTGATGATGCGTACAATTCAGACGAGATGTAAATATTGGAAGTATTTCTGAGAAATTATGATTAGTTGGCAAAATTGGAAGTCTAATGGCAAAAATGTAGGAGTGACATGAAAAACTGTCTACCCCCCCCCCCCCAACGGAGCGAAAATCTAAGCAAGTTTGCTCAGTTGGCATATCTTGCCAAAATTTTGCTCGAGTTGGAAAATTTTGTACTTCTCCCCCCCCCCCGCCCCAACCATAGTCCTTCGCTTCGCCCCTGGCTCCATTCAGCAGTTAAAAAACCATCGAGACTAAATTTATAATATTTGTTATGAAATTTCTGATATCTATTGTATCTAAATTTCGCGTTAGGTGAAATTATCAAAATATTGTATCTAGGGCCGTGCCTAGACCATCCTGGGCCCTTGGCGAGAAAGGAGAGATGCTGGATCCCAGAGCAAGTACTGTTTTGCAATCTATCAGAAGTTTTTTTTTTTGCAGATAATAATGAAAAGTGATAACGTAATAATTAGAAATTACGCCCTGTTCTAGCATGACCCTGGTTGTATTGCTAATAAATTTCTCACACAGTTTCGCTGTGTACCCCTTGTTGCATAAAAAATTCAAGTCTCTACCTCTAACAAAAAATTGCGTCTAATTTAAAACCATTTTTATTTTTATCCTTGCTTAGTTGGGCGGAGGGGAGTATTCACGGGAACTATATAATTTCAACTGGAAATTTTCTATTAATGCCAGACTAGCGAGCTTATGCAAAGGCATCAACAAATCTGGATTGGACCTTCTATACAAGTATTTGGTGCTTCGAACAAATCGTTTTTTGTCTGAATCATTTTGATTGTTTTGAAAATTAACCTGTTTTAAATATAATGCTGAAATTTAAATAAATCAAACGCAAACACTGCTGCTTAGGATTTTGAGTTGGTGTAAGCTCTTGGCTATGATTCGTACAGGATTGCATAGTTATACATTTGGTTGAATTAGTAATATATTCGCCAAAAAACGAATTGGTCGGAGCACCAAATACTTGCATAGTCGAGATTATTAATCCCTTTGCTGACGCTCATCTCAGTTGATAGACCACCGATTCTTGGAGATGGAGAGAGGGATGCGGATCTCCTTCCCAACTGCAACAACATGCACGTTCAACTCCGTTCACATGTGGGGGAGCTGACTGTTTCATGAAAGTCCGATGGTGTGGACGGTGGTCAGCTTCTCGTGTTCCCATATGCTACACTCCTGAAGAAGTTCGTTGGTATTAGCATGAGCTATTGGACCACACATATCGTCATTGCGACAAGGGGTGAGTGCTGAACCATTCCTGTGATGTTTTGCTCGACTGACGAAAAGAGCGGGAAAAAGAGGAGTCCCTCTCTGAACGTCTTGAGGAGGGGGAAATGTCTCTGAACTCTCTGGAGCCGCTTGTGTTGCGGCTCAAGAGGTGCTTAATAACTGAGTTATTAAGCGTCTTTAGTGATTGTGCAATGTCTCACTCATGCTAATGACCATGACGTCCAGACATTCCCTGACACAGTCTTTTAAACTTCTTAATATAGATATTTTTAAAGAAACTCATATAGCATATACCAAAATATAAAAAAATACCCCATAATATATACGCACACAAATATTTATTTCGCATATATATGTTATCCATTCTAAACCGGTAGAAGCGTGTTTTTTCACCGAGGGCAAAGTGGTGGTTAGCGGATAAAATCCCAGTATAGGCCCAGTTGGAACTCGAACCTAGAAATAGATTGCATGCCTGGCGCACTACCAGCTGAACTATCTCCGTCCCTCTACAGTTCGTTCCGCTGTATAAATATATACTAGCTCTACCTGTTAAGAAGCTCACGAGCTGCCATCAATGCCTCATCATGTATTTTATAACATTGCAAAATTAAAAACAGCATTTTGAATTGTTCACTTCCATAAACTATACAAAATAATAATATACATTAGAAAAAGTATCAATTCTTGCATAAGACGTGGAAATATTTTCTGTGGAAGAGACATCTACAAATTGTTCTTGTCAAAACTCGGTGGTATCTTTTATTGCTTATTTTCCCGCTTGCCTCATCATGATCAAGATTTTGCCAAGTTGCCTTGATTTTGCCAACTCTCCTTAATTTTACAAAAACACTCCCAATTTCCCCAAGTCACCTGCACTTTACTAAGTGGTTTCGAATTTTGTCAAATGCCCTAGATTTGTCAAGTTGCCTCGATTTTTCCAACTCACTATAATTTTACTGAAAAAAATTCCAATTTTTACATCATCTGAAATTTACCAAGTCACTTCGAATTTTGCCAAGTTCCTTCAATTTTGCCAACTCCGATTTATTTCGGGGAGACCCTCCCCCCAATCTCTCCCATAAGTACTTCCCTGACTACACACTATACAAGCCTTATGACACAAAAGCATGCCCTACTAAGACCGAATCATTGCTGACCACTACCTAGTCAAAGTTAATAGAAACACACAAAGTTTGCGTTTTGGAAGAGCAGATAGTTACTGACCACTATACCAGTTAAGACTAAATAATTGTTGATTACTTATCAAATATGAATTAAATTCGGCATGTCATATATTTTGAAGCGCACTAAATAATTAAAATTATGCCTTCTTCTGGCTGAACAGTTAGTCTATCATTACCTCTAAAATGTGATCTTTAAATTGTATTACGAAGAATGACCTGAGGAAAGAAGTCATATCGAAATAAATGGTATTTGAAGTTGGTATAGCTCACATTGTGAATCTCAGAATTCAGATTGCGACTCTTAATGAGAATTGATTTGATAGCCATGATTTGTCAATTGAGTAGCACAATAAAGGAAAGCAAATGATGGGATTTTGGAATAAAAATAGAGATCCCTCTAAGCATATCCTGTAAACGGAATGGGACAGGCACCCATGGGAACTATATCAATTTCGAGATGGCCAGACTCTTGACCAAGTACTGAGTTCACCTTTCACCCAAATGGGTTCAAGTCCATTCTACTGGAGTACTAGCGTAATCCTAGCAGCTTCTGCTGGCGAAGTGAGAAAGTTCTTTAGCTCACTTTGCGATCCATTAGGGAATACAGAGAGCAGAGTAGGTACTAATGGTTTTCGGGATGGAGTAAGATGGGGATCCCTGCCAGCTTCATCAATAACAGAGCCAATACTTTAGAACTTTGCGTGAAAAAATTTTGTTTAAAGATTAAAGGCGGTTAATATAGCGAAGGTTGAACATTTTCATTCATCACAGAAAATTGTTTGCGATAATGGATATATTAAAAATATAATATCTATTGAATTCTCTATTGAAATATTATCTTTATTGAATTCTCTATCGAAATATAATCTCTATTGAATTCTCTATTGAAATATAATCTCTATTGAATTCTCTACTGAAATTTAATCTCTACTAAATTCTCTATTGAAATATAATCTCTATTGAATTCTCTATTGAACAGCATATCACCTACCATTAGATGTATTTTTGACTATTCTGTCTTTCAAAAGCTAAAAATCAATTTTCGTATGGCTTTTGAAAAATATTTTGCTTGGGCACATTCCAGAAAGTACTAAAATAAATACCCAAAGAAATGATTTTATTTCTAATACCTTTAATGGATCAGAATTATCGGCACATTATCGAGAAATAATGTACTTTATTTTTTATGCGATTAAGTAGTAATTTATTAAATGATAATATAGCAAACTAACACAAAAATACTATCTAAATTAAAAACTATGACCAGACAATTTGACAACTTCATTAAACAGTACTTTTCAATAATTTCTTATAAAATAAAAAAGGCATGATTTAGTAGTTGCTCCAAAGAGAAAACAATTTTTAAAATTTATTTCAGAGAGTGCATGATATTGCAATTCGTCAATAACTGATGAAAGAAAAAACAGTTCTCTCAACAGGAGATGAAAGCAAAATGAATATCTGATAATAGCTTTTTAAAACGTTTTGAATGCATCTGTAACTTCTTTTGCTCTGCCTATTTGTGTTCCTAAAAACCCATGAACGTTGAGCTCGAGTGTTTGACGTGATAAGCGTTTTTTTTAACACTTCAGTTTTTTCTTGAAATACTCTCTCTATTTGAATTATACAGTACTGCCAGCTTTGGTTGCATTGCAGAGCTAAGGTTTTGAATTTGATCAGTTGTAAGAGTTTGTCAATGTGCTATTGAAATAAACGGTGTTAGTTTAATTTCATAAGTTTGCTTGTTTTCAGTAGCATGCGAATACAGGAGGGTTGGGTTGTTTTACCTCCGAGCGGCACTTTTTTGCACACCATGGGCTAAATGGCCAGTTCACATGGACCCCGAGGGCTCAGAGAAGGTTGGGGGAGGGGACCCACTGGAACAGCTGTTGGGAGACAGATGGTAGCGTCCCATCAAGGCCATCCAACGTGTTCTTTAACGTGCACAGGGTATGGCTATCCCGCACACGGGGCCACGGCTTAACGTCCCATCCGACGGACGGCGGCCTTTCCAAGCCCATCGGTGTCCCCTACTGACCGTGGGCAGGGCGGACGAATACAGGAGAGGCGGGTATATAACCCCCTCACTGAAAGTGTGGTTAATACCTTTTTTCCTACGACAGTTCATGAAGATTGGTAATCTAAGCGTATTCCCCCCATTCGAGCTTTCTGGACCAATACCTCCGTGGACACGCTAGTGATCTTCAAACTTTATACGCCAGTTGGTTGTTTGTCTGACGGGATTTTATGGCGCAAGGGCAGCTAAGGCCATGTTGTTCCAAAGAAGGCAAAATAAGCGGTAACAGATATGAAACCCTCAACCTAAATTTAAAATAAAAAAAAGGGTCTTCTCAGGTTTCGACTCCAAAAACTGATTCTGAAGCCCGCAGCTTCTTTTACAAAATTTGCCCCATTCATTTCATCATGATAATTCCCCTTTTTTTAACTTTCAAATATCAACAGACCGTTACTAACAAAGCCTTATCTTCTGCAGAATGAGCAATTACTCGTTACATGGTGAAATGAAATTAATATCAAATTAACGCCAGACTGGCTGCAACGGAAAGAGTGGCGATCGCATCCACACGCTCCTTTATAGCAACCCTAATTTACATGGCCGTGGTTACGGAGGTGAAATATGCACTCAATTTCCATTGTTCGCATTTCAAAATTTACATTTATATCACATTTCATGTCATTCTCTTATATACTTTTCTAGATACGATATTATCCATTAATTTTGAGCACTAGTCTATATGTAATCTATGACGAATACACAGTCGTATCAGAATAATATGACTGTGATGAACTCGCGCCAATCCTGTTGGACTGCTCCAGAATGTGATGGACTCCTCCATGGAATGTGATGTGCTGGGCCAAATGCCGTGGCCGCCGGAGGACGATGAATTTGTCCCTTACCCTTATTTCAGTGAAATGACAGGTTCGAACCCGTACCGATGTATGCCTCAGATTTGCTGCTAAAGTGAAGAATAAAAATATGTCCAACAATTAACTGCACGAGAGTTGTATAAGGACGACACAGTTTATTCACACTATGTACAAACACGTGCTGGTGATGCTCTCGATTCTGTAGGCCTTTGCTGTTTTGCTGCTGCAAACAATTACATTATGAGGTGGAGAACTGCACACTTTGCAGATTCTCTCTTGACAGACCTCAAACTCGGCGAAAGGATATTTAACCTTTCGATTCACCAAGATTCGAACCCTCTTCTTAAGGGTTTCCTTTTTGAGAAAGAGCGGTGTCCCCTTGATGCGCATCAAACGTCCTTCCAGTTTGACAGTAACGCTCAGACTCCTGTTTCATTATGCTCGGCTCCTCTCCGCGCTGACACTAGCGCCTCAGGACAGTTGTAAAAGGTCATAAAAGGGCTTTTCGGACATTGACATGTACAGGCAGACAGCTCAGACCCGAAAATAACATCAATGAGTCACATCCCCATAATAGCACTTCCAAGAACACACTTAATACATAAAAATATGTACAATAAATAATACAATAAAATGCCACAATAAATAAAAATAAATAAATTAGAGGGACATGACAATGACCACCCTCATAATCACAGTGCATCAGCCCAGGTGCGTCACAAAGTGCATACGACAAGGTCGACTACATGGAGATGTAATTGGCTGGCCAGGACAGATGAGCCATAGTGCCAGATGAGCCATAGTGCCAGATGAGCCATAGAACACAATGGGCAGAGGTATTCATTTGATGGACGTTCAAAAAGGAATGCTCATCGCGCCAAGGGTGGAAGCATCTCGGAAACAGCAAACTTCGTGGGCTGTTCGCGAGGTGTTGCAGTAAGGGTGTACCAAGAATGGACTGCTGGCACACCGAGTACCTCCAGACATCAAAACTGTGCAGCACCAAAGGACATCGACCCCAGAGGAGAAAGTCGCCTTCGTCGACTGGTAAAGTACAATCGACGTGCAACAGTGCAGCAATTGACCACTCAAATGAACACTGGGGCACCCAGGTACGTATCCCCGTTAACAGTAGAGTGAACCCTGTTACGCATGAGTCTCCTGAGTCAACGCTGCATAAAGGCGCTCATGTTAACCAAGGTCCATCGGCAACGACACCTGCAGTTCACATGGGACTACCGTCATTGGATAGCGGAATAGTGGAAAAAGTTGTCTTCTCCGACGAATCGAGATTTCTACTCGACAGAAGTGATTGGCAGTGGCGGATACGGCGTCAGACACATGTGAACCAACACCCAGACACGCTTGTCAGTCAAGTACAAGCCGGCAGTGGCAGTGTGCATGTCTGGGAATGTTTTCCTGGTATGACCTGGGACCGCTGGTACCACTGGATGAGTCCTTGAACGCCAATGGTTACCTATCCATCCTCGCTCCCCCCGATAGGGGACCACTTTGACGTGGTGGTTTTGGTGGTGGGAGGGGGGGGTGCTGATTGATGCATCTGAGAAGTGGGGTTCGGGCTCTGCAGTTCTGGTGCGCCCCGGTAGGTTGATGGCTGCTGGTGGGGTTGTTGGAGGGCCGCTGACTGGTTTGTAGGGCTCTGGTCAAGTGTGCTCCGAAGCAACCTCAACATGGTCACAGCTGAGTCGGCGAGTGTGGCTGTAGTGACCCGGCTTGATGGAGAGGACGAAGTTGAAGGCTTGCAACTGGGAGTGGGCTCCCTGGTCGACAGGTTTATCGATGAAAAAGCCAGACTAAGAGTCTCCACCTTGGGAGCCGAGTCAATTTGGTTCTATATACCATCTTTGTGGCTAACCGGGGAACAGACTAAATTTAGGTTTTGACCGATGGATGAACCTTCCTTCTATAGGACTGTTCGCCATAGGTAGCCGCGGATGAGCTGTGTCCATGTGGCACTATCTTGTCCCAGCGTGGGTAGTGGAGATTAAGGCATTCTCCCTATAGCTGGTGTGCAGCCATATGTTGCAGTACAACTGGGACTTGCCATTATTTAATGTTTAATGTCCATCCTCACTGATCACATACATCCCTTCATGTTAGACGTTTACCCTGGAGGTGATGTGTGTGTGCCCTGCCATGTCGCAAAGTGGTGCGTGACTAGTTCCAGGAACATGACAGCGATATCACCTTCTCCCTTGGCTGGCGAAAACGCCTGACCTCAATCCCATAGAGCACTTGTGGGACGATTTGGATCGACAGGTTTGGCGTGCAGGCCCACAGCCACGTCATCTCCGGAACTTCCATGCTCTGCTGGAGTCCTAATGGGCACGTGGGCCTCTGGAAACCTTCAAGGGCTTCATTGTGTCCATGCCACGCCGTCTCGCCACTCTCATCCGGCCAAGGGTGGTTATTCCCATTATTAGGTGGGTGGTCATATTATTCTGATACGACTGTGTATATGTAATCTATGACGAACAAAGATCCAGTCATAGTGCTAAACTAAAACTTTTTTTGGGCAGAGGATGACTGTTGATTTTTCAAAGGTCTGGGCAGAGAGAAACTGTCCCCCCGGAATTATGCCTTCTAGTACTTTGCGATCTTCATCATTCCAAAATAATCTATGAAGCTGATGATTATAGTTTATATATTACGGTGAGGTGATATTTTATTATTGCCTCATTTATTTTCCAGTAACCAGTACTCGCCATTCTATTTGTTTCCCCACTTAAAATATTTGCCATCTATGTAGTTTAGCTCTCTCTCGTTTCTCTGTTTTGTAGCTTTTTTTGTCTGACTCTCAAAGATATAAAGCTTATCATCTCTTTTAATTGTTCGTTTGAACTTTTAATATATTCTCTCTCTTAAGTGATATCGGTTAAAATTGATTGATTCAGTTTCTCCGCATTCCTTTCTACCATAAATAATTCGCATTGCCTTACCACTCAGTTAACTTTGTTTTTCTGCTCCGGTTTACACAGAACAGCGCTGTTCGTTTGAAGTACGGCCTCTTTAAAATGGTTTCATTTTAACTCAGCATTTATTGTAAGCAAACCACATTTACCAAAACGTCTAAATAACCTATGGTGGTAAGCTTCAGTTATTGCTGGTTCAATTAATGCAAGAGCGTTGTATTTCTTACGCTTCAATCCCATAGTTTTATAAAGTTCAAAACTTCTTGTTCGAAAGTCTGCATTTCATTGCAGACTCTATTCCTCCCTCTGCAAGCTCTTCCTCCTGGGCATTGGCACAAAAGCTCATCTTACGCGGTTATTCACTGCGATGCTCTTCCGCAGCTCTTTTAACCGTCCGTTGACCCCGTTCGAACATCGACACGCTCTTCCGACTCCCGGAGGACCTAGCCACTAGTTCGTGCCGGTTTAGCATCAGCTGTTGTGTCCTCGATTGTCACAATACCTTGTTGAGGGGGAGTAGAACCGGGATACTAATTTAATTAAACGCGTGTTAAACGAATACGATGGTAGCTGCACGTTGTTTAGTTTATCCATTGTATGCACTTGTGGTGGGATACGTAAAATCTAATTTAAGGCAACCCACCCATTCATCATGGAGAATAATATTAAAGCATTATGGACAATTTGGGGACATGGTTTACTCTCTTGATTGCAGACTAGTGGGAGTTATGCTGATGCAAAATATATTGATGGACTCGCTCTGCGCTTGATATTTTATTCTTGTGTAATCCTGAAAGTTAAAATATTGCTCATTACAGCAAACTTCCTTTCGTTTGGGCGATGCTCTCTGATGATGGAAATTCAAAGTTAAGCATTTGCTATAGTCGAAAGAGAAATAAATTCAGCAAACGAAAAACTTTAAAATGTTTATAGTGTTATGTCGAGTAATAAGCTGACCTCTAATGTTTTAAGTTTCAATAAAAATAAGTTTTATTCTACTGTAAGTCGACCCTAATAAAAAATATTTAGATAAAGAAAAGAACAAAAAACCTGGTATTCATTTTGCTTTGTAGTTTAGATTCGTTTTCTGATCTAGAATATATTAATTCGTTTGGCATTTGCAGGAGCTTTCTAATGAAATAAATATATGACTATTTTGAAATTCAAGATCACCTTTTGACGATAGAAATTTTTAATAATATCTCTTTGTTGAATATTTTAATTTAAGTGTATTGATTAATAAATCATAATTATTTATGACATTTAAAATTGTCATAAATAATTTAAAATGGGTGTTCACGGTCAGCCATGGTTAGTACCTTCGAAAAGTGGTCTGAGGAGGGAAAAAAAACCACGAATCACCGGCAACATGTGGGCCGACTATGGCTCATTGATACTAGAGGTGAGCGAAGGCTATCCCGTATGGTACGAGCCAACAGAAGGGATGCTGTGCTGCACCATTAGGTCCTAAAATAATTAGAGTTCATGTTTCATTATTTCATGATTTAAACTTTTATTGTAACCTAACTTCGCGTATAAGGCAAGTGCTAATAAAATATTATTTTTTTGAAAAAAAAATTGATTTTAAACACTACAGTTTATGCCCAAAATGGCGATAAGAAGAAAACAGAGGTTGGCCGAATTAATATCGTTATAGTTTCAACGTCAAAAATCAAGCGAATTCATGAACACAAGCTATTCTACATTTATATACATCGAAGAACCAAAACATTAAGACCACTTCCCAAATATGATGTTGGTCCTTCATGTGCTGCCAAAACAGCTCTTACCCGGCGAGGCATGAACGCTATAAGATTTCTAAAGGTGTCTTGTAGTATCTTTTACCAACACATTACCAGCAGATCCTTTAACTCTTTTAAGTTACGTGGTTGAGCCGACACAGATCGGATATGCTGTTCGAGCACAAACCACAGATGCTCGATTGGATTGATGTCTGGGGAATTTGGAGGCCAGGGCAATACCTGGAAGTCTTCTTCACATTCCGCGAATCATTCTAGAACAATCTGGGCAGTGTGGCATCCTGCTGAAAGAAGGCACTACTACAGGGCTATACCGTTGCCATGAAAGTATGTACCTGGTCTGCAATGATGTTTAGATAGGTGGTAGACGTCATAGTTTCCTGCACATGAATGTTTGGACCTAGGGTTTCCCAGCAGAACATTTCCCAAAGCATTACACTTCCTCCACCGGTTTATTTTCATCCCATGGTGCATCCTTTTGCCAACACTTTCCCAAGTAAATGCGCACACGTACCCGGCTGTCCATATGGTGCAACAGGAAACGAGATTCATCGGACAGACGATCTTCTTCCAATCATTCAAGGTCCAGTTTCGATGCTCGCATGCCAATGTAGGTGCTTTCGATGGTGAACAGAGGTTAGTATGGGCACTCGGATTGGCATGCGGCTATGCAGCCCCATTTTCAGCAGAGATACACTGTTTGCTGTGACACATTACTCCCGTCACCAGCATTCAAATTACGGGCAAGTTGCAGCACAGCATCCCTTCTGTTGGCTCGTACCATACGGGATAGCCTTCGCTCACCTCTAGTATCAATGAGCCATAGTCGGCCCACATGTTGCCGGTGGTTCGTGTCTTTTTTTCCCTCCTCAGACCACTTTTCGAAGGTACTAACCATGGCTGACCGTGAACACCCATAAGCCTTGACATCTCGGAAATGCTCTGACTGACCCAGTCATCTGACCATTACAATTACAACTCACTTAAGTCCGCTGCCTTCCCCACATGAAGAACAAGAATAACACTGATAAAAAGAGGTCAGTATCAGGTGTTATTTTTACCGTTTAAGGACCTTCACACTTGCCGTCGTTTACCTGCAGTTGCTTCGATTTGCATAAAGACGAACTGGTCATAATGTTTCAGTTCTTTGGAGTATATGCACAAAAATTCAGACACCTAATGACAATTACTATATCCTACCAAATACATTGCTCAACAAAACATTTGACCGCTCAATAGGAGTGATCAGATTTGAATGCAAATCAGCATGTGGGTTGGGTTGAGTTGTTTTACCTCTGAGCGGCACTTTTTTGCACACCATGGGCTAAATGGCCAGGTCACATGGACCCCGAAGGCTCAGAGAAGGTTGGGGGAGGGGACCCACTGGAACAGCTGTTGGGAGACAGATGGTAGCCTCCCGTCAAGGCCATCCAGCGTGTTCTTTAACGTGCACAGGGTATGGCTCTCCCGCACACGGGGCCACGGCTTAACGTCCCATCCGACGGACGGCGGCCTTTCCAAGCCCATCGGTGTCCCCTACTGACCGTGGGCAGGGCGGGGAATTTTGCGGAGATAAATCTCAACGCTGACCCAGTTGGGACTCGAACCTGGGAACTACAGATTACGAGCCTGGCGCGCTACCGACTGAGCAAATCAGCATGTGAGTGCAGGGCAAGAATACATGCAAAATATATCGTTTCCACGATAAACACTTGTTATTTGGGGTAGATCACATTGCGAATGATGAGCTGTCAGCACAAATGTTTCAGGCTCTTTTCTGAAACAAGCAGACATTGAGGATGAAGTGTAGAAGATACCAAGACGATCCTTCTGCCAATCATATCAGCAGCTGAACGCCTTTGAGCATGGTAGGATTGTAGGGAAGTGTGAAGCAGGATGATCTACCTGCTGTATCATGGCATACACAATGCTTCGCGGCAAGAAAATAATGGGACGGAAATAAAAGCAATGATCCATAGGGAAACACGTTTATTAACCGTTTCCCTCAAAATAGTTCCCAAGGGACCAAATGCACTTATTACAGCACTCATGTGGACTTTGGAAAGACTTTGAAAATTCGGCTAGGATGGTATTCAGTTCTGCCGTCATGTTATTATGAATGTCACCGACTGTATCAAATTGCTGACTTTTCAATCTCACTTTCAACTTGAAAAGAATGCTGAAATCAGGTCAGAGGTGATTGAACACTGTAACCTTTTTTGGGCCAGAAATATCCTTACGTTGATTGCTGTGTGAGTATGTAAATTGTCACGCAAACCCAAGTCTGTGCTAATAATGGGCCTTATTTATCCCTTATTCACATTTAATTCACTTAGCATCATTCTGAGGGTCTGTCTCCTGGGAGTAAATTGCGCCTTTAGGCACAAATTCTGGGTTGAAAGTCGTTTCCGATCGTTCTCTAAGAGAGTTAGTTATCTTACAGATCATCTCTGAAATCTCTGCCCTCTTGAAAACGCTTAAACCATCGCAATGTTTCCGCTCTGAACAGAGCCTCATTCTCATAAGCTGTTCGTAACATTTCAGGTGCTTCGGCGGGCTTTTCTCTAGTTTTAAGCAAAACTTGATGTCAACACAGTCCATCGATGAATTTATGATGGGGAACATGTTTATATTATTGCTGTCCACTGGACAGCCTTGACCACATGCCACGGTGCAGTAATACACAATGTACGAAGAACGTCCATACGAAACCAAAACATAACTTTTAACAATTAGTGGGATTGCCAAGGCCACACTTCTGTATCTCTATAACCAACTCGCGGGATGATACTCGTACTACATATTTTAAATTTATTTCAGTCTCATTACTCTCTTGTCTCACTGTCTATATGGACATTGTCTATATGTCTATATATATCACTTGTCTATATGTCTATATGATTCAAGGATGTTGGACATTGTTGGTGCCAGTGGTTTCAAGAAGGTATTCAAAATCGTTGCACAATGTCAGGCACTATAAAACTCATAGTAGCACTGGTAGATTGCCGGATTCGTTGGTAGGTGGTAACAGATCCAACTAACGTGTTAGGTGGTTCAACTTTGTAACGTCAAATAATAGTTACTAATAACTACCATTTGATGAACTATAACTGCTACCATGGAAGTTTCCATCCCAAATAAGACCATCGCCAGGAGATTGGGAGATGCAGGGCCCAGCATCCATTGCAAGACAGCCTTGACCGCATGCCACTGTCAGACTTTGCTGGACCAGTGTTGAGTAATTACAAATTACTGGCAATGCATTTTTAGTAATGAATCCCATTTCTGCCTGGGTGTTGACCATCTTGCATCCAGGTCTGGAGATGATGTGGATAGAGATTCTTCTGACATCTGCGAATGTCAGGTCATCTCTAATATGTGAAATAGGTAACGTGAATGCCCAGTGATATGATGACAATGTCCTAAAGCTAGTCGCACTACCATTTCGGCAGGTATTCCTATGAGTGCCATCTCCAGGAAGATAATTCTCACCCATATACTGCTGCCATCTCCAGGGCATAAAAGGCATTCAAACTATTCTCAGAACTGTCACCCATCGAGATTGTTTGGGACATGATCAGACATTGTCTGCAAGTCCACCTACTACTGACCCAAAATACAGTTAAGCTATGGGACCATGTGCACGTGAGATGTGGGACATTCCTCAGGACATCATCAGAAAGATCTCTCTTCAGCGATGTGTAATTGAATATATCGCGAACCACGGTGCTTTTCCTTCCTAGTAATGTACATTTTACTGAATGCTATTCGTGTTATTCGTTGCAGTGAGCTGTAAGCGAACATATGCCATATCCATCTTATCATCTGTATCTGTCATGAGTTACAGAAGATTTCGTTCATTCCTTATGGGCGGGGACAATTTCAATGTCGAGCAATGCAAGGGAGTTATTATCGACTTCCGCTTCATAAGTTCACTATCACTACTCTAGCGACATGTTGTTCATGATATGTTACGAATGCCACAAGTTAAGCACTGTAGGTTTGTTTCTTGAATTTTTAAAGTGTAACGGATTTCCTGCCACATTGTGGATCATTTAACCTAATTCTCCGGCTCTTTACTGAACAATGAGAAATTCACTGCTGAAATATTCAAATATGTAAATTTTACAATTTTCTAAAAATAAGAAAAAATGCAGAAAAATATAAAATGAAGTATTAAAAGTGGATGCAATTAATAGCATTAAAACTGAATGTTTCAGTGTTGATTGTTTTACTTTCGAGTGCGCTATTTTTGAATATACAATGGTCAGGCCGTACGAACTCCAGGGCATCAGAGAAGGTTGGAGAAAGGGGTCCGTCCACTGGACACCTGTTATGAAAAGATGGGAACCTCCTGTCATGGTTCTTCAGAATGTTCTCTAACGTACTCATGATATGGTTCTCCTGAACGTGAGACATGCATTAGAATCCCGTCCGACAGACGCCGGTTTTCCAAGCACATAGAGTTTCCGAAATGGATAGAGATAAAGTATTCACAGTACGGCCACAACTTTAGTGTCAAGGTCACACCCAGATTCTTAATAGGGGGCTCTGAAACCATGGTGCCAGCCTAACTGAGGAATACATGGTAATCCAGAAGCCTTTGGTGCGCAAGACAGCGAATTAAAAGATTATCCTCTCCCTAAATACACACACGGCCAGAACGCTAAGGTGATGGTTGGTTTGTGCTCTGCGACTTCCTGTTGAGCATTTGTCTCTCGTGTTGGAGAGTGATATTATGCATATATATAAATGTTTAGTGTCGTATCGTCTTCGTTAGTAATAAAATTATATTTTATATAAAACCTGCATCTGTATTTAATCCCATCAAAGTTATTGATATGACTATGGACATTTCATTAGCGTAGTTCATGAGGGATTTCTTTGGAATGATTCGAACCAAACATAAAATGTGGAGCATCCACAATTAGTAAAATAGACGTTTGGCATTGAAAACTAAAAGTAGCGAAAAACAGGGGTAATGTTCCTGTAAACAATGTACTCATGAAAGGTAGCTCTTAACAGCTACTGATAGAGCAGCTGGTGACTATTCGCTTCAATTTGTGACAATGTTACAGAGAAAAATGAAGAAATCGCCTACAGCTTGTTTCGTGCATGCAGTTGACTCTTTAGGGGCGGGGGTGGCTCAGTCGGTAGCGCGCCAGGCTCGTAATTTGTAGTTCCCAGGTTCGAGTCCCAGCTGGGTCAGCGTTGAGATTTATCTCCGCAAAATCCCCGCCCTGCCCACGGTCAGTAGGGGACACCGATGGGCTTGGAAAGGCCGCCGTCCGTCGGATGGGACGTTCAGCCGTGGCCCCGTGTGCGGGAGAGCCATACCCTGTGCACGTTAAAGAACACTCTGGATGGCCTTGACGGGAGGCTACCATCTGTCTCCCAACAGCTGTTCCAGTGGGTCCCCTCCCCCAACCTTCTCTCAGCTTTGGGGTCCATGTGACCTGGCCATTTAGCCCATGGTGTGCAAAAAAGTGCCGCTCAGAGGTAAAACAACCCAACCCAGTTGACTCTTTACAATTCAATTTGCTTGAGCATCGACTTGCTTCTTTAATGAAATGCATCAGCAACATTCACAGTAACGGTATGAATTATCATTCAAAGTCTAATCAGTCACATGAGTCAATATAACATAAAACATCATTTTTATTTTAATGTGAATGAAAACAAGAAAATTCTTTAACGTGGAGAAGGAGTTCGCAGTTTTTAACAAACGATATTCTAGTAGTTCTAAATGGTTGTGCTTGGATTTTTGCTATAAGGGACTTAAAGTATGGCTGTCTCTCTCATACAAATCAATGTCCCATGCGACAGACGACTTCCTTGCCAAGCCCATCGTTCTCTATACTCCTGCATAGATAAGCCTCGTAAATCCTCGCAAAATAGGGATTGAATATTCGTACTTCAGACTATGACACTTTTTCGTCAGCGACTTAACATTTAATGCGAATATTTTCACCCTTCTTGAAATGTAAAAGCTCTTTCATGAAACTCGTATCTCTAAGCTTTGTCCTGGATGCTCTTCTTTTTCCGAAGTAATTGGTATTCTGCTTCTTTTGTATCGACATCAAATGCTTGTTAAGGTTAACAAGAAAACGATGTCGTCTTTTCTCTGCTAATCTGACGGTAAGAGTTTTAAATGGGATTTCCCTTGGAAAGTAAAGCAAGAGCAAAGAAAAAGAAATCGAGGAAAGAAAATTGATTGATTCTTTTGGGAATTACATGCCTTTGCTGATTTAACGTTAGAAGTTCAATTATATTTTTCTTCTTCTCCCATTCTTTGAGCGAGAGTATATTAGCCAGAAATACTGTCACAGTGACCCTGTTGTACTGCATATGAGACAGAAAGACTGTCACAGCGACACTGTTGTACTGCATATGAGACAGAAAGACTGTCACAGCGACACTGTTGTACTGCATATGAGACAGAAAGACTGTCACAGCGACACTGTTGTGCTGCATATGAGACAGAAAGACTGTCACAGTGACCCTGTTGTACTGCATATGAGACAGAATGACTGTCACAGTGACACTGTTGACTGCATATGAGACAGAAAGACTGTCACAGTGACACTGTTGTACTGCATATGAGACAGAAAGACTGTCACAGCGACACTGTTGTACTGCATATAAGACAGAAAGACTGTCATAGTGACACTGTTGTACTGCATATTAGACAGAAAGACTGTCATAGTGACACTGTTGTACTGCATATGAGACAGAAAGACTATCACAGCGACACTATTGTACTGCATATGAGACAACACATGAGACCATTCACAAGGATCCGAAGGTTCAGTAGACTTTAGGTATCATCTTGTACATGTTACTGTGGCTTCAAACTTCACGAAATGGTCGACTGTCATTGCAAACCCATTATTTTTACTTTTCTCGACGACGTTCGAAAGGGCGGGATGAAAGAAAGTAAGTAGGAAAATATGAATGCTGGTAAAGTTTGGATTCGGAGGATTGGAAACTTCATTTGATATTACGGTGAGGAGGGGGGGGGGGCGATGCTCTACGCTGTTGGAAAGATCTGCCATCAAAAATTTAAAAAACAACACTGCTCCTGGCCCTGACGGAATTACCAATAAATTATTACAAAATTTAACTCTTGAATGGAAAATAAAATTACTTGAACAATTTAATAAATTTTGGTCTACAAAAACTTACTCTCAAAATTGGCTAGATAATTATATGATATTCATAAAAAAAGAAAACAAAAATCCGGAAAACCTTACATCATACAGACCCATATGTTTAAGTTCTAACGTTCTTAAACTTTTTGAAAGACTAGTTTCCAACAGATTAATTTGGCACATAGAAAAATTCAAAATTTTAGATAACTTTTTCGGATTCAGACCTGGCAGATCATCAAAAGACTGTTATTAAACATTATATCAGATGCAGAATACACAATAAAAATAGGTTATACATGGTTGCTACTATAATAGATATGGAAAAAGCCTTTGACTCAATATCACATCAAGGCTTAATAGCAAAACTCAGAAAACTAAAATTTTTTGGAAACATTTTTTACTTTCTCTCACATTTCATATTAGAAAAAAACTTCAGAGTAAAAATTGGCAATAAATTATCAAATAAGTATAAATTTGAAAATGGAATCGTACAGGGAGACATATGATCTCCTCTGTTCTTTAATATTTATCTAAACGACATCTCAGAAGTCTTTAATCCAGAAATTAGTTACGGAACATATACTGATGACATTATCTTCTGGTCGATTGATACAGATATAAATATTTTAAATAAAAGAATACAAAATACAATAAATAAACTATCAACATATACTGAAAAATGGAACTTAAAAATTTCTAATGAAAAAACAAAAATAATTTATTTTCATAGAAAAAATAAAATCACGGACGAATTAAAAATAAAATTAAATAACAAATATATCACAATAACGGATAATATTAAATTCTTGGGATTACACTTAGAATCAAAATTAAAATGGAATAATTATATACACAATGCAATTGAAAAATCTAAAAAACTTTTTAACTATTTAAGATTTCTTGGAGGATCAAACTGGGGAAGCTCTAGTGCATCTCAAAAACAAAATTAAAAAAATTAGAAACAATTCAAGCAAAAACAATAAAATACTGTTTAGGCTTAATGCAATCAACAAATAACCTAAATACATATGCAGAAACTGAAATACCACCAATAGAAATAAAATGAAAATATCTATTAAAAAATCTAATCTTTTGCATTTTTGCTAAAAACAGACAACATCCTATAATAGACAAATTAATAATGCAATTTCCTGATGTTCACTATATAACTTTCCTGAAAAAGTAAAAACTTTAGACATTTTTAATAATAAAACTAGTGGTTATTGTATTCCCAACTTTCCTTATTGGATTGCTCCTTTACCTATAATTAAAGATAAAATTTTTTGCAATAGAAAACAAAAAACAACAAGACTCATCTACTTTAAAAATCTTAACTGAAACATACATCCATGATAAATATTCAAACTTCATTCAAATATATACAGATGGATCTACAAATTTTGAAATTCTTAACGCATCAGGAGCATTCTCTATTGCCCTGCAGAACAATTTGAATACCTTTTTAAACTCGACTCATTTCAACCATTTATTATTCCAGAATTAATTGCAATTATCTTAGCCAAAAAATTGGTCATTAAAATTCCATAACCAAAATATTGTAATATTAACTGATAGCAAATCTGCTTTACAAATTTTTCAATCCAATATATTTAAAAGTAATTTCTTTCCAAACTTAAATGACATAACTATTTTAATGTTCAAACACCTAAACCAACACAACATTCTACACATACATTGGATACCATAACACGTCAATATCAAACACAACGAATATGTCGACAGCTTAGCTAAAAAAGCTTCAAATTTAAATCAACTTATGCAATCTCCATTTAATTATTCAATATATAAAAAAAGTAAAAAAATATTAATAGATGAACTTCAATCATGGTATGATATAAAACCTCAAAACACATATAGATATAAAATATCTCCTTTAATAAACAAATTTAACGATTATGGATTAAATAAAAAAGAAATAAAAGTAATATTAAGGATAAAAGCCAAAATTGCTTTAACTAAATCTACATTATTTAAATTTAAGAAAGTACTTCTCCTAATTGCAAATACTGCAATGAAATTCAATCTATTGAACAAATAATATTTCAATGTAATTATTTCAGAAATGAAAGGAAAGAATACTTTGAAAAATTAAATAACCTTAATATTAACAACTTTAATTTTAAACTATTTTAGAATCTACAAAAAAAATCACTAAAACCCACTTTATATAAACTACTTTTAAATTCTTAAAAAATATAAATATGTTTGATCAATTATAAAAAAAATATACATATAAATATTAAAAAAATATTATATATATGTATAAGTATGGAAAAAAATTATGTATGGAACAAAAAAACCCCCCACAAAACAGTGACTGAATGAGTCTGCATAGACACTTTTCTATGCAGGAATATTCATTGTGTGATATGCTCATCATCATCATCTATGCTGTTGGAAAGCTCGAAGTTAATAATCAAGTTATGGATGCTGATCATGCATCAACTTTTCACAAAGTGTTGTTGGCAGACTTTGGTAAAGAGATAAAGATATTGTAATTTTATAAAATGAAGAAGGACAAGACTAAAAGCTCTCAGAGAAAGTCGTAGCATAACTTGTAAACATGGCGTCACTGCATATATAATGGCAAACAGTTGAGTTGTGTTGTTGTCTTCATATGGTTTGATGGTGTCGTATATGCCCCCCTCTGCTCTATGCGAAGCCGAGAGGGGTGGACAAAGGAGGAGAAGATATTTCAAGAGCGAGTATTGTGGATTTCGAACAAAAATGAATCGTTAGTGGACGTGATTTGATGACTTTTAAAGGTTTCGTTACTTAGTTTTCTGCTAATTTCCGAACAATAAAAAATAAGTGACTCTAAGTACGGGATAGAGTTGATTTCTCTTAGTTGCTTTAATGACATTCTCGAGGAGAGGGGCAAGAGGCAACAGAAATACGTGAACTGACTGCAGGGGTACAGCGATTTGCCGCCAAAAACTCGATCTCCCAGAGAATGACGCTTTTCCACAACTCTTCTGCACTCACAGCAAATAGAGAGAGACAAAGACCCCCATGTTTCACCTGACGTTTTCAAAGCTAACCTCATTGGTGTGGGCAGCGTGCCCAAACCGAATCTCTGATGACATCTTGATCTTCTGATTGGCTGCCTTAAGCGCCTTCTGCACACGTGAGGATCACATGATACACATGCAGATTGAAATGGAGAGGGGCGGGTGTGTGTATGCGCTCAGGAAATTTCGAGACTTTTTGCTGAGCAGGGCTCTCCATTGGTGAATTTCTTGGGAACAGGCCAGTAGGGCGACACAAAGAATCGAGAAAGGGGGAAACGGGCAGAATGCGGCAATGCATTTCGAAAATGGCACCAGTTGGAGGCTGTAGACGAAAATGGGGAAACCGTATCACAAGTGTACGGTTACGACAATGGCACTAATCTCAGTTGTTAGCAGATCAAAATTATAACACGACGTTGCCAGATTTGAGGCCCTACTTTGCATGAGTTGAGATTTTCAACACTAATCCGCATTGTGCTCTAGGTGAGAAAGGGGTTAGCGATGGGAATGAATAAGCAAACATCCCTTGGGTGGGATGTTAACCCATGGTTCCGTGTGTAATAGTATATTATATATAATAGATGTGTCTTTGTCTTAACACAACCATATAGTGTTGACGTCTACCACAAAAGGCAAGCAGTTCGTTCTCTTATATTGTCTCTAGGGCGTGTCTGATAGTAGAGGGTTGGGTTGACTTGTTTACCTCTGAGCAGCACTTTTTTGCACACCATGGGCTAAATGGCCAGGTCACATGGACCCGAAGGGTCAAAGAAGGTTGGGGGAGGGGACCAACTGGAACAGCTGTTGGGAGACAGATGGTATCCTCCCATCAAGGCCATCCATAGTGTTCTTTAACGTTCACAGGGTATGGCTCTCCCGCACACGGACACACGGTTTAACGTCCAATCCGACGGACAGCAGCCTTTCCAAGCCCATTGGTGTCCCCTACTGACCGTGGGCAGGGCGGGGAATTTTGCGGAGATAAATCTCAATGTTGACTCAGCTGGGACTAGAACCTGGGAATTACAGATTACGAGCCTGGCACACTGCCGACTGAGCCACCCCCGCCCCCAATAGTAGAGGGAGTTCATTTTGGCACTCTTTTCCACACTACGGATTTGGAACTTTCCTTTATAGCTGTACCTAGCAATGATCATGAAACCTTTGAGAAAACGTTTGGCACATTCTCTGCAGAACTTGTGATATTCTGTTTGATCGATTGGTTGGTAAAGCATTGACAGGGAGTAGTTGCAGTTGTCTAGGTAGACCTATCCATTGTTCAATGTGGCCATATTTTTCCTATTATCGCTCGCTAGGTACAGCTTATACAGCTTGCGGTACGTCGTTCAGTTACGTGGTGGCAAGGTCGCAACTTGTAGACTCATACGTGTGCTGTAGGCGAAGATTTTCTTGGATGATATTGTGGACTGTTGACTAAGACACTTTCGTGGATTTGGTGACCACTCTCTGGTAGCAGGATTTTGTCTACTGAGAATTGTGTGGACGATCTCGATAACACCTGGTGTGTAGCTGGGCACTCTATTCTTTTATGATGCTCCTGCAACTGCATCCGAGGGTTCGACTCCAATGTGCTGCTTCACCACATAGATGCCTTTTCGAGAAATGCTATATCTTTCAGGTTTGCACATCTTTATACTCTGTGACTCAGAATACTGGGCGTCGGAAAAGGAAATGATGTATCCTTCCAAAAACTTGTCGATCCTCGGTGGCATATCGTACGGCTTGCGCTCACAAAACGGTGAGCGTATAATTATTGAGCCACATTTATTTCGTCGCCACAATTTATTTGTCGTCGGTTGCTCATCAGCAAGGTACGTTTATATAGGAAATCAGCTCCATGTAACGTAATAAGTCTAAGAATATGTATATATTCAAAATGACATCACTTGGCAAGTAACGTTTCAGCTCGTTTTCAAAAAAGGAAAGAGAAAAACAGAGTTAATGTTTTCGCTATGCCGTCTCTTCTGTCAGTCAGTAGACATTCAACTTGTGAAAAAGACTCAATATGAGGAATAGTCTGCAGATCAACTTCTCAAGATGATTGAAGTGGCTCATTGAACTGATGATTGAAGTGGCTCATTGATCAAGATGATTGGAGTCGCTCATTGAAATCATATCGATGAAGTGAACAGTTGTCATAGACAACGTAAGAAGATACAGAGACGCCATTTTACTGTTTATACGGAAGGGGGGGGGGGGTATTTCAGTCGTTAGCATCCAGACCCATAATCTGTAGTTCCAAGGTTGAAGTGCCACTCGTGCAAGCGTTAAGATTTATCTCTGCTGAACCTTCACTTTACCTTCGGTCGGTAGTGGACAACGATGGGCTTAGAAAAGTCATCGTCCATTGGGTGGGATGTAAAGCCATCGGTTCCGTTTGCGGGAGAGACATCACCTGTGCAGATTAAAAAACTTGCTGGATAGCCTTGAGGGGAGGCTACCATCTCTCTCCTAACAGCTCTCCAGTGGGTTTCTCTCTCCGTTAAGCTTCTCTGAGCCCTTGGGGTTCTTCTGATCTGGACATTTAGCCCAAGTGCCACTCAGAGGTAAAACAACCCAACTGTTTGATGCGAAAACGGTTCTTTTGCTTCAGAGATCTCAGGAATGGAGACAGACTCATTAAATGTGTTATCACGATGAAACCTTGCGACTCAACATCTTACATTTTAATCATCATATGTCAAATATTTCCACCTTCTTCTTACTTGTGGATAATAACAGATTTTTAACTATGACGCATTCTTTTATTTTCCTCGTTCTTATTTCCTCGCTGAAAACTCAGCAAGGAATAAAAGAAACTTTCTTGTTTAACTAGAAGTGGTTCAAATGAGCTAGAAGCAATAAAAGGTTTTTCTGTTGTTTACTTTGCAATATCACTACTGAGCAATATCGATGACTTCATTTGTCATTATTTTTTAACGCGTCGTGATAATATCAATCGATTGTTAGGCGATTCATAGTATCGTATTGTTATGAACTGTAAAAGGGCGAGAGTTCAAAAAAATATTTAACAGTTATAATTCTAAAATAATGTAATTTATTATAAAAAATGCGAATAAAAACATTTATATAAACTAAAGCCAACCAACACAAATATTCATCAGTAATAAAATAAACCTTCAGAAGAACAAAGCACCTTTTTACCATTCTTACAAAGAGGCTTTTACAACAGTCGATAAGTGGCCCAATCATATCTGTGAACAAGCCTGCAATGTATAAAGAATGACCTTACCAATTCCTAAACAAATTAAATATAGCTATGCATCAATTCATGAACTCTTCCTACAGAAAAATTGAGATCACTTCTGCTTGTTCGACTAACATATAACCTCCTCAGCCACATCTTTAAGTGTCCTTACAAACTACTTTTAGTTAACATCCTTCTCTTTCTTACCTGTCCGCTAACAGGGTCAACATTAATAAACTTATTTAACCTGCCGCGAACACTCCAAATAAAATCATTTCCTTTTTTATACTTTAGCGAGCAGACAAAGACAAACTACGTTTTCCTTCATACTCTAATTCCTCTTAATACAACAACTAATTCTTTTTTGAAAAGTTAAGTTCGTTCGAAGTGGTTGGTGACGTAATTATCACGTTGTAGTTCACGCGAGCATCAAGACGAACATCAATCACATCACGGTTTCATTATTGCTCGTTCATTTGTCGCAACAGTATGATGCAATGGAATCGTTTGTAAAAGATTACAAGTATTATCTTGGAATCAAGAGAATCCATTTTCACGACGAATTAGTATTTCAAAATATAATTTATGAAACTTAAAAATGTTTGATTTTAACTGTAAGCGTTACGCATCGTTCTGTGCCAGGGTTCGATGGCTTGAATTTTTCACTTATCATCTCAGCGAGTTTGTCAAAAAGGATATGTTATCGCATATTTTGTTGCTACATATTTAAAATATTATATTCTGCAGGGAAATGTAAAGCAATTTATCCTCATCGTGATCACAGTAACACGAAACTGGACCACGAACACAACCGTGACCTTGCTTGCCAATCAACTTCAACCTCCTCACGTAACGGTTTCTTTTTTTGCTTACACTTCCTCAGCTGCCAGAGTCCACTTGCTGATAACACTGATCAACTCATCATGCACTTTCCGCAGCACGGCGAGAAATCCCTCGAGGACGGTCTGCATTGCGGCTTTGTGGCGCTTCGATTAATGGCCACATGACATCATCGCTGAGGTGCATTAACGTCTGCACAGTGTTGCTTCCTCCTAGCGCCTATGACGACGTCTAGTGTGACAAGTTGACTCCCGTTGATGAGTAAGTCGCTAATTGGCTGTCGGAGCCATCGGGGCTCTTGATGCTGCTGCCTACCATCCCATGCCTTATCTCGATGTGTTATCTACGTGCATGCGATCCTGAGATCAGCTTATTAGCATCTCAACAGCAGCGATCGAATTTTATGTTCCTGTTTCTTCAGAGTCAATCAGTCAGGTGGGAATGATTGATGCTTTAGCTAGTTTGGGAAGACTGTAAGCTTCATTCTGAGTAGATGCTGCATTGGACAGAGCTGATAAAATCGACCCATAAGATACTGTTACGAATGCAAAATAAAGATGCCCATTAAATAAAACCGTTAATTTAATGTATTATACACTATAGGAAAAAAAAATTGTAATACCTGGAAAGATTAATACCATTTTATTGAAACGCAGGCAGCTGTCAGCATACACTGAGATGTACGATTTATTACATTGTCAAAAAAATAAGTGTTGTGCGCACCTCGCGGTGCAAGCACTATTCACTTTTAACTAGACATATAAAAATTTCAAATCTGTGGCGTTGTGTTTCCCACATTGCTCAATTACGGATAGCACCTTAATTAAATAATGCGGGCCGCAAAAATCCCAGGCCTTCTCCTTAGGGGAAGACGTTTTTATCAATGAAATACACTGATGATACACAACTCAGGTTTATGGCAACATAAGAGGGTAACAACATTTATTGAAACACAATCTCTAGTAGTACAGGCAAACAATTAATCTAGATAAAAAATGAATTATTTATCGTGAGCTTAACCAAAAAGAACTTAAAGAATTAACGGCTTGAGGAACCCCTTTACAACTAACTCTAAAATTAAAGATAGCCACTTCTAGTCAAAGGAAGGGTAAGCAACTAAAAGAAAATAATGGACAATCGTACCGTTATAAATACTCAGCTCCTACGTCAGCTGCATCGGTTATGGCCAGCTCGTCGTCACTCCAGTACGGGTGGGGATCATCTCGTTAGGCCGTCGGTTTTTGGCCGCTGACACCTCTGTCGCACTGTGGCTGCTAGGGAGACGGGCCTCTGTTGACCTTCACATCCGCTGTGGGGTAATTTGGCTGTGGCGAAGAGATGCGGTCATGCTGTGAAGGGGAGGGTGCCCTTCACTGGTACAATTTACGTACGGAGGCAAATTATTCTCTCTCTCTCTTAATTAAGTACGGAGGTGAATTATTCTCTCCCTCTGCTCTAACGCATCCAAGCACATGGCTGTTTATTCAAAGTTCATCTCGTGATTCTGCTCTAACGCATCCAAGCACATGGCTGTTTATTCAAAGTTCATCTCCTGATTCTGCTCTAACGCATCCAAGCACCTGGCTGTTTATTCAAAGTTTATCTCCTGATTCCGATCGTAAGGCAAGATCCAGAGCTCGGGGCTGTCCCGTCCGACTGCTGTCTCTCACGTCTCTGGGCGGTCTGCTCTGCTCCAAGTCTAGAGTCCAACTCCCTCTCTCAAGAACTCAGTCCTCCCTGCCCCTTGCTACAAGTTTCCCACGACTCTTCTCCCTCGATTTCCCACGAAAAGGGTATGTGCAAACCATCCACAGCACCTGCAGAGGAACTCACGAGTGATAAATTCTCCCCAGGGGGTCTGTGAGGTTGACATCGCCGCCTGGGAGAACGGGATCCCTCGTTCGTTACCCGACACTGGACAAGGTTGTCCAGCTCTGCATCTGCAGTTGCTGCAGGGGTGGACACAGCCTCTCGTGTGAACCCAACACTAAAACTGTCAGCATCCCCAGTCGGACCTTCACTGCAAGCGAAGAAAAATGTGATTCGGCCTGCCATCCACTGTCCGTGTGTGTGTGGCCCTCGGTGCAGCTGCGATTTCCGCCCACCCCTGACGTGTCCCCCTTTGTGTCTGTTCCCTTTGTGTGGGGAAAAAAGCAAAAATCCCAATCTAGCAAGAAATTAATTTAAGAAAAATGAATCGTTATGCCTGATGTAAAATCAGCACATAACAATAAGGAAAATTACCACTTTACCTACCCAGTAAATTCGTATAATTAGTATGATGTTAAACTGCCCCACGCAGCGATGCATTCATGAACATGGCTGGGAAGGCTTTCATGCATTCATGAACATGGCCGATACCAACTTTATAATGTCCTCCTGAGGGATAGAACGCAAAATAGCGCGAAGTCGCTATTCCATTTCAGCGACCGTTTTTGGCGCATCTCTTCAGTGTTGTTGGAGCTGTGAAAGGTCCAGCGGGCATGCTGGCCATGGTAGTACCTGAACGTTTTGCTCGTGTAGATACTGCAGACTAATGCGGGCTGTGTGGGATGGGCGTTATCTTGCTGGTAAAAGGTTCTGTGCTGCTGAACAAATGGGACAGCCACTGGCTGCAAAATGTTGGTAACATGTCGTTGGGCAGTTAGAGATCCACTTATGATGACAGTTGTCACCGAGATGTCGGACTAATGGCACCCCACACCAAGACACCAGGTGCTGGAGCTTTGTGATGATGTCGCACACACTGGGTGGTATTCCTTCCCCCTGGATGACGGTGAACACGTTGTCTATCATCGTGCTGACCAATACAAAAACGAGATTCGTCACTAAACACCACGAAACTCCACTCTGCATTCCAGTTCTGTCTGAGGTGACACCACTGAAGATGTGCTTGCATGTGGGCAGATGTGAGGGGCAAACGCAGTGCCGGAAGATAGGCTCGCAATGAAAACTGTAGAAACCTGTTGTTTACCATCTGTCTGATAGGTATTCGATGTGTTACCTATTGCCAGTACCTTTGCAGTTGGTTGTAGTCGCGAATCTGTCATGAAATGCCATGTGTCGCAAATGGTGATCCTGTCGCTCCGTGGTCATACGTCATCTTCCTGATCCTTGTCGGCGTGTGCTGGATCCTTCTTGAACCCACTGGCGGCATATGTTTACGATGGTGCTGGGATTGCGGCCATCAAGGCTGATCACATCTCTCTATGACAGACCAGCTTCTCTATGGCAGACTATTCTTCCACCCTCAAAGTCTGTTAAATGTTGGAACGACTGTCGACGTCTGTGTAAGGGCATCTTTAGCGGTTTAGAAAAATTTCCACAACGTTTTGCCAACCAGAAAGCCTTGGTTGCCTTTATCTGTGTTTCACTGCTCCGCACCCGTGATGTCAGCTCGCACCTGTCCAATCGTTTCGATCGTCCTGAAATCCTAATCACTTCCATGCATTTTCACATACTACCGCCTCCCTATATTTCGTCACATTTGCATAACTTCTTGCAAGCGTTTCAGTTTTTATTTCCTGTAGTGTATTTATAGATTAGCAGTTTTCGAGAGATAGCAAAAATTTATATGCATCTAATAATAGATAGATACTAGCAGAAAGATCGTAGAACCTGAAAATTTGAAATGTTGCACTAAACATAATAGGGCGGGGGGGGGGGAGTGGTTGCAAGTTTCGAAATCGTGTCCTATTATAGACTGAAGTTCTAATGCAATAAATTTCCCATGGAAAATCATCGGCCGCAAAGAAATGAAAAAAATAGTTTTAAGCTGGCGTTCTGGTTCTGTCATAGGCATAGAACTCAAAGTTTTAACGCAGCATGGAGTGACAAGGAGGATACCCGTAAGAGAAATTTGGGACAAGTTGGCGAAGCATTTGGGTATTTACAGCGTGGTCAAAAAAGTATCAAATGAAAAATATCTATTATTCATCTTTTAAAACAATGGAAAAAAAAAGGCGCGTTCTATTGTAGGCAGGGATTTGAAGTTTTAATGCAATACGAAGTGGTACAAGAGAAACCCGAGTGCGCAATATGAGACAGGTCGGTGATGTATTTGGGAATTACAAAGGACCGTAATCAGCGAAAAAAGAGATAAATCTTTTTCACAGTTTGTATGGTAATTAAGCATTAACAAACAAAACTCTTGGCGAATCTGCATTTGGAGAGCTGCAACGAATTATGTTGTCAGCATGGACATGCATTGTCGAATGGTGTCCAAGCGCCTGATAATGGTCCACCTGGAGGACATGGCTCTAATTTATCTAATATTAGCAGATTCAGCCGACGTTGCTCGGGTTTGAAACTCTTTAGAATATAGAATAGATGGCACTCCCTTTGTTGCAAGCTTTCGTTTGGAATAAAAATCATTACGATCACCTCCGGTTTAATTTTTCTCTCATTCCTTTAGGGAAGGAAAGAAACGAACATATTTCGAGGTACCTTACGAACATCCCAAGTCAGAAGTTTCTAAAACAAATAAATGGAATTGCCTCGCTCAGATAACCGAACTTTTCAAATTATTTCGTACCCACCAGAGTCCCTCGGATATAGTTTGCAAAGCATATGTTACTTTATTTTTCCATAAAGTTAAATAAATAAAATTAAATATGGTCTAAGTTGCCTAAAAATATATAGGTATTACGAAAATTATTATTATTATTAAAAAAAAATATTTATTACTTAACATATTAAAACTTTTACTAATTAATATATTACGTTGTTAACTTTTACATAGTTTATAAATTAAGTTAATGGTTTTAATTTCCGATACGAATTCATAATTTTTGAAGCTTTCATTTCAAAAAAGAATCTCGTGTTCCGCTCGTGCTTAATTCGAACGACTTCAATATCTACGGACGCTCGTGCTCTGGAGCCAACAAACTAAAAAATGACTTTATCACGTGAAATCAGAAAGAAATTAGTTTAATGCATTTCTTTATTTAAAATTCATTGGTGGCAACAGTTATTTTGAATAGCTTTCAACCGTTACTGTTGAGTCTAAGGGGATTTTAGGAAATCCCAAACCCGCCCACCCCAATTTTAATTGACTCCAGCGAGTTCGCACATAGCCTATATTCTTCCGCTGGGTGAAGGAAAAGTTCATGCAATGTTTGGAGCCTCCAGCTCTTCTGAGGGCCGAGTGCATAAGCGGACAGATTGGATTGGATTGTTTTACCTGTGGCACTTTTTTGCACACCATGGGCTAAATGGCCAGGTCACGTGGACCCCGAAGGCTCAGAGAAGTTTGGGGGAGAGGACCCACTGGAACAGCTGTTGGGAGACAGACGGTAGCCTCCCGTCAAGGCCATCCAGCGTGTTCTTTAACGTGCACAGGGTACGGCTCTCTCGCACACGGGGCCACGGCTTAACGTCCCATCCGACGGACTGCGGCCTTTTCAAGCCCATCGGTGTTCCCTACTGACCGTGGGCAGGGCGGAGAAATTTTGCGGAGATAAATCTCAACGCCGACCCAGCTGGGACTCGAACCTGGGAACTACAGATTACGAGCCTGGCGCGCTACCGACTGAGCCACCCCCGTTCCCCATAAGCGGACAGACATACAAACAAACAAACTTTCTTCTTTTTATATTATATATGTAGGCGATTACGAGCCATTGACTGCTGACAGAGGATCGCCAATATCAGATTAAGCGCATGCTTGGGCCTTACTATCGGTAATAGCGACCTCGAAACAACCAAAAAGAAAACTAGATTTTTTTGTTTTCAAAGTTTTGTTAATTGATAAAAAATTTAAAATAACAATAACGATAATCAAGGCGCTTTTTCATTGATGCAGTTTAGTTTAACATCCTTAAAACAAACATTATTTGAAATCTTTAGAGGACAGTCTTAAAATCAATTTTCGCTTGGAGCCTCCGCTGCTGGGGATCACGCTCATTCCAACTGGGATGCGGAAATGATAGAGCTCTTAAAATTTGCACTTACGTGTAATCCGGGTCTCAGATCTCGGAAAAATTCCGAAATTTGATCTCCGATGTGTCAAATAGTTGTTCAAGGTCAAACAGAGGTCAAACCATGATCTACGAGTGCTAGAGTTTCGGGTTGTAGATCTGGGAAACGTTGCAAAATTTCGGATTCGGAAGGTCCTTCGAGGTTAAAGGTCAAATTTAGATCTTTCAGTGTTAGAGAGCTAAAAATTGGTTTCTGCGGTATTTTGAGTCGTAGATCTCAGAAACGTTGCGAAATTTTGAATGCGATCAGTCCTCCGATGTCAAAGATCATATTCGATATACCGGTGCTGAGAGCTAGAAATCGATGAATAGGGCGCTCTCAGGGATTAGAACTCAGGAATAAGACAGATTTTCAGATCCAGTGTCTCATTCAAGGTCAAATAGAGATCCAATTGACGGGCTAGACATCAAGAAGTGCGAAATCACCTATCGATTTCTAGTGTTAGATATTTACTACAAGATTCTGATTACCGAGAATTATATACACTTATGTTGTTAAAACTCAGGTTGATCTGATTCCTATCTTATCTTCCAATATAAAGGCACACATTTACAATAAAATATTATTTACAGCTCAATAGCACAGGCATTATATAGACAAGAAATTTGACGTGAAACTTAATTCATTTTACTACACTTTAAAAGATTTATATATGTCATATAATGATTTTTTTTATTTTAATCTGAACTCGATCTATTTCTCACAGCATTCTTAATTAAATGCAACAACTTTAATCGTTTGATTCGAACACAATGCAGAAAAACTACTAATTAAAACTAATACAAACCTTCTGCACTTTTCGACACAACTGTCATTAGGATTATTTATAACTTTTGACGTGGAAGGTTTTGTACAATTCTAGATTCAGAAGGGGGCTGGGGTGGCTCAGTCGGTAGCGCGCCAGGCTCGTAAACTGTTGTTCCCAGGTTCGAGTCCCAGCTGGGTCAGCGTTGAGATTTATCTCCGCAAAACTCCCCGTCCTACCCATGGTCAGTAGGGGACACCGATGGGCTTGGAAAGGCCGCCGTCCGTCGGATGGGACGTTAAGCCGTGGCCCCGTGTGCGGGAGAGCCATACCCTGTGCACGTTAAAGAACACGCGGATGGCCTTGACGAGAGGCTACCATCTGTCTCCCAACAGCTGTTCCAGTGGGTCCCCTCCCCCAACCTTCTCTGAGCCTTCGGGGTCCACGTGACCTGGCCATTTAGCCCATGGTGTGCAAAAAAGCGCCGCTCAGAGGTAAAACAACCCAACCCAACCTAGATTCAGAGCTTTTACGCATTGCTGCAGAGCTGAATTCGCAGAGACCTCTTCCCTCGCCCATCCCAACAAGGGATATTCGCTTTATTAATTGTGTAAGAAATTGCTTAGCAGTCGTATGTATCAATGTAGAAAAACCAGCGTTTGAAACGTTCGTTATTGTGCGAAGAAAAACATTTGCATAAGAAGACTGTTCATGAGAAATTAAGCTGTCACCTTTTAAAGTTAGTATGAAACATCCAAACAAAGTCATGGTATGGGGTTGACTATTCTATCTTGGTATTGGAAGACTACATATAGCAAAAGGAAGAGTAAAAGTTAGACGACATCGAAATATTTAAAACGAAATTGTCGCCAACGGCTAAGGATCTTTTGGGGATGAACCTTGGATTTCTCAGGAGAACAATGCTCCTTGTCACCGTGTGAAAGCTCTTCGGAAGTGGTTAGCAGATAGTGCATTCAAAGGATGGAATGGCATGGCCAGTCTCCGGACTTTAATCCTATCAAGAACCCATGGCTCAAAATTCGTCGAAGGACGTCAGTCTTTCCAAGCCCTTCGGTGTCCCCTACTAACCATGGACTGGGTGAGAGTTTTGGGGAGATAAATCTAAACTCTGGCCCAGATGGGATTCGAACTTGTGAGCTGCACATTACAAGCCTGGTGCGCTACCGACTGAGCCACTCCCCCCCCCCCCCCCCGTCGTTCAGGAGGACAGCCTCTGAAATTAGTGTATTCCATACCAAAAAGATTTAGCCATTACAGCAAGGGGTTGGCCAATAAATATCGATTTTCAAACGTTTAATACTTTGATCTTTGACATCGAATGACCCATCGTATCCAAAATTTCGCTACATTTCTAAAATCTACGACTCAGAATAACCCCAGGAACCAATTTCCAGCTCTCTAGCACTGATAACTCTAAATTTGACCTTTGATTTAGAAGGACCTGGGATCTGAAATTTCGCAACGTTTTCCATATGTACAACTTGTGTAAATAACTACTTTATAATGATTAAAATAAGAATTAATTTAAGTATTTTTCAAAATTTCAGTTTCTGTTAATTGATGCATATACAGTATGTCACACCGTATTACAATTTCTACTTGACTGCGTTCTGGTAATTATGTTTTAAAAACCGCTTCAGGGAGAAAGAATATTACCCAGTTTTGTAAACAGCGTAAAAATACTACAATACTTTAGACTGAGTGATAACAGTTATATATACACTGCTCGACATTGAAAGTGCCCCACCCAGAAGGACATGTCGTACAAACATGCAAATAGAAGGTTTGGTGTGCGCAGTTGAGATATGCAAATGATGATAATGCAGAGCCAATGACGTGTGTGGTTCAAGAGATAAAAGGTGCAAGAAGGAACAGGGATGGTATTCAGTTTATGCAGGTGGAAGTCGTGCAAACGGTTGAGATTAGGTGGTTCTACTTGGAAACTGTTCAGCGAAGACCGAAAATGTCTGGTACGCACTGTTGATAGGTTTATCGCCATTTAGATGCATTTGAGAGAGGACGAATTATAGGCCTATGTGAAGCTGGATGGACTGCACGTCGTGTCGCTGCCCATGTTCATCGGGATATACGAACTATTGGACGCTGTTGGCAACAGTGGCGAAATGGAGGTTCAAGCGTGCGTCGCAGAGGGAGTGGTGCTGTTCGACAGATGTCAGCATGGCTTGATAGGCGCATTGTCTGACATGCTCATTGTCACCACAGAGCACTGCAGGCGATATTCGATGGGCTGTTCAGCAGTCATGGACGTCCCCATAATGATCCGAACGGTAAACTGAAGGTTGCATCAGGCACACCTGCGCTCTAGGCAACCGTTACGTTGACTGACATTGACTGCAAACCATCGCAGCGCTCGTCTGACTTGGTGCCGAAGTTGTGCAAACTGGGGTCACGAATGGAACATTGTTGTGTTTAGTGATGAATCCCGTTTCTGTTTGGGTGCTGATGATCGATGGGTTCATGTATGGCGACAACCTAGCGAGAGGACGGATCCAGCTTTTGTTCTCGACCTGCACACTGCCCGTCAGCCAGGCATAATGGTATGGAGTGCTGTTGGATATGACAGCAGGTCAACTCTTCGCATCACGGGAACACTGACAGCTGCACGATGCATTAGTGTGATTCAGCAGCCGGTTTTGTTACCGTTCCTGAGAGCAATGCTGCAGCCCATTTTCCATCATGACAACGCCTGTGTACACACTACTAGGGTCTCCAGACAATGTTTGCCCCATGTTCAAGTATTGTCATGACCAGCACGATCTCCAGATTTATCCCCAATAGAAAATCTGTGGGACCACATTGGACGACGTGTGCAATCCTCTCATCGGCTGGCGTGGAATCTCGATGAATTATGGGAGCAAGTCAACGCTGCTTGGTGTGCAATTCCTCAGGACCATATCCGTCGACTGTATGACTCCATGCTACGCCGTATTGCTGTTCATGGCGGTGCAACCACCTACTGAGGTTATGCTGCATTATCTCACCTTCTAACCGCTGTAAGTGGCTGCAAATTAACTCATGCCATGCCAATATGTATTGCTATGTGTGTGCTACATTTCACTCCTATCCCCTCACTCCTTCTGGGTGGGGCAATTTCAATTTCGTGCAGTGTATTAACAATTCCTTGGCTAGATATCAGGTATGAATAAGGCAAAACATGCAGAAACACAAGTTCAGGAGTTTTTGCTCTGAAAGTTTGAACTTTATTTAGCTGGGATTTATTAGTTGTTAGTAATGAATGAATCACGAATGCATTTAAAAATACTTCATCTTTTTTCACACTCTAACTAATGCTGCACTGTGAAATGGAAGTGCATTCCGTGAATAAAAGACCTAAAACGGTTCATATAGATAATGAATAGTTTTTCAGATAGCCCACTTGACAGGAGGGTTTGACAGCCCATCAGACTGATACATCACATATATGTGAAGAAAGCACGAGCTCGAAAGAAAGACAACCCTTCCACTCCATCACCTGATTGAACAACTTTGCATGATAACCAACCAGGAAAAAGTTTTGTTTAATGAAATATATTTCGATACTTGTTCTTTGTGATATATGTGTTTAGGCAAAATGGCTCTTAACATATCGGTAGTTAAAGAAATTGATTGTGAATGGTGTGGAAAAAGGTGAGCATCATTGTTGCTAAATATTGTTTACATAAAACTTATACTAAAATATCAACAGTTTTTAAATTTGGGGAAGGGATTTTAGCTGCAGGCTGTATTTTTTTCTCTTTATCTATGGCACCCGAAAGAGCGGGGGTTGCTCAGTCGGTAGCGCGCCAGGCTCATAATCTGTAGTTCCCAGGTTCGAGTCCCAGCTGGGTCAGCGTTGAGATTTATCTCCGCAAAATTCCCCGCCCTGCCCACGGTCAGTAGGGGACACCGATGGGCTTGGAAAGGCCGCCGTCCGTCGGATGGGACGTTAAGCCGTGGCCCGTGTGTGGGAGAGCCATACCTTGTGCACGTTAAAGAACACGCTGGATGGCCTTGATGGGAAGCTACCATCTGTCTCCCAACAGCTGTTCCAGTGGGTCCCCTCCCCCAACCTTCTCTGAGCCTTCGGGGTCCATGTGACCTGGCCATTTAGCCCATGGTGTGCAAAAAAGTGCCGCTCAGAGGTAAAACAACCCAACCCTATGGCACCCGAAAGCCTAACTTGTGAAACCCGTATGTTAGTCTTCATTTTGCCATTCGACTCTTTTAAAACCACTGCTGATTGCCAGCAATAGGTTACAAAATAAACATGTGGATATTGCACAAAATTCGTGGCAACTATTTGGTTTACTAAAAAAAAGATTTCTCTTAAAGGTGTAATTTTATGTGCTAACAGCAGCTGAATTTGCACAAGCAATTTTTTCTGCAAAGAGACCCAGCTAATGCGGATCAGCTATAGTGAACACTAGAAATGAATTGCTGGTTTCGGTTTAAGCGTTGCCCGGAGCATTCTGCAGATTAGCCAGCTCGCTGCATTTGCTACGAAGCAGAATGACCATTTGCATGTGGACGACAGACTGCAGCAAGGAAGCATCAGAGATGCTCGAGCCTTGAAGTCGTTGGGCTGTGATGAGCTTTCTAAATCAACGGAATGGAACCCATTTGCCGCTTCGTAATGGTTCCCTGCTTCCTGCGACTGCTCTGCAGGGAAGCGCGAATTAGTTGGGGATGTTTTGTTTATCTCCAGATGCCTATTGTCGTCATCTCTGCGATAAGGTTTAACAAGTTCTAAGAGTGTTCTTAATTCATCAGCACCGTTTTGTTGTCTTAAAGAGTCGAAACGAGGTTATGGTTAGACTTTACGAAACGGAACAGTTCGTGTTTCAAGTTGATACGGAGACTCTGGCAGCAGTTCTCTGTGATTAAATCAGTGTAAAAGCTGCGTAGAGAGCATACGGATGCTTCACCAACAGATGCTCAAAACTAATCTTACTTGGGAATAGAAGTAATAATAATAGCTACCAATTGAATCACTCAGAGGTGAAATTTATCTCCGCAAAATTCCTCGCCCTGCACTCGGTCAGTAGGGGACACCGATAGGCTTGGAAAGACCACCGTCCGTCGGTTGGGACGTTAAGACGTGGCCCCGTGTGCGGGAGAGCCATACCCTGTGGACGTTAAAGAACATGCTGGATGGCCTTGACGGGAGGCTACCATCTGTCTCCCAACAGCTGTTCCAGTGGGTCCCCTCTCCCAACCTTCTATGAGCCTTCGGGGTCCTTGTGACCTGGAGATTTATCCCATGGTGTGCAAAAAAGTGCCGCTCAGAGGTAAAACAACCCAACGTTAAAGAACACGTTGGATGGCCTTGACGGGAGGCTACCATCTGTCTCCCAACAGCTGTTCCAGTGGGTCCCCTCCCCCAACCTTCTCTGAGCCTTCGGGGTCCATGTGACCTGGCCATTTAGCCCATGGTGTGCAAAAAAGTGCCACTCAGAGGTAAAACAACAACAGCAACATCACTCAGACATTTGTTAATTTCGAGAAAAGAAAATAATCGAGTAAATGAAACTAAATATGAATACAGGGTGATTCAGAATTCATCATCAATATTTGGTGGGGAGGTAGGTAATAAGAAACGAAGGAGATTTCACATAGGAAAGCATGGGCGCATATGCCATGTAGTAGGGTAAAATGACCGCAGTTCAATGATGGAAAGAACACATAAGAAGGAAGTGGTAAGGAAAAAACATTTATTATCTTACATGTAACATTTCTTTGCATTGGTTGTACAGACTTACAAGAGGTGCTCGAACTGCCGACCATGTGCTAGAATGCATGACTCACAACGGCGTTGCATGGACAGCCGGACCCTGTGGAAGATGCCTGGCATTTCACGGATGTTTGAGGTAGCAACTGATATGCGTGCTACAAGATCCATAGCACTATCAACAGGGGTCTCGTACACCATGTTTTTCATAGCACCCCATACAAAGAAATCCATTGGAGATAAATCCGGTGAACGTGGTGGCCAAGAAACCGGTCCACCGCGGCCAATCCATTGACCACCAAACTGTCTGCGTAGGTAAGCACGCACAGCATTTGCGAAATGTGCAGGAGCGCCGTCATGCTGGAACCACATTCGCCAGAGACTACCATCAGGAACCTCGTTCAGAAGATCCGGTAACACAGTCTGAAGAAATGTTAGGTACTTGGCACCGTCCAAACGGGATGGTAGTAAATACGGGCCCAACAAACAGTCACCGACAATCCCAGTCCACACATTGACAGCAAAACGTTGTTGCGCAGCTCCAGGTCTTGTACCGTGTGGGTTCTGATGAGCCCACACATGCCAATTGTGTGTGTTGAAGACACCCTCTCGAGTGAACAACGCCTCATCGGTGAAAAGAACATACGTTGGGAAATTGGGATCAACAGCTGTTCTCTGCATGAACCACTGACAAAAAATAACACGCTTGGGATTGTCGTCTGCTGCCAATAATTGCACTCTTTGCAGATGAAACGGATGTAACCCTTCATCGTGTAATATCCGCCACGCTGTTGCTTGCGAAATTCCAAACTGCCTAGCCATACCTCGTGTGCTAGCACCAGGTTGTTCCTCGATTTCCTGTAGGACAGCTTCCTCTACTGCTACTGCTCGTGCCGATCTGCGCCTCCCTCGATTAACATTACTAGCAGCAAACGATCCTGTTCACGCAGTTGGCGATGAATACGTGAAAACATTTGATGCTGTGGCACACGGCGGTTTGGGAAGCGTGCTGCATACAATTGCCTGGCTCGAAGACATCTTTCTCCTGCCGCACTGTAAGTTACATGCATATCTGCACATTCATTCCACGTATACCGGTTCATGTTACTTCTGCAAATTCACTTGTCGAATGACAACTGACTGCACGCGTCAAACAGCTGTGCTTCTGTATGAGAGGTGTGTACACACAGCGCCCTCTACACCACCATGCGTTCGTCTGCCCCCATACTTTCCTATGTGAAATCTCTTTCTTTTCTTATTCCCTTCCTCCCCACTAAATATTGATGATGAATTCTGAATCACCCTGTATATGCAGCTAGGAAGACTAGAAGGAGAGTCAATTGGGTGGGTCGTAGTTGAGCCTAGAGTAAATGGGGGGGGGGGATATTAACTAAAAAATGAATAACTATATCAAATAACGTTAAAAATTTCTATTATTCGGTTTTTACTTAAATATAATTTTAAAGGTTAGTATGTAGGGGAAGCTATAGAATAAGCCTCACACATGCATGACGTCAGCTAACGTATCTCCTCTGGCAACCGAACTCCGTTACAAGCTGACAGAGATAGCGAATTATTATATAAGATAGGTAATTGTTTCACCCTTTTCGCGTCCTCATCATCGCCGATTTCAGACTCTGTACCAAGTGAATTTCCCTTGGAGTTAGTGTTGCCAGTAGCGTTTTCTGAATGTCGCAAATGGCTCATTCAGAATCCACTAGAAGTAGCTAAGAGGTTAAAAAATGCTGCCAAACAAATCCGATGAATTCTATCTACACATAAAACCGTTTAGTAAAAACGCTAGTGGTAAAAATATGAATCTTCCTATATTGTTCAACCAATAAACTTTTTATAAGTATTTTTTAATATTATTTGATGAATGTGGCATCAAAAGTATGCGATATTAAGAATAAAAAGTCATGTAATTGATTACATTGCATGTTATATTGTTATTTTTCGTAGGGAAAGCCTTCAATGGGTTGGGTTGTTTTACCTCTGAGCGGCACTTTTTTGCACACCATGGGCTAAATGGCCAGGTCACAAGGACCCCGAAGGCTCAGAGAAGGTTGGGGGAGGGGACCCACTGGAACAGCTGTTGGGAGACAGATGGTAGCCTCCCGTCAAGGCCATCCAGCGTGTTCTTTAACGTGCACAGGGTATGGCTCTCCCGCACACGGGGCCACGGCTTAACGCCCTATCCGACGGACGGCGGCCTTTCCAAGCCCATCGGTGTCCCCTACTGACCGTGGGCAGGGCGGGGAATTTTGCGGAGATAGATCTCAACGCTGACCCAGCTGGGACTCGAACCTGGGAACTACAGATTACGAGCCTGGCGCGCTACCGACTGAGCCACCCCCGCCCCACCTTCAATGGAAATACCAGTTTATTATACACAGTCGTACCAGAATAATATGACAACCTACCTAATAATGGGAATGGGGGGTGGCCATATTATTCTGATACGACTGTGTATTTGCATAAATTAGAATATTTCCCCCAAAAGCAAGTTAAATGCACAATTCCAGAATCGTAGGCAAACTTCTTAATATTTAATGATTAGTTGATAATAGTGACGAAGTGTTAGAGGAGGCTGAAGACTTAAGTGTCGGCAAAGCGAACTTCGGCCCAGATGAATTGAGTTCATCCAATTTATTTTGAAGAGCGGTAGTAACTCCCGATATTTCAGAGAATTTTCGTCAGTTGTACGAAATTTCTAAAATCGTAGTCTTAACATTACAATGTCATTTGTTTGGTGAAATCGAATAAAGTAAAAATATTTTTATGTGAATGGGAACGAAGTAAGAGTGAAACACGCCAATCTCATGGAAAATGTCGCGAACGAAAGTCAGCATCACACGATACTGAAACTAGGACACTTTTACTTCGTGTTGAAAAGAGGAAAGTAACATGTGAATACTGAAAGCAAATGTCTAAGTTAATTAAAATGCATTTTGTTATGGATGTCCGGAACACCTGTACTCTCACTCCATCAGGTGGGGTAGGCCCGGATATAGAAAAAAATTAAGAGTTGGGGGGAGGAGGAAGCAAGTGACGCAATCGAACCTGAAAATATTTCAGGGGGGTATCATTATCAGCTTGAGGCCTGGTGCAACACTTCTATATGGGGGGGGGGGGGGGGGGGGCTCAAGAGACACTTTGTAAAAGTTAAGTAGGAAAGCGTGCATTGGCGATTTAATCCTTGGTTCGATAATATATCCTAATAATCGATAATGTAGAATAATGCTTTAGTTACACAGTAAAAATTAAATTTGTTTGGAAATTTGTACTAACTAAACAAACACTATAAATGAACATCTCCAGAGCATTATGCGGAAATCAGAATAGTATATTCACGACAAATATACCATTTACAGCACTTAAAGAATATCATTAATCGCATTCAAGCTTTCAAAAAGTCTCTCTTGAATTTCGTGATAGCTCTGCAGAAAGAAATACTGAGTACCTCTTATCCAAAGCAATTATCCACATTTAAAAATCTCTGGTCCTCAAAAAGGTCACTATCCATATGCAATTGCTCAGAATCGCTATATTACATCATCATCATCATCATCAACCTCAAGCAGCCATGGGCTACGGAGGTCCAACCAGACCGTGCAATTTAGTTCTCCAAGCAAGTCTATCCTGAGCTACATCTACTGCATCTGGCCACTGCACACCAATTCTAACAAGGTCCTGTTTGACATTGTCTGCCCACCGCATCCTTTGTCTCCCCTTCTTTCTGAGGCCTTTAGGCACACTGTTCATAACCCTATTCGCCAATCTATAATTATTCATACGGGCAACATGGCCAAACCAACGGAGTCTCTCTCTGCACAATATGCTGCTTAAAGGAGGTTGCAAACTCCTTTGCCTAACCTCATCATTAGTTGCAAAGTTGAACCACCTAATGCCCAAGATACTGCGTAAGCATCTGGAATCAAAAGCATCTAGTTTCCTGTTATCTTGTTTACAAAGTGTCCAAGTTTCACTACGATAACTAACCCTAGAAAGAACCAAACTATAATACAGTCTAATTTTAGTCTTTAGGTGTATACGCCTATTTCTCCACACTCTCCATAGATTCTTAAAAGTCCCGGCAGCAATCACTATTCGTCTGTTAATCTCATGCCGCACATCACCATTATCTGTTATATAGGTCCCAAGATAATTAAACTGTGACACCTGCTCAAGCCTGCAACCATTCAGATTAAGTGAATCACAGCCTGCCTGACCTATTTTCATCACTTTAGTTTTCTCTCTGTTTATAACCAAACCTACTCTACTACCAGTCTCATCAACAGCTCGAATGAAAGAGTTCATCTCATCAACATCATTTGCCAAAAGGGCTAAATCATCAGCATAATCTAAATCAGAAACTTTCGTTTCTCCAACCCATTTAAGGCCAAAATCTTTCCCTTGAAGTGAATTTCGCATAGCATAATGAATAACCAAGCTAAAGAGAAAAGGAGACAAAATGCACCCTTGTCGAACACCAGAAGTAATGCTAAACCAATTGCTACAAGCCTTACCAACTCTCACACACGACTCAGTGTTATTATAGAGAGCTTTAATTATGTTAACTAACTTGTCTGGTATACCATATGATCTCACAATCAACCACAAATTATGACGATCAACAGAGTCGAAAGACTTTTTGAAATCAACAAAGCTAGCAACCAAAGGTTTCTGAAACTCTAAACATTTCTCAAGAATCTGCCTAAGTGAAAATATCTGATCCACACATCCCCTACCATTTCTGAATCCACATTGCTCATTACGCAATTGACTGTCAACCAGATTCTTAATTCTATTAAGCACAATCATGGAAAGAACTTTACCTGGCACAGAGAGTAGGATGATATCCCTACAGTTATCACAAGAATTGCGATCACCTTTTTTGAAAATAGGGATAACAATAGCTCTGGTAAAATCCTTAGGAACCATGCCTTTATCATAAAAGATATTAAGAATTTCAGTCATCCAAGTGTCTTATCAGCAGCTAACTGATCTTTTACACGTTTATTAAGTTCTCTGTAACGCTTTCTATTAGGACTAGTAGTGTATTGATTAAGGACATTCCTGCAGTTCTTTCTTTCCGAAATAAGCTCAAGTGCCTTATCACTCAGATAATTCTTGCTCTTCGGCTCCTTTTTTCCTAAAAGAGTACTGTTAGTGTCCAAAAAAGCCTGTTTAAAATGATCCCATTCTTCCTCAACTTCAGTAGTAAGCATACCATGATTGTCATAATGACTAAGTAACCTATGATGGTAAGCTTTGGCTATAACTGGGTTTTTCAGAGAGTCAGTATTAAAGGTAAAATTTTTAACACTAGCACAACACTTTTTAAGTTTAAGTTGCAAGACACTTTTAACAAGGTAATGATCAGATCCAATTTCAGCTCCCATATATGACCTGGTATTCCTAACAGAACTAGCCCATTTGCTGTTAATTAATATAATAATCAGTCATATTCCTATGCAGCCTATCGGGTGAAACCCATGTGTACTTATGTATGTCGCGGTGTTTGTAATAAGTGTTAGTTATTCTGAATCCATTGAGTTTACTTACCTGCAGGAGACCTTGCCCATTGCCATTGCAGCTACCAATACCAAAAGGGCCTATTACTCCTCCCCAATAGAAAAGATATATTCCTGCGAAGACACGTAAGAGGCAGTAATTGTTCTCTTAAGCGAAAGCAAAGTAAAAGGTTATTTCAAGAGGCACTTGAAACTTCTTTCTGCAGTATAGTCCATTGAAGTGGGTGAGCAGGCCCGGATCTAGAAAAAAAATATAAAAGACGGGAGGATCAATACTCAATAGAGCCGGAAAATGTAAAAGGGGCAAAAGACTGTCATTGCAGTATAACATTTTCCCTCCGCTTTAGTGGTCTTTAAACAATTTCAAAAAAATGCATGAAATATACATAAGTTTAATAACTGTTTGCCTCCATTAACTTTACTGTAATTCCCAAAAGGGGAGGGCCAACACCAGCCCCACGCATTTCCAGCCTAGTAGTGAACCAGAGTCATAATCTGATAATCCCAGGTATTAAAGTTCACACTTTGCATCGGTGGAAATTTTCACTGCTAAATTGCATTCTGCCCTCGGTGATAAAGGGAATATGTACAGGCTTAAAAATGCCGCCGCCTCTTTAATGAGACTTTAACCATGGGGCCATATGTTTAAGAGTTCTCGACTCTGTGAAAGTTAAAGAACCAGCTAGATGCCCACTTCTCTCTTCTAGCAGTTACCCAGTGTATTCCTTTTCCCTACGTGGCGGGGATGGCTCAGTCGGTAGCGCACCAGGCTTGTAATCTACAGCTCCCAGGTTCGAGTCCCAGCTAGGTCAGCATTGAGACTTATCTCAGCAAAACTCCCCGCCCTGCCCACGGTCAGTAGGGGACACCGATGGGCTTGGAAAGGCCGCCAACCGTCGGTTGGGACGTTAAGCCGTGGCTCCGTGTGCGGGAGAGCCATACTCTGTACACGTTAAAGAACACGCTGGATGGCCTTGACGGGAGGCTACCATCTGTCTCCCAACAGCTGTTCCAGTGGGTCCCCTCCCCCAATCTTCTCTGAGCCTTCGGGGTCCTTGTGACCTGGCTATTTAGCCCATGGTGTGCAAAAAAGTGGTGCTCAGAGGAAAAACAACCCAACCTTTTCCCTACTCTTTGCGATCCGGTCATTTAAATCAATTGCGTCCTTAAAAGCACCACTCAGAGATTAAACACCCCAAACCCATCGGTTGTCCACCCTCCTACATTCCATTGAATGTCCCTACTCCTTCAACCCATCGAATGTTCCCACTCCTCCAACCCATCTAATGTCCATACTCCCATAACCCAGTCCACAGACTTAGAAAAGGGTTAATATTTGATTTAAATCCTAAATCTTTTCGATCAAGCAAATCGTCGCTGTTGTAGATTTAATAATTTAATCCCTAGAGTATCTTAAATCTAGCGGAAATTTAGAAACTCTTTCACCTAAAATACGTTTTTTTTAACGACATGACATTTACACCTGCCAACTTATACGATTAATATTTCGCACTAAGCTCAAGAATGGAAAAAAGATCAGCATGCAGACTCTCCACGATCACAAGGCACCGCCCGTGAACTCTTAATGCCCTACTTTTCTCCCTGAATCTTCTTCCAATCTTCTTCCAAGTCTTTTCTTTCTGCATCTTCTTGCAAAGCTTGGCTTTTCCAAGAAGTTGAATTCACTTTAAATCACCGCTGTCAGCCACATGCGTTGGTTTGCGGGGAAAAAAGTATCGCTAATTTCATTCTAAGAAGGCTGCTGTGGTACACATGCGTTTTAATGAGCAGTTTACTTTTCACTCTTTCCTTCATACATTAATAAAACGAAAAACATATAACAGTTACGTAAGTTTTGGCCGTGCTGTTTTTAATTCAAGAGAACTGTGCATTTCCCTTTCTTGTATAATTCGCATTGCACTTATTACGTGAAATAATTTTGAAGAAAATTATGTGACGCAGTATGTTTGAGCCGTCGTTTTGTGTTGGAAATACTGGGAAAAAAATATCGTATCTATGCGAGGGACGCTTAAAATTACGGTTGGTATGATAATGTGAGTAATTAAATTCCAAACAAAAGTAATTAATTTAATAATTTCAGCTTCCTAAGCGAATACAAATTGGTTCTTAAAATGGAATATAAAAACACAAAAGTGGTAAATAATAAATTGCTTTTGAAGCCTCTGCTTAACAAGGTGATCTGAATCTGAAAGTGTCAGAAACAGAGATTTCTGAGAAGAGCAAAATTTGGATCAGAACGATAATAGAACAGAAACTCTTCTTTGTGTTGTCTAAGACTCGACCCCTGATCTCTTCTCATTGCAACCAAACGAGCTAACCACCTGGCTTACAGCATCCAAAAGACTAACGCCAAGTATAAAAGTATATAAACTGTAATGCTGTTGGAATTTTATGCTTAAAACAATTTTTAACTTTTATATGTCATACGTTTTCATCCCAACAACAGAGTCTGTACTAGGTTTTAACCTCACGCCTTGGGCGGGGGTGGCTCAGTCGGTAGCGCGCCAGGCTCGTAATCTGTAGTTCCCAGGTTCGAGTCCCAGCTGGGTCAGCGTTGAGATTTATCTCAGCAAAATTCCCCGCCCTGCCCACGGTCAGTAGGGGGCACCGATGGGCTTGGAAAGGCCGCCGTCCGTCGGATGGGACGTTAAGCCGTGGCCCCGTGTGCGGGAGAGCCATACCCTGTGCACGTTAAAGAACACGCTGGATGGCCTTGACTGGAGGCTACCATCTGTCTCCTAACAGCTGTTCCAGTGGGTCCCCTCCCCCAACCTTCTCTGAGCCTTCGGGGTCCATGTGACCTGGCCATTTAGCCCATTGTGTGCAAAAAAGTGCCGCTCAGAGGTAAAACAACCCAACCCAACCCTCACGCCTTATACCGCTAAACGACACACACTATTTAGACAGTTTTAAAAAGTGAAGAATATTGTACGTATACGACGATTAAACACAAGGATGGATCTTGAACGAGGGGGGTGCCGAAAGTTCATCCTCCCCATTGAGAAGTTTATTAACAGGATAGAAAACGATAACAATAGCCAACCAATATATTGCTCATATAGGAATACACTGAGATGTCAATTTATTAGGTACAGCACCCCTTGTCACATAAATGGTTCGTTCCAAAACGTAATGCGACCATTGATCGCAGTGTGTGGCATACATCAGGCAGACCAGATCTGACCAGATTGAGCGAGTGACCTGGGCGACTTTCAACGTGGCATGATAGTTGGTGCTAGGCGTGTCGGTTATGCAGCATTTCCGAAACGGCCATCCTCCTGTGCTTTTCACGCACAACCATTTCCAAGAGTTTAACCGAGAATGGTGCGAAAAGCAAAAAACTACGAGGGATCGGTGATCCTGTGGACGAAAACACTTTGTGGATCAGAGGAGGTCAAAGCAGACTGGCGAGAATTGTGCAAGGAAACAGACGGGCCATAACCATGCAAATCACGGCAGAATTATACATTGGTGTGCAGAAAGTCATCACTGAATGCACCACGTATCGGACCTTGTCGCGAATGGGCTACAACAGCTGCCGACCATGTAGAGTGCCAATGTTGTCAGTGAAGAACATGAAAGCGCATCTCTAGTGGATACAGGAGCATCGACACTGCCCCACTGAGGACTGGAAAAAGGTAGCTTGGTCGGAAGAATCAAGGTTCCTTTTGCATCATTATGATGGAAGTATCAGAATTCGGCCATCTTGTCTGGTGTCAACAGTACAGGCTATCATGTCTGATGGAGACATCTCATCATGGAGCCATCTTGTCTGGTGTCAACAGGACAAGCCGGTGGTAGTGGTGTGGAGAATGTTTTCCTGGCACACATCAGGCCCCTTTGTATCCATCGAAGAACATCTGAATGATATGACGTATTTGAACATCATTGCTGACCATGTTCATCCCTTCATGGCTACAGTTTATTCTCACTCGGATGGACATCTTCAACATGATCATGCACCTGCTCACAAGGCACGTATCGTCACCATATGGTTCCAGGAACATATTTCTCTTACTTCATTGTCCTTCACAGTCTCCAGATCTAAACCCTATCGAGCATCTTTGGGATGAGGTGGAGTGCTGTTCGCAGCGTTCAGTTTGCAGCAACTGCACGACACAATCGTTTCAACGTGGTACAACGTTCCTGCACAACGCATTCAGCATTTTTTAAGTTCCATACCGACGAATTCGGGCTGTTCTTATGGCCAAAGGAACACAACAAGCTATTAAATAGGCGTACATAATAAACTAGCATGTCAGTGTATTTCTTTTAAAAGACTACTAAAACGGAGGATTGAATAGTTTATCTCTGAGCGACATTTCAGTGTACACATGCAGACCTGTTTGCCATGAAAAGCACGCAAGTTTGACATTTTTTGGGCAAATTGTAATATTTTTAACTCCACTCACGTACCAGAGTACGTCCAGTTTGTCCACTGTTTAGAGTACTTCCACTGTTTAGAGTACTACACTGTTCAAAGTGCGTCCACTGTTTAGAGTACTTCCCTGTTTAGAGTACTACACTGTTTAGAGTGCGTCCACTGTTTAGAGTACTACACTGTTTAGAGTGCGTCCACTGTTTAGAGTACTACACTGTTTAGAGTACTACACTGTTTAGAGTACTACACTGTTTAGAGTGCGTCCACTGTTTAGAGTACTTCCGCTGTTTAGAGTACTTCCACTGTTTAGAGTACTTCCGCTGTTTAGAGTACTTCCACTGTTTAGAGTACTTCCACTGTTTAGAGTACTACACTGTTTAGAATGCGTCCACTGTTTAGAGTACTACACTGTTTAGAATGCGTCCACTGTTTAGAGTACTTCCACTGTTTAGAGTACTTCCACTGTTTAGAGTACTTCCACTGTTTAGAGTACGTCCACTGTTTAGAGGTACCGTGTCGATCGACATGCTCACTTTGATTTAATGAACAAAACGTTTTCCCAGATTAAATCTTTTCCTTACAAAAAGAAATCATTCTCCCATTTCCCATTCAAAGACCATCAAATAAATGGATACTTCACACACACTGCCCATCAATGGTATAAAGATTTTCGGTGAAAAGTAGTGTCAGACACCAAAGGTTCGGCGTCGCGGCAAATGGTGGCCACGGGTTCGCGTGCGCGACAGTAATCAGCTGCTGTTGCCAGATGCCACGATTACAGAAGTCATAAATTTCAATTCTCGTAAAACCGTTCCAGTTTACGGCCGACATCGAAGGAACCCTGACCAATAATGGCTTTTGTTCGCCTCTGAAGTATCCTGTAATTCGCCCAGCAAGTTCATTAAACGAGATCATTAATCAGATGAAAAAAAGCCCTCTTCGAGTCAGTAAATAAAGCGAGTAATTGAAGAAGCTGGTTTCAGTAAAACTTGAGCTGCGCAGAATGGATTTTCACGAAATTCGTTTAAAGACTGAAAGAGGATGATAGATGACAGACAGTTCGTATTTTGTACAGATACATAGAATCTGCACCACTGATAGAATGTTTCCATTGCTCAGAAACAAAACATGTTGCGTATTAAACAGAAATGAAGTACTTTCCACCGAAACTTTGCTAATTCTGTCTGGCGTTTGCTCGAAACTGTGGTTTGACGTCATATAATAACAAAAGTTTATCCATCTTGCGAAACTTTTTGTAGTTTCAACCTGGATTACGAATTTGTTGCTCTTTTTGTTGCTGATACTCTATACTCTGTTAAAGAAATTCCAAAATAGCCTTCCACTTATTTTTGATGAAAAATTCAAAAGGGATTGTCGCAGTAGTAAATTCTCTAGCAGTAAATATCGATTTATCTACCAGTCTAGCGACCAACGACGATTAAACTGTCGTTTGCATAAGCCATTTTTTTCTACTGGATGTTAGCCTCTCTTTTTACGGTGTATTCTTATTTGACAGCATCGACCAAAAGATTAGAAAACAATGAGCTACACTATTAAAATCTAAAGCAGGCCTTCCTTTAGTATGTAAAAATGGAGTTGGGTTTGGGTTGGGTTGTTTTACCTCTGAGCGGCACTTTTTTGCACACCATGGGCTAAATGGCCAGGCCACAAGGACCCCGAAGGCTCAGAGAAGGTTGGGGGAGGGGACCCACTGGAACAGCTGTTGGGAGACAGATGGTAACCTCCCATCAAGGCCATCCAGCGTGTTCTTTAACGTGCACAGGGTATGTCTCTCCCGCACACGGGGCCACGGCTTAACGTCCCATCCGACGGACGGCGGCCTTTCCAAGCCCATCGGTGTCCCCTACTGACCGTGGGCAGGGCGGGGAGTTTTGCGGTAAAAAAAAAAAGGAGTAACGATGCGACCAAATTCATTCAAACCATAGGGCGGGTACGCCAATTTTCCTCGAGATATGTGGACTGTGGGACAGATTACTATTTTAACCAATGTAAAAAGTCTAATTTCTGACTGGTTTAATGAAATAAGAAACTGGGCCAATACAAAAGTGAAATTTCTGTCATGTTTTTACTGCAGGAGAATCGAAATTTTTCAGGTAAAAAATAATACGAAAAGAACTTTTGTTAAAACATATCGATATGAATTTAATAAGACTTAACGTGAGTTCAAAAATAGCATTTGTGTATACCACACTAAAGTATGAATGATGTAATTTATTACAGTGGCACAAAATTTATACAAATTAATCATTTTTTATCTAAACACAAATATTTCCATTCCTTTTAGCATAAAGACAAGCCATTTTTGTATTGAATCTCATTTGTGACATGAATTAACTTTAACAACACTTTATACCTTATAGATATGAGACGTTCAACATTGATCTCCCCTCTCCCCTGATAGAGGACCCAAGGACAAACCTTATTGTCGAATCCTTTTTACCAACGGAAACTGGCTTCATCTTATATCAAATAAAAGCAGTCTTCTTACGTAATATCACACAACACTAATTTTATACGCTACATCTATCTCCCTTCACTACTCCATTATATCTTTTTGCTTTCTTTCACAATTCTTACTTTTCAAAGCATCAACGTTCTCAACAGTTAATAACGTAAATCGTCACGCTAAGCATAGGCCAGCGTTCATGATACACCTGTCACAAGCCATTTCGCACGTTCATCTGTCGTAACAATATTTATTATTAAACACATGCATTGTGTTAAAAGAAGTAATATGAAATGAAGTATCTTTAAGATATGAGTGACTCTTTTTTAAGATAATGTTTGAATTTAGTTTTCGCAAACGAAAATTAAAACAATTGGGGAGGTAAATTTGAGGAGCAACTCGTTTCAGAAAATATTTAATCACTTAAATTACTGCTCATTGTGAGACGCTGATTTCCTCTATTAATTAAAAAAAAATTCCCCCTCAAGCAGCTGCTTGCCACAGAGGTCTGACAGGAGCCTGTCAGTTTATATGCCACAGTAGATCTGAGAGGATGACAGGACCTCAGCAGAAAAACGACACACACATCCATGCCTAATCCGGGACTCGAACCCAGGTCCCTTAGATCAGTAGCCAAGCGTGCTAACCACTCGGTCACGGGACGGCTTCCTCTATTATACTAAATTATTAATTGTATACATATGCGTACATATACAATTTTGAAAGAGTAGTCGTTACTAGTCGCAATAAGTTTGCAATTAAAATGAAACCTTGCTTAACAAATCTCCTCCATATACTTATTCATACTGTAAAAAATTATCGCTGCCTGATTAAACGGTTTTGGGGACAATCTGTTGGACTTTCGTGACCTAAAACTTGACAGTGTGTGCACTCCACTTTGATTTCGTTGAACGCAATAATTTCAAGATTATTATACAGATATGTTATCACTGGAATGAACTCGAGTTAAAAAAACAAAGAAAAGGCGCATCTTCAAATATATAACTTTCAATACCCTATGCTGCACTGTGTTTGAAACAAGTGTTTTATGTTTTTTCAGCAAACTTTAAGAAGAAAAACATTACATTTGGAGTTAGTGGACACTCTCCAAGCTAAAAGCTTATCTGTAGGAGAGAATGTTATATTTACATCATTTGTAAGCCTTCTTATGTTTCTCTACTTGTCTAATTGCATTCACAAACAGTGATATAACAAAAATATAATTGTATATATATTTAGCTTTCTTTATTCGAAGAAATATGACTTATTTTTCTTAATGAGTTACAATTGTTTGTATCAGGAAAGACAAAGGTTTTTGACATTTAGCCGAATAGAAAAACGTTATGTTTACTGTCAGGTTATAGTTGAGAGGGGGGGGGGGGTGCAATAAAAAGAATAAAAATGTTTATTACATTTTACCGTATATATAAATAAAAAATAATAATACAAATGTTATTATTAATATAAAGTTTATTTTAACTTCAAAACTGAAGTTGCTTGTCGGTATGTGAAGGAGGAAACTTATCCCAAAAGTAAACTGATGAACATTCGGCTTCAATGACGTTGCAGTTAATTATGTGATGTTCAAATTTTCGTCTTATTATTAAAACATCTTTCACTTTAGTACAGCCAGATCAAAAAATTATTTTATATTTTCCAATTTTCTCGCGGATCGGTACGATATTAAAAAGGGTCAATTGGTTAACTGGCAGGAGTTTGTTCACGCTTGGTTTATATAATGAAACTGGCAGCTTTTCCATTTGTTTTAGTTGTTATCGTTGTTGGCATACTTTCACCAATAGTTTACCTTAAGTGGTAAAAAGGTGGAAATTGGTTCAGTCCATAGCGTTCCAGGCTCGTAATCTCTAGTTCACAGGTTCGAGCATCAACTGTGCCTACGTTCAGAATTTCTCTGCTAACCCTCGTTCTGGGGACACCGATAGGCTTGTAAAGGCTGCCGTACGTCTGATGGGGTGTTAAGTCATGGTCCGTGTGAACGAAACCATAGCCTGTACAGTCGCTCAAAAAAGTATCCGAACGCTACTCTTGATTGCAGAATTCAGAAAAAATATCTGGCAACGCTTTTTTTAGAAATTAGTGATCTGACAAACTTCGTGTCACGTGACACTAAGGTTGCCAGTCACTAATTTCTAAAAAATTAGTTGCCATATATTTTTTCTGAATTCTGCAATCGACCGTAGCGTTCGGATACTTTTTTGAGCGACTGTACATATTAAAGAACAATAAATGTTCAGTGGATCCAGTTCCCCTCTTTTCTCTGAGTTCTTGGGAGACCCTTTCGACCCTGAATATAACCTAACACCCTTTGTTCCACTAAATGTAAAAAGAGCCACTGCTACTAAAACTATAACTAACATCACTAATACTCTAAAAGCTTGAACTGTTGATGAGTTTCCTATATAAAGAGCTTAAATCTCTGGCCTTTTTTCTATTTTATACTTTGCAACCTGGTCATTTAGCCCATGTATGCAAAAAAAGTGCTGCCCAGAAGTAAAATAGCTTCTGAGCTATTTCACAAGTGGTTCATGAAATTTCAAAGCAGATGATAATCAAATGCTGCTGCTCAAATAAATGAGAGGAAGCCTGCACATTGTAAGCATTTCTTTGACTCTTTAGAATATTTTATTTATTCAATCCTAGCCATCGTTTCTAACAAGGGACAACCCTCTTAGATTAAAATTCGATTCTGACTTACTTCCACGTTTCAATAATGCACCCCCTGATCAAATATTTCACGAAGAAATAAGTTAAATGTGAGGATAAAGATTCAAATTGAACCAATATTTAATAACTGATGATAGAGATTTGAATATGTATTCGTTTTCAAATTACGTAAGACAATCATTTCAAATCTAAGTCTCTGCAACTGAACTGCACAAGCATTTCGGCATTATACAATCACATGAACCTTGAATGATTAGCAAGCTTGTGAATTTTCCTAGAAATTCCATAATTTTCTCTCGTTTAACGTATTGGGAAATGTGAGCTGCTTGGAGCAGAAACAGCATATGTTCTGCACTATATCTCTCTGATCGAGCGTGACTGAAATGTATGCATACAATCTGCATACTTGTTGTGAAGGTAAGAGCTGACCATTAACCATCTGCTTCTCGCAGTTTGCTTCGGAACCGCCAGTTCGACTTCTCATTAAACTACAGAGTTATTCATAACGATTCACGCAATTTCAAAAATATGCAGAACTAAACGAGTTTCGTAATACGACTGGTGCAGTGTGCAAATGATAGTAGTACTCAAAACATTTTTACGCCAAGTTTTTTGTGTCTCTCGATCTCATTATTAAGCTCTTCCCACATTACTTATGGATCTTGCCATCCGCCTGTTGTCGATCCATGTGATCCATGTGGTGTTGTCGATCCATGTGATTCCAAAATGTTGTCGATCCATGTGATTCCAAAATTCGAAGCCACTTAGTAAAAACAGGTGAGTTGGCAAAATCTTAGGGAGTTGGCAAATTCGGAGTGACTTGGCAAAATCGTGGGGAGTTGGCAAAAATCAGATGAGATGTAAAAATTAAGATTTTTTTCTGTAAAATTATGGCAAGTTGGCAAAATCTAGGGGCAGTTGGCAAAATTCGGAGTGACTTGGCAAAATCGTAGGGAGTTGGCAAAAGTCAGGTGAGATGTGGAGGTGAAATTCTTTCTTTGGTTTTAGTCAACTATCCTGAATTTCACAAACCCAATCCCAATTATTACAGAAAAAATCGCATTTTTTACATCTTCCCTGAATTTGCCAAGCCACTTCGAATTTTACCAACTCCCTTGGATTTAACCAAGAGTTCTTGGTTTTTCCAACTCTCCTTAATTTCACAAAACCAATCCCAATTTTTACCACTCACCTGTACTTTACAAGTGGTTTCCAGTTTTCCCAACTTCCCTATATTTTGCAAAGTTTCCTCGATTTTATCAACTGTCCTTAATTTCACAAAAACAATCCCAATTTTCACAAATCGCCCGTATTTTACCAAGAGGATTCGAAGTTTGCGAACTCCCCCCAAGATTTTCCAACTCTCCTAGATATTGCGAAACTGCCTCGATTTGTCAACACGCCATAATTTTGCAGAAAAAGATTGCAATTTTTACATCTCACCTGAATTTTTGTCAACTCTCCACGATTTTGCCAAGTCACTCCGAATTTTGCCAACTCCCTAAGTTTTTCCAACTCTCCTAGATTTTGCCAACTCGCCACAATTTTACAGAAAAAAATTCAGATTTTCACATCTCACCTGAATTTTGCCAACTCCCTACGATTTTTCCAAGTCACTCCGAATTTTGTTAACTCACCTGTGTTTACTAAGTGGCTTCGAATTTTGTCAACAGCTCTAAATTTTGCCGTCTCTCCATTTTCCAAACTGCCTCAGATTTTCAAAGTTGCTTCGATTTTGACAACTCCCCTTAATTTTCCAAAAAAAAAAAAAAAAAATTGGGGAGTTTGAAAGTTTGAAGTGATTTGGCAAATTTAAGATAGATGTAAAGATAGGGATCAGTTTCGTGAAATTAAGATTTTACCAAATCAAGGCAAAAATTCATACTGATTTGCTAGAATTGAGACGAGATGTAAATATTGGAAGTATTTCTGAGAAATTATGGCTAGTTGGCAAAATTGGAAGTCAAATGGCAAAATGCAGGAGAGTTGTGGAAAATCCCCCCCTCCCCCCCGGAGCGAAAGCAAGTTTGCTCAGTTTGGGAAATTTTGCCAAAATTTTGCTCGAGTTGGAAAATTTTGGACTTCCCCCCCCCCCCAACCATATTCCTTCGCTACGTCCTTGCAAGCACTGATAGCAAATGTCTTTCTGTTTGTCTGTTTTCGGAGCAGGTTAAACATTCTAAAAGGAAAATGAGCAATATACATTCCCGCTTTACAAAAGACATAGCAAAGATCGATTAAGCAGCGCAGGTGGGGTCCAGAAAAAAGGATTTAAGAAAAAGATACAGCTATTTTCTCACAGTTTTCTCCTAGAAATACTATTAAAACGTTTGCAATCAATAGATGCTATCTCTAAATGTAAGCAATCCAAAATGTTGACCTTTCAAAATCCTCCCATTTTCTGCTCCATTATTAGGCTTGTAAGTCATCGAGGAACAATTCAAATATTTGAAATGAAAGTGAACAAAAGATGATATTATTGCGGGACGTAGAACCAAGATTTCACACTTCTCATGTGCCTGAAATCAATGTATGGATGGTGAGGATTATCCAGGGGGCTTAAGAATGAACACATGACTTCAAAATCGGGGTATTCAGCGTTAGCCATTGTAGTACTAACAAGGTGTTTTATGAGTTTAAATGAGATTGCTGAATACTTCGTCGCCCTGCATCCAAAAGCTTTATAAATAGAGAAATTAGTGGTAAGTCGATAAATGATTTCACGGCATCATTATTAACACATAAGAATGGATAACGCTTTTTAACCGGTTAGATTTATTTACCCAAGTGTTGCAATGTGCTATTTACATGCCCGATTTATCATCAGGGCATCAGTTCCTTGTATAGGCGGATCGTTGTGTAGGATAGCCCTTGTATAGGCGGATTATTGGTGACAAGTTAGGTTAAGCAAAAATAATACCTTTTTTCTTGCAGACATTTTCTCTGACGAGAGGAAGTTTCAGCAGGCTAGTGGAGTAAAAGTCACCAGGTAGCAGCAGTTGGGTGCTTTGCTAGTATCACTATGATACTGGCAAAGCACAGAGCAGTGAGACGTTTTCCACGTGTTCACTGCTCTACACTCTCGCTACTGAGAAGGGATTACGTCTAAGTGATAGCGATACCAGCAAAGCACCCAACTGCTGCTACCTGGTGACTTTTACTCCACTAGCCTGCTGAAACTTCCTCTCGTCAGAGAAAATGTCTGCAAGAAAAAAGGTATTATTTTTGCTTAACCTAACTTGTCACCAATAATCCGCCTATACAAGAACTATCCTACACAACAATCCGCCTATACAAGGACTATCCTACACAACAATCCGCCTATACAAGGACTATCCTACACAACAATCCGTCTATACAAGGACTATCCTACACAACAATCCGCCTGTACAAGGACTATCCTACACAACAATTCGTCTATACAAGGACTATCCTACACAACAATCCGCCTGTACAAGTGTTGCAATGTGCTATTTACATGGGACCGAGCGCTTTCGACTGTACTCAGCCAGTCATCATCAGGGCATCAGTTCCTTGTACAGGCGGATTGTTGTGTAGGATAGTCCTTGTATAGGCGGATTGTTGTGTAGGATCCTACACAACAATCCGCCTATACAAGGACTATCCTACACAACAATCCGCCTATACAAGGACTATCCTACACAACAATCCGCCTATACAATGACTATCCTACACAACAATCCACCTATACAAGGACTATCCTACACAACAATTCGCCTATACAAGGACTATCCTACACAACAATCCGCCTATAAAAGAACTATCCTACACAACAATCCGCCTATACAAGAACTATCCTACACAACAATCCGCCTATACAATGATTATGCTACACAACAATCCGCCTATACAAGAACTATCCTGCACAACAATCCGCCTATACAAGGACTATCCTACACAACAATCCGCCTATACAAGGACTATCCTACACAACAATCCGCCTGTACAAGGAACTGATGCCCTGATGATGACTGCTGAGTACAGTCGAAAGCGCTCGGTCCCATGTAAATAGCACATTGCAACACTTGTGTAAATAAATCAACCGGTTAAAAAGCGTTATCCATTCTTATTTGCTTTATAAGTAGCAACTGATGGGGAGTAAACCAAGCTGCAGAACTTTCCAACAGGAAATATAAATCCGACTTAACGTCTTCATTTGATGCCAACTTCTAACATTTAGGACTAACTTGAAACAGTAAAGACTATAAAAATTTCTGCCATACCGGGAATGGCTAGTTCATTGATTATTCAAAACTATTCTCTCATTTTAGGTTTCCCCGATATGTCTACTGCTCTCTTGCTCTTTTAACACTACCGGTAGCAGCAGCAATATCGGAATGTTTATTTTCAAGATTTATATTGATGAAAAAAATTATCTGAGAAAGAAGTAAAATGACAAGAAAGGTTACCAAGACTTGCCTTTTTATCTAAATAAAATGTATGATCAGGAAAAGAATTTGCAAAAAATGAAAGTAAGAGAAATTAAAGTTCGTTTCATTAAAATTATTTAAATTTTCAAGCATTTATGCAAATTTTCCAAACGTTTCGTTTAAAAAATTCTGCAAAAACTACAAAAATAAAAAACTACAGGTTGCCTTTTATAAAATATTAGGAAGCTGTAATATAGCGGTCTGTAAATGGTAGCTAGGTAGTCACTGGAAGGAGAGCTATGCACCAATCCCCTGTGAAGATGCATAGAACCGGCCAGGCCTAGCACCTAATGTCCGACCCCGCCTTCTCGTGGTGCAGACCGTTAGTACCTTTCAAAAGAGATACTCTTGTGGAAGTTAACGGGAGGGGAGGGCTGCCAGATTAGTGTGGCCTACTGATCTGAACAACTATGGCTACTTTTCTTTTTTTTTTCTACCCAGCTGAGGAGTGGTCAACCACACAGGGTCCTGGTGCTGACCATATAAATCCACTGGACTGGACAGATATATGGCTCTGAGCTTGATTATGGATCCTGATTTTGCTGCACTGGTGGGCTTCTGTGGAGGGAAAATCTTCCGCTGTGTTTTCTGTTTGTTTGTGGGTTGACAGCCCCAAGTGAATAGATTCGCAGGATATGTTTATCAGCTGGTGGATAATCCTGAGCAGAGGTCATCGCAGGCACCTGAACTCTTTGCTTCTATTGGCATCGTCAAATTCTACATTGGAGGAAGTCTTCCAGTGTAGATGGCTTCAGCCTTTAGTGGTGGGAGAACGGGTCTTTGCCCCATGTCTGCGATTAGGGGGCTGTTTGATATTGTCGGCATTCCCTCTCTCAATAAACATAGTTTCTTTAAACATCCTACTAACCATTTTCTCTCCATAGCTAGTTGGAATGTGAGGACTCTGCACAGAGCTTTTTCTCTTGATGTCCTCACACAAGAATTCCACCATTATAATTTAGATATTCTCGGCTTGCAAGAGACCAGATGGACAGATAAAGGTCAGATTCTTAAAACTAATCTTAAAATTCTCTTTTCAGGGAGGGACGACAATAAGCATCACCAAGGCGTGGGTCTGCTTCTCAGCAGACACGTTAGTGATGCTCTTCTAGGATACGAGTGCATTAATGAAAGGTTTCTTACAGCAAAATTTGAGACAAGCGTTAAAGACCTGAATGTTATCTGCTGTTATGCCCCCACTGAGGATGCTGATGAGGATGAGAAAGATAGGCTTTATGAACAACTTCAGGATATTTTGAATTCTGTCAAGAAAGGAGATATTATCCTTGTTCTTGGTGACTTCAATGCCAAAGTTGGTACTGACTCTGACCTTTGCGGAGGGGTGATTGGCCCTTTTGGTATTGGTAGCTGCAATGGCAATGGGCAACGTACCCTACAGGTAGGTAAACTCAATGGTTTCAGAATAACTAACACATATTACAAACACCGCGACATACATAAGTACACATGGATTTCACCTGATGGGCTGCATAGGAATTTGATTGATTATATATTAATTAACAGCAAATGGGCTAGTTCTGTTAGAAATACCAGGGCATATAGGGGAGCTGAAATTGGATCTGATCATTACCTTGTTAAAAGTGTCTTGCAACTTAAACTTAAAAAGTGTTGTGCTAGGGTTAAAAAATTTGTTTTTAATACTGAAGCTCTGAAAGACCCAGTTATAGCCAAAGCTTACCATGATAGGTTACCTAGTCATTATGACAGTCATGGTATGCTTACTACTGAAGTTGAGGAAGAATGGGATCATTTTAAACAGGCTTTTTTGGACACTAACAGTACTATTTTAGGAAAAAAGGAGCAGAAGAGACAGAATTATCTGAGTGATAAGGCACTTGAGCTTATTTCGGAAAGAAAGAACTGCAGGAAAGTCCTTAATCAATACCCTACTAATCCTAATAGAAAGCATTACAGAGAACTTAATAAACGTGTAAAAGATCAGTTAGCTGCTGATAAGAATCTTTGGCTTAATGGTTTGGCTGACAAAGCCGAGGAAGCAGTTAGACAGCACAACAGCAGAGAGCTGTACTAGATAGTTAATGTTTTGTGTGGTAGAAAACGGACAGGTATACAGGGATTGAAGGATAAACAAGATAAGGTTATAGAAGTGTAGGATTCTGTCATGGCTAGGTGGGCTGAGCATTTCAGTGATATTCTAAACAATGCGGTTAGTTCTATTCCCATTGTTTGCAATGATGATAGATGCATTGGTAGCTTTAATGTTGTCCCTATAACACAATCTGAAGTTATTTTGGCTGTTTCTAAACTTAAACTTCATAAATCCCCAGGGGTAGATGAAATTACTACAGAAATGCTTAGAGCTGGAAATGTTTCGGTTACCACTTGGATGACTGAAATTCTGAATATCTTTTATGATAAAGGCATGGTTCCTAAGGATTTTACCAGAGCTATTGTTATCCCTATTTTCAAAAAAGGTGATCGCAGTTCTTGTGATAACTATAGGGGTATTAGCCTACTCTCTGTTCCAGGTAAAGTTCTTTCCATGATTGTGCTTAATAGAATTAAGAATCTGGTTGACAGTCAGTTGCGTTATGAGCAATGTGGATTCAGAAGTGGTAGGGGATGTGTGGATCAGATATTTTCACTTAGGCAGATTCTTGAGAAATGTTTAGAGTTTCAGAAACCTTTGGTTGCTAGCTTTGTTGATTTCAAAAAGGCGTTCGACTCTGTTGTCGTCATAATTTGTGGTTGATTGTGAGATCATATGGTATACCAGACATGTTAGTTAACATTATGAAAGCTCTCTATAATAACACTGAGTCGTGTGTGAGAGTTGGTAAGGCTTGTAGCAGTTGGTTTAGCATTACTTCTGGTGTTCGACAAGGGTGCATTTTGTCTCCTTTTCTCTTTAGCTTGGTTATTGATTATGTTATGCGAAATTCACTTCAAGGGAAAGATTTTGGCCTTAAATGGGCTGGAGATACGAAAGTTTCTGATTTAGATTATGCTGATGATTTAGCCCTTTTGGCAAATGATGTTGATGAGATGAACTCTTTCTTTCGAGCTGTTGATGAGACTGGTAGTAGAGTAGGTTTGGTTATAAACAGAGAGAAAACTAAAGTGATGAAAATAGGTCAGGCAGGCTGTGATTCAGTTAATCTGAATGGTTGCAGGCTTGAGCAGGTGTCACAGTTTAATTATCTTGGGACCTATATAACAGATAATGGTGATGTGCGGCATGAGATTAACAGACGAATAGGGATTGCTGTCGGGACTTTTAAGAATCTATGGAGAGTGTGGAGAAATAGGCGTATACACCTAAAGACTAAAATTAGACTGTATTATAGTTTGGTTCTTTCTAGGGTTAGTTATGGTAGTGAAACGTGGACACTTTGTAAACAAGATAACAGGAAACTAGATGCTTTTGATTCCAGATGCTTACGCAGTATCTTGGGCATTAGGTGGTTCAACTTTTCAACTAATGATGAGGTTAGGCAAAGGAGTTTGCAACCTCCTTTAAGCAGCATATTGTGCAGAGAGAGACTCCGTTGGTTTGGCCATGTTGCCCGTATGAATAATTATAGATTGGCGAATAGGGTTATGAACAGTGTGCCTAAAGGCCTCAGAAAGAAGGGGAGACCTAGGATGCAGTGGGCAGACAATGTCAAACAGGACCTTGTTAGAATTGGTGTGCAGTGGCCAGATGCAGTAGATGTAGCTCAGGATAGACTTGCTTGGAGAACTAAATTGTACGGTCTGGTTGGATCTCCGTAGCCCATGGCTGCTTGATGATGATGATGATGATGATGATGATGATGATGATGATGATGATGATAGAGACAAATAAATGAGTTTACGTCCATAGGAATAAAAATTATACCGAGCTCATAGCTAGACAGTCCCTCCAAAAGCAGATAAATACTAGGATAAAAGTACAATCATCATATTGCCTAAAACATGCACTAAACAAAAGAACTGTTTGCTGAGTAAATTACATTCATGGACTTTAAAATTGAAACACCCTTAAAGTAAAAATGCAGTAACACCAAATCATTACCAAGCGTAGTACCAGAGGTTCCATGCAAATGATTCTAATAACGACAGCATGACGTCACATGGAAACGGAAATAGAACAGCGCTATCGGCCTCGAGACCCCCAAAATAGCCACCATAATAGACAGCAGGTAAGGCAGTGGAAGTGAAACAGTGAACGTGTGTTTCAGTTATGCCAAAGAAATGCACGCAGCGCGTATCGTCAGCTAGATAGTTTTGAATGGGGCCGTATCGTGGGGATGCATTAGGCAGGTTGGTCTGCCCATCATATAGCCAACCATCTCAGTCACGCAAGGAGCACTCTAACACTCTGTTTGAAGTAGTAGACGAGGGCAGGTACCGCTTCATGTCGCCGTAATCAGGTCCCTGCAGATGTACCATGCCATGAGAAGAATGCCTCAACCACCAACAAACAACCTCTGACTCCTGTGCAAAAATCTACAGCAATCCAACAGAATGTGACGCCTGTAATGTCCACAAGGACAACAAGAGGACCATCCAACGACGTTTGAATGAAGGTGAATTGCAGGCATGGTGTCCCTTATGCAGGAGGCCTCTGACTACTAATTATCGCCAGGCACGTCGCCTGTGTTGCACTGGGCGTGTCATGGGAAGAGGAATGATGCCACATGGTCTTCTCGGATAAGCCACACTTCTGTTTGGGTGCAGGTGATGGTTGTATCAGGGTTTGGCATCCCTGTGATCTCCAGCAGGATCCAGCACACATCCAGGAGCACCATAGTGCCCACACACCTACTGTTCTGTTCAGGGGTGACATCAATTATGAATCCAGAACAACTTTAGTGTTTGTCCAGGGAATTTGGACAACTCAACGATATGTCAACGACATTCTGGTGCTCCAGTGTCTACTTTTCAGGCTGAGCTCTCCTGGTGCCATTTTTCAGCAGGATAACTCATGTCCCCATGCAGCACTTGTCCAACAGTGTCTACGGGATATCAACACCTCACCTTGTCCTGCTATACATCCCAAATGTGCTCTATAGGGGAGAAATACGGAATACCCTGGATTTCTCACCTGTAGAGCACATATGGGATGTGCTGGGTCGGCGTCTCTGGCACTGTTCATAGACAGCATATACACTGGACACCCTGCATCATCATTTGGAGGAAAAATGGCAGAAGGTGCCTCAGAATGCTATTGGGGTCCAGTATGCATCGATGGCTCGACATCTGGCTGCTTGCATCGCCAGCAACGGGAGGGGTCACATTCCTATTGAGAGTCCATATTTTGGACCCTTAAACACACCCTTAACATGCACGCAGGTGATTGTGACCACTCTACTCACTACCACTCTACTCAGTTCCGCTGAGGTTCCAAGACTTGCTTCATGGTGTTGCAAATTTTGTGTCCACGAGTGTAAAAATGTCTGAATTGAACAGCGTTTTAAGTTACACCATAAAAAAAAAACTCACATTAAAAAGTTTAATTTTCTGTCAAAATTCAAAAGCTTTTCGGAATAAAATAGAAACGGCCCGATTTCAGTGAATAGCACCGAATGAAATGCTTGGAATTCACTGCAAAAGTGTCTGCCCTTAAACGAGGTGAGTCCAACATCCTGGTTGCAGGAAGGGATGAGAGATGTCGATGTTTCGAAGCCTCTCGAACCATCGTATCACGTTACAACCGAAAGGACTGTGGCAACTCCCCAGTCATCACGAGATCCCTGTTTTTACGAACAAAGTCCCCTAACGATGTGGCACACTTCTTCTACCTGATATCGCTCTTGTGTTCCTTAAATCTCTTTTGGTACGACCAAATGATTTTTCCAATAGAGTACGAAAAACCATTTCTGCAACGCTGTTGCTCATAGATACAAAACTAAATCATTGATTGCAAAAACATGTTATCAGTTTTTCAACTACATCCAATAAAAAATTAATTGGTATTGATTTTATAATTATTACACTTGTTTCAAAAAGATGAGACTTTATTTTCATTTTGTTTTTTGTCTGTTTGTAGACATTCAGCAGTTTTTTGCTCTAGTAGTTAAACGTAAAAATTATTTTTTTATTCATATTTCTTTGAGATTAGATTTTAGGAAAACCCCAGTTGTTTGGAGGTATCGTTAGAGTTAATTAAAATTGGAAAACGTTAAATGAATACAAATGAATCTCATATTACGAATAATGAAGCTGTGGACAATTCATGTCTATGAGCATTCTACATGGTAAAGGATTCTGACCCGCTGTTTAATTAACGAACACAGCTTCCGCACTTACCAACACCCGAATCCATTCTCATCACCATCTTGCAAAAGGTTGGATTCTTTTACCTCTGAACCGTACTTTTCTGCACACAGTAGATTAAATGGCTAGGTCACAAGTAACCCAAAGGCTCAGAGAAGGTGCGCAGTGTATAGCTCTTTTGTACACTGGGCTGCGGCTTAATATCACATCCAAAGGACGGCGGCCTTTCCAAACCCATTTTTGTACTCTATCTTACCGAGGGCAGGAGGGAGATTTAGCGGGGAAAAAAATCTTAAAGATGGCACAGCTTGGACTCTAACCTAGGAAACGCAGCTTACGAGGCTAGCGTGATAACGACTGATGCAGCTTCCGCCCACATTTCACACGGACTTAAGAACGTCTGAACCTGTTCGAACATGCAATATTACATATTCGTATTTTCCACTTCTGTTCATGACTCTTCATTTAAGTTGTAGGTCTTACGGAAATGCTAGTTAAATTTAGGAAATGTTTAGCTCATTTTCGTCTCATAAATTAACCATTTGCACCTCGGTGACTATTCACGAATGCATTTGGAATGATAATTATGGAATGACGTATTTTGGTCTTACTTTTCTGTCCTCTATAATTTTAAGTTTCACTAAATGGCGATGTAAAAATTGTATAGAATCTATGCAAATTTTTTGTTTCTAGAAATTTTGCTTAAATATAAACTTAAATAAAAGATCTTTGTTAGTTTAAAAATGATGGTGTCTTTTATTTTAGTCAACTCAACAGCAGTCGTGAAATTTTAGCTCTAAGAATAAACGACAGTTTTCTTAGTCACCGGAGAATGCATATAATTAGTTGCTCATCGCAGCGAAAAAGCTCCGTTCTTCGTTTTTTTTTTATCTCCTTAGAGAAAGAAACAAACGAACAAGATAATAATATAGAATAATATACAGTAAATAAACGTTATATTTGCGCATTTTACGAAATAAAAGTATTAAACTTCCATTTTAATGATTTTCTGAAAGAATTCGATTTCAGTAATTGAATTATAATAATTAAGGAGCCGATATCATTGCAAATGTGATATAAATGAATTATCTCTTTTAAGTGATGTAACCGTATTCAGTTACAAATATTGCTGCTTAGAGCAAAAGACTGAAGACGTCCTGTTGATTTAGCCACACAATGCGCGGAGCATTCATTCACCATTACTAACAGTTTTTTTTCCTACAGAATAAGCTCGTCTCTTGGTTAAGAAGGAGAGGAAAAAATTCTGAAAGTTTCAGATTGCTAAAGAACCTCTCAGGACGAGTATTTTTCATCGTTTCAAAAAAAAAAGAGGAAAAAAAGAGATTAAGTAACCTCAACAAGGTAATACAATCTTTTCACAAACCTTTCCTTTAAAGCCGAAGGGTACAGATTCAACAGAAGTTGAAAGTGCTTTCTGATCCGTTGCTTTAGCCTTTGCTATTCCAGCAGAAGAATAGGCTGACTGAAGGAAGATGTCAATTTGGCTACAGCATCCGTCGCTTGGATTTCTTCTGGTTAGAATATCTCAGCAACTAAAGTATTTACGTATAGATAAGAAAGTAAAACGATATTGTCATCTCATTTTTTCCATTTCACGGTGAGAGATGTAGAGTTACTTTTATGTTTACTTTTTGTCGGTTTTCTTTTTCATTTATTCTTTTTTATTCTCTCCTTCATTTTATGTACTACTGATGTAATCTAGATCATATCTGTAAAATTATATATGTACATTCCCACTGATAAGCTTCGGCTTAGTGTGATTTTTTTTATGTAAAATAATTATAGATAATACTTATTGAGTTGGGTTGTTGTTTTACCTCTGAGCGGCACTTTTTTGCACACCATGAGCTAAATGGCCAGGTCATATGGACCCCGAAGGCTCAGAGAAGGTTGGGGGAGGGGACCCACTGGAACAGCTGTTGGGAGACAGATGGTAGCCTCCCGTCAAGGCCATCCAGCGTGTTCTTTAACGTGCACAGGGTATGGCTCTCCCGCACACGGGGCCACGGCTTAACGTCCCATCCGACGGACGGCAGCCTTTCCAAGCCCATCGGTGTCCCCTACTGACCGTGGGCAGGGCGGAGAGTTTTGCGGAGATAAATCTCAACGCTGACCCAGCTGGGACTCGAACCTGGGAACTACAGATTACGAGTCTGGCGCGCTACCGACTGAGCCACCCCCGCCCCAATACTTATTGAAAATAAATTTGAATTTGAATTGAATTTGAATCGAAATGTAGAGGGTAAATTGTTTTGAGACAGATGGGATACGAATCCGCGACTTCCTATAAAATTTTAGTGCTCTGCTGCTGAGCAAGATTTCTTCTATTCAGTTATGAACTCTACACGACGATTGACTAATTATATGATTTACGTTTAGTGGTAGTTAAACAGAGGAAGTGTGAATTGACTACTGGCAGATCAGAAGCGGAGCACCTGAAAAGTTAGCAGGTGGCTGGGTTCGTATTTCATGCAACTGAAGACCATCTTTCCTCTGTACTTAAGACTCCCCCCCCCCGAAATAGGAGCAATCTTGTCAAGGTGTGTGTGTGTGTGGGGGGGGGGGGGGCTTGAGGGCCTAAATGAAGTTGAAGGCGTTGCAGGCGTTGCACCGGTCGGAGAGGCTAAGATGGACGGGACGGACTACGAGTTTCCGTCACGGAAGCCGAGGCAACTTGAATCTTTACATCCTAGTTTATGGCGATCCGGGACACAGATTAAACTCCAGGTTTGCAGCGGGTTATGCCGCTGCAAAACCTGGAGTTTTGCCTGGGTTATGCCGCTGCAAACTTTACTCCTATAGTACTGTTCACCCTAGATTGTGTGGGCTGGGCTTTACCTATATGGTACTGTATGTCCCCGACCATTAGATAGTGGTCAACATGACATTATCCCTGTACTGGTAGTGCTTTAGGCAGAATTAATGGGTCTTGTCATTAAGTATATTTACCTGTACTTAAGTCTAAGAGTAATAGGTTTAGTTAAGATCATAATAGGCAGAACAAATCTAGCATTAATCTTGTTATTGTTCATGGAGTTTAAAACCAGGTCAAAAGGGCACCAAGGTAGAGAAGAAGTCGGGGAAGAAGCTCAACTGGACAACAACTAGCGGCATAAGGGGGATACCACTGAGATCTGCAAAATACTTAAAGTTATGGATTGCTCTTTCACATAGACTTTAGGTGCCACACTGGATTACGAAAAATTTTATCGATTAAAGTATTTGGTCATAAATAACTTGCCCCAAATAAGTCAGACTCTTTACACGAAAATAACAAAGCAAACTATGTAGAAGAACAAATATAGCCTCTGACGCATATATGCGAATATCGTTTTCAAAGAGAATTGAAGTTTTCGTTTACATACTTTTTCAGTCCTTCAAAAGGAAGCTAATCCTTTTAATTTACGTTAAAAGAAAGCTAAGAGCCTTTTCGAGCTAATGGACGATAAGGGAAAATGCAAATGACATTCGTCTTCTATTGCTTAAATTTAAAAATAAAAGTTGCCTTTTTCGCACCCCTATGAATAGGGGGGCAATTGTTGCTGTCAGTGAAATATCTCTTGAAACTCTAACACCGAAATTTCAAATTTCTGCCATAATCAGATCACTTGCAAAATTCGTTAAAAGTTTCGCCGCTTGGATATTTAGTGATCTCGAACGATATAAATTAAAACTAAGGATTTTAAAAATGCGAATTGCAATATTTCATTTTTACCAATCTAACTAAAAAAAAAGGTTTCCAATTATCACTTCAAAGGTTGCGTTTCCCACCCACTTTGGCATTAAAGGGACAACTCATTGCTTCCAATGGAAACTTCATGGACCTACTCATTGCTGCCAATGGAAACTTCATGGACCTACTCATTGCTGCCAATGGAAACTTCATGGACCTACTCATTGCTGCCAATGGAAACTTCATGGACCTACTCATTGCTGCCAATGGAAACTTCATCGGCCTACTCATTGCTGCCAATGGAAACTTCATGGACCTACTCATTGCTTCCAATGGAAACTTCATGGACCTACTCAGTGCTGCCAATGGAAACTTCATGGACCTTTCATATTCCACTACCAAAATTTTTAACATAAATACATCGTTTGTAATATCCGTTTCAAATTTTAGAATTTTCAACTTTTTCCACCGTTAGAGTGCGCAGTTACAGTTTTTGGGAGATTCGGAAAGTACGAATCGTAATATTTCATCAATACCTATCCAACACAAAAAATAATTTTCAATTTTTCTCTCTCTAAACAAAAGAGTTCGATGTCTACAGACGGGGAAAACGATAGAGTGAACATATTATCTCGTTTTTTTGAAAGCGAAATAAAAAATGGATTTAGTTATCCAACGCGTTAAACAAAATCTGTTTTCACTCTCACTTTTCATTTCTGAAAAGATACGATTCGTTTTACAGAAATCGAGCAAAGAATACAACGATTTAGTTGTGTCGTATTGGAACTTCTGTTTTTGTGCAAAAGGTTTCTTAGAGAAAAAAAGAGAGAGGGGGTGGGGGTGAATTCGATTACGAGAAGCAAGGCGCGAGGCCATCGATTCCTTTGCTTCGTTGCTTGCGAGTCGCATCTCCCCCTCCCCCTCTCTATTGGGTCGACGAGAGGTTTCGCTAATTAGCTGTGCACGCGAAAGGAATGGGAGAAAAGACGTATTTGCTCTTACTGAATGAACGAACTAATTCTGCTTTCGTTTTTTCTACGCAGAAAGATGCACGTAGACAAACAGTTCTTTCTTCCGCACATTTATGTTTTTCAAAAGAATAATCGGACAGGATAGAAAATTAATTATGAAACTTCCGTCTTGGAGTTTCACTATCAATTGAAAAATATTAAATACGCAGTTTTGAGTTGATCAATAAATGAGAAAAGTTTCTGTTTGAGGAAGAAATACGGACGAACGGAACTGGGCGTTTCGTTACCAAGGAATCGTTTAATCATGTAATTATACGAAAGAAAAAAAAATCAGAAAACAGATTTCAATGACTCGTAAAATCTTAAGGAGAATTGTTTAAATTATCGTATTATGCTGAAATGTATTTCTGTGCTAGATTTTTCGAAATCAATTATGGGAGAAAGATAAAAGCATGCAGTTAATTTCATTTATTAATTTGCTGGTTCTTTACGCGCAGTGTTGCAGATTTTAGTTCGATCTCAGTTTGACTAAATGATTAGAAATTGCAGTCTTTTAGTTTATTACCTGAATATCTAATCGAATAATCGTAATTGATCATCCATGAAATTTGTCATTGTCAAACGATAAAGTTTCTTTTCGACAAATAGGCAAGTGTGAAAAAAACACCCAAATAAACCCACCATTCCATCTCTCGTGTTTGAATCCAGGAGGCGGATTGATGGGCATTTTTCACACATTCCTAATCGTTGAAACGCAAATGAAACAAGTCATAGGATGCCAACGAATTAGGGTAAGAAATGCGATTCTAAAGGCTTTCGTGTTTGGTTACAGATGAAAGTAAAAAGATCCATGCCTTACCTGGTTCGGTGGGACGGGGGTGGCTCAGTCGGTAGAGCGCCAGGCTTGTAATCTGTAGTTCCCAGGTTCGAGTCCCAGCTGGGTCAGCGTTGAGATTTATCTCCGCAAAAATTCCCCGCCCTGTCCACGGTCAGTAGGGGACACCGATGGGCTTGAAAAGGCCGCCGTCCGTCGGATGGGACGTTAAGCCGTGGTCCCGTGTGCGGGAGAGCCATACCTTGTGCACGTTAAACAACACGCTGGATGGCCTTGACGGGAGGCTACCATCTGTCTCCCAACAGCTGTTCCAGTGGGTCCCCTCCCCCAACCTTCTCTGAGCCTTCGGGGTCCTTGTGGCCTGGCCATTTAGCCCATGGTGTGCAAAAAAGCGCCGCTCAGAGGTAAAACAATCCAATACCTGGTTCGAGCCCCGGGTAAGGTAAGGAATGAATCAGTTGAAATAATAGGATCTCTCAGATACACCTGGTAGTAATCTGTTAGATAAATATAGAGAAAACATTGTCATTAGCGGGTGGGATCTGAACCCACGACCTCCTGAGAACATGTCAGGTGCTCTGACCACTGAGCTACTACTGGCCGCCGATTGTACGAATAGAGGATGATTGTTCGATGGCCGGTAGCTCAGTGGTCAGAGCAGCTGACATGTTATCAGGAAGTCGTGGGTTCAGATCCTCCCAGCTAATGACAATTTTTATCTAATGGATGTGCTGTTTTTCTGCTGAGGTCTCGTCTTCCTCACAGATTTTTTTATGACGTATAAACTAACAGGTTCCGTCAGACCTCTGTAGCAAGCAACTACTTGAGGAGAAGTTTATTATTATTTATTATTGATTAACTATATCGTCTTTTCGGGAAACTAAAACAATGAAATGCAGTAGTTTGGACATCATACATGACGACACAATACACCTCGCCTCCAAAGCAGAAGTATTGCTGTTTACAGCATCGCCCTGCTGAATATTACATCCTTTGTCAAATGTTCTGATCGGCTTTTAGATGACACCCAAAAGCAAGCCAATCATGGCAATTTGTTTGGTTTCGACCTATTCATATAGAGGTGTGACATCATATTGGATGTATAATTTATTAAAAGTTTTTATTCATTTCCCATAATCTTGCAAATATATTTTAGAATTTTTAGTTGCCATAGAATTATTTTAGTTTTGGATATGTTAAGTTTTTCGCTACCTGTAATTAACGAAATAGCCCTAGGCCTCTGATTCTTTTCAGTTTACACCTCTTTAAAATTTAAATTCTTTGCCACATGCACACTTCAAACGGAGGTGATAAGGACTTGCAAAAAACTCGTTGCTCCATTTCGCCCATTTATGATCCCTGATTGTAATTAACGATATAGGATGTAGACAAGAGAGGATTTGTAGGTAGTCGTAGTATGCGCAGAAGTAAGGCCCTTAACTACTGAGGGATCCTCGAATTTCTATTTTCGAACATAGTCGAGTTTATAAGTAAATGAATAGGGCCCGAAAAAGGATTGTGCTCAGAGCCCGTGAACGTAAATCCGCCGCTGGACGTAGGCAACGTTTCAATATCGAGATCTAGAAATAAAGCAGTTCCTTATTTTGAAGAAATACAATGTTAAAGGATACCCTTTAGTTCAATTACTCTCTAACTAGGGTGGTAGTGACTCAGTCAGTAGCGCTCCAGGCTCGTAATCTTTAGTTCGCAGGTCGAATTCCAGCTGAGTCAGCATTGAGATTTATCTCCGTGAAACACCAAGCACTGTCCACAATCAGTCGGGGATATCGATGTGCTGGAAAAGGCCGCCCTCCATCGGAAGGGACGTTAAACCGTGGCACCCTATACGGAGAGCTATATCCAGTGCACGTTGAAGAACACGCTGGATGCCCTTGATGGAAGGCCCTCATCTCTCCCCTAACAGCTCTCCAGTGGGTTCCCTAACCTTCTTGGGTCCTTGTGACTGGCCATTTAGACCATTGTGTGTAAAGTGCTGCTCAGAAGTAAAACAACCCAATCTCTCTACCTCTTATATCCGTCAGTACTATGTTAATATATTTTTCATTTAAATTTGATATCTTTGATGTCATTTTGGATACTCATTTAACATTTTATTCGTAAATTTGATACAAAAAAAATTACTGCCAGGAATGTATCTTAAATTTATATCATTAAATCAATATTAATTTCCTTCTACATTGCATTTTTTAACACTAACGCGAATAGAAAGTAAAGCATCCCTAAGGAAATAATGGATGTTCTGTATTATTAGTAGAGGCAGATTTTTTTCGAAAATTGAAATGACTTTTTTGCATTTATGTAGCATTTTTATATCAACATTACGCACTTATTTGCGCAAAAGTAAATAAGTAAAAGTATGTGAAAAAAGTGTTGGCCTTATTTTTAAAATCCGTTTAAACCATTTACAAATATAAATAATATACAAAATTATCTGTGAAGTAGGTATGTTTGCTGATTTGAAAGCAAGCATTTTACACTTCTCAATTACACTATCAGTCATCCTCCTTCTACGATCAGTCACAACCTTTTATACAGACTAAAATACCTCTCCACTAACATTTTTTTTACTGGTGTATATGGGCGGGGGTGGCTCAGTCGGTAGCACGCCAGGCTCGTAATCTGTAGTTCTCAGGTTCGAGTTCCAGCTGGGTCAGCGTTGAGATTTATCTCCGCAAAATTCCCCGCCCTGTCCACGGTCAGTAGGGGACACCGATGGGCTTGGAAAGGCCACCGTCCGTGGGATGGGACGTTAAGCCGTGGCCCCGTGTGCGGGAGAGCCATACACTGTGCACGTTAAAGAACACGCTGGATGGCCTTGACGGGAGGGTACCATCTGTCTCCCAACAGCTGTCCAGTGGATCCCCTTCCCCAATCTTCTCTGAGCCTTCGGGGTCCATGTGACCTGGCCATTTAGCCCATGGTGTGCAAAAAAGTGCCGCTCAGAAGTAAAACAACCCAACCCTGGTGTCTATCGATTGAAGGGCTGCTTTAGCAAATTCTGGGTAACTTCATTTCGTGGCCAAAAGTAAATGAAGTTCATCTGGTTTTCAGTCCTCTTTGACTTGCTTAAAGAATATGAAATGAAACTCCTGACAGCAATCTACTTTGGCAGTTTCACTGCAAGAGCGAAAGAATGGAAAGCTAATTATATTTCTAAGAAAAGAGGAAATATCAACCTTTTCTTTATCGCCAGCAGTATATGGGATAAATAAATTTCCGATTTCTTTATAACAGCAATTAGTTGGTTTACTTCTGCATACTTGACCAGCTTTCCTAGAAAGTCCAAAAATTGGTCAACTTTCCCTACTTTTCTTAGAAACTTCTTCTATAAGCATCATTTTCAATGAAGCTTTTTTCGAATCACAGCAGTTGCTTAAAGAACTCGTAGCCTCATTGGCTCCAGAGCCCTTCAGAATCAAGAGTCAAGGTTGATTTCAGCAAATCTAACTTTTCTCACAATAAATGTGCAAAAGTATATTTATATCTCCCCTTATCGTTTATGATGTTTATCAATCAGATTGTTACATATTTCTGCAAAGAATTTCATTTGTACTTGAAATTTTGTAGAAAGATTTTCATCCTCAAACGATTCTGTCAAAAGTGTGCGGAGTTTATAAGTTGTCAAGTTTTTAGAAAGCGTAAGATAGGTCCCGGATAAATCCCTAAATAAATCACTGCTTGGAAACAAGAGTTTCATCATGTAATCACAGGAACTGAAAAAAAGAGATTCGCTTTCATATCAGAAGTAGCTCAGTTTCAGAGCCCAGAGCCCAATTTAAAAACTGAATAAATATTACACTGAAGTCATCTCTTTAGCGGCGACATGACAACTACAAAGTAACCAATGAAAAACCCAAAACCGAAACTGAGGCCACCACACAACTCTTGGGATCGACCTGACTGCTCTGCTGTTAAACTTCTGTTAAGCTGATTTTCTTCTTCCTTGTTCCCAGGTTCGAGTCCCAGCTGGGTCAGCGTTGAGATTTATCTCCGCAAAATTCCCCGCCCTGCCCACGGTCAATAGGGGACACTGATGGGCTTGGAAAGGCCGCCGTCCGTGGGATGGGACGTTAAGCCGTGGCTCCGTATGCGGGAGAGCCATACCCTGTGCACGTTAAAGAACACGCTGGATGGCCTTGACGGGAGGCTACCATCTGTCTCCCAACAGCTGTTCCAGTGGGTCCCCTCCCCCAACTTTCTCTGAGCCTTCGGGGTCCATGTGACCTGGCCATTTAGCCCATGGTGTGCAAAAAGTGCCGCTCAGAGGCAAAACAACCCAACCCAACCCTTCTTCCTTCTCTGGGCTCACTCAGATCTGCAGAATCTGTCTCAATCTCTCTCTGAATTTTTTAATCCGCGCCATACAAACAAATCATATTTATCTACGTTTTGGCAGTCGGAGCTTCGGAAAATAACAATAACAACTTTTAATTGATGTAAAACCTTTGTGGTAAAATGTGATATGCAAATCAATTACAGAATTACAGGATATGAAAAATTTCTCTGACAAAGAAGGTTGATCAAGCTAAAATGCTTTACTCATTAAGCTATCTCCCCTTCAGCATAAACTGCGTTAAAGGGTCCTGAAGACTGGTGACCATCATGCCAGAACTACATTGTTTAGTCCGTGCCCAAGGGGAGTTTAAATTAAAACTTTTGAAGGGAAGAAGGAACTTCCCTACACAAAGGACGGAGATAGCCTAGAAGCTATACTAAGATTTCCTGATTTTTCAAACAACATACAAACACTTACACAAGGAGATGGCTGCTGGTTTTAGTAGTCAGGTACGCTAACCACTAGCCCAGGTAGGGCTAGTTTTGGTCTGAATGATCTGGGCGTGGGATGGTGAACATTTCCGTTCTCAAAGTCGCATTACAAGGAAATGCAAAATCGGGGTTTACTGAGAAATTCGATTTTTATCACTGCTCGAATACCCCCTGCCGCTCAGTGTGACCTCTATAGACATATCAACCTTTCCATTCCATATTGCCGCAACTGCAATCTGACCTCCATGATTGGAGTATGAGGTGGGGGGGGGGAGTGTTGTAACCATGTATCTTCCCATGTTATGTTTCTATTGTAAGAAAAATAATTTCCTTCGTGACACGTGTCCGCATCGACTTCCCCACTAATCCCAAAAACATTGAGATGAGAAAGTGCAGAATTTAACAGTGGCTTTGAACACCAATCTCATATTAAAGCAAATGAGTATCTTGGATCACTGCTTCTCGATGTAGATAAGATTGAGCAACACTGTCCTTTAACGTTAAAAAAAAATAATGCTTTTCGCGGGAATATCGTTGAAATCGGGCTGTTGTCAGAAAAGCAGTTTATCACGCTTTAAAATGCACTTTAAATTAGTTTCAATCTACTTTAGTTCCAGAAGAATTTATAAATAATTTATTTTTGATCAATTTCGCTTCTATTGCAGAAACGAAAACAGTTTCCCTTATTATTAGCAAATATTAATTCTCAATTGGTAAAATGCAGATGACATTAATCATTTAGAGAAATTGCTTTCCTAAGTTTCAGTTAAAAATGCCTAAAATCTTTTGGCAAGAATTTCTCTAGAATTTCTTTTGTACATCTCTATAAGGCTTTAAAAGTTGGTAAATACACTGCTCACAAAAATTAGGGGATATTTCAAAATGAATATGAAGCGACAAAAAAAAAGAAGCATTTGTTTTTTTTTTATTAAACAAGAACATCAGAAAAGCAAACAAATCAAAGAAAGTTGTTCGATTATGTAAATGAGATGCAAAACCAGCTTTTATTTCATTGGTGAAAATGCACTATACAAAAGGCAGAAGTATTGGAGTATCTGAACGATCCCTGATATTGAAAGTGCACATCGCAAGGGCTGGGAGGTTGCAGAACTTCCCAGCCCTTGCAATGCCCCTGCAACACGATTTGCCCGAATGCGAAGCCTGGAGAGCCATAGGACGTCTTGAAGCTGGTCAAACACAGACGACAGTGGCAACAGCACTTGGAACATCCCAAAGCGTGATTAGCAGACTGTGGAATCGCTTTCAAGAGACTGGCACAGTACGAAGAAGGCGAGGGCAGGGTCTCCCATCTGCCACAACAGCAAGAGATGACCGCTACTTGACCTTATTGGCAAGAAGGAACAGGCGCAGCAATGCAACAGAGCTGCGGGGACAGTGTCTTGCTGCCACTAGACGACGGATATGCACCCAGACCATACGAAATCGGCTCCATCGTGTTGGTCTGCATGCCCGGCGACCAATGGTATGCATTCGGTTATCTGCTGAACACCGTAGAACCCGTAGAAGGTGGGCTGATGAGCATCGTCATTGGATCTGTGATGAATGATCAACTGTCCTCTTCTCTAATGAGTCACGGTTCAGTATGCAGCCTGACAAACATCGTGTCCTGATCTGGCGTGAACGAGGAACACGGGAGAATCCACGTTTCATGCGAGAAAGGGACTCCTTCGGTGGTGGTGTAATCATGGTGTGGGCTGGCATCAGCATTGTTGTCGTACCGACCTCCACGTCATCAGAAACGGATCGCTGACTGTTGTCAGATATCGAGATGAGGTCGTGCACTCTATAGTGGTACCCTATGTTGGAGCAGTTGGAAACAACTTTCTTTTCAAGGACGATAATGCAAGGCCCCACCGTGCGCATCTCGTCAACAACATGCTTCAGGAGGCAGGAATCGAACGCATGGACTGACCTTCCCGTTCTCCACACCTGAATCCCATTGAACATGCTTGGGATGCACTGGGAAGACGTCTGACAAACCGTCCAATGCCTCCCACAACACTTCTTGAGCTGGAAGTTGCCCTGGAGCAAGAGTGGCAGAGGATCCCACAAGAACTGCTGGACATTCTGATCCTGTCCATGCCTCATCGCTGTCAGTGTTTTGGCAGTCTTGGGTGACCATACACCCTACTGAACAGTCAATGTGTGCCACTCTCGTCCAGTTTGACATGCTTCTGTTCACCCCCACCAGTATGTCACTTGCTACTCAATCACGGCAATTGAGTTTGCATCTCATTTGTCGTTTGCTTTTCTGATGTTCTTGTTTAATAAAAAAAATTCAAATGCTTCTTTTTTTATCGCTTCATATTCATTTTGAAATATCCCCTAATTTTTGTGAGCAGTGTATATGATATCTTGTCAACTAAGCATTTATATACGGAATAGAAAAAAATCCTCCTAGACTCCATTGCATCTTTAATAGTCGTAGGAAGTTAAAGATGTTTATAGCAGTAATCAAAGAGAAAAATATGGTGTGCTTTACAGGGTTTGTTTTGGGTGTCGTAACTCTTCTATTATACGATTGGTTTCTCAAGCATTTGATGCTACATTGATCGTGAACAACACAACTGATGAAGAATTATGCAGAATGGTTAATTTTGTATGAGCAGGTTGCTAAATTAAGTAATTTATATTTAAAGGAAAGGACAACCAAATGCACATTTTTTTGTTTAAAGCTGGCGCGTGCAAAAAAGGCACATTTGGTTTTATCATGTCTAGGTTATAAAATCAATATTAATTTGCATATTAAAATATATAAATTAAACTGTATTAGTAAAGAAAACATCCACAATGAAAAGATTTGCAACTGTGATAAAATTGATAGCGTAGACAAGATAAAATATTTAGCTTTATACTTCGACAATACATTTCGCTGGAATGCACATATATTTTTATATAGGAATTACATAGTAAATACATATCTACTATTTACAAAGCTGACTGTGAGTCAATTATGATATATGGGATAAAAGTATATTTCACAGCGAACGTAACAAACATAAAAAAAATTAGAAGGAATTCAATCTACAATAGCAAAACACTTACAGCAAATGCTTACATTTCATAACGTCTAAAGACAGATTCAATAACCTAACACTCTCTCTACTTCAACAGATATAACTTGGTACTCGAAAATCTCTTTGATGACACACATAAAATATCCAACATGAAAGGAATATAAGATTGAAACCAAAAAAAATACTATCAGTTGCCATATTTCATTAACAATTACGGAAAATGTGGATAAAAAGGAAAATGTTGCATTTTCCATAATACATTTCCACCCGCAACTTTCCGTATACATTCTATATATATATAATCTCTTGCAAAGAAATATTATATCTCTAAAAAGTTACTCATTTTAAAACCGGAGTTATTGAATTTTTCAAATTAGATGCATAAAAATTCTGAAATTATTAAAAAACTAACAAGAACTTACAACACTTATGTCATACTAACGTAGTTGCTTGTAATTAAGTATTTTTATATATTTTTTAACTATTTACTCTATATATATATTGAAAAGTATGTACGAAAAGCTAAAAATTGCTTGTAAGATGTAGCTGCTTGCCCCAGAGGTCTGACAAGGAGCCTGTCAGTTTATATTCCATAGTAGAATATCTGAGAGGATGGCAGGACCTCAGCAGAAAAAGGAGACACACACATCCGTGCCTTACCCCGGGGCTCGAACCGAGGTCCCTTAGATTAACAGCCAAGAGCGCTAACCACTCAGCCACGGGAACACAGAAAGACGAATAATATATATAAATTAGCGTCTGGGAAGCGAATCAGTTAAACGAATATTCTGCTTATCAGTCATGTGTGAAAATGTTTATGAGATTAAAAACGTTTAGAAGAAAATATCTACGTGCTTCAGACCAATTTCTGTTCATTTACAAATACTGCACCGAAATATCTGTATCATTGAACAATTTTAATTTGAAATTATTTATTAATACCTGTTTCATCTTATAAACCAACACACTTTCAGAATTGCAAACGCCTTGGTTTATACCTGCTTCATTTTATAAACCAACACACTTTCAGAATTGCAACATATACAGTAGGAGATCTGAGAGGATGGCAGGAACTCAGCAGAAAAACGACACACACATACTAGTTGAATATATCTGTTTTGGGTTTAGCATTGAAGATAGGTTCTCAAGTGAAGATTTTGAGACCTTTAGCAATTGGCTGTATCTTCATTGTGAATGAAATGAATCTAAAATATTGTTAATGGAAAATTGATAATAAGGCATTGACCTGAGGTATTATTTCCAATCCTCCCCACTAAATGTTTTTTCTTGACACCAAGTCATATCTCCGTAATTGGGATCAATGTGCTTATTGATTTTTATTTTACACAGGAATGTTATCAAAGTTTGCCGCTGATGGAAAAAGCTTTAATAAGGTTAATGCTCTTCACATTGAAGCTTTCTAGTAAAGTGAATTAAAATAGCATCGAGAGATCAGCTACGAACAAAACACAGAGGATTTTTCTTTTTATTGATACATTTCATTTGATGACTGATCTTATTTCTGGTGTTTAATGCGCCACACTCTAAACCCATTTATTTGCGAATAAGCATTTCTTCATTTGTTGCGATTCACATTGTTTAGAACCGGACAAAAGTAATTAAATCCTCATTTCCGCTTTGTAGAGGAATTGTTTCAGATCTAAGGCAGAGCAATCTCACTTAACGAGTTCTTTCCGATTCTTTTTCGCTCCTGTATCGTCTCTGCGAAGAGAAGCGAAACAAAAAATGCGATTGCAAAGAAAACCGTCACTTGCAAAGAGCGCAACACTTAAAAGAGGAAACGTCTTAATTATTTCCGTGAACCGAGAAGATCACGGCGAACACATCTCGTGTCAGGGGCACGCAGTTGAGTTGCGTCTCCATCGGGTCGTTGCTCTTTTAGCCATTAAAAGAGGAGAGAGAATGGAATAACCTAAACCGCCTCCTTTCTCCGGGAACAGATGCTCAGTGGGAAAGAAGACAGAAGGAGCGGAAGAGAAGGAGCATTCGGAGCACTTGCAAAATCCGATTCATCATCTGCACTTCCTCTCTGCTTCTTCCTTTTCCTTCCACCATCGTAATGAGCACCGGCGTTGCGTTTCTGCAAGAATCTAGAGCCTCTAAGCGAACGAATGTCACTTGTATGCAACTCATAAATAATGTAGATCTAACTGAGCCACTGCTGTCACTTCTCTTTCTCTTCTAGAATAATTCAGCTCCTGATTTAGTGGAGAAGCAATGCTGGTGGCAGAGGAAGAGGACAAGAGTCCGGACAATAAGTGGGAGCATGATGTGTTCATAATGCACAGTGCAAGACACGAGATCTCTTTCCAAAAAGTGGTAGTTAACCTTTCAAACAGATAAATGTAAACTGAGGAATTCTTTGACAAATGGGCAGACAAGAGATGTGGAAAGTAAGGCTAATGAACTCGATTAGGACATTTATCTCTTCTGCATTGCGAGACGACATAGTATCAAGCTCAAATGAAACTTGGAAAACTTACTATCGGCGTTTCGAGAATATTTTTGTTATACCATCTTCCATAACTCATTTTTTTTTCAATGAGTTTCGCAAGTATTTCTCACTTCATTTTCACAAATAAGATATCAGGGATATTTATAAGAAATAGGATATGGCCTGGAATAACAACTCAGAAAGAGTTCATCTGAACCTTCTCTAGGGTGAGGATAGTAGTCAAGCTAATAACAATTACGCAAAATGGAATTACAATTCTGAAATCAGAGTAGAAAAATCACCCCCCCCCCACATATCAGAAATCTATTAATCCTAATCCCGTATAGGTGTCTTCAGTTAGGGCAAAGGGACTCGTCTATTTCCATCTCCACTAGGTTTTCTCGAACATTACACTTATGTACGTCATACTTGTTTTTTTGTATGAATTGCAACTTCATTTTGGACATAAGCTATATATTTTTTATTTTGGACATATGCCATATATTTTTATTTAATTTCTCTGATTGCTTTTCCAAATGTACCGCGATTTTCGGAACATAGAAACAAAATTAATCAACAAAAATATATCCTAGCACTAGATAATCTCCACCCCCATGCTCGTTTGCCGGATTTGTTATCTTTTACTCTCGAGTTTACGTCGAGGAAGACAGGAGTTACCGATCAATTTTCATTGGTTGCTGCCTCAAGGATGGAGCTTTAAACCTGGTTCTGTGTGAGGAAGGGTGTTGTCCTATGCTCGCTAAAGAGCATGAGAGAAGACGTTGAGAAACTCTTCTAGAAGATGCCTATAAGAGCTCGTCAATGGCTTTCTTTAACAAAAATTTGAGGTCTGTGTGATTTGACTCTTTGTGTATAAAAGGCGTCATTGAGAAGTGCAACCGTTCGTCATAAGATAATTAAACATTACGTGACTCTAGAGAAAAGTATTCCGTTCCTTTTGACTCTGATGATATTGATGCAGTCGACGTTTGGCAATTTCTGCTAGATTCTTCTAGAGCATCTCATTTTCTCAGATCTTCTCATCTTACGGAAGATGGATTGCAGCGCTTTAATATTGTCTTCTCTATCAAACCAAATCTCGCGAACTCTTAAATTGCTCTTAATGTAAAATAGGCTTTTTTCCTGTCATTTTTGTAGGGGCGGGGGTTGCTCAGTCGATAGCGCGCCAGGCTCGTAATCTGTATTTCCCAGGTTCGAATCCCAGCTGGGTCAGCGTTGAGATTTATGTCCGCAAAATTCCCCGCCCTGCCCACGGTCAGTAGGGGACACCGATGGGTTTGGAATGGCCGCCGTTCGTCGGATGGGACGTTAAGTCGTGGCCCCGTGTGCGGGAGAGCCATACCCTGTGCACGCTAAAGAACACGCTGGATGGCCTTGACGGGAGGCTACCATCTGTCTCCCAACATCTGTTCCAGTGGGTCCCTTCCCCCAACCTTCTCTGAGCCTTCGGGGTCCATGTGACCTGGCCATTTAGCCCATAGTCTGCAAAAAAGTGCCGCTCAGAGGTAAAACAACCCAACCCTGTCATTTTTGCACGGAAGATGATGTACTAAACGATGTTTGTGCTAGAAAAAAAAGGTAATTGGTAGAAAACCCCTTGGAGTCATTGCATTCAGGATTATGGCCATTCTTGAGGAATAACGAATTGAAATAGTAGATCACTAGGTATACAAATGCAATGAGCAGCTGCTGAGTCTCAGTTGAAACATCGTCTATGCGAGGACCACCCACATGAACGAGTAAAATTTAATTTTGAATCTAAACAAAGCAATTTAGTAACACCCCTCCCCTCGTAAGGACACAAAGTATCGCCACTTTTCTTTTAGAAAAATATTAATAAATGTATTTTAATCTTTATATGCTAAAGGAGGCAAAAACGGCCTTAAGATGTTGGCTCCTGGCAGGCGTCCAGTTTGTCGGTTTTTCCAACCGGCACTGGTTATGTTCGATGGTATTATGAAAAAAATGCCTATGAACCAGATCTATCTTAAAAAATAATTTAGGAATCCAAAAGGATTTGAGGAAATAATTAGGAAAAAACGAACGTCTAATTGATGTAAAGATACGGTAAATGGAAACGGCAGTTGGAACAAAAAGATATTGCTTAGGAATATTAGGTTTCAATGGAACTAGTAAACAAGTTCATTGCAATGAATGATATTTTTACAGATTTTCAGCAATATTTCTTTGAACAGTACCGTGTGTTGGTTTGAAATAATCCAGTGGCGAAGCGTTCATGGAAGCAAGGTAAGCAATAGCTCCCTTAAAATTATCATAAACAAAATATATATAAACGTTTTAACATCAAAGTAAAATATTTTCTTAACTTTAATAATTTTATTCTGACATTAATTTTATATTTATATAATATTCTTCGAGTTTCCCTGTTATATTATACTGCATTTAGCACCAATTTGTCAGGCCAGTTGAGCTAGGAGTGTATGAAGAACATCGCTTCTGCATTTCACACAATGGAAGTCCCATTTCTCATAGAACATCGTTTCTGCATTTCACACAATGGAAGTCCCATTTCTCATAGAACATCGCTTCTGCATTTCACACAATGGAAGTCCCATTTCTCATAGAACATCGCTTCTGCATTTCACACAATGGAAGTCCCATTTCTCATACTCAACCCAGCAGAAACCTTTCTTATGGACACAACCAGCAAAAATTTTGATATGGACTCAACTTATCATGTCGCTTTTTATTTTACGTCATACCTTTCTAACTAACCGCTAGAGGTCGCTAAAGTGCTCGCTCTCTAATTAGGTATCAGCCATTTTCACACTCGATAAAAGACTTCAACGTGAAATCAATCAATCAAAGGTAAGCGTAATTATTTTTAATTATTTGTTAGAAAAAATAGAAAGCAATTATCTTTCATCCTTAAATGCCCTTCTCAGCTTTCGCTCATTCCAAATTATAAGTATTTCATAATTAGTAATGTTTCGTCAACGAAGGTTCGTGCTGTTTTCGTTGAGATTACCATCTAACCTAATTGTCTCAATGCATATTTGATGAAGAGATTTATTACTTTATTACTACGTTTTACTGTTCTCCTCTTACCGTATTAACTTGAGATGTTTTAATTACTACTCTAGGTACTGTAAAAATATAAAAAATAATGATACAATTTGTGGGAACAAAGTAGAGCAACTTGCTAATACAATTCGTGAAGGCTATACTTAATATACGAAAAATATGGACTTTGTGAAACATTTCACTCACATTAAGGTTGTAACCAATACATTATCGTTCGCTAAGCTTAATGTTGTATCGCTGTACTCACTATATTGCATTACTTTCAAATATATGCAATAGATACATTGAAAAGTTTTGAAAGTCTGAGAAGCGTGTGAAAGATAATTTAAAACTCGAAAGTTCTGTAAATAATCGTTGAAATATTTAAAAAATATCTACACGCAGTGCTCTGATACAAATTATATTATAAAAATTTATTAACACCGGGTCTGTAGAAATGTAATTTTCTAACTTTACTATTATTTAAACACTGAATGATTAGAAACGTATCTAGTGAATCTTTTCCTGTATAAAAATCGGCTTTAAACTACGTCGCATACACACCCGCCGTGGCAACGATAATTTTTTCAGATGGAATAATTACGTCGACATACTTTTTGTAAATAACATACGTCACGAGCTGGCTGATACCGGAAGTGATTGCTAGTTATTAAGTTTGTGGGGAAACTTGATACTAAAATAAGAAATTTATAACAGCATTTTGCATCGTTTGGGTTTTTTCCAGTATTCACGAATTACTATCGAGCGAACATATCGTACGTCGCGATAGTGATTTAATCGGCAATTTTTCTAACACATCGATATATTGTGAGTTAGAATTGCCTACTTTTCCCATTTAAACAATGTTTACTTATAGCGATGGTTTTCCAGGAACCTGGCATAAGCTGTATGTACTGTCTTAAAAGTTCAATTCGTTACGTAGAGTAGAATCTAGGTCAAACTTGAAACTAGTTTAAACGTGATGCAAATTCTAAAGGATCGAAATATCGAAGTAGCGGGAAAGTTTAAAACAAGTTATATAAAAAATTCTGCCACATTTCAAAGGAGATTGTTTAGAGTGAAATTATAAAATGCTATTAATAGTTCTCGTTGAGTTTTAAAGCGGCATTCAACTAGTATGAATCATTTTTTTTAATGTATTAATAAACGAAACATCTTAGTCACTGGAAGAGGACCTCATTAACCATTTCAATGGTAAATAAATAACCTATCGTTCACTCGCCTCTCTCGAACATAGGTAGATCGTAGATCGGTTAGTCATTTTCAGAGTACCAGGTACATGGGTAACCCGTAACCTCTTCCATCTGAATATGTGCCTAGTTGGCATCAGTGTAAATACAACATAATAAAATAAACCACCAATGGTGGGTCCCGAAGGACAATAAAGATCAAGAGTAAAAACAGTAAGGATGCACAAGAGACCTGAAATGGATGACTATCTTTGCTGAAAGCCATCATTTTAGGCCTCTTGTAACTATTCATGACTTCATGATTGTAGTCGAACAAGCAGGATATAATTCCATATGGATTACTTTGAACATAAATATTGTGTTTAAAAAATACATATTGTGTTTTTAACATTTATTGATGTTAATTAAAAAATATATATTGTGTTTTTTTGTCAAAGAAACCACGTGATAAAAACTTGATATAAGTGTAAATATGGTCGATGCCCAGATCTTTGTGGATTTGTCTGTTCGTTACAAACCAAGGGGCATCGACCGCACATCTCAGAATCTTGTTCTGCAAGACCTGAATCTTGTGTATATTGGTTGCAGTGGTGTTCGCCCAAATAGGGGAAGCATAGGAAATAATGGGACGTATGACCATGTCGTAGAGCAAAAGCTTGTGGTCAATCGAAAGGACGGAGTTCCTTCTGAGAAGAGGTCCCAGCTGACATCGGACGGTGTTCACCTTAGTTATGATCCCGTGAATGTAGGGATCCCATTTCAGTTTCTTCTGCAAGGTGACTCCAAGGTATTTGACAGTGTCTTGCCATCTGATTGTCTTCATCCATAAAAAGTAAAGTCTGAGGGTTATTGATCCTCTTGCCACTAAAAAGTATGGCGTTACTCTTGTCAGCATTGATTTTCATTTTCCAAGTATCATACCATGAATCTAACTCGTCCAAACAATTCTGGAGTCTTCTAATTACATACTCAACTCCCAAGGAAGGGGAGAGGAGTGCAATATCATCTGCATACTGGGCAATGACAGTCCGGTCAAAAGAAGGGATGTCATAAAGATACAATGAGAAGAGAGTGGGGCCTCTTTTGGACTCTCTTTGTGGAAGTAGAGGATTTGATGCGAACCTGGAAGGTTCTATCTGAAAGGTAAGATTGGAGGATACCAGTCAGGCCCGAAGGAATTCCAATCTTGATCAGTTTATAGATGAGGCCATCCATTCAGATGCGGTCAAAAGCCTTGGCCACGTCTAGAAAGACGGCAGCAACAATTTTCTTTTTATTCAGAGCCTCAGCGATAGTCTCCACTACTCTGAGGACTTGATGCTGAGTCGATCTTTTACGTCTGAATCCAAACTGTGACTCAGGCAGGATAGGATGGTTTAAAAGGAATTCATCCAGTCGATTGAGCAAAATTCGCTCAAACAACTTCCCCAAACAGGATAGAAGACTTATAGGTCGATAGCTGTCAGCTAAGGATGGGTCCTTACCCGGTTTGTGGATGAGCCTAACGTAAGCATTCTTCCCGACCTCCGGAAAGATGTGATGCCGGAGAAGGAAATTGTAAATGTTGCACAGATGCGTGATAGCTTTTATCGGAAGGTTCTTCAGCATCCTGTTGGATATATCATCAGGACCTGAAGCCTTATTGAGTTTCAGTTTGCGGATGGCCTGAGACAGTTCAGGTGGAGATGTAAAATGAATTCTGGATCTGTCCACTTGAGAGAAACGGAAAAGAGTTTCCTCCACTTTGTCACAGGTGTTATCGTTGGACAGATCAGAATTTTCTTGAAACTGGATCTCAAGGGCATCCGCAAAAGCTTCGCATTTATCATCCTCATTGTAACATAACCCGTCCTTTCCATGGATGGCGGGGGGGTAGTTAACAAAAAGATTCTTTAAGGTCTTAACCATCTTCCAGATGGAGCCATCACTTGTAGAGAGTGAGGTAATCTTCTTGTCGAACATAGGGAATCTTGTAGCAGTTTATATAAGGGCTACTAAGGTAGCTGTCTACGGCATCAGACCGGTGATTTTATATGCATCGCCTATATGAGCGAACACCACCGCCATCAATATTCATAAGATTCAGGTCTTACAAAATAAAATCTTGAGAGCTGCGGTCGATGCCCCATGGTTTGTTACTAACAGACAGACTGACTTTGGCATCGACCACATTTACACCCATATTAAGCGCACCTCGAAAAAGTTCTTCGAGGGTGTGACTGAAAATCCTAACGAGATTATTTCTCGTCTATTACATTACGATCATTCTGTTTTGAATAGGGACAAGAGACCTAAAATGATGGCCTACTCTGAGGAGAGTTTCCCATTTTTGGTCTCTTGTGCGATCTGATCTTGCTTTTTGCTCTTTTAGTTATATTTCCCTTCGGGGCCCACCCAAGGGTGGTTTACCTTTTGTTTTTACTTATGCCAATTGGGCACAACTTTAGATGGAGATGGTCAAGGGCACTGTACTGCCCGGCACATCGAATATCCTATGACGATCTACGATCTACTGTCTACGGCATAAGAAATGTATTCTTTAGCCCCTGAAAAATACAAAAGTAGAGTGTTTTTGAAAACGAACTATGGAAAACAAATGGCTGGAAAACGCGAAACATTAAATGCATGTAATTTTATTATAAATTTTGGCTTTTGCATTCAAGCCATGATTTTTCGGTTTTATACTATTTTGCTTTCAAGCCATAAGTCTTTTGACTTTTTTTTCCCCTGTTTACTAATGATACAAGTTTATTCAAGGTTGACGACATTTTGGTGCTTTTGCACAGGATTCAATGCGTTAATTTTAGAAGACGGAATTTAGGCTAAATAAAATGAAAATCAAATTAATTCTCTCTCATTTTTCCTTAATTTTGGAACGGCCACACTGAAAGCTATACAAAGGCCCCAACATTTGAACCCTTCTCGCTAGCGATGAGTTCTCGCTCGAACTTTGTCGGGCTGAGCTCGGGCACAAAAAGCGCAGACGACTTCAGGCTCGGAGTAATCTAAATTTAAAATTTTTTTAAATTTTGAAAAACAGAAACATAAAATATTTTTGACTATAATTTCAACCTTTTAATCAGTATTTAGTACTTTAAAATAAGCACCACGCAGCTTTTATTTTTTGCGTATTATCTTATTTTTAATAAATTAATGGCTCTTTGCACTACCCACAAAATTTCAGTTTCTGGTAGTATTTCTAGTATTTTTTTTTCCAAATGGCATTAAAATTCAGTTTTATCGTAAATGATTTTAATTGATATTATAAGAGTAAAATAACTAATTAGCGACATTCATTTAGGTAGATATGTTTTGTAATGCGTCTGAATTTCTTTTCCCAAATCGGGCTTAGGCTGATGCGGATTCGAAAAACTGAGACCGTAAATCATCTCCACTTCTCACTAAACGGTTTCCTTTGATGTTTTGCATATTTTTCTCCGATTTTCTAATCAAAAGTCATCATAATAGCCTTTTGCGTTTAGGCATGTGGTTGGGGGTTTTATTTCTTAGAGCGCCAGAGTAGTTTTTTTGATGTCCCCAGGCTCGAGTCCCAATTGTGATTTACTTCCGGTAACCCATACCTACTCTCGAGCAGAAAAGGGACACCGATAGGCTCAGAAAAACTGCCGTCCGTCTGAGGAAGCGTTAAATTGTCACTCCGTTCTTCATGTTAAGTTGTTTTACTTCTAAGTGGCACTTTTTTTGCACAAAATTGGGTAAATGGCTGAGGCACAAGGATCCCAAAGGCTCAGAGAAGGTTGGGAAAGGGACCCACTGGACAGCTGTTTGGAAACAGATGGTAGCCTCCCGTCAAGGCCATCCAGTGTGTTCTTTAACATGCACGGGCTATGGCTTTAAATGTCCCATCCGACGGACGGCGAATAAACGGTTCGGCGGTTTTAAAGGCATCGAAGGAAATAAATTTCAACTGCAATATCGCATCTTCCATTTATTTCCCGATTGTTTTCGTGATATAAGTATCTCAAGAAATGAAACAAGGCACACATAAAAGAAGTACAAAATTTCCTTTACGGATCAAATGCGAAGCGAACACATCCCCCTACCTAAGCATAAGGCATCTGAATTATTCTTAGCAATAACTGGAAATCAGATTATACTGCCATAACTACAATCTCGACTTCCGAACGTAACAACTATATTCTTCCATTCTTCTGTCTGCCCAGTGTTCTATTTCCTCTGGAACACCGGGAAGACAGAAGAATCCCGTCTCGTACACAAAGTGCGATCATAAAAACAGTAGTCGGAGTTAAGAATAAGGAGGCACATCGGACGATGGTGACACATGGGTTTCTAGAAAAAGCATGTGCTGGATGTTAGTGGATGAATTACTCCATCTGCACGAATTTCAGTAGTTATTGCAAATGTCGTTAAATTCTTTATTGAGAAAAATGATACATCGAAGTATTGTGCAACTAATAATTCACAATTCGAAATTTTTTTATGTCTTTTCAAGTTTGTAAAAGAATTTAAGATATAAGTGTGGATATTTTGATAATAATGCAGTGGGTAAAATTTTGTGTTGGAATAAAACTGTTATTTGGAAAAGAAATGTTTTCTACGTTTTTTTTTTTATTGAAATACTATACCTGTAACTGCAGGTATAATATTTCAGTGAGTAGTTTCTTCTCTGAGGTTTTTTTTTTCTTTTTTGTTCGTTGTGGATTAAACGGGCACGTCTCTAGTACCCCAATGGCTGAGTCGGGTTGGGTTGTTTTACCTCTGAGCGGCACTTTTTTGCACACCATGGGCTAAATGGCCAGGTCACATGGACCCCGAAGGCTTAGAGAAGGTTGGGGGAGGGGACCCACTGGAATAGCTGTTGGGAGACAGATGGTAGCCTCCCGTCAAGGCCATCCAGTGTGTTCTTTAACGTGCACAGGGTATGGCTCTCCCACACACGGGGCCACGGCTTAACGTCCCATCCGACGGACGGCGGCCTTTCCAAGCCCATCGGTGTCCCCTACTGACCGTGGGCAGGGCGGGGAATTTTGCGGAGTCCCAATGGCTGAGAAAATATTGAATAAGAAGACCCATTGGATAGTATTAGGAGACAGATAGAAGCCTCATTTGAAGCCATTCAGTATGTTCTTTAAGGTGTAGAGAATATCTCTCTTCTGCAGAACACGGATCCTCGGCTTAGCATTCTAGAAGACGGACGGCGTACTTTCTAAAGTCATCGATGCACTCTGTCTCACCAGAAGCAGAATAGGAGTTAATGTAGCAAGGTTGTTGATTTAATTCTGAGCAACACTTTTGTGTACATAGTGGCTAAGAATCCAGTGGAGAGCTGCTAAGAGATATGGAAGCTTCCCTTCAACGCCTTCCATCGTGTTATGTTTCACGTGCACAGAATATGACTCTCGGTCCCACGGCTTAACGTCCCATCCGATAGTAGAACTAAATCTCAAAGCTGGCATAGAGTTGGGATTCGAACTCGAGAACATCAGATTAACGAGCCTGGTATGCTGCCGACTGAGCCAACCCCCCCCCCCCTATCTCTCTCTCTCTCCCTCCCTCCCCCGGTGTAGTGAGGACTCTAATCTGGAAATTTTGAGCCTGGCATAACTTCTGCTATATTGTCATGAGAATGAAAAGAAGTTCATGTCTTCCGAAATATGCGTAATGTAGGAAACCGTAACTGTAAATAAGTGACAATTATCAATTGAATATTTCTAACAGTATTTTAAACAATATTCATTCCATTTTAAACTAATAATAGGAGTTGGGGCGAAACAGAAATAAGTTAAACCGAACCGAAATAAGTTAAACCTGAATTATTCTTCACCTTGTATATAAATGTGTTAACTGAAAAAATGGCTAATTACTATTGGCCATTTTTTAATGACAAACGCTAAAAGAGTATAACATTCGAAAGATCAGTTGCAGCGTTTTTATTATAACAAATTATATAATCGACTCTTACCAAAAATCTTTCCTGCTAAATACACAAAACGTTTAAAGGGAACGACATTTCCTTAAACAACCAACGACGCTCCGATTTTTCCCGCAAAGAAACTAATAAACAACGGCAATCGAAGCAGACTTTTTTGGATTGGATTGTTTTACCTCTGAGCGGCACTTTTTTGCACACCATGGGCTAAATGGCCAGGCCACAAGGACCCCGAAGGCTCAGAGAAGGTGGGGGGAGGGGACCCACTGGAACAGCTGTTGGGAGACAGATGGTAGCCTCCCGTCAAGGCCATCCAGCGTGTTCTTTAACGTGCACAGGGTATGGCTATTCCGCACACGGTGCCACGGCTTAACGTCCCATCCGACGGACGGCGGCCTTTCCAAGCCCATCGGTGTCCCCTACTGACCATGGGCAGGGCGAGGAATTTTTGCGGAGATAAATCTCAGCGCTGACCCAGCTGGGACTCGAACCTGGGAACTACAGATTACGAGCCTGGCGCGCTACCGACTGAGCCACCCCCGCCCCTCGAAGCAGACACCCGCGCACTTCACATATGCAAAGTCACTTTACAAATTCTTTTCTTCTCTAACTCTTTTCAAACTAATACACTTTTTAAACTAAACTGTCTGTTCCATTATAAACATGACGTATTTTCACAGCCACATGCCGTATCTCGTGATACAATAATCACACTTTTGATTGTTGCACGTGAACATGCCGTTTATATATATACAAATAGGAAGGTGTACAGTCGCTCAAAAAAGTATCCGAACACTATGGTCGATTACAGCATTCAGAAAAAATATCTGGCATCGACTTTTTTTAGCAATTAGTGATCTGGCAACCTTCGTGTCACGTGATTACAGAATTCAGGAAAAATATCTGAGCGTGTACAGCAACTGTACACGCTCCAGTTACCGTTCACAGCAAACTGGAGCGTGTGCAGTTACTGCACACGCTCCAGTTTGCTGTGAACGGTAACTGCACACTCTCAATATTTCCGTGAGTGAGCCCACACGATCTAGTATCAAAATAATGACCACCTACAGTCGCTCAAAAAAGTATCAGAACACTATATTCGATTACAGCATTCAGAAAAAATATCTGGCAACGATTTTGTTAGAAATTAGTGATCTGGCAACCTTCGTGTCACGTGATTACAGAATTCAGGAAAAATATCTGGAGTGTGTACAGCAACTGTACACGCTCCAGTTACCGTTCACAGCAAACTGGAGCGTGTGCAGTTACTGCACACGCTCCAGTTTGCTGTGAACGGTAACTGCACACGTTCAATATTTCCGTGAGTGAGCCCACACGATCCAATGTGCTGTGAACATTAATCACAACCGCTCCAGTTTGCTGTGAACGGTAACTGCACACGCTCCATATTCATTGCATTATATATATTCATACGCATTATATATATTAAAAAATATCCGAACACTACGGTTGATTACAGAATTCAGAAAAAATATCTGGCAACGATTTTTTTTAGAAATTAGTGATCTGGCAACCTTCGTGCCCCGTGACACGAAGGAACTAGTAATTCTAAATTACTAGTTCCTTCGTGTCACGGGGCACGAAGGAACTAATTTCTAAAAAAAATCGTTGCCAGATATTTTTTCTGAATGCTGTAATCACCATAGTGTTCGGATACTTTTTTGAGCGACTGTACTCTTATTGACCTTTAAAATTGTCTCGGATTCTCCATGGCTTCTCGACATTCCTTTTCGTCTCTGGTGTGCTTGTTTATTTGTTCCGTAGTAACTACAGCACTGATTATTTTGATATTTTGGTGCATAAATTATTCACATAAAAGTGTCGCAGCTGCTTGAGAGGAGGATATTTATTTATTTTATTTTTATCGTACGTTTTATGTCTCAAAATTAATGAGATATGCTAATTAGATGGAAAGGGCCAGCGATAAAAGACTGAACATTATACACCAATTATAATGAAATTTCAATAGTACGAAATCCGTAAGCAATACAGTTAATTGAAAACGCTTTTTAGTATCCTATACTTCGATTTTTGTGATTACTTAATTTGTATGTATTAATATTGAGTTATGTTATCAAATACGCGATTTAGTAACAAGTCGAAAACTTAGTGTTTCAAATGGAAATGTCTTTGAATATTTTAACATTGTTTTTTGTGTTTAATAGATATTTTATGGGCATTTTAACAAACTGCTTAATTCATGATAACACTCGAAGAGAATGAAAAATATTGTATTTATGCAAATCAAATTGATCTAGTTCTTTCGGTTTGCATGACTCATTAGTATGAAACCAATTTTAGTACTAATGAGTGTAAATCCCTCACTTGCTTTGACTCTTTAAGTTCGAGTTTATTATCATTAGAAATTCTACATTAAATTTAATCAGCATATAAACAACGAAAAAGCACAAGCTTGATTGGGTTGTTATAGTATATATTACATTTGATACTACAATAAGTAAATTTAAAATCAGTTTTAAGAATGAAGAAAAAAAATGATAATTAAAAGAATAATTAATTAGTTGACGACATTTATCAGTATAACAGCAACAATCTAATTAATATATAGCATCACAAATAGGCAATATACATGATGGAGAAGAGCAGGTAATATAATCAAAAACACTACTTTGTCTTATCTAAGAACGGCAAACGTATGTTCAATATCACTTATAGCCAATGAGTACTCTTTTAATCTATTTTTATATAAAAATGGCAGTCCTCAAACCGAGTGGTTAGAGCATTTGGCTACTGATCGAAGGGACCTGGGTTCTAGTCCCGGATAAAGCTGCATGGATGTTTTTTGTCGTTTTTCTGCTGAGGTTATGCCATCCTCACAGACCTTCTACTATGGCGTATAAACTGACAGCCTCCTGTCAGACCTCTGTGGCAAGCAGCTGCTTGAAGGAGTAATTTCATAACCTTTTTAACAAGGGGCATTTCATACTTCTTTCCATTTGATCACAGACAATAATTGCTTTCAGTTTATAGAAACTTCCATTTGCAATGAGGTGTATAATTATTTTATAGTCATATACGTTTGTAAACGGTAGTACATTAAGTTTAATATAAGCATTACATAGGCTGAATCCATCATTATATAGACTAAATCCATTGCTATTGATTATTTTTTATTTTGCTGATTTATCACTGGTTTAGGATTAATGCATAATTACCTCCATAGCAAAGTACATCTGAACTTTTCAGTTACTCGAGGAAATTCCGGTAGATAATCAAACATAATACCGAGAAGACATGTGTTCCGGGATAGCCTCTTACAGAGGAAAGTACTGATTTGAAGTGAGGCATAATTAGTTTGATTTGCAGAAAGCGCAAAACTGCAGAATAAGAGAATGAGATGCATTATATAGGCTAAATCCATCATTATATAGACTAAATCCATTGCTATTATATTAAACTTAATGTACTACCGTTTACAAACGTATATGACTATAAAATAATTATACACCTCATTGCAAATGGAAGTTTCTATAAACTGAAAGCAATTATTGTCTGTGATCAAATGGAAAGAAGTATGAAATGCCCCTTGTTAAAAAGGTAATGGAAGTTTCTATAAACTGAAAGCAATTATTGTCTGTGATCAAATGGAAAGAAGTATGAAATGCCCCTTGTTAAAAAGGTTATGAAATTACTCCTTCAAGCAGCTGCTTGCCACAGAGGTCTGACAGGAGGCTGTCAGATGCGCAAAACTGCAGAATAAGAGAATGAGCAAACAATCTGATATTGAGATTTCAAGAAAATAAGAAGGCTTTCAAATAAGGTTGTGTGAAATTCTCACGGGTTAGGAAAGCGTTGATGCATATGCGTTGAAAGTATCTGGGCCAAAATCTAAACTTAATGGCGTTGAAAAAAGGAAATTGACGATAACCTTATTGTAAAGTAATCCCAACTAATGTGCAGATAGTTATCTTTATCTGATATTGCAGAAGAATTTCAGAGTCTTATTGTGTCATGGGAAAGTCATTGCGAAAAATAGCGATCGACTGTTTTATGATCAAATACAAAGACTTTCAAGTTGAATTGAACAACAGAAATTCTTGAAGCATAAAGTTGAATTATTTGTGGTTAGAAAGTTTGAAAATAATTGCGAAAGTGAGGATAAATTAAACTATTTCTCAGGTTCTCAGTTGTACTATGCCTGTGTAACACTTAGAATTATGCATTCAGTTGGGTTTGGGTTGTTTTACCTCTGAGCGGCACTTTTTTGCACACCATGGGCTAAATGGCCAGGTCACATGGACCCCGAAGGCTCAGAGAAGGTTGGGGGAGGGGACCCACTGGAACAGCTGTTGGGAGACAGATGGTAGCCTCCCGTCAAGGCCATCCAGTGTGTTCTTTAACGTGCACAGGGTATGATCTCTACCGCACACGGGGCCACGGCTTAACGTCCCACCCGACGGACGGCGGCCTTTCCATGCATTCAGTAAGTCAGTCGTTTGGAAGAGTTACAGAAAATTATTTATTAAAGCAGGAATGTTCTCGTCACATATAGAGCCCTTAGTGATCTAATGTGGATTTGTGAATACGTAATGTAATAATAAGAAGATTAGACTGAGAAGGAAATAAAAGGTGATCACCCATAAAATGTACCAGACGACTCTTGATTTCCTATTTAGTTTTTAATATTATCAACCTATTACTTTATTTCACATGCATATTCCATAATTCTTCTCACCATATATTTACTCTTGGAATAGATGTAGATGCTCTTGCCTACTTTACATCTGTCATGATAATTATTGCTATTCTTACAGGCATTCAAATTTTTAGTTATATTAGCTACCCTTCATGATACATCACCTAGTAATAAAGGCCTCAATTATGTGGTAATACCGCCTCAGTTTTTTTGTTTTGTTTACTATTAGTGGTTTGACCAGACTAGTTTGTGTTAATTCAACTACGGACATAATTTTACATGATAACTACTATATTTTTTCTTGGCTTCAGTATTTGCTATTGTAGCAGGAATCATCCAGTGGTTCACCTTATGTTTTAATTTGTTATTTAATTCATGATAGTTAAAGGTTCACTTATTCCCCTCCCATGTTTATTCGAGTCAGTTTAATTGATTTCCTTTAATATTTCCTGGGATTAAATGGAATACTACGTCAGTAATCAGATTGTTTCGATATATTTAGTACCCGAAATATTATTTATTCTCTAGGAAGAATTCCTTATTTCTGCGTAGTATCAAGCTTCATTATAATATGGTGCATAAAATATAACAGGTGCATAAAAAAATATGTGAGCTCATTATAATTGCTGCATTCACGGACATTAATGATGATAGAAATTGAGATATGGAAAGGGAAAGCAGGTGTGATCCCTGAATGTTGGTTGGGGACTCTAGAGTTTTAAAAATTATGCCATCCAAAACTCAAATTACGATAATTTATGTATTAAAAGTGCAAGTCATGTATTAGCATATTTTTCAATCAATAAAAATGCATTTGTATCATATAAATATAAAAACAAACAAATATTTTAGAAGGTTTGTTAGGGAGGTGTAAAGCATTTGTTTCCCAACCGCAATGCAATTTTAATAATAATTGTGGAATTAATTGCTTAAATACATTAATTAAATGCTTAAAGACATTAAAAAATTTTCTTAAATATTACCTGCTAAAATGTGGGTTTGTCTCATATGCCCGGGCACTTTATATGAAGATTTTTTCCATTTTGAATTGAGCTTCTCTGGGTTCCGACAGCCCATATCCTCCAATTTGGGTGCGCCCGTGAGAAAAAATATATTTGCTTCCTTTTCCCTATTCAATTTCCATCATTTATAGAATGGTATCAAATTATTTCCACTTGTACATAACACTTGCTTAAAAATTAATATAAGTATCGAATAACTATTGCCAATAGGGGTTAATGGCCAAGATAGACCTTCTCATTTGAAGGAACAAATCAGATTTTTCCATGTCCACATCATAAGTGTTTTAATCATAATTATTAAGAACAATAAACTTTTTATTTAACATAGATTTTTCTATTTTTTTAAAAGATATCATTTACGATATATTTTTAACTTGAGTGATTTTGAGCATTAATTTCAGTCTTGTTATTGATTTTTCTTACTCTTCTATCATTACGTATCTTACATTTAATGCGCAAAAAGAGATATTATCCACAAAATTATCCATAGAATATTATCCACGAAAATATTAGGATCTCGAGCTGTTTTGTTCAAACTCCAACAACAGATTTTTTTTAGCACTATTTCAAGAACTTCTCTGAATCAGGACATATTGATTTAAAATGAAAAAAAAAAATCGAATTTTTGGAATTTTAGTAGTAGGAGCCTCGTTTTGTTCTGTCTGGCCGAAATATTTTATAAAGTTTTATAACTAGAACTGGAACAGTTTTATTACCAGGCCATGATGAGAAAAAATTCCCCGCGAAGATGACATTTCTGCTTTTTCCGGTTGTTCTTTATTTGAAGCAAATCTTTTTAATGTTTCGAAGTCAGAAAGATACCGCTGCCACCTGATCACTGTTTTCTGCAGAAACAGTATCGAAAGGACGAGATAGAGAGTAGTTTAATCTCACGGGCGTGGTAATAACGTTCTCTAGAGATATATAAGTTAGAAGTTTCGAGAAGGCTCTTCAACCTGCAATGGTTAGTATCGTCAGTTGGATCTGGTTATATTAGGAGAAATAAATTTGAACTTAGGGCGGCATTTGATTGCTCCGATGGGGCGGGGGTGGCTCAGTCGGTAGCGCGCCAGGCTCGTAATCTGTAGTTCCCAGGTTCGAGTCCCAGCTGGGTCAGCGTTGAGATTTATCTCCGCAAAATCTCGCCGCCCTGCCCACGGTCAGTAGGGGATACCGATAGGCTTGAAAAGGTCGCCGTCCATCGGATGGGACGTTAAGCCGTGGCCCCGTGTGCGGGAGAGCCATACCCTGCGCACGTTAAAGAACACGCTGGATGGCCTTGACTGGAGGCTACCATCTGTCTCCCAACAGCTGTTCCAGTGGGTCCCCTCCCCCAACTTTCTCTGAGCCTTCGGGGTCCATGTGACCTAGCCATTTAGCCCATGGTGTGCAAAAAACTGTCGCTCAGAGGTAAAACAGTCCAATCCAATTGATTGCTCCGCTGTCGGATCAAAGCATATTTGCCTTTGTGTTTCTGATTAAAGAATGAATGAAGTGAAAATCACACTATTAATATAATTAATATTATTATTAATTGCATTAATATCAAATGAAACATTCAAAACGAATATTAAAAAGAGATTACTTTTGTAAAACGAATGTTTTTAAAAGATAAAATTGTTTACTGGGCGATGTTATCACTGAGAAAGAATCAATTTTTGCTTTACCCCATTGGCATGAGAATTTTATTTCAAAGTTTTAGAATAGACAGATCAAACTGGCGGTTAATTACGATATTTTTTTGGCTGCTAGTGGAAAGGTTGGTGTATAGTAGCTCCAAAAAAAATATCCGAACACTGGTTGATTACAAAATTCAGAAAAAATATCTGTCAACAGTTTTTTTTTTAGAAAATCGATAATGATGTCTTAGTTCTTAAGAGAGCGTTTTACATCCATAAGTTGGGCTGCCGAATTATGCTTACACATAAATCTAAATTCGAAATTCTTTACTGGTTGAAATTGAAGAGATTTTTTCGACGTATTTATTCATATACAGTATTAAGGAAGAATCACTATGAATTTAACGTTGATAATGTCGGCGGCCTACAGTAGCTCAGTTGTCAGAGCACTTGACATGTTATCAGGAAATTGTGGGTTCGCATCTCACCCGACTCAAGGCAATTTTTCTTCTAACACTGATCATGTGGATTAAATTCAAAGTGATATCTTCCTTAATTCTTTAAAGGAATTTTAAATTCAAAAATTCTTTAAAAATCATTTAAATGGTAAACAGAACTCATTTTTTAAAAACAAATATTTACTGAGTGTCGCGTGTCAAACTCGATTTTATTTACCTGCAGAACATTCGCAAAAGTGATTCAGTTTGCATGCCAAATATGCGCAAAGTTCCGCAATACTCACTTTCGTAAACATTTTATCCCCATGAAAAGAAAAATACACCCGAGAGTTATTTATTAATGGAGACTCATTTTTCGTCATTAATGAAAGAATCATGAGAATTGAAATCCAACGTCTGAAACTTAAATAGAAGCAAAAGGTGTCAAGTTTCTCTACAAACATTCGACTGACAGGCTCAGTAATTTAATTTAAAAGATGTAAAAGTTGAGCTACAAATAGAATTGAAGTCAAAAATGCTAAATATAATCTTCCTGAGATAGAGTTTGAACTCCATCCAATATTGCTCTTTGTTAAAATCACAATTTTTGCATACCAAATGAGCTTAAAATAATGAATTATATTCCGTGAGTTGAAAACTTTGCTACCGCCTGATACATTTATTATCCCAAATGTTGCTCTGATACATTAATCAGTTTGATGTACCTGCTTTAGAACGTACACTGAACATAGTTTTATTAACAATTTCAGAACTCTCGATCATACTTTCTGAGAATAGGAATTTTGGTCACTGAAAGCAATTTCTCAACAAAATTTCAACAGATTTTATTTACATTCCCTTCCTTCTGTATTCTATATCAGCGCTGTCCAACTAGCGGCCCGCGGGCCGCTACGGCCCGCACAAGGATTTTTGTGGCCCGCGAACAAAGTCAAGTTTTCACTTGAAATTTTAAATAAATATCTGTAATCCACCTTATAATTTTTTGTCAACTTATATTACTTTACTTGATATACAATCTTCAACTTACTCATTCTATAAAGTTTACAAAACATTCTTAAGCCGATCGGCAAACTTCTGAAACCTTTTAAGAACGGTGCGGCGTCATCAAACAAATGTTTTTATGAAGCTGCAGTAATAAGAAGCATCTAACGACAGCAGGAATCGCTCTCACTGCGCATGCATATGGCAGGCATTGTCGAATGTTGCACTGTATTGTGCACCAGGAGACATTGTGTGGCATTTCGCTGAGACTAAACGACGCAATGGAAATTGTTGTCAAAATTACCAATTTAATTCGTGGCGGGAATCGTTCTCTTACACACAGAAAATTTAAAGCTTTTTTGCTTTTTAAAACTGCATGCTGAATATGGCGATCTGCTTTTACATAGTAATATTCTCTGGTTAAGTGCCGGAAAATGCCTCAAGAGATTTTTTACACTTCGAAAAGAAATTCATTTTTTTCTCACAGAAGTGGGCACCGATGAAGATTTCATAGAAAATTTTCATCAACAAAACTTGCTATGTTCACTTGCGTTCCTAACAGACATTAAAGATTATTTAAATGTCTTGAATAAATCCTTACATGGAAAAGATCAAAACGTGTGCTGTCTTTATAATCATTTTACTTGCTTTAGAAACAAACTACAATTGTCGAAGTCAAATTTCCAGGAAAACAATTTAATTCGTTTTGAAACTTGTAAAGAGTTCTACGAAGAAATGTAGCAACTTAGTAAAAAAGTTAATTTTGAAAAATTTGTTCCTAAATTAGATATCCTAATTGAAGATTTTGACAATTTGATGACCTTAAGCAAAGTTTAAATTTATTCAGTAATCCATTAAATATTGATATTAGCGCCGTAGATCCTAAATATCAAATGGAATTATGTGACCTTCAGGCCGACCCAATTATGTATTGCATTTAATAGAGAAACTGGAATAGAATTGTTCAAACCTTTGCCTGAAGAAAAATATCCAAAAATGAAAGAGTTTGGATTCAAAATAATTTCTACGTTCGGAAGTACATATATCTGCGAGCGCGCATTTTCTGGCATGAAATATATAAAATCAAGATACAGAAACTGCTTGAAAGACTCTACAATTGAGCATATAGTTCGGCTCGCAATAACAAATATCGATATTGACGTAAAAGAAATTATTGCCCAACAACACGACCACAATGCTCCCATTAAATTTATTAAATATTTGATAAGGTTTAGAAAATTTATATTGGTTTATTATTATTTATTATTTTTCATATGAATAAAATAATTTTTTGAGGTTTATTATTATTTTTCGTATAAATAAAAATAATTTTTTGAGGTTTATTATTATTTTTCGTATAAATAAAAATAATTTTTTGAGGTTACATTAACTGACTTTTCAATTACCTATCCCATCACATTATTTTTTTGGCCCGCGAAATATTGGCAAAAGAAAAAATGGCCCGCGGTCTTAGAGAAGTTGGACAGCACTGTTCTATATGATAAAAAAAAACCTCAAGCAGCTGCATGCCACAGAGGTCTGATAGGGGGCTGTCAATTTATACGCCATAGTAGCAGGTTTGTGAGGAAGATGAGAACTCAGCAGAAAAACAACAGAAATATCCATGCCTTTCCTGGGTTTCGAATCCATGTCCATTTGGTCAATAGACAAGCACGCTAACCACCTGGCCGTGGGATTATTTATTTCCATTTCTGCAAAAAAAGTTTCAAAAAATAAATTTATTTGGTTGTATGAGTAGTTAGCAGAAAAATAGCAATTTCACGTACCGTACCGTAATACAGGGTGTCCAAAAGTAACAGTGGAGTTTCGAGAATCAATATGCAAAAAAAATATACATTTTCAAGAAAGTAATATTTTAATTGAAAGCGCAATTCAAATAGTTTTGAAGATAATGAATTTCTTTTTGTGACCCTGCAAATGTCTAATCGGAATTCCACTTCTTGCCATATATGTTGCAGCATATCTCTTGTTACTTGCTTAGTTGCTTATTCTCGTGTGGGTTGGGTTGGGTTGTTTTACCTCTGAGCAGCACTTTTTTGCACACCATGGGCTAAATGGCCAGGTCACATGGACCCCTAAGGCACAGAGAAGGTTGATGGAGGGGGACCCACTGGAACAGCTGTTAGGAGATAGATGGTAGCCTCCCGTCAAGGCCATCCAGCGTGTTCTTTAACGTGCACAGGGTATGGCTCTCCCGCACACGGGCCACGGCTTAACGTCCCATCCGACGGACGGCGGCCTTTTCAAGCCCATCGGTGTCCCCTACTGACCGTGGGCAGGGCGGGGAGATTTTGCGGAGATAAATCTCAACGCTGACCCAGCTGGGACTCGAACCTGGGAACTACAGATTACGAGCCTGGCGCGCTACCGACTGAGCCACCCCCTCCCCTATTCTCGTGTGGAGGATCCTTCTTAAATTTACGTGTAAACGCACGTTGAACATTAATGAGGGATTTATGCTAGGCTAACAACGCCTTTTCCTTTGGAGTAAATATGACGTCGACTACATACAATGAACGTTCACACGATACTACACGATGGATTGTGGGAATGTAATGGTAGAGAGTCTATTTAAGATCTCTAGTAATGGCAGCACGTCGTGTCGTCTGGTGGCTACCCTGGAAACTATTAGAATGGGGGAATGTAGAGATACAACATTCAGTGTGATGCCCTTTGTATATTTGCCGTAAGAACAAACAGGGTTCCCGAAATTCCACCGCTTTTTTTGTCGGACACCCTGTAGATTCGTTCGCAAACTAGCCTTAACTGGCATAGTGGTTAGGCAGCTAGCGACTGTTCCAGCAAGGCAAACTTTGTGTGTTGTGTTAAGCTCTAACTAAAGCAGTGGTCAGCAATTACTTCGGTCGTAGTAGGGCATATCCTTGTATGAGAAGACCTGTAAAAGCTAGGAGTAGCTTCTAGGATTCTTCTCTGTCCTATATGTCGCAAATAAAAAAAAATAAGGCAATCTTTTAGCTTTGTGTTTCATATTTAATAATGATTACCTACTGATAAAACACTTCTCACAAGTTGCAATAACTGAAAAGGTGAAATATAGACTCATTATATATCAGCAGATATCTTGTTGAAAATTTTCTGGCATTCCTGTACCCAAGATAATACTGAGAATCAGTAGAGAAAAAGGAATACATGCAACTGATCGTGGACGCAGGCAGAGGGAGGGGAGAAATTTGAGAAAAATCCTTTGAAAAAAATTAATTGAAAAAATTAATTTTTGTTAAATAATGTTAAGTATACCGAAAATTAAGGTGTTATCGTTAGCGAAATATAAACTTCTTTTTTCTTTTCTAAAAGTTTTCTTATGTTTTCAGAATTTTTTTATTAATATAAAAAACGTTTTTTACATGTATTTTCAATAAGTTACCCTTGTTTTCCTTTTGTGTTCGGGCATTCTTAGTGTATTATGATATATGCATGATAGATGTATTCGCAAGCAGCACTCATTAAGAAACTAATGGACAGTCGCTCAAAAAAGTATCCGAACACCGTGGCTGATTACAGAATTCAGGAAAAATATCTGGCAACGATTTTTTTAGAAATTAGTGATTTGGTCAACCTTTGTGTACTGTACAGGAAGGTTGCCAGATCACTAATTTCTAAAAAAATCGTTGCCAGACATTTTTTCTGAATTCTGTAATTAACCAGAGTGTTCGGATTTTTTTTTGAGCGACTGGACCTAAATATTTCAACCTTGAAGCATTATTCATTTTTTGCTCCCTCCCACGAAAAATTTTGTTATACCCTGAAACCATTTTTGTCCCCCCCCCCTTGTGAAAAAAAAATATTCCTGTCGACTTCCGTGCAACTGACTAATATTATCCAAATTGGAAATGAGGATACCGAGATTAAACAGCAAATATGAATTTCGTTTTAGGCCTCTTACAGGATTTCGTAGTGACCTAGAACACTTAAGTCAGCAAGTACGTTTCCATACATGGCATTTTCATGGTACTTTGCGCACAATAGTGTTCGTAATAATATGGCCAGGCAGTGCTTGCTTATGCAGAAGTGCGCTTGCATTATTGTTACATTGGATTGGACTGTTTTACCTCTGAGCGGCAGTTTTTTGCACACCATGGGCTAAATGACCAGGTCACATGGACCCCGAAGGCTCAGAGAAGGTTGGGGGAGGGGACCCACTGGAACAGCTGTTGGGAGACAGATGGTAGCCTCCTGTCAAGGCCATCCAGTGTGTTCTTTAACGTGCACAGGGTATGGCTCTCCCGCACACGGGACCACGGCTTAACGTCCCGTCCGACGGACGGCGGCCTTTTCAAGCCCATCGGTGTCTACTGACCGTGGGCAGGGCGGGGAAATTTTGCGGAGATAAATCTCAACGCTGACCCAGCTGGTACTCGAACCTGAGAACTACAGATTACGAGCCTGGCGCGCTACCGACTGAACCACCCCCGTCCCCATATCATTGTTACTTAAATGTTGTACTGAGTTGTGCTGAAATTCAAGATTACGATTGGCTTGAATTAGATGTTTAATTCACTTTATTCTCATTCCCATAAAAAGTCTGTTCTTCATGACACAGAGTTTCTAATTTGGCTTTATATTGGAATAACATGGGATTTATAAATTTTTTTGTCTAAAGATCCTTCAAGACGAAATATTCAATGGTAATTTCTGACACAACGAGAATGTGAGGGAAATGTGAAACAGTGTGTCTCGGATTTTTCACTCCTGAAAATCACCCATTTATTTCTCAAACATTGTGATATTTTAATATCATACATCTCTTACGTATCCAAATATCTATGATATGTATTAAGACAAGACACTTTGATTTATTGCTCTGTCTGCATCATTGATAAGCTGAGAACTTCATAATTCTATATGATCTTCAACACATGCAAATTTAATTAACGTGATCGAGTTTCTCAACTCCATTTTATAGATTAGCCCTAGGCACAAAGTTTAATAATTCTAGCAAATTTGCATCTCAATTAGTTGGATAAGTGACAAGAATTAGTTTTGGAAGAATTGGTGGATTTTAAGAAGTTATGATTTCTGAGAGAAAGAAATCAGGTTAACCCCAAGAAGAGCATTTCGCAACATTTACAACAAACGCTAGAAGTTGATTTTATCAAAACTTGATAAAATTGCCAAAGCATAAATTTGTAACACCATCTGGGATCTATGATGCCAATTAACCTAAGTATCACGTTCCGACGGATTTGCATCATATTGGATGAAAAGATGATTCTATTTGACTTTGAAGGAATGATCCGCTCTAAAGTTTCACGAGGTCTAAGATATTGATTACGATCAGCCGCCAAGAGTCATATTGATAGCTCAGTTTACATCACAGTGATATTCAAAGGTGACACCTACTAAATTTCAGATAATGCTGAGATTCCTAATGTATTAAATTTTCTGAAATTTACCATTATGATTATTTCTAGATAGCAAGTTTAAAATTTCTAGCCCATCTACAGATAAAAAAATAAAATAAATACCCCCTCAAACAGCTGCTTGCCACAGAGGTCTGACAGGATCATAGATAAATTGAAATGTGCCCTCTATTTCATCTTGAAGGATTTTTCCGATGCGGAATTTCATGCTCTTTCTGAGATGTCAAATTACCCTTGGATGCAGTTTTTGGAATCTGAAGCATTTCATCATAACATCAAAAACTAAAGTTCTCTCTGAATCATATTTCCTCAGATTGAACTATATTTACGTTGTCTAGATCAGGGTCGTACAGTCGCTTTTTTGAGCGACTGTACAACCCGCGGCTCATTGTAGAAGTACTTGCTGCTTATTAAACAGATAATCAATACAGAGAATCTGGCTCATTTCTTCCAATTTTTTAGCAAACATTTTTCAGGTGCATAACTAATCGTTTTTTTCCAATTTATAGTTCTCATTAAAAATGCATATTTTAATTTTTTAATCGAGCTATTTCCTTGATTTCTTAAAAATAAAGTTTTTTCCCAATTCATTACTCATTAGAAAAGAACGTTTTCCTTTTTTAAGTAGAGAACTTTCCCTGGGGCTCTTTAAGAGCATAGTTTTTTTCCCTAATGGCTTTTCACTAAGTTTGCTTTGGACGAGCCTGGCCTAGACAAAATATTAATTGCTCTTGTTTGGCGTGTCTCTCGTGCTTTTTATTCTTCTGATTATTGATTAGCAGATAGAGTTGCAGATGTGGCCGTTGACTGGAGAGACACTCAACATTTAGTAGTAAAGTATCACAGGATGTGTCCTGCAGACATGGAACTCATGAAATATAAACTGAAAAAAATTGGTTTTGTCGTGAGTGGGATTCGAACTCACGTCTCCTAGTAACATACCACTTATGCTGACCCTACACTATCAACGGCTAAGGTTTTTTCTCTTTAGCTAGTGTGACACAAACTTTTCCACATTTTATTTTTTTATTTGATTCGCTCTTGGCGCCATCTCGGGTTGGGTTGGGTTGTTTTACCTCTGAGCGGCACTTTTTGCACACCATGGGCTATATGGCCAGGTCACATGGACCCCGAAGGCTCAGAGAAGGTTGGGGGAGGGGACGCACTGGAACAGCTGTTGGGAGACAGATGGTAGCCTCCCGTCAAGGCCATCCAGCGTGTTCTTTAGCGTGCACAGGGTATGGCTCTCCCGCACACGGGGCCACGGCTTAACGTCCCATCCGACGGACGGCGCCCTTTCCAAACCCATCGGTGTCCCCTACTGACCGTGGGCAGGGCGGGGAATTTTGCGGAGATAAATCTCAACGCTGACCCAGCTGGGACTCGAACCTGGGAACTACAGATTACGAGCCTGGCGCGCTACCGACTGATCCACCCCCGCCCCCGCCATCTCGGGAAACGGACAACTATGTTGTCTCATATCATGGAATTTAATATTTGTCACTTATGCTCTTGGCGTTGAATCAGTAGTAAAGTATCACAGGAGATATCCCGTAGACATGGAGCTCATGAAATAATGAACTGAAAAAAGAAAAAAAAAAACTGGTTTACCTGGCATGTTACTAGGAGACGTCGGTTAGAATCCCACTCACGGCCAAAGCAATTTTTTTCTGTTTATTTTTTCATGGGGATTAAGCATTTATTTTTTAAATGAAAGTTTGTGGATAGCATGGAGGACTTAATTCTTCTAAACTGTCTAAAAATGGGAAAGTGTCTCGGAGGTGAAAGGACATAATCAATAAATAACAGTGTTACTCTTGATTGCTCTAAGTGACTCACTCACTAAACTTTTTCACTAACTTCATTTAATGAAAAACTTAATGTATTTATTCCGTCCAATCCTAAATATCAAAGCTCTACTGTTGCTGAGTTACGTCACTTTACACCCTCTGTCTGCTCCTCGATGGGGTGGGGGTGGCTCAGTCGGTAGCGCGTCAGGCTCGTAATCTGCAGTTCCCAGGTTCGAGTCCCAGCTGGGTCAGCGTTGAGATTTATCTCCGCAAAATTCCCCGCCCTGCCCACGGTTAGTAGGGGACACCGATGGGCTTGGAAAGGCCGCCGTCCGTCGGATGGGACGTTAAGCCGTGGCCCCGTGTGCGGGAGAGCCATACCCTGTGCACGTTAAAGAACACGCTGGATGGCCTTGACGGGAGGCTACTATCTGTCTCCCAACAGCTGTTCCAGTGGGTCCCTTCCCCAACCTTCTCTGAGCCTTCGGGGTCCATGTGATCTGGCCATTTAGCCCATTGTGTGCAAAAAAGTGCCGCTCAGAGGTAAAACAACCCAACCCGCTCCTCGATCTTCAGCTGCTTTTCAGCTCATGCAGTCACAAACAAACAATGTGCATCGTTCATTTAGCCAACAGACTAATAAGAGACAACTTAAATCCATCGAACCTCACTCTGCGATTGAATACCTGATCTTAAATCCAGATTGAATCCTTCGATCCATGCAGAAAACGTTTCACCCTACTCTTAAACTGCTGATGATAACTCATAGCCTTTTCCTTCTGGCTATCAGTACGAATCTAATTCTCATAACCGAGCTTCCTTTCGTCGGCAATCGACAGCTGATTCGACAAACTGGGAAAATGGCGATGGATAAACAGGGGTGGGGTGGGCGAAAATGGCTACGATCATGACTTCAGAATCGTACCCTGTACAACCGAGTTGCAAAACGATGCTAATCAGTGTGCACTTGGAGCAGGAACTCTCTGGCCACCCTGTGCCATGTGAGCAGAACTTTATAAAACTGCCTTTAACACTTTCCATGGTTGGAGGGGGAGGAATTCTCGCAGCCTCCCACTCGCATCAACACACTGCAGATAACACTGTAAGTGACCGAGCCCTTCCACTTTGTCTTTTTGCCCTATAAACAAATATAAACAGATAGTTTCATTTTATCTAACGATCCGACACAACAAGGATATCAGAAACAGAAAACTTCTCAAACATAAGTTTCCAAGAAAATGCCTCAAAATCATAATAACCAATCAATAGATCGCTGAAATCTCCAATAAATGCATCACGCCAGAACCATCACTAAGACGTATCACAGCATATATACATATTTATATTCGTATAATATCACTTAACAAAATGAAAATGATTAAGTTTCCGAGGGATATGATATAGTTAAATATTCAGATTTCCATAACTCTTTAAATACTCAACAAATGCTGCTGAAATCATGATGTAGATGGATCAAATTCAAATCTTTATCTTCAGTCACATTTCTACATAAAAAAGTTTATTTTAGAAATTACGGAATATCGAATTTGGTTTTCCACTGACATATCATGGAAAAAAACTTTTGTTTGGTCTTCGCACTGTATATTTGCATCAGGAAGTTTCGTTGCATTGTTCTTCGTTATCGTAAGCAGTCTCTGCATCTTCATAGTAAGGGATTTGTTCACTCCCAACCGACTACAAAGCATAGAGCGATAAATTTTAAGAGTCATATTTGCGATTCTCTATCATGCGATCAGAACCTAATTAATTTCAAAGGAGCTGACGTAAAACGCTTCTCTGGGAATATTACTGCTCCTCAAAGTAAAAGCTGACTTTTTTAAATTTAATTAATTTTATTCCTAGTTACTTAATCTTTTTTTTAAATGCTAATTGATCTCAATGCATAAGACATCGCACAGATTCTTGTTAGATTAGAAACGAAATTTTTGGTTCATTGGAAATGTTATTCTGAGAATAGAGCTTTATTTAATTAAAGATCTTTCAACCTCATAAATATTTCATCACAGAGGTTAGTACTGATAACAGAAAAGAAAATGATTTTAGATCCATGTCAATTTAGGTGGATTCTGAGAGCTGTGTGTTGGAATTTTAAGTTTTTTTTAGAGAAAGTCACCTTTTGTTAAGATAGCTGAGTTTTTAATGTCTGTAGTAGGCTTCCTTCTGAATATACACCGAAGAGCCGAAACATTATGACCACCTGCCTAATATGATGTTGGTCCTCCATGTTCCGCCAAAACAACTCTTACCCGGCGAGACATGGATGCTGCAAGATTTCTAAAGGTGTATTGTTCTATCTGGTACCAACACGTTACCAGCAGATCCTTTAACTCTTGTAAGTTACGTGGTTGAGCCGCCGCAGATCGGATATGCTGTTCTAGCACAAACCACAGATGCTCGATTGGATTAATATCTGGGGAATTTGGAGATCAGGGCAATACCTGGAAGTCTTCCTCATGTTCCTAGAACCATTCTCGAACAATCCGGGCAGTGTGGCATGGCGCATTATCTTGCTGAAAGAAGACACTACTAGAGGAATATACCGTTGCCATGAAAGGATATACCTGGTTTGTAATGATGTTCAGGTAGGTGGTAGACATCATTGTTTCTTGCCATGGATAACTGGACCCAGGGTTTCCCAGCAGAACTTGTCCATTACACTTCCTCCAATGGCCGCTTTTGTCCCACAGTGAATCCTGGTGCCAACACTTCCCCAGGTAAACGACGTATACATACTCAGCCATCCCCATGGTACAACAGGAAACGAGATTCATCCTACCAGACTACCTTCTTCCAATCATTCAGGTTCAGTTTTGATGCTCGCGTGCCCATTGTAGGCACGTTCGACTGTGAACCGAGGTTAGCATGGACACTTGGAGCGACCTGCGCAATTGAAATTAATTTGTATGTTGGTGACCTTACTCACGTCACCAGCATTCAAATTACGGGCGAGTTTCACCACAGTATCCCTTCTGTTGGCTCGTATCATATGGGATAGCCTTCGCCCATCTCTAGCATCGATGAGCCATGATCTCCCACACCTAGCCTGCGGTTCGCGGTTTTTCTCTCCTCGTACCACTTTTTTGAAGGTACTAACCACGGCTGACCGTGAGCACCCCCCCCCCCCCACAACAAGCACTGCCGTCTCAGAAATGCTCTGACCGAGTCGCCTGGCCATTAAAATTTGGCCTTTGACAAACTCACTTAAGTCCGCTGCTTTTCCCATCTGAAGAACAAGAATAACACTGATTAACAGAGCTCAGTATCAGGTGTTATTTATACCGTTTTCAGTTGCTTCGATTTCCATAAAGACGGGCTAGTCATAATGTTTTGGCTCTTCAGTGTACATACTAACGCTTTTACTAACTCACCTAAGTTTTAAGTATAAGTTTTAAACACTTTATTACATTTGTTAATGCACGATTCTTCAGGTGAAAAACAGAATCGGAAATGGTAGTCGAGAGGTTAACGCATTTGGTTGCAGAGTAAGGGATTGTCTTAGCTTGCAAAGCACTGGTGTCTTTACCTAACTCTCCATTGCTTTTTAGGGGCGGGGGTGGTTCAGTCGGTAGAGTGCCAGGCTCGTAATCTGTAGTTCCGAGGTTTGAGTCCCAGCTGGGTCAGCGTTGAGATTTATCTCCGCAAAATTCCCCGCCCTGCCCACGGTCAGTAGGGAACACCGATGGGCTTGGCAATACCGCCGTCCGTTGGATGGGACGTTAAGCCGTGGCTCCGTGTGTGGGAGACCCAACCCATTGCTTTTTAGCTCCTCATTTGTCGGTTTCTTCGGTTTTCAATTTGTCTTTGTGTGGTGGTTAAAACAGTTGTTGCACCATAACTTTGGAAAGATATGCCGGAGAATCTCTATTTGATTTATGTATTAAAAGGAAGCTTGTGAAGCGGAGAGTGTCAGACTATAAAAGTTTTTTTTTAAACCCCAAAGCTGTCTTTCCCCTTAAAAAAGGGGCGCTTCAAATGAAAGCTTGTGACAAGGCGGGTGTCCCAGGTTATAAAAATCCCACCCATATTTTCTTCCCTTCTAAAAAAGTGAAAATATAAAAGACGCTCTCCTATTATATCTTTCGAATTCGAGAGTCTATACTTACGAATTAGGTGAAATAAAAGCGCATATGAAGACCGTTATAGACTATTTCGAATTATGCATTTCCTAACAGTTTCTCCACAAAAAAGGAGACGTAAATGTTACGGGGAAAGGGGTCGACTTTAACAAATTATATCTCAAATTAAAGCTTGTGATATCTCTCCAGTGTCATGGTTATCTCAAACAGCGCCCCTCCCCCAAAAAAATGGGGGAGGAGAAACCTGGTCGATGTTTATGAATCAGATAACAAATGAAAGCTTATGAAGATAGGTGTTTTTAGTGAAAAAGAAAAAGATAAAATTAAAAAATAAAAGAAATTCTTATTTTCCTATATGCGTTCCAAAAATTAGAAATATGGATGGTATTTAAGATAGTATCGATTATGGAATCAGTCACTGAAATCGTATCCATTTCAAAGATATATAAAGGGCGCCGATTTACCTATTGAAGAAGATTGCTAGCACCCTATCTTCCTTTGAAGTGAGAACGATTTCAGTGACTGATTGCACCATCGATATGCTTTAGGTTTATTTTGTACTGTTTAGGAGGGCGTATAGAGAAAGTGAGATATTTTTTAAAAATTTTTATTTTCTTTCTGAAGTATGCTGTTTTTGTACTGATAAGCTTCTGTGAGATCCACGTGACAAAGAGGATTCCCGAGGAGAAACTTGTCTACTTTGAGGAGAAAAATTCCGTTCATTTTCAAATAAAAAAAATCCTCCCTAAAAGCCATTTGAAAAGCGATATTTATGTGTGTTAGTTAATATTACCTACTCTCGCAGAAGGCATCCCTTTTCTGCTGGGGCGGGGGTGGCTCAGTCGGTAGCGCGCCAGGCTCGTAATCTGTAATTCCCAGGTTCGAGTCCCAGCTGAGTCAGCGTTGAGATTTATCTCCGCAAAATTCCCCGCCCTGCCCACGGTCAGTAGGGGACACCGATGGGCTTGTAAAGGCCGCCGTCCGTCGGATGGGACGTTAAGCTGTGGCCCCGTGTGTGGGAGAGCCATACCCTGTGCACGTTAAAGAACACGCTGGATGGCCTTGACGGGAGGCTACCATCTGTCTCCCAACAGCTGTTCCAGTGGGTCCCCTCCCCCAACCTTCTCTGAGCCTTCGGGGTCCATGTGACCTGGCCATTTAGCCCTTGGTGTGCAAAAAAGTGCCGCTCAGAGGTAAAACAACCCAACCCAACCCTTTTCTGCTGTGTTAGCTCTATTTGAGACATTATCTCTTATATATGACTTCGGTCCTTGTGTTGCACACTTTAACAACATCGTTTTGCAACTCGATTATGCAGGGTACGATTCTCAAGCCACGATACAGCCATTTTGGCCCCACTCTGTTTATCCATCGCCATTTTCACAGTTATTCGAATTATATAGCACGTGAAAATAAGAGTCAAATGAGAGCAGCTGCGGCAACAGTTAGCTACCCTTGGCAACAACATAGTTGATTTTACTCCAATCAAGTGTATTGATGCACCAAGAGTTTGGAAAGATAATCGTATGGCTTTAATGTAAACTGAATATTCAAAGAGAGTTGGGTTGTTGTTTAACCTCTGAGCGGCACTTTTTTGCACACCATGCGCTAAATATCCAGGTCACATGGACCCCGAAGGCTCAGAGAAGGTTTGGGGAGGGGACCCACTGGAACAGCTGTTGGGAGACAGATGGTAGCCTCCCGTCAAGGCCATCCAGCGTGTTCTTTAACGTGCACAGGGTATGGCTCTCCCGCACACGGGGCCACGGCTTAACGTCCCATCCGACGGACGGCGGCCTTTCCAAGCCCATCGGTGTTCCCTACTGACCGTGGGCAGGGCGGGAATTTTGCGGAGATAAATCTCAACGCTGACCGAGCTGGGACTCGAACTTGGGAACTACAGATTACGAGCCTGGCGCGCTACCGACTGAGCCACCCCCGCCCCTATTCAAAGAGAGGTGCAACGACAAACAACACAGACAACAATCAAGGGATTGCAAAACGAAGTGCACACAAAGAAACTGAAGTTTTAGAAAACGCGCAACAATCACTCTAGCCATAGTATCATAAGGTACGTTTAGTGGCTTGAGTCACGGCATGGAATTCATATCCATCTACCCCCTTCAAGAATAGCTGAATGAACATACAACAAGGGCAGAGAAAGGGACAAACAAATGACGTCAAGCACGAGATATGCTCTCATCACCCGTCAATCCAGTGCACTTGTCTTGGGAGGAGCAGCAGAGGCAGAAAGTCAAAGTGCAGAGTCAGAAGAGAGAGGAAAAGTCGAGAGATTACCATGGAGCTGGTTTAGTCAGGAAGTTCAAGGAGGATGGGGATCGCGTTGAAGCCGTTAGAGGAGCTGAATAGAATAATTAATTCACCGAAGCAGCATTTCTTCCCGTGGTTAGGGGCAAGCCGTTTCATCCTTTGGAACTGTTTAATCACATTTCGTAAAGAGACTTTACTTCTGGGATTTGGAAATTAGAACTCGCGATCACGTATTAATTACCGATTTTGGTTGGAAAAACAAATGCCATTGACTAGAATGGTAAATAAAGTGTACCAAATGTGAAGAACCTATAAGAAGAAGTCTTACTTAATGAGTAGTTGGGGTGGATGGAAGGAGAACTTGGCAAAGCGTTATTACATAACTTTGTAAGGGATTAGAGGTTAAAATCTGCCCAAACAAAAGTTGCGAAATTTATGAGTGATCTTTCAATTCAAAGTTTAAATCTGTGCGTAAAGAAATGAAATAATTTAATGCAGGGACGGGGAGGCTTATATTTTCCGGAAAGCTATAACTAATATCTAAGCTTTTTGAAAGCTACCTTAGCGTTGGAAAAGAACGATGCTCTGCAAAAATGAGCATAGGTCATTTGTTAAATCCGTTCTGTCTACTGCATCCTTCGTTTCAAATTCTATCTACACCTTTTCGCTCAGAGGACGTCGAAAACGATTTTTGTGCCGTCCTTTATGTTTTTATCTATTTACGATTTCTGTAAATATGATAGTTCTATAACCTTTTGTTGACCGAGCATTTTGTGCGTTTATTTTTACCTGAAGTTAGCTATCGCAAATTCAAGAAAAACACTAATATTTGCGCATTGTATTTCTGCTCAGATCTTGCCTTTCTCTCTTGTTTTTCCTACGGCTATTTACACTGGCAAGCTGATGTTGCATTTACTAGGTAAGTAGTTGCCTCACTTGCATTAAATTATTTCGTTTCTTTTTCCTATATTTGCAGAAGAAAGTTTATTTTTAAATCTGAATAAATGAAATAATATATTTCTTTGCAGCTCCATCTTACGACGTAAACTATTTTTTATTAAACTCTATTTATCTGTTTTGAACTCCTTAAGGGAGTGACTTCTAATGAATCTTTCCGTTTTGTTTTTGTAACTTTAACATTCGTAATATCTAACGGAGAAAGTTTTTAGATTTCGTTTCCAGAAAGGGATCGTAAAGATCATTCCCCCTTGCTGTGCTCGTTGCAGAGAAAGCATTTCCCAGGAGTATCGTGTTAATCAAGTGGCCGCCTTTCTGCCTGACTGTTAACGACCTAATTTAATCAATTGGACATTGGCCTTAGTGTTAAGAGATGTTAAGGAACACTGGAGGAAGATAAAATAGCTCCATGGTGTTTGTTTACTAAGTAAACTGAGTTATATTTAAGACAATGTGACACTTTTCATCCGTTTCCGCTTCCCGAAGAGTCTCATTATTCCTTTGTTTCTCGACGTAATGAAAGTAACATGGCATATTTCCAGCTAACCGAGCCTCTGCGGTGATTAATTAACTTCTTATTCTCCTTATTCAGCAGATATGGCAACATGAGATGCAATGCAGTTTAAGACAGAATCTAATTTTCTAAAATTTCAAGAGGTGTACAAAGTCAAAACAAACAATTTTTTTTTCTGTCATAAGTTAATAGAGAATTTGTAGCTATCTCTTGATTCAGTGGTATACACAGAAATGTCTAATGGGAGGGAGAGGATATCACATGTTTGAATCTAAAGCGGAAAGATTTTGGCATACTTTGCTCTCTAAATTTTGGGGACTAGCTTAGAAAAAAAATACTTTAAGCCCTTAAAAGCAGAGGTGATGGTTAGAATCCCTTTTCGGTATGATAATATCTGGAATTATTGTGATTTAAGTATCCTTTGAAAGTGTACATGAAATGCTGTCGAAAATAGAAATGAGGTCTTTATTTTTAAGTAGAACAATTAGTGAGAAAAAGTTATTAGATATTGGTCGACATTTTGTGATAAAGAGTCTGATTAAAGAGTAAGATCCCTCCTCATTGCGATATACAGCTCATAATCATTCTCCAGGTTGTAAACGCATGGATATAGAAAAATTTTCTTCAACACACTGTCGTGTCCCTCTAATTTATTTTATTTTCTTATGTATTGTTATTGCATATATCTGTGTTATAAGTGTGTTTTCAGAAGTGTTTTAAATGGGAATGTTGCTCGTTACCCCTCATTCGTGGCCTAGTTGTACAATTTCCATGTGCTCACGGAAGCGAGTGCGCGAAATGGCTTTATAGTACCTCTGTCACTCCGCCCCACTTGTAGTAGGAGAGGTTACGATGTGAGTCATCAAGAGGATGGACGTGGAGATGTAGATATAAACAAGCAGGAAGAGAGTGGTTGAAACGGAGAATTTCGTTTAAGCGCGTCAAAGTGATGCAGCTCTTTCTCGAAACCCCAAAGGAGTAGGATTCGGTTCTATGTTGGGTTGGGTTGGGTTCATCTCTGAGCAGCACTTTTTTGCACACCATGGGCTAAATGGCCAGGTCACATGGACCCCGAAGGCTCAGAGAAGGTTGGGGGAGGGGACCCACTGGAACAGCTGTTGGGAGACAGATGGTAGCCTCTCGACAAGGCCATCCAGCGTGTTCTTTAACGTGCACAGGGTATGGCTCTCCCACACACGGGACCACGGCTTAACGTCCCATCCGAAGGACGGCGGCCTTTTCAAGCCCATTGGTGTCACCTACTGACCGCGGGCAGGGCGGGGAATTTTGCGGAGATAAATCTCAATGCTGACGCAGCTGGGACTCGAACCTGGGAACTACATATGTCGAGCCTGGTCGGTTCTGTGTTAACCAGATTATGTAGGCAGGGATTCTAATATCCTCTCGCTGAGTCTTGAGGTCTTTAAAGCGAATTATGTACAGGAAAGTACAGATTTCCACCTCATTAAGTGAATGCCTGTCACGTATTTCTAATCTATTCTTTTTATTACCGTATTTTATTGTATTTTTGTCATTGTAAATACATATCTGTATTAAGCGTATTTTTGGGAGTGCTGATGTGGGGATGTGACTCATGAGCTGTTGTTCGGCTCTGAGCTGACTTGCGTATGCTCACAGGACGGAAAGCACTTTTATGACCAGCCTCGGGCACGAGTGTTAGCGCAGGAGACAAGCGCAGCAATAATGAATGAGAATATGGGCGTCGCTGTCAAACAGGAAGGACGTTTGAACGCGCATTAAGGGACGCCGCTCTTGCTCAATCAAAATCAAAACCCTTAAGAAGAGGGTTCGGTTCTCTGTGAACTGAGGTACCGTTCTGTGTGAACCAGATTGTAGGAAAGGAATGAATATCCTTTCGCTGAGTTTGAGGTGTGTAAAGAGAATCTGTGAAGCGCAGTTTTCCACCTCATTGTATGAAGGTTTGTAGTAGCAAAAGCAGCAAAGACCCACGGAATCGAGCGCATCCCCAGCACATAATTGTATATAAATGCAAATAAACTGTGTCATCCATATGCTACTCTAGTGCTTGTGTTGTTGGATACCTTTCTACACATCACTTGGCGCAGCAAGTCTAGGCGTTTGTTGGTACGGGTGTAACAACCCACGGACCGGTGATTTGACCTAAGAAATGGTGAAGGTAATTAAGGGACTAATGATCTCCTCTGCTAAAGAGTGAAATTTATGTCATCTAGTCCAACGCGACATTTGGCGCAGTTCAGTCCGCAGCATACGTAATTACACATGACAAAGTAAGAATCTGCGTCGCCTCGAACCCCCACGACAATGCCTGCAAAAGCAAAGCAGCATTCGATCTATGCTAAGCGGACTAAAGAAAGTCTCCAAGGAATATCAATTTAAGCTATTTCATTCAGCGAGGAGTTAAGTACAGCTAAGGCCCTCAGAATCTAGCACATTCCCATATGGTATATATATATATGTGTGTGAATAAATGATGTGATGTCCCCTATACGGTGCATCTGCTAATTTTACTTCTTTCATCAAACCAACATCACATCTAGAGCCCATCACCTCTGACGCACATCTAAGCACGGGTGTAAAAAAAAACCCCGCGAACTTGTGATTTGGAACAATTAATTAAAGGAGAAATCAAAAAAAGGAATTCGAAGTCCACCACCACTCATCCCGACATGACACATACCTTGCATCGGTAATTTGAATAAGAAGAGTATCATCGGTATACTGTCGCCATAAGAAAGGTTTATGGGCGGTTTTGCACATGAAATCACAAGCAACCTTCAGTTGAGTTGTTTTACCTATGAGCGGCAAATATTTGCATACAATGGACTAAATGGCCACGTCACAAGGACGTGAAAGAGAGAGGTTGGTTGAGAGGTTGGGGAGAGGGGGGACCCACTGGACAGCTGTTAGGAGACAGACGGTAGCTTCCCGTCAATGCTGCCCAGCTTGTTCATTAACGTGCACAGGATATGGCCACGGCTTAAGGTCCCATCCGACGGACTGCGGCCTTTTGAATCCCATTGGTGTACCCTACTGACCGAGGCGGGGTGGGAGGGTCTGAGAAGATAAATCTCAACGCTGGCCCAGGTGGAACTCGAATTTGGGAACTGCAGATTACAGGCTGACCCCCCCCCCCTCAGCCCCTCAGGACTCGTAATGATATAAATAGTTCGTATATTCATGTCTACAAAATTAGGAATGGGAAATGAAAAACGTTAAGCCGTGGCTTAACGTTTTTTATTTCCCCTTCCTAATTTTGTAGACGTGTGTGGGAGAGTGTGTGGGAGAGCCGTACACTGTGCACGTTTCATTTTATTCTACCATTCCTGAATATTCTCCAACGAAACTCTTCCTTCTAAAAATATATTAACTGACACTCAATATCTCTAAAATTTATACTCCTCCAAACCGATTATTCACTTAAAAATCCCTCATATGTCTGATTTTGACGAAAGAAGCAAATGAGCTATTGAGTAATAAACGACGCCCTGTAATCACGTCCTGTATGCAAGAAACACTTCAAAGCAATTGTTTCCATTTTGCCTTCTACGCTTCGGTAAACATTGAACTTTTTGCTGTGACAGATAAATGAAGAATTCATTTTTGGCTTTTTTCTCCTTTAAGACATGTGTAATACTCATATTCGCATTTTCCGAATTTGTCATTTGTTTTAATCTTTCGCAGTTTAACATTTAAATCAATCTATTTAGGTTAGAAATTTTGTATTTAAGCTTTAAAGTGTTGACAGTAGCGTCTTGCCTCCCCCTCTAGAAACGAGGAGAAAAACTGAATATTTTAACTTTTTCAAGGAAAGTATTCCATATTCGTTAAAGGTCATATATATGCCTTTCTTACTTTTCTGTGATCCATATTGGTTTTTAAGAATGTTCACGGACCTTCTACTATGGCTTATAAACTGACAGGCTCCTGTCAGACCTCTGTGGCAAGCATCTGGTTGAGGGGGTATTTATTTTTATTAATTTTTTTCCCGCCTTCATTACACGGAATGAAATAAATTCTTCGGTTTTATCGAAACAATGCCAAGTTACTTAAATTATGGATTTACACTTGTATGATGTTGAAGGTCGTCGCATTGTTAATGACGTTGTTTCTACTTTCCGATTCCGAAAATATAATATTTCTTTATCCTGTTATATTTCTTTATATTATTATATATATTTCTTTATCCTAGTTATGTGCGAAAAAGTGAGAGAGAGGCTGCGGAGCCTTTCATCTTTGCATTTGGCCCGGCAACACGGAAGAGCATCGAGTTAGCAATCAACAAAACCTGCAAGAAGAAATCCTTTCGGATGGATCGATTGGCATTGCGTAAGAATTGTCTCCGAGTAAATCTCTTCTGTTCATATCACGATTACACAATACCTCTGATTATGCGTTGCATCGAAAAGAAAATGGCAATTAAGAGAGGATTTTTCTACCAGCTGTTCTCTGCTCAAGGCTATTCTGCAACAGCAGTAACTCAAATCTATGATGTAATAGTAAAAAAACTCTTCGCTTCCTTATTATTATGTAATGAACATTAAGTAGAAAGGAATGAGACGAAATCTCCGAAGATATCCAATAGCAACGCTGAAAGAAATGATGAAGCTCAACAACATTCTGCTGTAGCTGACAGAGACATGATTTATTCTTCTCATTCCTACGGCTCAACGGCTAGAAAGTTTAGCAGTAATAAGTTGGGTTGGGGTGTTTTACTTCTGAGCGGCACTTTTTTGCACACCATGGGCTAAATGGCCAGGTCACATGGACCCCGAAGGCTCAGAGAACGTTGGGGGAGGGGACCCACTGGAATAGCTGTTGGAAGACAGATGGTAGCCTCCCGTCAAGGCCATCCAGCGTGTTCTTTAACGTGCACAGGGTATGGCTCTCCCGCACACGGGGCCACGGCTTAACGTCCCGTCCGACGGACGACGGCCTTTCCAAGCCCATCGGTGTCCCCTACTGACCGTGGGCAGGGCGGGGAATTTTTGCGGAGATAAATCTCAACGCTGACCCAGCTGGGTCTCGAACCTGGGAACTACAGATTACGAGCCTGGCGCGCTACCGACTGAGCCACCCCCGCCCCAGCAGTAATAAGAGTGATTGAGCTATACAGACACATACAACTCAATAATTACGCCAGAACAGGCCGGTCATATGGGATGGGGTCATGCCCTCCACCCTCTTGAGATGCCAGTAGCCGAAACCGAGGCGGAAAGAATATTAAACACATAAATGAGCCTCTCAGAAGCCAAACTGATCAACTACAGTTGAGAAAATTGATAATTTTCTAAGATTTAATTTTAAAACTTTGCTTGAAATATACGAACGAATAAATGTTATGCAGAGTAATATTATAGATATAGGTTCTCTATATATTTGATCGTACAGTTGCTGAAATTTTTAGCACTAATCACGTGCTTGGGTACTAAAATTGCAAAATTTACAAAATTTACAAAAAGTGAAGTTGATCAGTTTGGCTTCTGAGAGGCTCAAATATCATTCTGCAAGGGATGCAATTTTCCCAACGCAAGGACCCACAGTCCTGGCGTTGGGAAAATTTAGTAGAAGAATAATGTCACATTTCCTTCTTTTTAGAGGTGGAAGAGAGCATCGGGGTAAGAGTTTATAGCCTATAACACTCCTCATATGGCAAGATTTCATTTGACCTATAACTTGTTAATTCGACCCTCGCGTTAGAATGATAATGGGGGTAAATGATTCTTCTACTATAAGAAAGCACGGGGGCAAATTTGTTACAACTTGTGACACTTCGCACGTCACAAGCTTAGATTTGACCCATAACGCGATGCTCTCAGCCTCGCTTTCGGAAGATAGAGTGGAACAATCGTTTTGATATTTCTCCTTTCTTAGTGGGGAAGAGAGCATTGGAGAGTTCCTATTTATAGCCTATGACACTTCTCGCATCACAAGCTTTCATTTGATACATAATACATTTCGAAAGATACGGTGGAACAAACTTGATAGATAAACCGACAAACAACGAGCGAAAAGCAAAAGGGAAACGGATGAAAACATTCTTAAAATACATTATAATATTTTAAAATTGCTACATATCGAAGTTAACGCCAAGCTGAGAAACGTACAAACTCACAAACCAACAAATCGTCAAACGACGAGCAAAAAGTATTTCAAAATAGGTGAAATAAAAAATACTTTGAATGTTATGCCAAAATGACCTTTTATTGTAGCCTAATATCTTTACGTATACAAACAATTTTCACATTATTTTCTGTGTTGTTGAGTATTGATTGCACTTCTCTCTTTTTTTTGGTGTCTTTATAAATGAGCAGATTCATGAATTGTTTTACAAATATCGATCCTTAAATCCCACAATAAAAATAATAATTCAAGTTAGGTTTAATTTTTCAATATGTTGAAAGAAATATTATCTCTCGTACGATATTTACATTTTCATATTTACAATACTCATTTTTAAAATTCACCAGGTTTAACTTATATACAATTTTTCGTAAACATGCAAAGCATTTTTGTAATACGCAATAATTTAAACAAAAGTACATAAAAAATTCTTGGTCTTATAATATTGCCTTTTAAATTCCATTATTAATACAATCTCCTAAAAGTTTCCATTTAGCGTCTGTGCTAATTTGCATTCATGAAGTAAAATCTCTTTTCACAATTTGTAAAAACCTTCAGACGCGGGTATTTTCATTTGAATATACCGAATATTGTAGACCAGACAAAAATTGAAACCCTCTAAAATATTTGTTAAGAAATCGCATTCTCATACCTCGGTGAAAAGAAGGTAACAGATTGTAACTTTTTTTCTCTCCATGTCATATTTAATATAAAGCAACTCACATATGTCCTATGTAAACAAAGGATTGCTTTTAATCATGTTCAGAGCAATATTTCTCCGTGAGTTCTGCAGAGTATCATCAACAAGATAATCTCGTACAGCGCCACCTGTTGCTTCCCAAACGAATCCAGGGACGTAGAACGGAATCTCGTCATGAATTTATTTAAACAAGTCCCGCTTGTTCTGCGAAGTTGTCAACAACTCTGAAAAACACGAATTTAAGATTTAGTATTTCTTTGAAACATCTTTGGTGCAACATATTAGCATGTTATGGCACCATTCTCTCTGTACACAAATCCTCTTTTTTTAATCTAATTTTTTTCGGAAGTTCCCAAGACAAGTAATTTCGTCCTCAGCCAATGAAAAGAAGCCAAAAATTTTAGTTGTGCAGTATCTCATTTTGCAGTGAAATTGACCATTTATGAGCATCATCAGCTTTATACCCTTTAACTAAAAGCCAGCTTTGATCTATTGAGGAACATGGGTTGGCTCAGTCGTTATGCGCCAGACTCATAATCTACACTTCTCAGGTTCGAGTGTCTGCGTTGAGATTTATCTCCGCTAAGCCCGCACCCTGCCCTTTGTCAGAAAAGGGACACCGATGTGTTTTGAAAGACCGCGGTCTATTGGATGGGACGTGAAACCGTGGTCCCACGTGCAAGAGAGCCATGTCCTCTGCAGGGGAGCGCTTCCATCTGTCTCATAACAGTTGTTCAGTAGATCTCCTTCCTCAAACCTTCCCTGAGCACTTGGGTACTAATCAACTGGCCATTTAGCCTATTGTGTGTAACATAATGCAGCTCAGAGGTAAAACAATCCAATTCAAAGTCCTCCATCGAGTAGCGTGTTTGACACTGGTAATACACTGGTAAATATTGAAACATTTATCCTAAAAAAACTGCAACAATATAGAACCACTTCCTGTTCTGCTGAAAATATCAATAGAACTGGTTGAAAACCTAAAAACAATGGAGAGAATTGATAACCCCATAATTGCAAGTTATGATGTGGATCCATTTATACCAATATTAATACAGATATTCTAAAAAAGGTCCTCAAAGAAAAATTAGAAGAAAAAGTAAACGACGGAAAAATATTCGTTTTAGAAATAGAGGCAATTTTGGATTTATTAAAATTTTCATTGGATAGCATTTGTTTCAATTTCAAGATAAATTCTAGAAACAAAATCAAGGACTAGCTATGGGACCACAATTAGCTCCTTATCTAGCGAATGTTTACCTCTATCACTGGGAAAAAAAGCTTAATTTTTTGGCCAGCAATAAAATTCTACCAAAGATACATTCGCTTCATGTTCAGCACAACCGATAGAAACCTACCAGAAGTTTTTTTAAACAAAACTAACTCATTGGAAAAATACTTAAAATTTAAAATAGAAATAGGAAAAGAAAACATAATCAACTTCTTAGATATCACGCTAAAAATAACAGATGAAAAAATTTCAGTCACTAATTACTAAAAACCAACCAATACAGGAAAACTACTAGACTTTCACTTTAACCATCTAACATATGTAAAGACAAACTTAATCGACCAAGCAATAAAGAAAATTCAATTACAAAACACAGAGGAAGAAAAAACAATAGCGGAAATTAAAAAACTTGTAGAAAACTATTATCCAACCAATTTCATCCTAAAGATAAAAAACAGAAAATGAGATAAAGCAAATGAAACAAAAGAAAAACCGCACTTCAATAAAAAAATTGGCTTATCATAAAGGTCTCTTTGAAAAAATCAAAAGAATGAGCAATACATTCAATATAAGAATAGCACCAGACACGGACAAGAAAATAAAAAAATGCACCCCAAACATCAAACAACAAGAAAAAAAAAAGTACACAAAAAGTGGAATAATTTATAAAGTATCATTTTACATGTGAATTTAAAAAAACAATATATTGGAGAAACAGGAAGAACACTAGAAACAAGAATACAAATCTTCAATAAAATACAGACAAAATAAAACAAGACTGGACAGACACATAGAAAAAAACTAATCATAAAATAGACTGGAACACAACAACAATAATTAAAAAAGAAAAAATTACATTCATAAGAGAAGCAGAAGAAGGGTTATTAATACAATCAACAGATGGCGCCATGAACGATATACTTGGTGGTTGGTTACCTATAATCTGGCAACCACTACTACAAAAGCAAGAAAGTTCCAAAAACGCTGCAACCTTATCCAAAAAAAAAAATAATAAAAAAAAGGGCCGTTTAAAAAAAGAAAGCTTAAAATATAACCTGAAAAAAAAAATCTTTAAAACAAAAATCATAAAAAAAAGAGAGAAAGCTTAAAATAAAACCTGAAAAAAAATCTTGAAAAAAGAAAAGAAAAATATATTAATATTCAAGTTAATTTTCCACTTAATATTATATGTGTAAGCCTGAAAAAGGAACAGCCAATTCTCGTGAAGTTGAATGAATGAATGAAAACGCTGCAACCTGCTCGGAAGACGACCCCAGTCAGGGGTCGAAATATTAGGAAAGTTACTCACAAGTAAGTGAATTTTGGTCTTGAGCTTTTTAAATTAAAACACACTAGTGATAATTTATCACACAAATCAGATAATTTGCGGATTAAAGAAGAATGATTTAGAATTTTGTTCCCTTAGAAAGTGTATCACGTTTAAGAGATTTGTGTGATAATGAAACAGACCCTGAATCAGTTAGCAATAATGAGTGCTAAATGTATAGCAAAGAGCTTAAGCCTTATTTAACACAGTGTGTTCAGTGATCAGCTTCAGTAATGTTAAATTCTTCAATTCAGAAGCATTGCCTAAGAGTGATTTCTTCTTCACTAATTGATGGAACCTATATTTGCCTTCATTCTGTAGTGAGTAATTATTGGTCTTAATGGTGACGAAATATTCGAAAAAATGAATTTAATATTGTTCCATAAACAAATATTTTTTATGATAAATTGTCCTCATTTTTTATGTCATATTTATCCGCATCGGTTAATGAGTCTATTTTGAGATACTTTCGTAATCTAGCAAAAAAGTAACTGGTAAAACTTCCTGGTTCAAGTTCTTTTTCGTAGGAAAATCTAATTGCCACTAATCTAGCTATTCCTAATAATACACTAATATATTGGATATTTGGATATATTAGTGTATTATTTGGATATATACACTAATATATCCAAATAATACACTATTATATTGGATATTTGGATATATTAGTGTATTATTTGGATATATACACTAATATATCCAAATAATACACTAATATAATTTCCCGAACTCGTTTTATGATCTCTAATTATTCAAAGGTAGCACGATGGATTATTCTTCCATAGGTCCCAAGAAGAGATTATGATGTTATTTTTATTACCTTCTTGACAAGGTCTTACTCTTATCACTCTCAAATACCGTCAGTACTAGTTCTTTTTTTTTAGTTTAGTTGATGGGATTTGGTTGTGTTCGCTTTATTCTCCGATGTGAGAACATCGATTTTTCTGACATATTTAGAAGTGAACAATTTTTTCACTTGAGGGGGACACAGCATAAATGACAGAACAAACGACCATGCAGCACCGGGACATGGACCTGACAACTCACAGTACCACCGAGCCACTGAGGCTGCAGTACGGTTCTCCTGCCTCCTTACAGTTTTTTTAAGGCTAACATTTATTTTCGGTGATATTCCTGATATTCCTTCCATTGAGTCTGTCTCTCTGTCCAATAGTTCACATTTTAAGTTGCTTTCTTGAAGAAGTCATCACTTTTATTTCTGTTTTTAAAAGAGCTTTTCAAATTTTATGCTTTCAGATATCACAAACAGTATTACCGTTAACATTTGTTGCAATTTGCTCTTTTCTGTCCTCATTTCTATCTTTTGTTTTTGCTTTAATATTAATTTTTTCTACAAAACTGCCCTGTACAACTGAACATTTATCTGTAGTGGGGACAACAAACAATTCAATAGATCTCTTCAAAACAAGGGATTGTTTTATTATAACCCTGGCGTATGTTTACTCCATTGACAGACCTCGCTGTGTCGACGAACTTTGCTTCGACTGAGCGCCCCCCCCCCCCTTCTCCCCCCTTGACACTGGCTCGGTTATCAAGAATGATTCATGCTGCATTTGCGGTTTCTCTTTACGAGCAATAGAGCGTGCACGGGGAATATCACCGGCGACGCTCTTTGGCCCGCCAGACGTAATCCGGGAATAATCGGCGTTTATTTAGCGGCTTTAGGGAACGATATTTAAGTGAATGCACGTGGACGATAGTGAATGCAAACATTTGCTTGTGGTGAGTCAAGGCTTTCTTTCATCACTGTTACCAGCATCGATGCTCTTTTTGTTCTTGGTTTTCTGGTTTCTATTAAAATTCAGTATTGGATATGTACGGCTTCCAGCGGTGAAATGTAAATGAATTCATTACCTCTTAGAAGAATGAGACATAAACTCTCTCATGCTTATTCTTTTAGGTATTGCTAGAAACTTTGGATCTGTCTGGTTATTAAGTTTTCCAGGTTTGTCCAGAATGAAAGTGTTATTAAATAAGGTGACCTGAAAGACGCATATATTCAGGCTCTTTATTCCCTATTTAAAATGAAGCTAAATTAGAAAGACAGATCATCTTTAGAGCATAGGCAGTGATCGTTTCAAACGCCATCTTACAATTTTTAGCGCCTTCCAACCATAAAAAAATCTGAGAATTCAGTTTCGGGAATTTAGTTTCTGATGGGAGGGGGTTGTCTGAGAATATGATTCGAGTAGGGTCCTAATTACTAAAATATTTCCCTGGACAGGAAATGTTAAAATGATATTCTATATGGAATAAAATTTTATAGTTTTTTTTATCTATTTTTAGTTTCGACATAAAATATGGTATTAAAATATAATTATACAAAACTAGGTGGCCGAAGGCTTGGCTGATAGCGTGCAACTCTGCAGTGAAGATGGAAAATTGCAGTAGGATCTGGTCTGCAATGATTACATCAAGGCAGACCATGTCAATCACACTGATGTGCTGGATTTCGAGCCATCTGTCAAAGACAGGCAAGAAATCCAGATGATCAGCACAGTGACTGGCAAAAAGTTGCCGATACACACAATTGAGTGTAAAGGCCTTTCCCTTCCTGCAAAAGGAAAAATCGCGGGAAGGGGAAACAGCAAGCCAAGGTGGAAGTGACTCGTCACTTGAACTTTGGGGGAGGGGGGTGGCTCAGTCGGTAACGCGCCAGGCTCGTAATCTGTAGTTCCCAGGTTCGAGTCCCAGCTGGGTCAGAGTTGAGATTTATCTCCGCAAAATTCCCCGCCCTGCCCACGGTCAGTAGGGGACACCGATGGGCTTGAAAAGGCCGCCGTCCGTCGGATGGGACGTTAAGCCGTGGCCCCGTGTGCGGGAGAGCCATACCCTGTGCACATTAAAGAACACGCTGGATGGCCTTGACGGGAGGCTACCATCTGTCTCCCAACATCTGTTCCAGTGGGTCCCCTCCCCCAACCTTCTCTGAGCCTTCGGGGTCATTGTGGCCTGGCCATTTATCCCATGGTGTGCAAAAAGTGCCGCTCAGAGGTAAAACAACCCAACCCAACTTGAACTTTGGCCATGCTATCAAGACTGGTGTTAATGTTTCTTAGATAATCTCGGACATGCAAACCGAAAGGGCGAATGACAGTTGGGCGATTAATATAAACCATCCTCATTAAGGATGGAAAACAAAATCCCTAGTGGGATGGTCCAGCATGGATAGCAATTTAAATTCATATTATAGAGACCAGTGCCGACGGCGAAGAGATAATGATGATTGATATGCTTCAACCTAACGACTCTGGACCGATGAGGTGTGGAAGACCTCCATGCAAACATGAAGAGCCTGATGTTGGAGAGAGTTCAGCACCGAATCCCGGGCTGAATCGTACACCTGAGATAGGTAGCCCAGTTTCGACTGGACAAGTGCATGGCATAAGTGGAGCAAAATGCATCGGTCAGCTCCCCAGGAGAGAGAGGAGAAGTGCTTGACAATGTTCAATGCCCATGCGCACTTGAACCTGGATGATGTTCGTGAGGTTAAAAAAGGTCAATTTCTGATCGAAGATGAGACCGAAAAATGTCTCCACTCAACTGGAATGATGATACCTCCGAGCGAGGCTTTCGACCTGACACGTTTTAACACTTCATGGTTAGGGGATGTCAGATATCTTCAAAACATTCCCAAGCCTTGTTATGAGCGTTATGAGTTGGAGTGCAATTAGGTTTCCTGCACGGCTTTCGGAAAACGAGAAAACCGTTTCTAAATCCGAGGAATGGTTGATGCAACTGTATGGACGACACAGTCCATCATATCCGCCATTGCAACATTGATTGGCTCCTGGCTGACAGAGTGGTGGTCGCTCACACAAAGAAGGAGTTCGAAAGCATTCTAGGTAGAGTGATCAATTCTCCACCGTGAATCGCTTTCGGAGGGTTGTCTTCGACCTCCCATGTAGAGAGCGGAAGGAGCAGATGGTGAAGTCAATGGCAGCGAAAGTGTGGTTTGGAGAATGAAAATATATACTCACACGTGTGTTCAAAGGGGATAGCATGGAATATCTCCCTGCCGTTAGTGTCGGTACTACCCCAAAGTGGACTGTGTCCATTGAAATCCCCCATGAGAAGAAGGGGGATGTCAACTGTGAGACGAGGTTTCAAGGTCTTTCTGGAAGATGAGATGTCTTGGTGGGAGGTAGACCTAGCAGATAGTCAATAAAAATCCCAGGAAGAGGAGGACTGCTACTGTCTCTAGAGTAGTGGTGAGGGGTATGACCTGGAATGGAGAGTAGTGGATCATGATGATGACAAATTCCTATTAAATATAACCTCCACAGCGGACGGTTACATGAATAGATGGTGGTCAGTATCCATGTCCTTAGAATCGTCTGAGGGATAAGGATTGGTGACCGTCTTCTAAAGAGGAAGAGGCAGATTCTACTTCTTTAGCTACAGTGGATGCTCCTTAGGTTTGGAAGATCTGGCTTTTTGTGGTCGTGAGGGAGGAGGAGGCCTTCCAGAGCTGAAAGTGGAAGGCTATGTAATAGGTAAGGAAAGCAGTTTTGATGTCGATTTTTGTATCAACTTCGGTTTCGTCTGCATTAGGAGATACTTTTCCAAAGGCAAGAAATATTCTTTAGGTGGTACACTGCTGTCAGTCTGAACCACCACGCAAATCACTTTCCAATGACTGAACTGGCAGGCCATGTGGAATGGAAGGAGCAGAGAGCTCTGTCACCTCAGGATAAGAAAGGTTGCTAGGTTTTGAGGCATTGTACCTTCTTTTCCTCATCCTACCATTTAGGACAGTTTAAGGTGAATGCTGGATGCTCACCACTATAGTTCACTCAACTTGCCTTGTCTGCTGTGCAATCAAGATCAAGGTGATCCTGGCTGCCACAGTGAGTACAGGTGAGTTTGCCCCGGCAGACTGTGTGGCCATGGCCATAGTTCTGAAACTGGAAGCAGCACAGAGGATTAGGTATATATGGCCGTACCTCACAGTGAAGGTATACTGCTTTGATAAAAATTGGAAGGTGTGGCATGTAGAATGTTAAAATAGGACCTGGATGGGTACCAGTTTACCATCACGACGCCCTGAAACCCAATGGACCACCGTTACTCCTTGGGTGGAAAATTTTGAGAGTATTTCCTCCTCAGTGACTTTGACAACATTTAGTAGCAGTTCCGAATGTTTTAAACAATTGGTCTCAACAAGCAAGTCGTCAGATCTTAGGCACTTCAAGAATTACGGCAAACCCTCAAGACCAACCTTTTTTTAAAATGAAAAATGAGGATATGCCCCAGTTACCTGATCACCTGTGGAATGGATGATCAGGAACCGGGGAAGAGAAGAAGCAAACAAGGAAGATGAACGTAAAGCAGACAACACAGACGAGGTTGAAGAAGAGGATGATAAGGACGGATCCTCTTTGCCGATGAGACAGAATCTCATGCGTTAATTGATTTCATGTTTGTTTTAGTGTGGATAAGTGCCCGTGGTCCCCACCCACCATGGAGCACAACATGGGGACGCCCGATCACACGCCGTGGCTACACTGGCACTACACCCCACAGTCAGTGAACCAAGACTCATAAATAAATTAAAGGAAAAAACAATTGTGGGGAGATTAACTGCTCTCACAAATTAAAAATAAGACGAAAAGTGAAAGAAAGTGCGATGAACTGATCCGTCCTTACAAATAAAAAAAAGAAGAAGAGTAATGGAAAAGTGTGAGGAAACTCGCAAACCTGTATCCCGGACGTGGGCAAGGCACTAATCTCACTGCATAGTTGTCCGTAGCAGGTGCAGTCAATTGATCCTGGGGGGAGGGGGAGGTAGCCCAGGAGTTCCTACTTACCTGAAACAGAGGCTAAAGTAGTGTAAAACGGCGGCCCCTCAAAAGCTCTGCCCAGTCCCGAGATGATCTCGGGGCTGGGCAGAGCCCCAATGGCAAGACAACGAAACTCCCCAATGGCACGACAACGAAACTCCCCAATGGCAAGACAACGAAACTCCCCAATGGCAAGACAACGAAACTCCCCAATGGCAAGACAACGAAACTCCCCAATGGCAAGACAACGAAACTCCCCAATGGCAAGACAACGAAACTCCCCAATGGCAAGACAACGAAACTCCCCAATGGCAAGACAACGAAACTCCCCAATGGCAAGACAACGAAACTCCCCAATGGCAAGACAACGAAACTCCCCAATGGCAAGACAACGAAAGGAAACCTCACTGCTGAGGAGAGCAGACGAGGACCCCTGAGCAACATCAGGGTCCTCCTTTCGGGGGACACACAAGTCACTGCACATAGGCGAGCGCTCAGGACCTTATGAAGATACCCGAACCAGTGGAACCTACAGAGGGTAGTTCCATCACTGAGAACAGGAGTTTACAACGAGAGGTCATAAGGATGGGAAAACTTTAGTATATTGAGAAAAATTACGAGGTGCTATCAGTGTTTCGTAACAGAAAAATTCTTAAAAACTATCAGAATTATAATAATTCAATATATTTATTCTGATTACCCTATTCTATGTCATCCTCAGAACTTCGTATTAGTAAGAATCTTTTTAATATATTAAATATAAAATGAGACTGTTTAATCAGATTTGACAGAACATTCAGCGAAAACAGACTCCAGTTGATCTGTAAAGAGTGGAGCACATGCACCCCTCACACACACACACACACGAATGCGCTCCGGATCAATGAAATTACCTTCGAAACCTTTTATGAAAAAACAATTAGGGACCAATAAATTCGTCCAATTTTTAATGACGGAAGAGGAATTTATTTCCTTGGAAAGTCCAGCTGCATATGTGACTGATTAAATTAACAATTAAATTCGTCATTTCTGAATAAAGACGAAATATTGTCATTAGCCAGGTGGGATTTAAACCCACGACCTCCTGATAATATGTCAGGTGCTCTGAACACTGAGCTACCGGCCGTAGAACAAGCATCCTTTATTAGTATCATAGTATAGATTTAGTATTCATAGTATAGTATTTATATCATAGAATCAGTCATTGGAAATGTAATTGACTGTAATTGAAGATGCTGGTCTAGAAGGTCGCGGGTTCGGATTCCATCCGGCTAATGACAATTTTCCCTCTACATATATATATTCAACATATCACCAACAGGTGCATATCTGTGATTACCTATTATTTCCTTTATTTCTGTTTTAATCGAGAAAAGAATTAACAGTAGACAGATTTGGGCAATTAAATCAAGATCAATCAAAGAATAGTACGAAGCAATTGAAATGATCCACGTTAACTTTTCTTTTTTGAAAATTTTAAAGAGAATTTAAAAGAGTGGATGGATGCGAAAGGAATTTTTCCTCACTTTTTACTTTGGCTTGGTCATGGATAGATGGATAGGAGTTCAAAGCTTCGGATTTGAATAAATTTTCTCATATCGGAAGCAAAGCAATCTTAATATGATTCCTTCATAACAGGGATAAACTTTATTTCGGGGTGGCTCAGTCGGTAGCGCGCCAGGCTCGTAATCTGTAGTTCCCAGGTTCGAGTCCCAGCTGGGTTAGCGTTGAGATTTATCTCCGCAAAATTCCCCGCCCTGCCCAAGGTCAGTAGGGGGACATCGATGGGCTTGGAAAGGCCTCCGTCCATCGGATGGGAACCCTGGCCGGATGGAACGCCGTCCGTGGATGGGAACCCTGGCCCTAAGCCCTGGCCCCGTGTGCGGGAGAGCCATACCCTGTGTACGTTAAAGAACACGCTGTATGACCTTGACGGGAGGCTATCATCTGTCTCCCAACAGCTGTTCCAGTGGGTCCCCTCCCCGAACCTTCTCTGAGCCTCGGGGTCCTTGTGACCTGGCCATTTAGCTCATGGTGTGCAAAAAAGTGCTGCTCAGAGGTAAAACAACCTCAACTCTATTTCGGGGCGAATAAATCGAAATTCCTCATATTTCGAACCAAGATTAAGAAGACCTCGATATCAGGTTGCTTAGTGAAGAATAAGTTGAATTAATTTTAATTTTTGAAATCACTTAAACCTTTTTACCAAATATTTCATCCTGAAAACAATGTTGCCAGTTACCAGTCTTTATATACGTCGAAATACATGAAAAATGCGAACAACTTACAAAAAGGGGCCCATGACAGGATTTTGAGCGTCTCACGATCCGTGTAGAGCAAGAAAATATTGTTCTAGGTATACATTTCAAGAACATTTATTGGAAAAGTATAACTCAGAGTAAAAAAATCAGGGTCTTTCGACTTGGAATAGACCGGGTTTAATTCATTCATGATTAGAAATCATGATAAAGATTTTACCGATAATCTGCATATTGATCGTTGGAGATGAGGCAGTTTCTTTTGACCTGCCATTAAAAGAACATTTACCCAATCGATTATTTTCAATTCGAAGTGTTCAGTTATCCTCCCGTTGAGCTCACGCTCAAGCTGTTCCCTCATCTACCCATAATGCTTTTGATTTGTTGCTCAGACATGAGTGATGCGAAATTTAAACCACAGATGTTCTCGCATATAAATGGACAAAGATGGTGCAAAAGATGGTTCATTGAGATGGTAGAGCCTTCCCAGCATTCAGATTTATCGTTCCTTGCTCATTGTATGTGCACCATTCTCCTTTTCCAATTCCTATTTGCGCCAATGCTTAATATCAATATTATTATCTTTTATATTAATATTATATTCACATTTCCTTTCATTTGGTTATGGACGTAATTAACATTTATCTAATTACTTGATCGTATAGTGCGAGATAATCGCTTCCTCCTAATGCTGATGCTCCACAAATCATTTCTGCTTTGAATTTCCCTTGGCAAAGCATTCACTCTCCGTTTTAATTAATCACTGCCCACGTGTCTTTATCTCTCTTATCTAGCTGTTTACATTTGAGAGCAATAACCTGCTCACCAGGATGTTTGCATGTGGCATTCTAATTACCGCTAAATATTACGTCCAATTCCACATTTAAAACAATGCTTTGAAGTTATCCAAATCGTTTTTTACTATTCCCACCGTGGTTGTTAATAACACATTTGCTTTTAAGACATAGTTTTAAAAACTTTTTATAAGTTTATTGGTGTTTCTGTTAATGTTCATAGCGATGTTCTTTTGTATAATCACAGTAAGGTCCGAAATTATTCTCTTTAAATGCTATTTGAAGATAAAACGCCACTTTGGTCTCATTGAATAATTTTTTTCGAAGAAAACATGGGTTTGTGGCAGAAAGGAAAGCGCTTGATGTCTTCTTGTCTTTATTCTTCATAGTTGTTGAAAAAATACGATTTAAAAAAATAATTACAATTCGCTCATAGTAAAACTTACTAGCCAACATAATAAAGTTGCAACAATTTAAAAGTAATTCAAAGCGTTTTCATAATATTAGTTACCATTGGTGAAGTCTGATTGATGTAATGGAGAAGCAATATCTGAAAGCAACGCTGATAATGGATGAAACTTCGTTCTCATACTTATTGGTTACGAAAATAACTTGACTTTTGTATCAATAGATTTTATGTCACATATATTATTATATTTTATATATTAGGAATATATTTAATGTTTTTTATTTAACTATCGAAATTATAAAGAAATTGCTTTTCCTTGGTTCAACGGAAGCAGTGCCGCAGCATCAAAAGTAGAACTTTACATTTGCGCAAAAAAAGTGAGAATTTCCTTATGTGAATTACTTTATTTGTTCTTCATACACTTTTAGAAGCCACATCAGTTTTTTAAAAAAATTCTCTGTTCAACTGCATAAAGAACTTCAAAATTTGAATAAGAAATAAAAAAAAAAAGAAAGTAAAATAAAAGTGGAAGGGACTGCTTGGCTACTGATCAAAGGGGCTTGTGTTCGAACCCCCTGTTAGGTATGAATGTTTGTGTTGTGCCTCTGCTGAAGACGCCTCTGCTACAGCTTATAAACTGACAAGCTCCTGTCAGACCTCTGTGGCAAGCAGCTGCTTGAGGGGATATTCCATTAATGGAATGAAACCATTTTCCCTACATATCAACGCCTTAAAATGCATCTTGGAAATTAAATTGCAATGTAAACTTATAATAAATAAATACCACCTCAAGCAGCTGCTTCCCATAGAGGTCTGACAGGAGTCTGTCAGTTTATATGCCATAGTAGAAGGTCTGTGAGGATGGCAGGACCTCAGCAGAAAAACAACACACACATATCCATGCCTTACCCGGGGATCGAACCCAGGTCCCTTACATCAGTAGCCAAGCGTGCTGACCACGGGGCGGCTCAAAGTGTAATTTTACATCAAATTAATGTTAAATATATTTAAAAGTGCCGACTTTTATTTTTGAGTGAACATATTAGATTGGTGAATAGTGTTGAGCAGATCTCATTGCTACGTCAGTGGTAATTACTCTTTTGTTTTTTAGAATACCGTACTTAACCAGCAATTTAACTTTTCAAAACAAAATCTGACCGACATTCGTAATCGAAGTTTTGGGGAACAAAAATATCCCGAAGAATATATGCGCCATTTCTCTTTATAGACGAATCGATTCTGAATAAAGATAGAAGTTGCCGGGATAGGTAAATTTTTGCCTATAAAGTTGAATCCCTGAACTCTCCTAAGAGTATATTATTTGGTTAAGTAGAGTAATCGTTGGCTATACTAAAACATATGGTGTAGTACCAGATCGATTTTTATGAGACTATAATCATGAAGTTTTGAAATGTTTTCATGAAACTGTAGGAATAGATTTCACATAAATGTTTAATTTGTAAGCATTAAAAAGATATTATTTTTATCATCGTGGTAATGACCGATTTTGTCAATCGTAATATCTGTACTATTTCACGTAAAATACATAGTTTTCAGGTAAAATTTGTGAAAATAAATTGTGTGGTAGCGAAAAATGCTTGCTGAATCCCAAAAACCTTTTTTTAATCCAGATTCCGTTTTGAGGGCTATCTTCAGCAATACTGTTCCTTGTTGCTACATGCACTTCTAAAAGTCATTTCAGTGATTTAAATAATTCGTGGTTTCAACTGCATAACGGGGGGGGGGGAGGAATTAGCTCAGTCGGTAGCGCGCCAGGCTCGTAATTTGCAGTTCCCAGGTTAGAGTCCCAACTGGGCCAACATTGAGATTTATCTCCGCAAAACTTCCGCCCTACCCTTGGTCAGTAGGGGACATTGATGGGCTTGGAGAGGCCGCCGCCCGTCGGATAGGATATTAAACCGTGGCCCCGTGTGTACGGGAGAGCCATACCATGTGCACGTTAAAGAACATGCTGGATGGTCTTGATGGGAAGCTACCACCTGTCTCCCAACAGCTATTCCACTGGGTCCTCTCCCACTAACCTTCTCTGAGCCCTAGGGGTCTTTGTGATCTGGCCATTTAGCCCATTGTATGCAAAAATAAAGTCCTCTCAGAAGTAAAACGACCTAGCAACTTTGTTGGAACAGACATAAATTGTTCCATAGCAAGACTGTTGCGAAAATGTGTCACTCGTTGTAGGGCGGGTTGTTGTCCTTCTGAGGCCTTTTTTGTACACAATGGGCTAAATGGCCAGGTCAGAAGGACTCCGAGGACTCAGGAAAGGTTAGGGGGAGGAGACCTACTGGAATAGCTGTCAGGATACAGATGGTAGCTTCCCGTCAAGGCCATCCAGAGCATTCTTAAGCGTGCACAGGGTATGGCTCTCACGCACACAGACCCACGGCTTAACGTCTCATCCAACTGACAGAAGCCTTTCAAAGCTCATCGGTGTCCCCTACTGACGGAGGCGAGGGCGGGGAATTTTTCAGAGATAAATCTCAACACTGGCCTAGCACTCGAACATGGGAACTGCAGATTCTGGACCACTACCGACTGAACGACCCCCCCCCCCTCTCCGCATGTATTTCGAGGAGGAAAATTTTTGATTTTTCGGTCCCTTCTCATTGGTCATGGTTTTTTTAAAACTCTTTCATTTTAGCGCTGAGCGATTCATTTGTCTTATTGGGGGCGGGGGTGGCTCAGTCGGTAGCGCGCCAGGCTCGTAATCTGTAGTTCCCAGGTTCGAGTCCCAGCTGGGTCAGCGTTGAGATTTATCTCCGCAAAAATTCCCTGCCCACGGTCAGTAGGGGACACCGATGAGCTTGGAAAGGCTGCCGTCCTTCGGATGGGACGTTAAGCCGTGGGCCCGTGTACGGGAGAGCCATACCCTGTGCACGTTAAAGAACACGCTGGATGGCCTTGACGGGAGGCTACCATCTGTCTCCCAACAGCTGTTCCAGTGGGGCCCTCCCCCAACCTTCTCTGAGCCTTCGGGGTCCATGTGACCTGGCCATTTAGCCCATGGTCTGCAAAAAAGTGCCGCTCAGAGGTAAAACAACCCAACTCTGTCTTATTGTCATCGTTTAACTTTGGCCGTCTTTTATCATATTACTCCTTTTTTGTCAAATGTTTTTGACGACGTTTCACTGGATTTTTCAAAGTTAAAGTTTTACTGGATTATTTAATTTTATTACGCTAGTATTTTTATGTTTATAGTTTGTACACTTCTATTACTTTTAATGTTTTGAGCTCTTTAGTTTTATTTTTTCATTGCGTCTTTTCTGTTGTTGATCTTTATATTTTTTTCTGCTTATACTCTTCAATCTAGTTTAATGAGCCACAATCACAGCTGCTAAAAAAATCTTAACAATCAAGCAATTACACAGCTCATAAATGTAGTACAGTTAGTGTACAAAAATATTCTCCTATTAATTTAATTCATGCTTGTTATACAAAGGCTCAGTTGTATACTCTGTCCACAGAATTGCCTTTCTATCTAAGTTTACTCCGTGTTTACCATAAAGTCAACAGTTCTCTTACGGATGTTGGGCACGATACCTTAGGTAAAAGATTTTAAAGCCTTTTGTCGAGCTTTATAGGATCCTAGAGAGCGAAATCTCACTATGCATGCAGAAGAGGTAAAAGATTCACCAGGAAGTTCTTAAGCAAGGAAATCAGTCGTAAACAAGTCGCGAAAGCGAGAAACGGAAATCTGAGAACAACATGGAATCCCCTTCTCTTCATTTCCTGCTGTGCGTTGGCACATAGAAGACTACAAGCTCTCTATAGCTCTCTTACTGCTCTCAGCAGGGCTGTAGTATGTGACTGGCACAGGAAAGTGCTGCCAACCTATTGGGAAGGTAAGAAATATAAGCAGTAAAAACAAACGAGAATTGTACTTTGCGCAAGAGAAATACCATTTCCTGAAATGATACCAGGATGATATTCCTTCCTTTCCTTGATCTTACAACTCGTTGGCTACAGCACAATAAGGATCATACGAGGCCCGAAGTGCATGCTAATATATAAGGACTGCTGCTTGTATGATAGTCACTCTTAATGGAAGGTTTATAAATTCAGTGAAACTATTAGACGTCCCGTGGACTAGTGGTTAGACTGCTTGGCTACTGCATAAACGGATCTGGGTTCGATCCCCGGGTAAGACATTGATATTTGTGTTGTCTTTCTGCTGAGGTTCCGCCATCCTCACAGACCTTCTACTATAGCGTATTAAACTGACAGAGTCCTGTCAGACCTGCAGTGGGATGTGGGTCAGAGGTTTGTGGTTGTATGTTTTATGCACTCAAGACTGCAACCATTCAGATTAACTGAATCTCAGCCTGCCTGACCAAATTTCATCACTTTGTTTTTCTCTCTGTTTATAACCAAACCTACTCTACTACCAGTCTCATCAACAGCTCGAATGAAAGAGTTAATCTCATCAACATCTTTTGCCAAAAGGGCTAAATCATCAGCATAATCTAAATCAGAAATTTTCGTATTTTTTGTCAAGGTTTGTGGTCCAAAGACAACAGACCACTGTGGCAAACAGCTGCTTGAGGGAATATTTATTTATATTAAAAAACGCATTGCATGCCATTGACGGGAAGCTTTAATCATCACTGAGTTGTGAAACGGTTTTCACACCGAACACTCTTCCGGTTTTGCTGTCCTTGTGACAAGGCCATTTGGTCTGTTGCAAGAAAAAGTTCGCACTTTGCCCAATACGTCACTAAAATATTACTTTAGACACTTATATATACAGGGGTTTATCAAACTAATGGAAGCACGTATTGCTTGTGGAGAACATTTTACTAATAAGCTACAGGCCTAACTCGGGCATTCAGAACAGATGCAATTCGACGCGGAATAGACTTATACAAGTCATGCACATAGTGTAGTGGAATGTGGGACCACTCTTCCTGTAAAATATGGCCCAACTGTGCCAGTGATGCTGGAGGTGAAAAGTGTGATCTGACCTTGCGCTCCAGGTATTCTCAGATATTCCAGAGTTCAATAATATTGAAATGGCTAGGGTAGCTGCTGTACTGCATCCTCATGTTCTGCAAACTACAACTTGACACGTTTCGCACAATGCATGGGTGCATTATCCGCTTGAAACCAGGGACTGTCATTAGGGAACAATGCCCATAACATCGGGTACAGGTGGTCTCCGAGAATGGATTTGTACTTTGTAGATGTGACATGACCCTTCAGAATAACTTATGGCCCTGAGGAATGCCATGATATGGCACACAACAGTATCAGGGATCCATCTCCATGCTTCACAGTCAGAACCAAACAGTCGGGTTGGTACACTTCTACAAGTTTTCGCCAGATGTACACTCTACCAGTAGTAAGAAACAATTTGTAGCACGATTCATCAGACCAGATGAGATGTTGCTAGTCTTTAGCATCCCAGTTTTTATGTGCTTTGCACCACCTTACATGTTTTGTTGCATTGATGTTGGTAATAAGAGGTTTTTGGATTGCAGCACTGCCATAAATACCGGCACGATGAAGTTCTCGACGAACTGTTATGACGGAAACGGGATCATTCCGACTGGTGTTCAACTCTGCTGCTATTTGAGATACCGTGGTCTTGTGCTTCCATTGTACAATCCGTGTCAAGTTCGTCTATCCTTATCTGAGAACTTCGTATGGCATCTACTATTTCATGTCTGGAGTCAATGCCCTGCCCTTTTTGATAAATAGTCATAATCTTCGATACAGGTCCTCGTGTTACACCTTCTATTTCCGCCGTTCTGGTTGCTGAAGATCCTGTAAGACGCGCACCAATGATCATGCCTTTTTGGAGGTCTCCGAGATCTGACATTGTTGACAAATACACCACAACAGCTGTTTCACCTGTGCCTATGACATTGCTATGTGATAGCCGACATCGTACTTCTCCCCTTTATATACCTTACATCGCGGATGACGTCGTCACTGTGATATGCATACGGCGTATTGCGTGTACTCCAGTCGCCGTTTCCATTATTTTGATAAACCCTGTAAATTTTTTTCTGAATTCATGGCGCTTGGGAAATAAGATAGAATATCATCTTGCAAGAATAACAATCCTTTTAAAATTCTTCTGCATTATTTTGTGAATGAAAACATTTTCTAAGGTGTTTCCTTATCTCCTCCACAACTATGAAGTCTGCTTTCTGTTAGTCACTTGAAGAAATATCGTGAAATATTCATGCAACAATCCCCAGAAGTGTTTCTATAATTCAGGAACCATTTTCGCAATTAGGTTTCGTTGTTTTCTCCTCAGATAACGTAATTGTATAGCTGAAGGAGAAACTCATTTGCCTAGAATAGGCGAGTCCAAGAAGATGTGATGCTCGCTCTACATCCGGTCTCCATGGTCCGGTAAGCGAGGCGATGCAATAAGTCGCATCGCCGTAAACAACATAATTTCCACCAGAATCGGCTCATACAGCAAATGATGCTTTTGCCGAGCTCTTGAACTTGAGCTTATAGAGCTCAAATACGTTGTTTACGATGCTGTGGGATTGAAAAATATTCTTCAATTTTTATGCAAACTTTAAGTACTTTGACTATTACAACAAAAGGAGAAAACAGAAAAGTCACCAAAGTTACAGCAAAGTTTCGACACACACACAAGTAGTTTGTTCCCACTACACGGGTTCCCCACGCGCAATGCTTTCTCCCTATGACGCCACCAGCCACGCCCACTTCCGGTCACGTGATATGACGTCATAAGCTACATCCCGTATTAACATTCATAATTAACAATTAATCATTAATTAATAATTCCTCCCCCCTTATTAAAAACCCTCCTTATCAAAAGTTCCCTCCCCCTTTATGAAAAGCTCGTGGCACCATTTAGTGTATATGCTGAGTACTATTTTTAGAAAAAAAACCCGATTTTAGTCGAGATTTTTACAATTTTTGACTCCCCCTCATTAAAACCCCCCTTATCAAAATTCCTCCCCCTTTATGAAAAACCCGTGGCGCCATCTAATGTATATGCTGAGTACTATTTTTTAGAAAAACCCTCTATTTTAGTCGTAATTTTTCCAATTTTTGACTCCTCCTTTATTAAAAAAAACCCTTATTAAAAATTCCTTCCCTTTATTAAAACTCCCTTTATTAATACACACACCCCCTCATTAAAAACCCACTTATCAAAAGTTCCCTCCCCACTTTATTAAACTCTCCCTCACCAATCACAAACTCCCTTGGTTTTTATTCTCATCTGAAATTTTCCTTTTTAGTCCAACTAAGTCTAACGGAGTCCAACTAAACTTTGGGTGGCAACGATCAGAATGGCTGATGCAATGCTCAAAATAATTGCAAAACTAAACTTTCGGTGGTAACCCCTCGCAGAAAGGGTGATGCAATCCTCATAAATAATTACAAAGTCCAATCGCTCCATCGTCTCCTATTGGCTTATTATGTTTCCTGATAAAACTACGGGTCCTGATTGGTTGTCCTAGGTGGCGCTGCTTTCCCACGTTAAATAGGGGGCAACTGTTGAGTGCGTCATTGTTCACGATGCAGGCTAGCAATCCAGATGTGTGGTGTCTCTGTGAAGATGTTTACGCCATGCCTTCGCTGTTCAAAAATAAGTTTTCTGTGCACCTACGTCACTACAAGAAATATGAAAATGGGAACTCATCTACCCTACACCTGTGAAGGTTACCCTCTCCATACCTGAATGGGAGGTTTTGTGTGCCACGGTGCTTCACATAGAGAACCAAGTGAAAATCGGGCCCAATCAACAGACATGGCACATGATGCGTGGTTTACCTGTCTACATGTATCGCAACGAAGGTGGTGAATGCTGTGTCGACTTCATGAAAGAATCAACTGCTACGAGAACTCTACAGTTCCGTGTTGTGAGTCGCAGTATAACTCTGAACGCGTCACAGTAGTTCACACTGTCTATCCACGTAGACAAAGTGTTGCGTGTCGTGCATAACGTGTGTGGAACTCTCAAAGATCACCATCTCTGTACTGCTATTATAGAACATTCAGAATTAGTTCTACCCTTCCTGCTGGGTCCTGTTTTCGAGGGACCCGAGTGTGTTTATCAGCTGTTGGTGGACATTTTCCAACAAGAACTAACACATCTGATTCCGTTAGATGGACATCAACCTGCAGAAAAATACTGACCATCGTAGGGTGGTCTGGTGACTTGGACATTAGCGCCTTGGCACAAGTGTTTGTGGATACGGCCTGGAAACGAGGTCTGTTGAATTTTGTAGATTCTGGATTTGTGTGTACTCTGAAATATAATGCTATTGTCGACGATCCAGAAAATGAAATGTATAAATTAAATAAATAATTGTAACCCATAAAATGTGTCTGTCTTTTCATCCTATGTCATTTTAGTCTTGGTATGGATAGGAGAAAGAAAATGTTAGCTACTGTTGGAAGTGTAATCATAACAGTGTTAACGATAGTGGTGCTTGTATAAGAATTTGTGGCCCCTAGTAAAAATATTCCGTGTGGGGTGTCAAAAGCCTTAGGCAGTGAATACAAAATTCGCATGTGTAACTTAACAGTGAACATCAGACAGTTTATAGAAGACATCCCTACAGTTACAGGCGTTACACTTTCACTACACCAATGGCAAAACCTGGTGGGATACGACGTCTGGGTGCAGCAGAAAACAAAACTTTGGAATCCCATTATTTCGACCTTGAAAGAGGATTCGGTAGTGTAAAAAAGTTAGCTCAGAATACAGGACTGCCACTGAAACTCGTCCGAGAATGGTTAGAAAAGCAACCTGCCTACACGTTACATAAACCTGTTCGCAGAAAGTTCCCCTGTAACAAAGTTTACGTCACAGGTTTAGACGAACAATGGCAAGCAGATCTCGTAGTTGTGAAAAATCTAACTCGCTTCAATGACGGTTATCGCTACATATTAACCGTCATTGATTTGTTCTCAAGGTATGGGTAGGCGGTGCCTATAAAGACAAAAACAGGGAAAGAAATGGTGTCGGCTTTCAAAAAAATCCTTTCCAAGGGGCGATCTCCCATGAATTTAAATACGGATCAAGGTACCGAATTTACCAACAGAGTGTTCCAGAAATTCCTGAAAAAGAAAAGTATTCGGTTCTTCGTCACCGACTCTGACAAAAAAGCAGCTTTGGTGGAGAGATGGAATCGCACCTTATGCGAGAGACTGGGGAGATATTATACATGCAATAACACATACCGGTACTTGGACGTGTTGCAACGTGTTGTACGTGGATTCAATGCCACAGTTTATAGTGCACATGATATGGTTCCCAACATACCTTACACAATGAGGACACTGTCTGGGTTCGACTCTACGGCAATCCAACCAAAGTAAAAGAAAAACCAGCATTTAAAGTGGGGGACATGGTTCGACTAGCAGTCTAAAAGTACCCTTCAAGAAGGCAGGTACTCATTTGTGGACCGAAGAAATTTTTATAGTCGACAAGGTGTTACAACGTCACCACCCTGTATACGTCATATGGGATTCTGAGGGAGAAGTATTGAAGGGCACATTCTAAAAATCGGAACTACAAAAAGTGACCGAACCCGAACTTTACATTGTTGAGAAAATAATCGAGCGAAAAGGTCACAAGGCACTGGTCAAATTTCGCAGTTATCCCAAACCTTCGTGGATTCCTAAAAAATGGATAGTTTCTACCTGACCCTACTCTCCACGGCTAGTCAGAATATTTACCCAAACAATTCGCAGAGTGATTTCACGGTTCGTCTAGCACAACCCCTAAGACTAAGTGGAAAATGTAAAAGTGGGACTAGTAGAAGTTCACTTACCCATGAGCTGGTACAATGTGGATGGTTCTAATGACACGTTTCAATATTACGCTCCTGCTCCCTCTGAAGAATTTTGGAAAATCAAGCTTAAACCAGGCAAAATAACTCGAATGGAACTGTTGTCTCTCCTCTCCACTCAGCTCCCCAAAGAAATAATAGTGTCCTATAACAGTGGTTACTGGGTGTTCAAACCAAGTGAGGAATACAGTTTAATGTTCCCTAAAACGAATTTCGGCAGGCTTCTGTGTGTCGGTGAGGGAGAAGTTGACAAACCCTTCCACCAGCGATTTACTACCAAACTGTGCAATACTGCAACATTCGATATAGATGACGATTGTTATTTCTACGTGATTCCGCCGGGTAGTTTCCAAGAACGAAAGGTACCCCACGGATGATACGAAACTTCTGAATCATTACTTGATGCAATAAACCAGGTGATGCCCTACAAGTTGAGAAAAGCTTACCGTTTCAAGCAATAGGCCGATTACACCCGGATGTGATCGGCCTATTGTTATACAGACAAACTACATTTCATTAAATTTTCTCTTTCGAACCCCGGATTAGGAGACATGCTAGGAATCACTAAATTAGATGTTCCACTGAATAAAGCCATAGGTGACTACCCCATCGATATGAACAGAGGAATGTACGGTATTTATTTGCATTCAGACCTGATTGCACCTCAGTTGTTAGGTGATACTCATGGTGAACTGTTGCGTGTTGTGAATCCTGCCGTCAGAACCAGTAATAACAAAGCTATCATTGCAGTGTATCAACAACCTGATTACAACTCCCTGACAAGAAACAGTTTCGAGAGTGTGAGAATCTTCTTTCGTACAGATACAGGAGAATCTCTGCATTTTAAATTCGGTAAAGTTTTAGTCAAGTTGCTTTATGGATTCTTCTGATCATAATTTAAAAGAGGAGCTTATTAATATTTTTAAGTTGGAAATTAGGAAAGAATTCGCAGAGTTTGAAAAAAAGAATTAATCAACAAAATGTTGATATTCTTAGATCTGTTGAATTTTGTAGTAAAAAAATAGATGACTTCGTAAAGGAAAATGAATTAATTATGAATGAGCTTAAATGTCATAGGTCTGATCTTGAAGAAAATAAGGAAAATGTATTTTTATTGAAAAAACAAATTAACATATTAGAGTCTAAGATTAATGATTTAAGACAAGATGCATTAAAAAAAAATCTAGAGATTGTTGGTATACCTCAACAACCGCAGGAGAATTTGCAATTAATTGTAAATAAGATGTCTACTATATTACAAATTCCCCAGAAACAAGAGGATATAAAATTAATTAAAAGGGTTCAGTCTCGTAATGCTGACAAACCTGGTAATATTATAATAGAGTTTAAGAACGAAGACATCAGAAATAAGTGGTTAGACGGGAAAAGAAAAGGGAAGAAGTTATTTCTAAATTCGCTAAATGAAGAAATGGAAGAGAAACCATTTTACATAAATGAGCAATTAACAATAGAAAGGAAGAGATTACTCTATAAAGTCAAAGCTCTTCAAAAGGAATTTAAATATAAATATGTATGGATTAAATTGGGAAAAATATTCCTAAGGAAAAACGACGACTCAAATGCCATCAGAATTGACAATGAGTCAAACTTAATTAATATCTGATGCGCTATAAAGTTCCTTAAAATGCGTTTTTGATTTTTTGCTTTGGTTAATTTTTTTCTAGCCATAAAATGGAAGGAAAATCGGGTATTTATATTGACCTCGAAGAACTTAAATTGATCCATTCTGATTTCAAAAAAGGAATTAGTTTTATTCATTTGAATATCAGTAGTTTACGAGCGAATTTTGATGTGTTTTTGGCATTGATAGAAAGTAGTAATTGTAAACCGGATGTAATAGTCCTTTTTGAGATTTGGATACCTGACAATGAAACATCTTTATATCATATTGAGGGATACAAAGGATTTTTTAACTGTAGACATTTTAACAGATCTGGTGGAATTGTGGTTTACATCAAGCAGCATTGGTGTGCTTCCCAGTTAGATTTCGAAATGAACTCAGCCGAAGTTATTGCATTAAAAATTCAATTGAATTCGACAATGTCGGTAGTCTTATTGGCGATTTATCGTTATATTGGAGGTGGAGAAATAAATTTCATTGAAGAATTGTTTCAACATGTCGATAAACTTCCAGATCGTAATATTATTCTTACCGGAGATATAATCTTGGATATTTCAAAATCTGCAGAACATATAAATAGTTATTTAGATCTTATGACTCTATACAACTTGTCAAATTATATTACGGGGATTACGAGATCGCAATCACAAACTTGTATAGATCATTTATTCATAAGGAAAATGAGTTCTTTTTCTTGTTGCGCCTATATTGTAACTACGGACATCACAGATCATTATATGTTTTATTTCACCTTTTCTTCATCAACAATTGTCTCGGTCAAAGCTAAGGAGTCAATACAGTTAATTACTTACACAGACAAAGTGAAATTACAGCAAGGCTTCAAGGACTATAGTTGGAATCATATAAAAAATTATTATGACGTAAATGAAGCTTTTGACCATTTCTTTGAGGACTTTAAAAAATTAGCTAAAAAAGCTACAGTAAAGAGAAATGTGAATAAAAAATTAAAAAATTTAAAACCGTGGATAACCACAGAACTTGTTAAGTCAATACGGTACCGAAATCACTTACATAGATTATGGAAAAAAATAGAATTGATGCTAACTATTGCAAAAGTTACAGAAACTCCTTAAATAGCATAATATCAAAAGCTAAAATTTCATATTTTCAAGAAAAACTGGCATATGCTGGAAATAACACAAAGAAGAAATGGGATATTATAAATGAAGTAATTAATACAAATAGTAGGAAAAAAAATCAAAATCATCTGTTTGAAATGAGCTTAAATAATAAAATGATATATTTTACAGATAGTTCCACTGAAATAGTTAATGCTTTTAATGATTATTTTGTAAATATAGTTACTGAATATGAAACTGGTAATTCGGAATCAGATTTGGTAGTGCCTGAAGATCTTAAGTTAAAAGACAGAATAATCATTTCCCAGGGCAATTCAATGGGTCTGATAGCAGTTTCGTTGGAAGAATTAGACAGCATAGTAAAAAATTTGAAAAGGACTTATTCGATTGGCTGGGATGACAGAAACGTGGATAATTTTAAAGCAATATATCCATCGATACGAACAATATTGTACTACTTGTTTAATATGTCTTTATCTTCTGGTATTTTCCCAAATGCCTTAAAATGTTCAATAATAGTTCCTATTTACAAAAAAGGAAGCAAAATTCTTATAGAAAATTATCGACCTATTGCTTTACTTCCGATAATGTCAAAAATATTGGAAAAGTTATTTTTTGTCAGGTTGAACAATTTTTTTATTAAAGTTTAACATAATAGCAAAAAACCAATATGGATTTCAGCAGAAAAAAAGCACAGAAGATGCTATTTTACATTTAATAAATTCACTAACGTGGTCTCTGGATAAAGATTTTAAAGCACTCGCAATTTTTTTGGACTTATCAAAGGCTTTTGATTTGGTAAATCATGAAATATTGCTGGCTAAACTTTATAAAAGTGGAATCAGAGGTACCAGTTTTACATGGCTAAAATCCTACTTGGAAAATCGTTCACAAATCGTTAGGATAAATGATATATATAGTTCTATGAAAAATATTAATACAGGTGTACCACAAGGTTCTGTACTGGGACCTCTGCTATTTATATTATATGTAAACGATATATTTGACAAAAACTTTGAGGCAGAAATTATTTCTTATGCTGATGATATTGTTTTGTTATACAAAAGTAACACCAACGAGCAATTATACCAAATGGCAAACAGAGATATTCATCGTTTCTATCAATGGTTAATGTTGTAAATAAATTAAGTTTAAATAAGGCTAAAACATGCTATATAAAATTCCAGTTGAAGGCATCAACTGATGGTAGCAGTGACTCTGGAGTGGTTTCTCATCACAAGGACTGTTACAACATCCTAAATTGCAGTTGCGAACTTCTTACGAAGGTTGACCAAATTAACTACCTAGGAGTGATTATTGATAAAAGCCTTTCATGGAAGTATCACACTGATTATACTGTGGACAAGATAAAACCATTCATAGCAAAATTTTATACACTAAGATTCTTACTCGATAAAACAAGTTTAAAAATGTTATATTCTGCTTGTGTATATAGTCAGCTACAATATGCAATAAAAGCCTGGGGAGGAGCTGCAAAAACAAATTTAAACAGGCTGTTGATTCTGCAAAAATTTATAGTTAGAGTTATTGACCATAAAGGTCGCTTCTCCGAATCTCGTCCTATATTTAAGAAATTGGGGTTGCTGACTCTGTCTCAAATTTACATTTTAAAAGTTATTGAATATGTCCATTTCAATTTACATCTATTTCAGGTTCGACAGACATATATACCACTTAGAGACTCATCATTTAAATTGCAAATACCTCTTATATCAAAGCAAGCTACTACCCGTAATATAAACTATATTGGGCCTAAATTATACAACAGTGTTGCAGATACAATGAAGAAAATTACTTCTAAATATTTATTTAATAAATCTCTTTCTGAATGGATACTAAACAATGAATTATAGCTGTATGTAAAACCAATTTTTTGACTTCTACATCATTGATTGTTTCAATTATCAATTGTTGCCTTGTTAATTTTTTGTATTTATATTTTTGTCATAATTATACACCAGCGCTCAAGTATTCAGTTACTTTAGCTGGGTATATTTTATAAATTTTTATATTGATACATATCTATGTTGAATAAAAATTGAATTGAATTGAAAGTTACATTTCTGCCATGAGGATTAAGTTCGTTCCCCCTTCTGCAGACACCTATGTGAACACCTATGTGAGCTACTACAAGAGCCAAACAGGGCAGGGTGTGTTCAGGGGCCCTCGTTATCAGAGAGGTGACGGGCTCGGTAACGTCTTTGCCACTATTGGACGTTTCATCAGCCTTCTCGAATGACCGACGCTGTCCACCCTACGTAAGAGTGGGTTTCAGTTCGTTTCAAAGATGGCCCAGGGACAAAACTTCAAAACGGCTGCCAAAGCAGGGTTGCGTGAAGCCGGTGTAGACCTATTGCAACGTGCCAGTTCCAAGTTGCAGAGTGGAAAAGGGATAAAACGCCGTCGTCGTCATCCTAGTGTTCATAAAGTGAAGAGACTCTGCACTGTAAAGGACATGTTTTCATCATGAACATTCAGAAAATTCACGCTGATTCTGGCGACTGTGCCAATTCCGAACTGGACCTGTTTCTGGTTCCCCCCACTGTCTCTCAACTGGAAAGAGACTGTTATGTCAATTATTTACCTGTGGCGTCGCTGGAAGGTAATGCTCCACTTGAATTCATTGTGAAGGGGACAGATGATTACATTGATCTATCCCACTGCCACCTGCGCCTCATCTTGAAAATTATGAAATCCGATGGTACAGCCCCGTCAGAAGTGATTGCCCCCTACAATCATTTCTTCCACGCCCTCTTCAATCAAGTTGACGTCGTCCTCAACAATCACCTAGTGAGTGCATTTCACACCCTGTACCCCTACAGGGCGTACCTGGAGATTCTATTGAATTGCGGTACCGATGCCATGCTAAGTCAGCTTGATAAGTCAGCTTGGTCAAGGTACTCTCTGGTACCTTGACACCCCCGGTAAAATGGAACTGACCAGTCGGAAGAATGAGGGATGGCATAAGCGCAAGGGGTACGTCAAGTCAACAGATATCGAACTCATCTCGTGGATCCATGCCGACCTGTTGAATCAAGAACGTTACCTACTCAATCAAGTCAATCTGAGACTGCGTTTTTTAAGGTCCAAACCCGAATTCTGTCTCGTGACAGGTGAAGCGGACCCTTCTTGCAAAGTACAGATTTACGAAGCTGAATTTTTCGTGTGCAAAGTCAAATCCACTTCCACTGTCATCCTTGCACATGCACGCCTAGTGGGGTCAGAGAGTGCCAAGTACCCCCTGCGAAGAACTGATTTACTCATTACTTGATATTCTCCATTGCTGCAGGTCTGACGAGTGTGAACCGTGACAATTTATTTCCATGACAATTTATTTCTCTCAATTTATTCCGTGACAATTATTTTCGTGACTTTAATTTATTATCTATTATATGGATGATGTGGAAGTACTCTTCCGCTATACTTCTGGTATGTCTGGTACTGGGTATGGTGGTAAGTACCAGTCTGAATGGATCGTACGAAAAAAATCCCTTCAACTTCCAACATTTCGACTTAAACTACACCAGTCTTCACATTGAAAGTGATCAGCAGTCCTACACCCCAGACTTTACGAATGGACGTTATCTCCGATGTCACCAAGGATTATTGGAAGCTGTGGATGCCTGGAAATCCGATAGTGGTATTAACTTATCGCGAAAAGCCTATGGCGAGGGTTTTACACTGTTTGGATTCCAATTGACCCCGAGCAACGTGAATGTAATGAAGTGTTTTCTTTAATAAAGAACGGTAGTGTGAGAGTCGAATTAAAGTTTTCCAAGCCACTACCCACATCAGTCACTGTGATCCTGTATGCAGAATACCAGAATCTGCTGGAAATCCCATTGGATTGTAAAATCCTGTTTGACTACAGCTCATGAATACCTATCAGTTAGAATCCATCCTCTCGATGTTACCTACAAGTCTAGGTGTGTTCCCACGTGACAGACTACCTCATCGAATCGACCAGTCAGAAGCCTTGTTTATCCACAATATTGATCTGTCCTCCCTACCTGGAACCCACTGGATAGCTGTTTACAAGAAAGGAATGCACGTGGACCACTTAGACTGCTTGGGGACAAGTCCCCATGTCTCCATGCAAGAATACTACAGTCAGCTAGGCATGCGTCATGTGTTACATCCCTCGATGCTCGATTTGTCACGTGTTACATCCCTCGATACTCGATTTGTCACGTGTTACATCCCTCGATACTTCTGCAGGACCCCATGGGTGACACTTGCGGTGCTCACTCTGTATTTCCTAAAAGAGCAAGCAGTTCGACTCTCCCCACAGTACTGCATTGCGATTACACGTGTCGAGTAGACTTTAACGACTCTATGGTGGTACAATGGCTCTCCGAACTCCTTCAAATCCTCCTACCGAATCCTATTTCAGGGTCGAAATAATGGGATTCCAAAGTTTTGTTTTCTGCTGCACCCAGAAAAGGTCCTTCTTTTCTGCATTGTCCTTAAAAGGGCCTTTCTTCCCCCCCCCCCAAGAGATTGCTGAGAGGCAGATTCTTCTGCATCCGCTATCTCACTTTTCCGTTGTGACTGGTGTAGGGAGCCCCTTCTCTGGAGGCTAATTTCACCATATTTACAACACCTTGAACCTTGAACCTTGGGGGAGGAATTTTGATAAGGGGGATTTAATGAGGGGGGAGTCAAAAATTGGAAAAATTACGACTAAAATCGGGTTTTTTCTAAAAATAGTACTCAGCATATACACTAAATGGTGCCACGGGCTTTTCATAAAGGGGGAGGGAACTTTTGATAAGGGGGAGTCGGTTTTAATAAGGGGGAGCAATTATTAATTAATTATTAATTAATTATTAATTATGAATGTTAATAAGGGTGTGTGACTTATGATGTCATGTCACGTGACCGGAAGGGCGTGGTCGGTGACGTCATAGGGGGAAGCACTGTGCGTGGGGGTACCGTGAAGTGGGAACAAACTACTCACACACATCAGTCAACATCTACCCTCCAGCCCCCAAAAAAGTTTCCCTTTTGCAGAAGAGAGTGTAAAAGAAGAAATCTCTTATTCCCACATGGATTACATGGTATTATATAATACACGAATTTAACCTACGTGATATTATATTATTCAGCGCATGTATAAAGTAATTATAGGTATATGGTATATTGAATCCTCACCTATGTAAATAAATGCGAAGTCTTTACGTTAAAAAGATTTCGAAGCCGAAGTTTTATCCAAATTTCATTTAGCAAATGAGGGTAATTCTCCGAAAGCGGCTGAGACGACTGTTTTAACAATCTTTTAGAATATCTGCTGAGAGACATAAAAGCAATGTGAAAAGTCGTACACGACATGCAACATGCAACGAGAGAATCCGCGACCGCTTGGATTTGTTGGGGTTGCGTGCAAATCAGCGCAGGGAAAGAGATCTCACATAAATCATAGATAAATACTCCCATAGGTTGCGTGGTGGAAGTCACCGAGTTTTCAGTTGTATATAATATTATTTTATATTACATACACTGTGCTTATATTTTCAGTGTCTACATTTATTTTTTTCGGGTGGAGTGCTCCCTCTATGTCCCCCCCCCTCTTACCCTGTGGTATATAGGGATATGCTACACGGATTTTTCACATTCGCATAGAACAGTTTCTAAGTTGCCCTTAGTCCCTTTGTCCGACATTTTGAAACCGAGGTTAATGATGATTTCAACTAACAATTCTGTTTGAAATGACGCAAAACAAGGCAATGCCATCTTCTGCCATTCTGGCTGTAGGAATCTAAGATGAAGCCAGCATACCCGAACTAAAAAGGGGCTTGTCCTTGCACCTATGCAAAGCACCAAAAGTGCTGTCAACCACGGAGAAAGGAATGTATCTGGAGCCAAGTCTAGGAATCGGACACAGCGAAACATGACGCCCCAGAGAAATCCTCTGGACCCCTGCTCGATGGTTCTCACGCAAGGGCGGAAAGAGGACAGTCACATGGTTTTGGGACAATGATGATGTAGTATGAACTGGCCAGATTTTCTTCCCTTACCACCCCTCCATTTGCATCGAGAATTGCTGGGCCAATCGAACGCTGGATAGCATTCCTTTGTGTGCAAGAGAGAAAGGAGATGAGAGTGAGGAAAGGAAGCAGAACGTTTTTGGAGAGACGGCGAGCAAGATGCTTGAGAGGGAGTTTGACAGTCTAACATTAGATGAGTAAGATAGTTATAGAGTAGTAGTTTCAATGCATTTGCTGTACTTCGAAAGCAATCCACATAGTGATTTAAGTTAATACTTCTACTACAATGTCTCCACATTTCTATTTAGAGTTTTGTTAGATGAATTCATTGTGATGTGATTTGAGTTTATCCTGAAGCTGGTCATGATAACTTCTAAGCACTTTGTAAAAACCTTACATTTTTGTTTAAACCATTACCTTCCGGTTTCTATTCATATTTCTCCTTCTGCGCGAGGTTGGCCTTATGCCTTCTGCTAGATGTTTGGCAAAGATTTAATTACTGCCTAAGAGATTTTAACTTTATTTTCCTAACGGGAAACTTGCCTTGAACTACACTGGTTTCCATAAATTAAGGGTTGGGTTGTTTTACCTCTGAGCGGCAGTTTTTTGCACACCATGGGCTAAATGGCTTGGTCACAAGGACCCCGAAGGCTTAGAGAAGGTTGGGGGAGGGGACCCACTGGAACAGCTGTTGGGAGACAGATGGTAGCCTCCCGTCAAGGCCATCCAGCGTGTTCTTTAACGTGCACAGGGTATGACTCTCCCGCACACGGGATATCAAGATATTGATTTATTTGATTGAGAACTTTATCTGCAATCACATTTTTCAAAATAAAATAAAACTTATTTTAGAAGTTATAGAGCTTTGACGTTAGCCTACCATTGACTTAACAGAGGGATTCTCCTTAATTTATATGGGGGCGGGGGTTGCTCAGTCGCTAGCGCGCCAGGCTCGTAATCTGTAGTTTCCAGGTTCGAGTTCCAGCTGGGTCAGCGTTGAGATTTATCTCTGCAAAATTCCCCGCCCTGCCCACGGTCAGTAGGGGACACCGATGGGCTTGGAAAGGCCGCCGTCCGTCGGATGGGACGTTAAGCCGTGGCCCCGTGTGCGGGAGAGCCATACCCTGTGCACGTTAAAGAACACACTGGATGGCCTTGACTTGAGGCTACCATCTGTCTGCCAACAGCTGTTCCAGTGAGTCCCCTCCGCCAACCTTCTCTGAGCCTTCGGGGTCCATGTGATCTGGCCATTTAGACCATGGTGTGCAAAAAAGTGCCGCTCAGAGGTAAAACAACAACTCCAGGGCGGACTGAAACAGCTCTTATCAACTCTCCGACTGCCGACTCCTGTGGCAATTGAAGAGCTGACAAGGGTTGCTGTAGAGAGAGACGGGAACTCTCCATGCGTAATAACCCTCTTCAGCTTTCTTAACTGCGGTTGTTATCGAGGGCTTAATTACGAAACTGATGAAAACGGATTTATCTCGTTTCTAACAGTTTACAACCCCCAGTCAAGTCCCCAAATACTCGACGGCAAGGTCAACAATTTCGCATACGAGTTTCCTTTGTGCCATCCAGTACTGTTTTGAAAATTTAAGTCTCTAGGTACAATAGAACCTCTAATCGCTTTTCTATCGTTTTCAAAGTTGAATGATTGAATATTTGCATCTACCATTTTTTGGACCTCCCCTCTCCTTCTCTTGTAACTGTTCAAACACTTTACCGATTCGTCCCAAATATCTCCTCTCGGGGCTTTCTCCTTCAACCTTATGCTGCATTAAAAAAATTTAAGTTCGAGTTTAAATTTCTAAACAATTTTCTTTTTAGAAACGAATAAATTCAGAAAACATTGATCTGTTTTATTCTATTTCCTGTGGACAAGCTACGTAGCTGTGCGAGACACAGCATATATATGTTTTGTAATGTTGTGATGATTCTACATTTTTGGGAGAAGGAGGAAGTAAAAGCTTATTAAGGGACTCTGAATTTCAACAGAAAATTTGTTCCGTTAAAATTTCAAGTATGGAAAACGATTTCAAAACTTCCCTGTTCTCTTTGGTTCGCCATTTTGGATTTTTAGTTTCATTTAATTTCGACGGACTTTCTACTGATTTGTATATACTCCACAAATGATCATCAATTGGATCATTCAGTATAAAAATTATTTACTGCTGTCAATCTCGTTAATTGACGCGACCAGCGATGACAGTTTCATTATCATTAAATTAATTTCTTTTTCATTTCAATCGATAGAATCAGTATCAAAGGTATACGAAAATACATTGACGATTTTCGCTTGCTTTTTTTTGTTGCTGAAGATTCTTCATAAAAGGTAGAAAATCAATGCTCTTTCCGTTTTCTTTGCACATTTCTTTGGTACAAATGTTTTCGAAAGCTGAAAAATCAAATAAGCATCGAAACATTTACGTCAGCAAGATTGGGTAGAAGCCTATTAAAGTTTATTTATTAATAAATATATTATTATATTTGTTATAATATATCTTATATTTATAATAATATATTATAAATATATCCCATATTTATATATAGTTTATTTATTTATAAAGTTACTTTATTAAAGTTCGTTTAGCTTCTATGTTTACGAATCAGTCTGATTTAGCCAATGTTGTGTCTGTTCATTTTGTTTGACATTCTGCTATATCGCAGTTCATTTTTTTTTATTTTGTTTTTCAACCACGACAAAGTTCTTGCATTGGAATGCTGAATGGGCAAAATAAAAGTTAAAACAACAACAACAACCATTTATCCTTAGATTACAGAGGAAAAATTGTCCCCCGCCGAGAGGGTGAAATTTTTCCTCAATATTTATCTAACAAATTACTACCAGGTGTATATCAGAGAGATCCCAGTTTTTCAAAAACAGTTTATCTGTTTTGAGTCGCTCAAATATCGTGGGCAAATGTTTGTTTTTGCAGCTTATATGATTCGCGGCATTCGTTCAACATGATGATAAGGTTTAAAAACAGATAAGTAAATAAACTACATTTTAATGTTGTTTTTGATAATATGAAATTATTGTTTCCTAGAAACACCAAATATTAATACTTAAAGTAGTTTAATACGTTTGAGATTTTTTGAGCTCTGAGTCACCGAGTCCTTTGGGTCACCGGATAATGCAAATTGAACGTCTACTTCACGATGCACGAGACACTAATCGATTACCTACTTAGCAAAAGGAAGTGGCCTTATTTTGTGAGAAATGCCAGGATTAAAATGAAAAGTTATCTCAGCTTTTCAGTCATTTTATTAAGTACACATTAGAGTTGAAGCTTACGAAGTGTTTGCGAAAAGTAAAATATTTACTTTTGATAGTGAAGCTTTGGGCAAAACAACTTTAGCCCAGACTTATTACGATACTTATTACGAAGCTCTTATAGAGAGTGATAAGGAAAGTCCACAGCCAAGAGGGAATATCTCGCGAGGCTGTAATATTAAAAAATAAGAAAATGAAATTATCTCTGAAGAGGATTCTTGTCACCAGACGTCTAAGAGGAGTATGTCAGTATGGAGACCCCAAAGAGAAGATCTGTGAGGAAAAGGAGACCTCAACAGAAAGATAAGAAATATCTCTCCCATTTTTGGGGCTCGAACCCAGGTTTCTTTGATCTACAGCCACACTAACAATTCAGGACAGTCAAAATACCACCAGTCCGCTTCCCGGATTGAAATATTGAATCTCTCGGTTTCTGGCCAATTACCCTTCAAGTTTAAGCTCAGATGTTAATGATAAAGGAAGAATAATGATCAGTGCACATGGCAGAAACTTGTCACTAGTCATTATTCTTCTTTTATCATTACCGCCTGAGCTTAAATGTAATGGACAGTAACTCAGCACGATTGCATCCTTTCTGGTGATGTACATAGAAAACTGACATAACTTTTTTTTAGTATAAAATCGAGTCCTGCGAAGCTATTGAAATCTGCAAGTGGAGATATTGAAGATATTCCTGTGAAACATCTTCACGACAGCATGTGGTTCCACGACATTAGTTTTCAGCCAAGTCACTGGACTGTTTCGCGTGATTCTGAAGTTTTATTTCCATATGTTAAAAAAAAGTATAATTGAATTAATTAAATGAACTTAAATGAATTCTTATGAATGTTTTCTTCATTCATCAACTTCATCTTCACCATCTTCCCATTTTTTTCCATTGTAGAAATAATTCATTATTTTTTTTACATCTTATGAATGGATTATAAAAACATTCTTATAAAAACATTCTTATTCTTAATTACATGAATGAAAAAAAAATAATAAAAGAGCAACCAGTTTCCTGAACTTCGGCTCTGTCGCACGAGTTAATCACTTTAAGAGAAGAGAGCGTTTGTTGAGTGGAATCACTGACCACCTTTTGGAGTCAGAAAGAAATCAGCCATTAAAGTCACTGACCACCTTTTGGAGTCAAAAAGAAATTAGCTATTAAAGTCACCTTTTGGAGCCAGAAAGAAATCAGCCATTAAAGTCACTGACCACCTTTTGGAATCAGAAAGAAATCAGCCACTAAAGTCACTGCAGCTAAAGTTTTCCAAATATGCAGAGCGAATGAGTTGCCTTGCATGGAACATTGCTCAATATCTCATCTGCAGAATGTAAATATTTGAGGCCCATCGATGTATCTTTCGTTAAGAAGCAAGCTAACTGGATATAAACTTTGCTGTTATACAAATTAGATTTTGCAATTTGCCCCGAAATATTGTTGGTGAATATAACTTTTTTTTCCTTCCGCAGGTGGCAAATCATTTCCACCAATTTCTTCATCGTAAAGGATGATCGGATGCGGAATTTTATCTTAAGTAGATAGGCAGACGGCTTTGAGAGGGAGAGATGCATCACGTGAAGAGTTCGAATCAGATCTAATAGGATCTGACTGAGAAATATTGATTTGAATCAGTTGTTGAGAAATATTGATCTCATCACATAGAATATTCATCTCCCATCTGCAATGAAGTGCAATTGGCAGCAAAGAGCTTCATTAGCAATAGGAAATTAATTACCCAACGATAAGTTTGAGCAGCGGAGCGAAAACTTGAAAGGACATTCGCACCAGACTCTTCCGATGAGGTGAGGTTCGCAAAATCGCACGTCGAAAACATCAGAAGCTCGAGAAATACACAATCAAAAGCAACCTAGGTTATGGTTTTTGAAAGTTCTGAAAAAATGCACGCGCGCTTCTTAGTAGGATATCAACGCGTACCGATTGTATCGAAGTTTTCTCCTTTTCTGCTGAATTAATTTCAATACAGGGTGGGCAAAAGAAAAGAAACCTGAATAAAAGAAACACAAAACAGTGATTTAAAACAAAAACGTAATTTTAATGTTCTAAATGAAAAAATTAATATTGAAGTACGAAATACTCAATGTGCTAATTCTCATTCCTTAAAGCATAATCTATGTGATCAATAACACTGTTCATCATATCACTGTACTAGTGTTGAAACCGGGAAACCGGGTTTCAACCGGTTTTTAAAATTTCCCCAAAAATCGAAAATCGAAAGCAAAAAATCGATTTTTTGATTGATTTTTTATTTGACTACAGTAATGTTGAATTTTTTTATATATTTTTTATAGAAAGAGAGAGAGAAGGAGAAAGGGAAAAAAAATGAAAAATGAACACATTTCAAGGTCATTCAAATAATGAACGAACGCAGACATGAAATTTTTTTTTCGTGACTACGTGAACAAGTCACCATTTTATGAAATATTTTGCAATGGTAATAGTTTTATATTTTAAATCATCATCATCATCATCCTCAAGCAGCCATGGACTACGGAGGTCCAACCTGACCGTGCAATTTAGTTCTCCAAACAAGTCTGTCCTGAGCTACATCTGCTGCATCTGGCCACTGCACACCAATTCTAACAAGGTCCTGTTTGACATTGTCTGCCCACCGCATCCTAGGTCTCCCCCTCTTTCTGAGGCCTTAGGTACACTATTCATAACCCTATTCCTAATCTATAATTATCCATATGGGCAATATGGCCAAACCAATGGAGTCTCTCTCTGCACATTATGCTGCTTAAAGGAGGTTGCAGACTCCTTTGCCTAACCTCATCATTAGTTACAAAATTGAACCACCTAATGCCAAGATATTGCGTAAGCATCTAGAATCAAAAGCATGTAGTTTCCTGTTATCTTGTTTACAAAGCGTACACGTTTCACTACCATAACTAACACTAGAAAGAACCAAACTGTTATACAGTCTCATTTTAGTCTTTATGTGTATAAGCCTATTTATCCACACTCTCAATAGATTCTTAAAAGTCCTGGCAGCAATCCCTATTCGTTTGTTAATCTCATGCCGCACATCACCAGTATCTGTTACGTAGCTCCCAAGATAATTAAACTGAGACACCTGCTCAAGACTGTAACCATTCAGATTAACTGAATCACAGTCTGCCTGACTAATTTTCATCATTTTAGTTTTCTCCCTGTTTATAACCAAACCTACTCTACTACCAGTCTCATCAACAGCTCGAATGAAAGAGTAAATCAGAAATTTTCGTATCTCCAGTCCATTTAAGGCCAAATTCTTTCCCTTGAAGTGAATTTCGCATAACATAATCATTAACCAAGCTAAAGAGAAAAGGAGACAAAATGCACCCTTGTCGAACACCAGAAGTAATGCTAAACCAATTGCTACAAGCCTTACCAACTCTCACACACGACTCAGTGTTATTATAGAGAGCTTTCATTATGTTAACTAACTTGTCTGGTATACCATATGATTTTACAATCAACCACAAATTATGACGATCAACAGAGTCGAAAGCCTTTTTGAAATCAACAAAGCTAGCAACCAAAGGTTTCTGAAACTTTAAACATTTCTCAAGAATCTGCCTAAGTGAAAATATCTGATCCACACATCCCCTACCACTTCTGAATCCACATTGCTCATCACGCAATTGCCTGTCAACCAGATTCTTAATTCTATTAAGCACAATCATGGAAAGAACTTTACCTGGAACAGAGAGTAGGCTGATACCCTCTATAGTTATCACAAGAACTGCGATCACCTTTTTTAAAAATAGGGATAACAACAGCTCTGGTATAAAATCCTTAGGAACCATGCCTTTATCGTAAAAGATATTCAGAATTTCAGTCATCCAAGTGATGACTGTGACACGAGAAGTGTCACTTCGCATGTCACAGGATGTAAAAAAACATATTCTCCCATGCCTTCTTCTCCCCCTCAAAAGAAAGGAAAATATGTGAAGGATTGTTCTACTCTATCTTTCGAGTGAAAGGGCCAAATGTTAAAAATTTGCATCTCAAAGGAAAGCTTGTGACGTCGCGAGTGTTGAGGGAAATAAAATATCCTCCCTAGAGAAAGTAAAATAGGAAATTCTGTCTTCTGTCTTCCGAACATGAGGGCCTACAATTACGAGTTAGATGTTAAATGAGAACTTATAAGAAGACCGTCGTAGGCGACTAAGAATAATGTCCCCCTCCACCGTTCTCCCACCCAAAAAAAGAGAACGGAAATTTCTCGTAGGTGGGCCTTAACGAGTTATATCTCAAATAATAGGTAGTGATATCTACAGTGTCGTAGGCTACCCCAAAACACGACCCCTCTCCCTTCCAAAGGAAAAGGAAGGAAAAATGTGGTTGATATTTATGAGTCATATATCAAATGAAAGTTTCTGAAGGTAGATGTTTTTAGTGTCAAAGAAAAAAGTTAAAAAATACTCATCTTCCTAATATGCACCCTAAAGAGCAGAAAATAAACCTAAAGCATATCGATGGTGCACTTAGTCACTAAATTCGTATTCACTCCAAAGAAAGATAGGACGCTGATTTACTTACTCAACAAGATTGTCGCTCCCTATCTTCCTTTGAAGTGAATGCGAATTCAGTGACTGATTTCACCATCGATATGCATTAGTTTTATATTTTACTTTTTAGGGCAAACATGGGAAGAAGAGGAGTATTCTCGAAATTTTACATTTATATTGAAGAAATTTCTTGAAGACTACTGAAACGGCGGGGGAAAAGGTTATACCGAAACAACTTTCCGGTTCATTCGAAATTCCGATTCTATTTCCCCTCTCCTAGCCTTTATTTCTTTTTTGGATCGAGGCCTGGAAAAAATAGCTCATCTGCGTCGCACAACAATACAACTAAATTAAATATAGTGCAGATTCGTCTTGTGAAACGGAATCGTATTATTTTTTATCTCCCCACTCGCGTTGAGTGGCTTTCAAGGAGTTACCTAGAGAGACAAGCTCTTGCAAATAAAGAAATGTTTGGTACGCCTCGAGACAACCCTTTCCTGTCCCAATGCGGTTCCGAGCTGATGCTTCCTTCGCCTGTTGACCCACGACTGACGTCAGAGTCACGCGCTTGTGTGTATCTTCTCTGTTGTTGTACGTGGCTGAGGAGATGTCAGCAAATTGTTGCCAATCTCCGCGATGAGATTAACACCTCCCACGGCACCTGGTGGCCGGGCTGAATAACGCTGAAAGCGAGGCGACTGTAGGCGATCCTTGCATCCAGCAGTTCTGCCATTTCCGATTTGGGTTGGGTTGTTTTACCTCTGAATGGCACTTTTTTGCACACCATGGGCTAAATGGCCAGGTCACATGGACCCCGAAGGCTCAGAGAAGGTTGGGGGAGGGGACCCACTGGAACAGCTGTTGGGAGACAGATGGTAACCTCCCGTCAAGGCCATCCAGCGTGTTCTTTAACGTGCACAGGGTATGGCTCTCCCACACACGGGGCCACGGCTTAACGTCCCATCCGACGGACGGCGGCCTTTCCAAGCCCATCGGTGTCCCCTACTGACCGTGGGCAGGGCGGGGAATTTTGCGGAGATAAATCTCAATGCTGACCCAGCTGGGACTCGAACCTGGGAACTACAGATTACGAGCCTGGCACGCTACCGACTGAGCCACCCCCGCCCCTGCCATTTCCGAAGTTTGCGACGAAGTAGGCGCTGTACTTTAACCAGAGTGTGAGAATCCTTTTACAATTGATGTCTTGCATTAATGTATTGCTTTTCCGTTTTATTACATTACTCAGAATTGTTTCAGGAATGTATTCTGAAGAAGAAATGTCAGAAGTAATGTGGAAGGAAAGCGATTTTATAGGTTGGGTTGTTTCATATCCGAGTGCATGCAGGAAAGTGGGAAAGAATTGTAAATCTCAATGCTTGTGGAGTGGGGGTTCGATTCTCCAAAGATCTCAGATAACAGTCTGCGTTGCAACCCGTTGTCGGTATTGCGAAACATAAATGAGTCATTGTAGTCACTCATTGTGCTTTCAAGAACAGCGTAAATTCCTTGAACGGTTAATGGAAACGGAAAGCCACAAGAGGAAGAAATTGGAAAGTGACGCAGAAACGAAAGCAATGAGAAAATCTTAGGCCATCACAACCACCACAGAGAAAGACATTACCTGAGTGGTTTAGCGTTATTAGCATGTTAAATCATAAACATTATCAACAAAGGAGGTGACCTCATATCTAACTGGATTGCATGAGCTGTAAAGTTAGTACTAAGGAGAAATAATTGGTCATCCTCAAAAAGACCTATCTTCATTGCGATATCGGTATTGTCGCCAGTCGTGACTGATTATTCGGTGGGATATTCGACATTAATATCTACTGTACAGTGTTATCTTCGAACTCCTCGACCCCAATGTCTTATATTAGGATTTTAGAAACTTCTCTTTATTAGTCTTGTAGATTTCAAAAAGACTTTTGACTTTGTTTGTCTGTTTGTATGCATACATAATGTATGTATGTATGTATGTATGTATGTATGTATGTATGTATGTATGTATGTATGTATGTATGTACGTAGGTAGGTAGGTAGGTAGGTAGGTAGGTAGGTAGGTATGTATGTATGTATGCAAATCCTCATACAGCCATGAGCTACGGAAGTTCTACCAGACTGTGCAATTTTGTTCTCCAGTCATATTTGCCTGAGCTGCGGATGCTGCATTTGGCCACTGTAGGCGAATTCTAACAAGTTCCTGTTTGACTTTGTTTCCAATCGCATCCTAGGTCTCCCCCCTTTCCTTATGCCTTTAGGCACATTGTTCATAACCCTATTCGCCAATCTACGGCTTTATATTCGAGCAACATGGCCAAACCAACGCAGTCTCTGCAGAAAATGCTGCTTAAAGGAGGTCGATGACTCCATCTTCTAACCTCATCATTAGTTACAAAATTGAACCACCTAATTCCCAAGATACTACGTAAGCATCTAGAATCAAAAGCATCAAGTTTCTTGTTATCCTGCTTACAAAGGGTCATGTTTCGCTACCATAACTAACCTTAGAAAGAACCAAACTGTTTATACAGCCTAATTTTAGTCTTTAGGTGAAAACACCTATTTTTTCACCCTCTCCATAAAATCTGTTCTATTCATCTCATACAGCACATCACCAATATCTGTTACATAGCTCCCAAGATAATTAAACTGAGACACTTGCTCAAGAATGCAACATTCAGATTAATTGAACCACAACCTGCCTGACCATTTTCATCACTTTAGTACTCACCTACTCAGTCTCATCAAACAGTCTGCCAGTCTCATCAACAGCCCTAATGAAAGAATTCATCTCATCAATATCATTATAAAGCAAGGCAAATCATCTGCATAATCTAAATCAGAAAGTCTGAAATCTCTGGACCATTTGAGGCCAAACTTTTTTCCTTGGAAATAATTCCTCATATCATAATCAGTAACCACACTAAAAAGAAAAGGAGACAAAATCCACCCTTGTCTAACTAAACTAGCAATGCTAAACCAATGTCTATAAACTTTACAACTCTCACACACAACTCAGCATTATAGAGAGCTTTCATTATGCTACCAACATGTCAAATATTATATATGATTAACGGTCAACCACAAATTACGACGATTAAGAGAGTCAAAAGCATTTTTGAAATCTATAAAGCTAGTAACCACATGTTTCTGAAACTCTAAACATTTCTCAAGAATCTTCCTAAGTGAAAATATTTGATCTAGACATCCCTACCATTCCTGAATCCACACTGTTAATCACGCAGTTGTCCATCAACTGATGGTCAACTGAAGGTCTTTTAAATGGCAGTTACACATACACTAGAAGTTGAGTTATGTACCTGTCCCTGGTGATGATTCACATAACAGGAAAGGCCTACTGTCTGATGTTAGACTCCGCTTTCTCTTGGTGCAGGCTATTATTCTCTTTCAAAAGAGATTTTTTTGTTCTGGAAGAGAACGGAAGGGGTGGTTGCCAGATTAGTGAGGCCTACTGATCTGGTCATCTAAGGCCTCTCTTTCTTCTCTGCTCTGCAGAAGAGGGTCAACTTTACAGGGTCCTTACCATTTATACCCTACTAGACTGGTTTAATTCTTTGAGCGTGATTGTGGATCCTGAATATGCTGCACTGGTGAGACTCTGCTGAGGGAAAATCTGCCGCTGCGTTTTCTGTTTGCCTGTGGGTTTCCAGCCCTAAGTGAACAGAGACGCATCCTGTGTTCGGTGGATAATCCTGATCAGAGGCCATGGCATATACTTGAATCCTTGAACTAGTTGGGCATTGCCAATCCTACACTGGAATAATGTGTAACAGGAAAGTCAGTCTTTATTAAGATTCTGATTCTTGAAAAGTTTCACTTCAAAAGGTGGAGCCTGCAGTTTCTACCAGCATTACTGGCCTCAGCCTTTAGTAGTGGCGATTCTGGTCTTTGATCCATGCGTATGGTTAGGGGACTGTTTTATGTGTGTATTATGCAGGTACATACGTACATGCTAACACCCATCCACACAACACACACACCTATGCATGTACGTGCATACAATATATGTACATATGTATACTCTATATACATACATACCTGATATAGAGCCGTAGCGGTTGTTGTGGTATAATAATAATTACGACTTTGATGCAGTTCTCTATGTTAAATCATGGCTGAGACAGGTGCATCATTTTGCTAGTGAGAGTCGCCTGAAACAAAAATCACATGAACAGTTTCTAAAAATCAACAAATGATTTGGAAATTATTAGAATGATTTGATGAACGATTTGCGCTACAACTTATATCACTTGGAAAGCTGTTTCATAATATATATAGTTTAGTTTATTTAGAAAATAAAAAAGGGAAATTTCTAGTATGTACATTCCTTTACACATGCACGCTCGTACATATTTTTTAATTTTTGCTTTTATATTAATTTATATTTTAAATTTATATATTAATTTAGATTACCGTAAAAGGTTTGAATGGTTTTAAATGGCTTTGAATATCACCTCTGTACGTATTTATCTATGTAAAACAGAATTTGATTGAGCATCGATGTATATAACAAAATTTGATGTTCTCTATTTCAAAATTTCGCAATGAGATAAATGATTTAGTTTTATATCCTGGTTTTCTCAAGTAAAGGATTTTATTATAATTTGTAAATTGAAGCTGAAGCTTTTTTTTTACTTAGATCACGAATCTGATTTTCAATTCCATTCAATTGAATTATGAATCCAATGCTGAAGCTATATTCAATTCACATTTCTGTCTTTTCTTTGGGGTTTTTTGCACGACTGATTAGTTTACAGATTGCGCACTGACACGGAGATTAGCTCTCAGATTTATTTTCGCACTTATCAGGGTTAAAAATGGTTACTCATTGAATATCATTTCTTAGCTGCTTCAAATTGTGCCAATTAAAAAAAATGTTAATTTGTTTAACCATTTTGGAATAATGTATAGCGATCAAGCCACTTTAATATTTAAAGTAGTACCTAAAATTACCTCTACATTGGCTTTATTGTAACTCCCTGACATGGAACAAAATAATAATAATAATAATCAAAGTGCCAAAATTATGTTATTTGAGAATCTAATTTACTAATATCGAAATTTATTTTTTTACAATGACTGTAACTGATTTTGTGGTTGTATATAAATAGAGTTGTTTTGAGAAAAATACATTTGTGATAAAAGTGAAAACGAACGAAGCTTATTAAATACTTTTCCTCCATCGTTTTAGATTAGCTTCGTCTACAAGTGCATGAAGACATATTACTGCTTCCCTTTGTCTCTCATAAAGACAGAAATGTAACAAGCTGAGGAAACAAGTCCAAGGTGACCTACACTTGTCGCGATAACTTTGGACATCATTTATTGGCTTCAGCGACTTGCTCTGATGCTAACTGGAAGCGTTGCCTTCAAGGAACGAGAAGAACAGAAATTGAGGTCAGCTTGTATTCAGGCAATGACGGACAATGTGTTCGCCAAAGGCCCTTTCATCGAAGGCTTCACCACGCACATTCAGTTATTTATTCACAATAATAAGCGGAAAGATAAAAACGATATTTGATAAGATTCTTATGTGAGTACCAAATATCGAGTCTATAATGCTCGTCCAACTCAGGATGAAAGATGGAAGTGTACAGTCGCTCAAAAAAGTATCTGAACACTATGGTTGATTACAAAATTCAGAAAAAATATCTGGCAACGATTTTTTTAGAAATTAGTGATCTGGCAACCTTCGTGTCACGTGACACGAAGGTTGCCAGATCACTAATTTCTAATTTCTAATTTCAAAATGTTGCTTCTTTTAATTAATAAATCACTTAATTCAATAAATCACTAATTTCAAAATGTTGCTTCTTTTTCCAATGCTTTTTACCCATTTCTCTTTCAACACTCTGGATCCCAGCTCATAATAAATCAGTTTTTATTTTTTTTGTTTATTTTTGGTTGGAATGCGATTTACAGATTGCATGTCAACATATTTCTCTTCTATTTCTAACAGATCGGCAATTTTATTCACAATTTCTTCGACATTTTCTATCGGCTTTTCAGCTACTCCTATGTAATGAACTTTTTTTCGTTTCTGCGAAATCTGCTCGAGATCATTAATTCTGATCTCCAACTCTTTCACATTTTTATTCGAAACACTTTTTTTCTTGGACAAGTTTTCTTGATTTTTCTTCTGTAATCTCTTTTACTTGAACTAACAATTCCTTCATCATTTGAGCAAAATCATCGATTTTATCAAAACAATAGAAATTGCACTATATTAGGATCTCAACGTGATGGTGTACAATAAAAACTGCTTTTTTTTCTGAGCAAAAAATATTATAATGCAACAGTTATTCTAAACAAATGATAGTAATAAACCGTTTTATTTAATAAACTAAGTAGTTTAAATACTGATTATTGACAATTGACATCTCTGAGTTCATGCATTTTTTATTCGAATGATAGATGTCATATTTATGCTTTATTGTAAATGTAAAACGTGTTATATTATGGTACTGTGATTGAGAAATCAAGAATCACCTACGAAGGGATTGATTTCTTGACTGTTACCATGTGTGATTTCGAATCAAAAGTGATTTGCATCCCCTACCAATATCCGTTCCTCGGATGGTATGTTAAGCCGTGGTTCCATATGCACGAAATCCATGCATACTTATATGCACAAAAGCCGTGTGTACGTTAAAGAACACACTGGATGAACTTCATGGAAGGTTTCCATCTATTTCCTAATAGTTATACATTGGATCCCCTTCTCCTAACCTTCACTGAGCCCTTGGGGTCCTTGTGACCTGGATGTTTAACCCATTTTGTCTAAAAAGGTAACACTCAGAGGTAAAGCAAATCAACCTATGAACATAATTTCATACCCTAATATATCGTCTGTTATCAACATACTTTCATCTACACCTTATGTAGATGCGAAAAATTAGAAAAAAAAACATTTTCCGCTCTACAACACTTACGAACAATATTTAGTGCAAACTCCATAGCTCTGAGACTCATTACCTCTTGTCTCGCGTAACGTGAGAAAAGAGTGATCGATAAGCCTGTAAAGGCCACTGTCCGATAAATGAATCGCTACGCCTTGTTCTTGTGGTAGGAAAAACCTTCCCATATTCACGTTATTCACTTTAAAAAGATATTGAGAAGTATAGATAGCTGACTTCCAGGGGACGGCCAAGAATCTTCCAGTGGATCCGTTTTCCCAAACTTACTCTGACGTTTGAAATTCCACAAGACCTGTACCTCAAAATAGCGCAGCTCAGATAGAGAACAACCTTCACGGTAAAAAGTAGAAAAAACGTATAAACAATATAACTAGCACGAATAATCCGCAGCACGCCTGACTCGTAACTTGCAATCCTCAAATTCGTTTTCCCAATATGCTTGCGTGGACATCCCCCCCCCCCAAATCTGTCCTCGGTGAGAATAGAAAAATATTCTTGGTGAGAAAGAAGCCACCGATGGACTTGGAATAGGCCCACTGCCATCGGGAGGGGATATTAAGCAATGGCGCCGTGTGCAGGAGAGTCTTTGCCCTGTGCACGTTAAAGAACACGTTGGAAGTCCTTGAAGAGAGCCTTCATTTGTCTCCTAACAGCTGTCCAGTGGATCCCTTTTCCTTACTCAGCTTTAAGCCTTTCGGACCTTTCTTATCTGGCCATTTAGACTACTGCATGTACAAAAGTGCCACTTAGCAATAAAACAGTCAGACCCTTGAGAGAACAGAGCTTACGAAGATCCAATAAGACCGAAAAAAAAAACTGCTTTTCCTTCCAAATCAATGTTCTGAAATTTAAATCGTTTTAATATACGAGTATGAATTATTTAATTCGTTATAATCTTTTTTTTATATTATTCCTATTATATTTAAAAAAAGATGAACATAATAGGCAATAACGCTACTTATTATTTTATCGTATTTAAAGAAATGCTATAAGGATCAATTGGCGAATTAAACTGTTCCAAATTTAAAAAAAAAGAAATACTTGGCATATAAAGAGCGAAGCTCGGATTCTCCAAAACAGCGAACTTCCTTTTTCTACCACAGGAAGTGACGCTAGCAATTTGATTGAGCTTCCGGTGAAGACTCTTCTCGTGAGGAGATTCTCGGGATGTGACCATTCCTCATCCTGCCTCATATCCCCAATCAATAGGATGGTGCGAAGGCGCTTCTTTCTCTCGCATCTGTTGCCTCCCGCCCTTCCTCGCGATCGATACTTCCGTTGAAACCGTTTTGAATTTCAAATGTCTTCCCTAACATTAGTGACAGTTCGAAGAGGAGTTTGCTTTTTTTTTTCTTATATCCTTTTTGGCTGTTTTTATCAATAACGACAGAAACCACCGAAGAAGCATTTTTTTTTTTGCGTGTCACCTTTCCCGATGGCAGTCTTCAATGCTTCGCTTTAATGCGTCGTTTAGAAAGGAAAAGAGAGGGAAAATGTCGCCAAATTGTGGAAAGATGAAATCCGATAAGCGGCTACCGAAATTTTTCTCGACAGGTCATTTGAGGAAGAAACTATCTTTATTTTCAGCTCAGGTGACTGAGGGCAGAGGATGTCAGCGGGGGAAAAAAAAGGAAAAAACAAAGCTCCCGTGTAGAATCATCGCATTCTGATATTCCTGAAATGTTAAAAAAACTAATTTCAAAATTCTGTTATGTTCTACAGATTTGATAAAGACATGCAGATGATCTGTTGGATTTCGGACAGTTTTTAGAAATGCTGTTGAAAAAACATCTATATCTATTAACAGATTGTTAACATTAACTCTTGCATCTCCAAGACCTTTCGACCTTTACCAAAGTAGGAGAAGGGATGTTTTTATTCCAAAAGAAATAAAAAATACCCCCTCAAGCAGCTGCTTGCCACAGAGGTGTGACAGGAGCCTGTCAGTTAATATGCCATAGTAGAAAGTCTGTGAGGATGGCAGGACCTCAGCAGAAAAACAACACAAACGTCCATGCCTTATCCGGGGCTCGAACCCAGGTCCTTTAGATCAGTAGACAAACTATTCGTAAAATTAATTTCTTGCAAAAAAAAAGGAATGAATTATCGTAAAATGCAATGACTTAGACACTATTAGTGGAAAATATAACACTATTTCCAAATAGGCAAATTACCTGTCTCACAAAAGTTCATGTGACAATTTCTTTCTGCCAACTAACTAATAATAAAGAAAAATGAATTTCTTTTTGCCAACTAAATCTGCCAACCAACTAATAATAAAGAAAAATGAATTTCTTTCTGCCAACTAAATCTGCCAACTAACTAATAATAAAGAAAAATGAATTTCTTTCTGCCAACTAAATCTGCCAACTAACTAACAATAAAGAAAAATGAATTTCTTTTTGCCAACTAAATCTGCCAACTAACTAACAGTAAAGAAAAACGAATTTCTTTCTGCCAACTAACTAATAATAAAGAAAAATGAATTTCTTTCTGCCAACTAACTAATAATAAAGAAAAATGAATTTCTTTCTGCCAACTAACTAATAATAAAGAAAAATGAATTTCTTTCTGCCAACTAACTAATAATAAAGAAAAATGAATTTCTTTCTGCCAACTAAATCTGCCAACTAACTAATAATAAAGAAAAATGAATTTCTTTCTGCCAACTAAATCTGCCAACTAACTAACAATAAAGAAAAACGAATTTCTTTCTGCCAACTAAATCTGCCAACTAATTAATAATAAAGAAAAATGAATTTCTTTCTGCCAACTAAATCTGCCAACTAACTAATAATAAAGAAAAATGAATTTCTTTCTGCCAACTTAAATTTAAAGACATGGAAGAAAAAAATTTTGATTTGTTTTCTCCTCATTTGTATTGTTTCGTAAAATATCCATGTCCTAATTTTAATTTAATCGGACCTTGAGTACCATGGTTTTGAGTTAATCCGAATCAGGTATAGGAGTTTCATACAGTATGCTCAGTGGTTCAATTTATGTGGCATTTTGCTTCACATTTTTTCCAGCAGACAACGCATCCCAGATCAAAATCTCACTCAATCAGTTCCAGCACCCACAGTATCAGTATCTCGTCTCCTCACATATTTCATATTGTTTTGAGTTAATTTAACTCCTCATGAAGTGTGGTAATAACATCGAAGGAATTTGTGATGTTGTGTTTAAAACGGAGCATAAATCTATTACATTGGCTGGTAAAACAGAAATTTCTAATAAGTTAAAAAGTGTCAATCGCGCTGCGTTGCTTGCCGGCTAATACAATCTAAATTGATCGACTTTGCGCACTATTTAATAAACAGGAGAAAAGCTCCTTTAAAACAACATTTAACAGGAATTCACCAGAGAGAAGGTTGAGCAGCTTGTTAAGGGGACAAGGAAGAAGAAAAAAAAGACTGCATTATTGTGTTCCTAGATAAGGGTTACTTGAGCGAAGAAATCGTTAATCTCGAACTCATCGTGGCCAAGAGTCAAAAATTTAAGATGGACTTCGAACAGTTCCTTTCGTATTAAAAGGGGCTCTAGAAGGAACTGACAAAGAGAGAATCATTTTTTTCTTACGAACTTAAGATTGACTCTTTAGCGACTACCAGAATCCCTTATGAAGAGCCATATGACCTAAGAGATGTCTAATGAATCTCCATCAGATGAATTCATTTGTAATGTTATCTGCCGCTATGCCAGCCGAAAATTGATAACAGTAAAAACGATGCGTTTTACCGAAAACTTTACGATTTACGGAGAGGAGACATTACTTTCATGCTGAGTGACTTCAATGTCAGAGTTGATGCTGCCTCTGATATTTCAGCAGGAATGACAGGTTCCTTTGACATTGGCAGTTGCAACAGCAATGGGAAACGTCTACAGTAACTAAATTGTTTGAGAATAGCTAGCATTACGAACACCAAGACATACACTGCTGAAAGTGGAAATCGCAATACCAAGAAGAAATGGAAGTAGAGTTATGTAAATCGCAGGAGGCAATCGGCCATCGGAGATATGCAAATGATCAAAGTTCCTCAGCGAATGGAAACGTGGCACCCAACCGAGCAGTGGATAAATACCGGGCACCCACGAGCTCGTATCATAACACGACCAACAGTGAGGTTGGAGAGCATGCCGAGAAAATATTCGGAATACGCCTTGGAGACGCTGGCTGGATCTTTATGCACAATTGAGTCCTTCTCAGAGAGAGAATCGTCAATATGAGAGAGCTCGGATTCGAACTTCGAACGATCGCCACATGCATGGGGCTTAATGCGAGTATAGTGCAATGCTGTGTCTCATGCTGTGTTCATAGAGCACCAAATGACACGAAGGAAAGGTGTGGTACCAGCAGGTGCACACCACAGGACATGAAGATTGCATGCTCCATAGAAGGGCCATTCGTGATCTTTTCACCACAGCGACTGTGCTGCACAACGATTTGCAGACCTGGTACCCATAACCAAACTCAGACCCGATATCTGCAACAACAGATTATGGTACCGAACTACGGTACCGTAATACGTACAAAAACCATTTTCTTTCTTACACAAACCATTTGACAACGTTTGCAGGAATGAGGGCGAGGAGTCTAGTCCAGATCTGCTGTTGCAGCGACATCACCGGTGTCTCCACTTGTGTTGACCGAGGCAAATTTGGACTATGGAAAGGAGGAGAATGTTGCTCACACACGAGTCCCAATTCTGTTTCGGCATGTCAGACCGCCGTTTGTCCGCATGGTGCCGTTTGTACCACAGTGGGAGCATGTTTCTGGTGTGCTAATGGTGAGACATAACACCGATGATATCGGTAATCCTGTGGCAAGACACTTCCTTACCACCACGCCTGGACTGATTCTGCAGCAGAATCACACCACTCCCCACATTATGCGTGCAAAGATGGGCAGTCTCCCATGGCTGTGATACTCCCCAAACTTGTCGCCCATTGAGCATATGTGGGCATGCATATGAGCCTTCCCCAGCGCCCTCCGGCAACGAACCTGGTACAGTTGCGTGCCCAGTTGAATGCTGTTTGGAACGCCATACCTCAGGACACCATTAATCATCTATTGATTTAAAACTGAAAAGTCTACAGGCTTGTATAACCGCCTGAGGTGGTTCTACTATGTACTGATAAAACTGCAATAAACGAATGTACTTTGCGTTCTGATGTTCCGTTTTTTGATAATTTGCACATCGAGCCTCATAGCTTCCGACCTGTCGGTTTCGGGCGAATACATCACTTCCTTCGGGGTGTTGCGATTTTCACTATGAGGAGTGTATTTATAAAAATACATGGGTTTCACTTGATGGGTTTTATAGGAAAAATATTATTTGTTAAATAACTGGTAAGCTAATTATTTGTAAATGGATAATCTCTGCTGGAACATCACGCAATATAGGGGAACCGAGTCTTTTTTAAAGGACTGAGATAACCTGAGAGCTCTCTTGTCCTGGTTTCTCATATAACATAAAACACTTAAACAGGAACATGCCCTTTAGTAGTCAGGTACGCTAACTATTAGCTTATACCTGGTCTAGTAGTTAGCGTACGTGACTACTAATGAAAATTAACTCGTTAAAAGTCTGTAGCAACTGAAGTTTAAAAAATTGTCTACGGTTAAAACGATAACCTTTATCACTGAAGTTCTGAAAGATACGAGTATAGCCAAAGGTTATGTACCATAATAACAATCGTGGTTTTCTTACTACTGAAGTTGAAGAGAAATGGAACCACTTTAAACAGGCTTTTCTTGAAACTAACAGTAGTGATTTTGATAAAATGGAGCATAACAGAAAAATGATTTGTATGATCTGACAATGCAGCTATTTCTGCTACAATAATATAGAGAGGAAAATTGAATTAGTATCATAGAAGCCTTAACATGCAGCGTTACAAGGAGTTGAACATCGGAATACTTAGACGGTTGTTCAAGCATCTTATCCATCAACGTTTTAGTGTAAGCAAAAATTATCCACATCTTTTTTTGCTAATAAATGTTCAGGGGATCAGTTGAAAGTTGATAGGAACTTCTGGTGTGATTGCCTGGCTGAAAAAATTGTTATATGTTTTTTAGACAACAGAGAAATCACGAGGTTTACATTGAGAACAATGATACGTCTCGATATTTCACAGTGTGGCTGTAAACACAAAATGTTTTATTAATTTCAAAAAAGATTTTGAGTTGGATAGGTATTAATGAATTATTAAGTTTCATATTTTCTAAATCCTTAGGTAGTTTTAATTTCCATTGTTAGAAAGCACTCAATATGGAAAAGGTAAAGCTTTAAACGAATATTATAAACGATCTATTAATGCTGAAAATCTGAAACTTTTGTGGCAGAGTGTGATAAGCAAGGGATTTATATTGGCAGCAATGATTCGGTCCTTTTCTCACACAGAGATTGGGACACGAGACTTTTTCATGCTAACGGATAAACGAGAAATTCTTTTTATGATGTATAAGTAGTCATAAAATATTGTGATTTGCATTTTCTCTATCGTTCCACATATTAATCGTTAATTCGAATTATCATTGTGAAAAGGCGCAAAATTCAGAAAACGAAAAACTTCATTCTGTTTGAAAACGAATTCTATATTCACCGGATACTATATGTAACCAAAGGTTTCTGAAATTCTAAACATTTCTCAAGAATCTGCCTAAGTGAAAATATCTGTGATCCACACATCCCCTACCACTTCTGAATCCACATTCCTCATGACGCAATTGACTGTCAACCAGATTCTTAATTCTATTAAGCACAATCGTGCAAAGAACTTTACCTGGAACAGAGAGTAGGCTGATACCCCTATAGTTATCACAAGAATTGCGATCACCTTTCTTGAAAATAGCGATAACAATAGCTCTGGTAAAATCCTTAGGAACCATGTCTTTATCATAAAAGATATTCAAAATTTCAGTCATCAAAGTTGTAACCGAAACATTCCCAGCTCTAAGAATTTCCGTAGTAATTTCATCTACCCCTGGGGATTTATGAAATTCAAGTTTAGAAATAGCCAAAATAATTTCAGATTGTGTTATAGGGCGAACATTAAAGCCACCAATGCATCTATTATCATTGCAAACAATGGGAGTAAAACTAATTACATTGTTTAGAACATCACTGAAATTCTCAGCCCACCTAGCCATGACAGAATCCTCACCTTCTATAACCTTACCTTGTTTATCCTTCAATCCCTGTACACCTGTTCGTTTTCTACCACACAAAACATTAACTTTCTGATACAGCTCTCTGCTGTTGTGATGTCTAACTGCTTCCTTGGCTTTGTCAGCCAAGCCATCAAGCCTTTGGTTGCTACCTTTGTTGATTTCAAAAAGGCTTTCGACTCTGTTGATCGTCATAATTTGTGGTTAATTGTAAGATCATATACTATTTTTATGTGCACGTACGTCGTTACAAGAAATATGAAAATGGTGAACTCAACTATCCTACACCTGTGGGGGTCAACCTCCCAATACCTAAAGGGGAGGCTTTGTCTGCCACAGTCCCCCACATAGAGGACCAAGTGAAAATCGGTCCCGATCAATGCCTGGTTTACTCGTCTACATGTTGCGTAACGAAGTTGGCGAACGTTGTGTCGAGTTCATCAAAGAATCAGCTGACCAAAGAACTCTACAGTTTCGAGTTGTGAGTCGCAGTATAACTCTGAATGCGTTGCAGTGGTTTACACTGGCTATCCACGTAGATGAAGTGATGCGGGTTGTGCGAAACGTGTGTGGAATTCCCAAAGATCACCATCTCCGCAGGGCCATTACATAACATTGCGAATCAGTTCGACCTTTCCTGTTGGGACCTGTTTTCGGCGGCCCTGCGTGTGTACATCAGCTGCTGGTGAATATTTTTCAGCAAAAACTAATACATCTGATCCCGTTAGATGGACTACAACCCGAAGAAAAAATACAGGCCATCATTGAATGGTCTGGTGACCTGGACATTAACACCTTAGCACAAGTGTTTGTGGATACAGCCTGGAAACAAGGTCTGTTGAATTTTGTAGATTTTGGATTTGTGTGTACTCTAAAATATAATACTATTGTCGACGAGGCAAAAAATGAAATGTATAAATTAAATAAATAATTTTAACCTATATGATGTGTCTGTCTTTTCATCCCGTTTCATTTTAGTCTTGGTACGGATAGGAGAAAGAAGGTGTTAGCTAGTGTTGGAAGCGTAAACATAACAGTGTTAACGATAGTGGTGCTTGTATTAGAACTTGTGGCCCCTAGTAAAAATATTCAGTGTGGGGTGTCAAAAGCCTTAGGCAGTGAATACAATATTCGCGTGTGTAACTTAACAGTGAAGATCAGACAGTTTATAGGAGACATTCCTACAGATACCGGTGTTACACTTTCGTTACACCAATGGCAAAACCTGGTGGGATACGACGTCTGGGTGAAGCAGAAAACAAAGATTTGGAATCCCATTATTTCGACCCTGAAAGAGGATTCGGTAGTGTAAAAAAGTTAGCTCTGAATACGGGACTGACACTCAAACTCGTCCGAGAGTGGTTAGAAAAGCAACCTGCCTACACGTTACATAAACCTGTTCGCAGAAAGTTCCCCTGTAACAAAGTTTACGGCACAGTTTTAGACGAACATTGGCAAGCCGATCTCGTAGTTGTAAAAAATCTAACTCACTTCAATGAGGTTATCGCCACATATTAACCGTCATTGATGTGTTCTCGAGGTATGGGTGGGCTGTACCTATGAAGACAAAATCAGGGAAAGAAATGGTGATGGCTTTCAAAAAAATCCTTTCCAAGGGGCGATCTCCCATGAATTTAAATACGGATCAAGGTACCGAATTTACAAACAGAGTGTTACAGAAATTCCTGAAAAAGAAAGGTATTCGGTTCTTCATCACCTACTCTGACAAAAAAGCAGCTTTGGTGGAGAGATGGAATCGCACTCTACGCGAGAGACTGGGGAGATATTATACACGCAATAACACCTACTGGTACTTGGATGTGCTGCAACGTGTTGTATGGGGATACAATGCCGCAGTTCATAGTGCACACTATATGGCTCCCAAGGACGTGACTTTACACAATGAGGACATTGTCTGAGTTCGACTCTACCGCAATCCAACGAAACTAAAAGAAAAACCAGCATTTAAAGTGGGGGACAGGGTTCGACTAGCCAGTCTAAAAGTACCTTCAAGAAGGCAGGTACGCATTTGTGGACCGAAGAAATTTTTGTAGTCGACAAGGTGTTACAACGTCACCACCCTGTATATGTCATACGGGATTCCGAGGGAGAAGTGTTGAAGGGCACATTCTATAAATCGGAACTACAAAAAGTGACCGAACCCGAACTTTACACTGTTGAGAAAATAATCGAGCGAAAAGGTCAAATTTCGCGGTTATTCCAAACCTTCGTGGATTCCTAAAAAAATGGATAGTTTCTACCTGACCCTACCCTTGACGGCTAGTCAGAATATTTACCAAACAATTTGCAGAGTGATTTCACGGTTCATCTAGCACAACCCCTAAGACTAAATGGAAAATGTGAAAGTGGGACTAGCAGAAGTTCACTTACCCGTGAGCTGGTACAATGTGGATGGTTCTAATGACACGTATGAATATTATGCTCCTGCTTTCTTTGAAGAATACTGGAAAATCAAGCTTAAACCGGGCAAAATAACTCGAATGGAACTGTTGTCTCTCCTCTCCACTCAGCTCCCCAAAGAAATAATAGTTTCCTATAACAGTGGCTACTGGGTGTTCAAACCAAGTGAGGGATATAGTTTGATGTTCCCTAAAACAAATTTCAGCAGGCCTCTGTGTTTCGGCGAGGGAGAAGTTGACAAACCCTTCCACCAGCGATTTATTACCAAACTGTGCAATACTGCAACATTCGATATAGATGACGATTGTTATTTCTACGTGATTCCTCCAGGTAGTTTCCATGAACGAAAGGTACCCCACGGACGATACGAAACTGCTTAATCATTATTTGATGCGATGAACCAGGTGATGCCCTACAAGTTGAGAAAAGCTTTCCGTTTCAAGCAACAGGCCGATCACAAATGTTGATGGGTTGGGTTGGGTTGTTTTACCTCTGAGCGGCACTTTTTTTGCACACCATGGGCTAAATGGCCAGGTCACATGGACCCTGAAGGCTCAGAGAAGGTTGGGGGAGGGGACCCACTGGAACAGCTGTTGGGAGACAGATGGTAGCCTCCCGTCAAGGCCATCCAGCGTGTTCTTTAACGTGCACAGGGTATGGCTCTCCCGAACACGGGGCCACGGCTTAACGTCCCATCCGACGGACGGCGGCCTTTCCAAGCCCGTCGGTGTCCCCTACTGACCATGGGCAGGGCGGGGAATTTTGCGGAGACAAATGTTGATGGATGCAGACAAACTACATTTCATTAAATTTCCTCATTCGAACCCAGGATTAGGAGACATGCTAGGAATCACTAAATTAGATTTTCCATTGAATAAAGACACTGGTGACTACCCCATCGATATGAACAGAGGAATGTACGGTATTTATTTGCATTCAGACCTGATTGCACCTCAGTTATTAGGTGATACTCATGGTGAACTGTTGCGTGTTGTGAATCCTGCTGTCAGAACCAGTAATAACGAAGCCATCGTTGCAGTGTATCAACAACCTGATTCCTACCCCCTGGGAAGAAACAGTTTCGAGAGTGTGAGAATCTTCCTTTGTACTGAGACAGGAGAACTTCTGCATTTTGAATTCGGTAAAGTTTTAGTCAAGTTATATTTCTGCCATGAGGGTTAAATTCGTTTCCCCTTCTGCAGACACCTATGTGAGCTACTACAAGAGCCAAACGGGGCAGGTTGTTTTCAGGGACCCTCATTATCAGAGAGGTGATGGGCTCGGTAGCATCTTTGCCACTATTGGACGTTTCATCAGCCCTCGTACGACTGGCGCTGTCCACCCTACATATAATAATACCACCCTACATACTATAAGGGTGGGGTACGGTTCGTTTCAGAGATGGCCCATGGGCAAAACTTCAAAACGGCCGCCAAACAGGGCTGCGTGAAGCCAGTGTAGACCTATTGCAACGTGCCAGTTCCAAGTTGCAGGGTGGAAAAGGGATAAAACGCCGCCGTCATCATCCTAGTGTTCATAAAGCGAAGAGACTGTACTGTGAAGGACGTGTTTTCATCATGAGCATTCAGAAAATTCACGCTGATTCTGGTGACTGTACCAATTCCGATTTTGGACCTGTTTCTGGTTCCCCCTACGATCTCTCAACTGGAAAGAGGTTGCTATGTCAATTATTTACCTGTGGCTTTGCTGGAAGGTAATGGCTCCACTTGAATTCTTCGTGAAGGGGACAGACGATTACATTGATCTATTCCGCTGTCACCTGCGCCTTGTCTTGAAAATTGTGAAATCCGACGGTACACTCCCGTCGGAAGTGATCACCCCCTGCAACCATTTCTTCCACGCCCTCTTCAGTCAAGTAGATGTCTTCCTCAACGATCACCTAGTGAGTGCTTCTCACACTCTGTACCCCTACAGGGCGTTCCTGGAGACTCTATTGAATTACGGTACTGATGCCACACAAAGTCAGCTCGGTACATCACTCTGGTACACACCCCTGGTAAAATCGAACTGACCAGTCGAAAGAACGAGGGATGGCATCAATGCAAGGGGTACGTCAAGTCAACAGGTATCGAACTCATCTCGTGGATCCATGCTGACCTGTTCAATCAAGAACGTTACCTACTCAATCAGGTCGATCTGAGACTGCGTTTGTTAAGGTCCAAGCCCGAATTCTGGCTCGTGACAGGTGAAGTGGACCCCTCTTACAAAGTACAGATTCACGAAGCTGAATTTTTCGTGCGCAGAGTCAAACCCACTTCCAGTGTCATCCTTGCACATGCATGTGTACTGGGCTCAGAGAGTGCCAAGTACCCCCTGCGAAGAACTGATTTACGTATGTTCTCCATCGCTGCAGGTCTGACGAGTGTGAACCGTGACAATTTATTTCTTGGCCAACTTTCGGTATGTCTGGTACTGGGTATGGTGGAAAGTACAAGTCTGAATGGATCGTACGAAAAAAAATCCCTTCAACTTCCAACATTTCGACTTAAACTACATCAGCCATCACATGGACAGTGATCAGCAGTCCTACACCCCAGACTTTATGAATGGACGTTATCTCAGATGTTACCAAGGATTATTGGAAGCTGTGGATGCATGGAAATCCGATAGTGGTATTAACTTATCGCGAAAAGCCTATGGCGAGGGTTTTACACTGTTTGGATTCCAATTGACCCCCGAGCAACGTGAATGTAATGAAGTGTTTTCTTTAATAAAGAACGGTAGTGTGAGAGTCGAATTAAAGTTTGCGAAGCCACTACCCACATCAGTCACTGAGATCCTGTATGCAGAATACCAGAATCTGCTGGAAATCCCACTGGATCGTAAAATCCTGTTTGACTACAGCTCATGAATACCTATCAGTTAGAATTCATCCTCTCGATGTTACCTATAAGTCTAGGTGTGTTCCCACGTGACAGACTACCACGCAGAATCGACCGGTCAGAAGCCTTGTTTATCTACAATACCGATCCGTCGTCCATGCCTGGAACCCACTGGATAGCAGTTTGCAAGAAATCAATGCACTTGGATCATTTTGACCCCCTGGGGACGAGTCCCGATGTCTCCATGCAGGAATACTACAGTCGACTAGGTATACGTCACGTCTTACGTCCCTTGATACCTCTGCAGGACCCCATGGGTGACACTTGCAGTGCTCACTGTCTGTATTTCCTGTTTAAAAGAGCAAGCGGTTCGACTCTTCCCACAGTACTGCATCGGGATAACACGTGTCGAGTAGACTTTAACGACTGTATGGTGGTACGATGGCTCTCCGAACTCCTTCAAATATTATAATTGCTGCTCCTTCACAGTGTGGAAAGACGACGTTCACTCTGAAACTCATCAAAGAAGCCACTCAGATGTTCGAACCCCAGCCCCAACGTGTCGTTTACTGCTACTGTGAGTGGCAACCTGCTTTTGAACCCTTTAAGAAAACTGTGGAATTTTACGAAGGACTACTTGTAGATTTGGAATTTGACCCCTTGAGACCTACTCTTCTGGTGCTGGACGACTTGATGGAACAGTCTGTGGCCAGCGAATGCATATCTCAATTGTTTATTCGTGGTGGTCATCATAAAAATATCACGATTGTCCTGATCTTGCAAAATCTGTTTTTAACGGAAGACATTCGAGGACTATATCACTCAATGCTCACTATATGTTTTTATTTCGCCACTGTCGGGATGCTTCACAAATAACGCATCTGGCAAGACAAGTATTTCCACATCAATCCAAACATCTGACCGATGCTTATAGACTAGCTACACAACCTCCCGGTGGATATTTGTGCGTGAACCTTCATTCCAGAACGTTTAATACTGAAAGGTTCCGTGCCAAGATCCACCTTTCTGAAGAACCTGAGATACTCTACATCCCAAATGAAAGTTAGATCTCAAGGTCCTTTCCTTCAGTGTTTACCAAAACTTGGTGGAAAGCAACGTGCAGCTCTGTTGAAGCACATCTCTGACCCTCAGATATACGCTCTATGTGAAGTGTGTACTAATTTCTTAAAAGGGAATGTACCTGTCTCCCATCGAGTATTAAAGAATTTACGAAGTCACAAGATGGTCATAAGAAGTCTAGCATTCACGTGCATCTGTCCGTCACAAGAAACGTCTCCTGCAAAAGGGGTCGGGATTTCTACATCCTCTTCTTACGCCGGCCTTACCATTGTTGGGATCCCTATTTCGAAAATGATTTCAGTGAAGGCTGTTCAAAGGCGAAACATACGAAAAAAAGTGCGTGATTTAGACACGGAGATGAAGAAAATACTTGAATCTGATGTTGATGATAAAACTGAAAAGTACCTGGCAGTATTGAAAAATTACCTGTTATTTAACCGACAATTGGAAACTCCCCACGAAGTAAAGGTCAGCATCCCCCACGAAGTAAAGGTCAACATTCCCAGACAACCCATAGCAGAGACTTTTGGCCACCCTCCAAAAGACATTAGCGATTTTGTTCCCGTCCGACGTAAGAAAAGGAAATTTGAATGGGCTTCATATTGAAGATATCTGTTTGAAGATTTCTGTAAAAAACAATGTATTTCCAAGACTTGTGTACTTGAAGACTTGTGTTAAAAACTGTGTATTAAAATTCAGTATTAAAAATGTAAAACAATGTATTAAAAGATATCCAATAAAAGAAATTAAAACTGATAAACGCTTCTTGTTCATTCAGTGAATTAGTTTTTTTACAGCAGCACTAGATGTGCAGCCGTCCCATGGCCGAGTGGTTAGCGCACTAGGCTACTGATCTAAGGGACCGGGTTCGAGCCCCGGGTAAGGCATGGATGTGTGTGTCGTTTTTCTGCTGAGGTCCTGCCATCCTCACAGACCTTCTACTTTGGCATATAAACTGACAGGCTCCTGTCAGACCTCTGTGGCAAGCAGCTGCTTGAGGGGGTATTTATTTTTTTATTTACTAGATGTGCTAGTGCAGACGAGCAGAGAGCAGCGCCGACTTCCGCTGACAGCTCAAAAACCGGAAGCACAATAGGGGGCGCTAGTGTATGCAGTGAGCGCACAGGGGAACCAATCAATGCGTTGCTGCGGAGCGACTTAGGGAGCATCGCCTCATTGAGTTTCTGTAGCGTGGATGACGGAGATAACGCCATCGCACTGCGTTTGATGGGTAGACGATCCCTAAGTCATGCTGCGCCACTGACAATACTCCAGATCACCTGTTGAAAAAGTTGTTTCTTGCTTTTATCCCTCCCTCATAGTGTTTTCCAGTGTTAGGAAATAAAGAGACTGTTTTTTTTAAACCTTTTTTATTAAACATATCAACATTTATAAAACAGACAGTGGTGATAATTCATATGACAATTTCAAATCCATTGCTGAAAAGCAGTATAGAAACACAATTTAGCAGGTTTCAAAGCCAATGATGTTGCTAATTCAAAAAAAAGTATAAAAATACACATATAAAATCCGTATAAAAAATACAGATTTCGAAAGCTGCTGACGACTCCGTGTGTTTTTAGGGACATTACGAATGTTGAAATAATAAGTTAAAGTCCGTTAAGGACATCGAAATAATAAGTTAAGGTTCACTAGGAACATTGAAATAATAAGTTAAGGTCCGCTAAGGACACTGAAATAATAAGTTAAGGTTCACTAGGAACATTGAAATAAAAAGTTAAGGTCCGCTAAGGACACTGAAATAATAAGTTAAGGTTCACTAGGAACATTGAAATAATAAGTTAAGGTCCGTTAAGGACATTGAAATAACAAGTTAAGGTTCACTAGGAACATTGAAATAATAATAAATAAAGCTCCACTGTGTACAATGAAATAATAATAAATAAAGCTCCACTGTGTACAATGAATAACAATAAATAAAGCTCCACTATGTACAATGAAATAATAATAAATAAAGCTCCACTATGTACAATGAAATAATAATACAGCACCACTATGTACAATGAAATTACTCATCCATGAGTTGAATAAGGCTATCCAATCCCAGGTCATTGTACCCGTAGGGTACAGTAACAGTCGAACCCGAGCTGAGATAGCGCTTATCAAGGTTGGCCTTAAACCTTTTTACCATGGGTTTGTTCGTAAGTGACCCATCCACTTTATTACGAACTAAGCTGAAGGGGACATCAAAGGTCTCGTTGGAGGGGGACTGTTCTAATACCATAGATTTCGGAAGTTCAAAATGATACTTTTCACGGTTTTTCTTTGTGAGAGTTATGCCTTTGGCACGCAGAATTTCGTCGCCGTTACTGAGACGAAGGGCATAGTTTTTAGCTCCGGTGCTGACATAATCTGTGATATGAACATCTGGGCCGTGCTTTGACGTTATTTCGTCGACGAGACCTCCAAGAAATGGGTTTTGTGCAGGTGTGTAGGTGTCGGTAGGAGACGTAGAATAAATCACCGAATCCGTGTCTGAATACAGGGCACGAGCTCCTAATTTTGACAGAAGCTCATACAGTTTAAGTCGGGCGTGACTCGTCACCATTACAGCGAGAATCAAGTTTCCACGGGTGTTTGGAGGAGTGGCAGACTCTGCAGGCTTGTGTGTGACTAACACTGCCTGATCATTGATGACAGCGATGTCAGTAACAACTAATGAGGCATCCGTCAAGAGCTCCATGTACTTGACAGGACAGCTCACGATAGTTGTCTGGGTTCGACTCATGTTCTGCGCATGTTTTCCCCATGACGAATTAAGCGAGACATTGGAAAGAGTACGCTTAAGGCTATTTTTTTCAACTTCTGAGGGGAGGATCCGAACCCCCTCTGCCTGGAAGAAGGCCTCACAAAAGGCTTCCTTTTGCTCCTTGGTCTGCACGTCAGGGGGGAAACCCGGAGTAACGCTGCTTCAACCCCAGAAAAGTATCTATGTACCCTGCATAGACACCTCCCTTTTTTGTTGCAGGATCGTACTGCAGAATGATCTTAAAATGCCACACGTCGTGGAATATGAGAAGCTTGTATCCAGTGCGCATAGCTGAGTAAATTTCAAACGTTGGCCAGGAACCGGTCAACGCGCGCTGGTTCACACTGTGCTGGCAAGGGGGTGCCAGTTGACCATCTGCACAGGTTCTGCAAAGGGGGAAATGTAGCTTCCCATTACACCTGTAAGGCAGTACAGGGATAAACAGGTCGTCAGGTGCTAACAATGTGGCGTGTGCAATGCCAAAATAGTGGTCGAGGTCCGTGGCGAAATCGGAGGTGATTCGAACCGGGTGACCTTTACCGAAAGGAGCCTTCTTGCAAACATAAGGGTACAAGCTGTTGTAATCAACAAAATTAAGGCTACATCCTCGGTCAGCCGATGCAAAGATGAAAACACCTCTATGCGCCCTCCGTAGAGGTAATCTCGGGCCTCTATATGCCTAATAGGCTCGATGGATTTATAAATTAATGCGAGGGGTTGGTTTTTGCACATTAACTAATCGAATTCGTGCTCCCACATGATTTTGCACGTATACCCATTCATCAGCAGTTTCAAGGCCTCAAGACGATCCATGGTTCGTGTATTTAACAAACCAAATGTTTTCTCGTACGCTGATCTATTTTTTAGGGTTGAAACATTTCAAGCAATGATCAAAGTAACACCCTAAAAATTTGTAAAAACAATGGGTACAGTGGCACACGCCGTCCAGTTTGTATTGGCGAATTTTATATTCACCTCCGGATGATCGTGCAGTCTGAATTTCAATATTGTCCTTGAAAGCCTCATACTCCAACCACGCGAGAGCTTTCAAGGACTGTCGGTCATTACTTGCAGAATACCCCTGGGTGGGCCACACACCAAGGGTATTGTTCTGCAAAAACTTCCCACGGAAAATGCGTAAGCAAGCGCTGGCAATAGTGAGGTCACGTGCGAAGGGGTCTACTCCTGTGAGATTTAAAAATTCCTGACAGAAAGGTTGGGTGCCTCGCCGCAACAGTTCTGTATTTGCTTTGCAGTAATACAGAAGCTGTTGTTGAAAGTCCCAGGGTTCAAGGCTTGCTGTGGCATACCACTGGTCGAACGCTGACAGATTCCCAGGCTCTATGTCTTCGGGCTGGAAAAAAAGGAGACCTGGAATGGATCCAACATACTGTAGATTTTCCTCCTTCACGAATTTAAAGGGGAAAAAACCTTTCACCATCTCCAAGTTGAAGGTCTTTGTAAAGGAGCGAAGAGGAGCCTGAATAAAGGATAATGTGTCGATAAACCTTATTTCAAGGCCAGGTAAAAAGATACCTAAAATCTTAGATCCATCGAACAAAAGATCCGGTTTTAAAAATTTTCTGTACAGGTAACTAATGATAAACATGCTATCAAAGCCTTTCAGATTGTGTGCTAGTACTGTGACGTCCTTGAATCGTTGAACCCCGGGTCATTCTTCGGCCAGAAGCCAGTCCATAAAGGTGTCCGTTTCCGGGAATGAGGCGTAAACCCACTCGTCATCCACTTGGTACGTGACCACACACACCTACGTATAGGTTTCAAAGATCCATCGGCACACTGCACTGTCTCTACGTTGAAGTAAAGATAGGATTGACCGATAGGGTCAATTTTGCAGGGCTCGACGAATTTTAGAGTATTAACCTTGCAAACATGCTTTTTCTGGGGATCGTGAATGCTGATGAACTTAACACAGCGATGCCGCGTCTGACATGCTTTCACCAGGTGCGACTGGAAGTATTCAGCCCTGCGCAAATACACGCGCCACACCGTGCAGAGCAACAACTCCCCCGTATGAAGCACATCGGTTGACAGGCACCTGTTGCAGGTCCTCTTGCAAACGTGGCCCCGTGTATTTAAACCCTTTCAACACTTGTGACAGAATTGCTTAACTCCGAAAAATCCCGACGGTTTAGTTATAACATCGTAATGTCCCTTATTAAATAACAGATAAAGGTTATCCTCACCTTCAGGACCGATGAAAATGGGGAGAAAGGCATCGTCAGCAGAATATACCACAATCCGGAACTGCCCGGCAAGATGTGTTTGGAAGAGTCGTACTTCATCTAGACCACAGGGAATGATGGGGATCCCTGCATCCAGATGGAGTTTAAGTGCTTCCGTCTGCTGTACAGGGTAATGATGATCTCGGATTTTATCGTAGTGGTTGAGTAGACCTTTGTTTTTTAAGCAGAGCTCTCGTGCGACGACGAGAGCTCTAGCAAGACAGATTACGTCATTGTTCACAATTCTTAAGACCGCTTTCTTATTAATTAATGACTTGATGTCTTGATGTCAGCTAGGGAACGTGTCTCACAAATGACTGGATTTCGGCTAGGGAACGCATCTCAGGAGCTGTGTGACCACTGCCTTGGCGCTCGATGTTGGCACAGACGAAATCGAACTCCAGCTTGCCGTGGCTTCCAAGAGATTCATTAGATTGAATCACACGCTCCAACGCCGTCATGAAATGTTCCGCTGTCAGTTCATTTCGGCGGATCAGGGTTAAGTTCACCGGATTCTTCAGGTCAGATGACCGAAAACACAGGCGAACATGGCTGAAATCATCTGTGGGTACTACAGCTTCGAGCATTTCCACATGCATGTTATGTAGCACCAGAAGGAAATTGTGAGCTTCAACACTGACCATTCCCCCGAGGCGCATGCTTGTGGATACGAACTGTGTCTTAAACTTCTTCGAATTAAAACTCCTCATATTGTTGATGGTGTAGTGAGGCACGGTTGAAGAATTCACACTGGGAACAGAGAATACAGATGTGATGTCATGAGCGCTGGTGGTCTGGCATGTGATCCATCTAATGGACTCGCAGGAACGTAGGAGCGTGCACCAGTCTGCCCAGCGATGACAGAGAATGCAGATGTGACGTCACCAGCACTAGAAGAACCCGGAAGTGATCCATCTAACGGGCTCGCAGAAATGTAGGGGCGTGCCTGCCCAGTGGCGGATGCAGCACGGCGAGTGGTTAAGGAGAGTTTTTTCGACTTTTGAAAAGCTTTTCCTCCTTGTTGGAGACGCACACACTTGGATGTTGTAATCTCAGGTGACGCAGGACGTTTGGTAACGTCGTCCAAAACTCGTACCGAGGCAAGAAGATCTTCAAAGCAGTGGGCTACGTCCTTTCTCTCAGCAGCCATCTCGGTAGCGTATGCAAATTCTCTAATACATTGAGAATCTCTCTCAACGGTAGACTGGGAACAGAAAACAAAACTTTCTGACAGCAGATGATAGCCAGTTGCACTGAATGACTTAGTGAGTGAGGGTGCTGCGTTTATATACAGGCAAATGTTATCTGATAAATGACCTTTGATACGTCTTTAGACATGATCAAGGTCACCAATAACTGATAACACCCTCGTGATATGTAAACACCGGAATTCTATTTTTAATGAAGGAAATTAAAGTGACCTTGTCACATCCTGCTTGTTGCGAAATACAATCACACGATTTGATGAAAGGTCGAACTCGCAAAATACGGGTGAAAGAATTGCAACACCCTCGTTGCCATTCAAAAAAAAAGTTTCATTGGACTTAAAAAAATTTCAGATGAGGATAGAAGTTAAAAAATTTTAATTACACAGGACTTAACCATCCGTGTAAAACGTGACCCGTGGTGTGGAACAATTTAAGGTCACCAGACCATATGACACTTAATGACGAATAAGTTTTTAAAACAGATTGTTTTTTTTTATTAAATTTTTTACTCAATGGCATTTTCTGCGGGAAAACAGTTACTGCAGGATAGTCCTTGAAAGGGGGGGGTGAAACTGTTAATGAGGGGGACGGAACTTTTGATAAGAGTTTTAATTAATGTAGGGTTTTTAAGAAAGGAGGACTTTTTATGATTAACGAGTTTATCAAAGGGACAGTAAAACCATCAGTAAAACGTGGTCCCCTTGTGATTCAATGTTTAATATTTTTTAATAATGCAGGACTTAACCATCCGTCAATAAAACGTGGTCTGGTGCCAAACACTTGTTCTAAAGCGGGACTTTTAGGTCATCCATACAGGTCACCATATTACCCTTTTTACATAATGATGAATAAGTTTTTAAATCAGATTTTTGTTATTAATTTTTTACTCGACGGCATTTTCTGAGGTACAGTCTTTTAAAACAGTTACTGTAGAATAGTCCTTCTTCTAGTAAAAATGCGACAACCAACAATCACGGAGTTAAAAGAAATAAGTGTTACTGAAACGGACTTAAAATACGACTGTTATAAAAATACGTATATTAATGTGAAAGGACTATCAGGGTTCATTATAAGAAATACGTAGGTTATAAACGAAGATTTTGCAGAGAAAAGTTAGTTATAAAGAATACGAAGGCTGTAAAAAAGTACTAGGTTAATACATGAAATATAAAACTTAAGATGTAATAAAGAGATACGTAATTTATACCCCGTTTGAGACATATGTAAGCTGCATCATCAAGAAACAAGGCATAGTTGAGTGTGATAACGCTCTAGATATCGACAGCGAGATCAAATCATGCTGTAGGAAGGAATTTTTTTTAAATACAGGGGACGTACTAAGGTTATAGGTTACCATATTACCCCTTTTTACATAATGACGAATAAGTTTTTAAGATTTTCTTATTAATTTTTTTTGCCCATTGGTATTTTCTGTGGGACAGTCTTTTAAAACTGTAGATCTGTCCTTCTTCTAGTCACGGAGTTCATTGTAAGAAATACGCTGAAAAAAGCTAGTTATAAACAATACGAAGGTTGTAAAAAAACGTAGGATAATAAAAAACCTAGGTAAATATCTGAAATATAAAGCTCAAGCTGTAATAAAGAGATACATGATTTATCTGATAAAGAGGGGGAGACCTAGGATGTGGTTGGCAGATAATGTCAAACAGTTTATACCCCGTTTGAGACACATCTAAGCCACATCACCAAGTAACAAGGCACAGCTGAGCACGATTTTTAAACAAGGCACAGCTGAGCAGTTTATACCCCGTTTGAGACACATCTAAGCCACATCACCAAGTAACAAGGCACAGCTGAGCACGATAACGCTCCAACTATCGACACTGAGGTAGCAAGATCAAATCAGGCTGTCGGAAGGAATTTTTTTAAATACAGGAGATGTACTAAAAATAGTATGGATGTTGGATGATGTATGGATGTTGGATGCTCAAAAACTGATTTGCGATGGATCGGGGGTCTTTAAAGAGGGGAGGGTTTAAAATATAGGTGGGTCAACCAGGGGAAATCAAGACTATTCGGGAAGGGGGCTTAAAATATAGGTCAACCAGGGGGCCTTTAGAGAGAGGGCTTAAAATATAGGTGAACCAGGGAGTCTTTAGAGAGAGGGCTTAAAATATAGGTGGGGAAATCAAGAAAATCGAGACTATTCGAGAAGGGAGCATGGTCGGTTGCGACATAGGAATCTAAGGCAACATGGACGATTGCGACATAGGGGTCAAAGTCCGAGCGATTGCGACATATCACACGACCGGGTGGTGGTGATGTCATAGGAGTCAAAGTTCAATCTGAGAAGGCAACATGGACAGTTGCGACATAGGGGTCAAAGTCCAGGGTGTTGCGACATAGGGGTCAAAGTCCAAAGCGGTGACGTCATAGGGGGAAAGCACTGTGGGGATCACCAAAGTGGGAACAAACTACTCAGGTGTCACAGTTTAATTTTCATGGGAGCTATGTAACAGATAATGGTGATGTTGGCAAGATTAACAGACGAATAGGGATTGCTGCCGGGACTTTTAAGAATCTATGGAGAGGGTGAAGAAATAGGCTTATAACCTAAAGACTAAAATTAGACTGTATAATAGTTTGGTTCTTTCTAGGGTGGTTTCTTTCTAGTTATGATAGTGAAACTAGGACACTTTGTAAACAAGATAACAGGAAACTAGATGCGTTTGATTCTAGATGCTTACGCAGCATCTTGGGCATTAGGTGGTTAAACTTTGTAACTAATGATGAGGTTAGGCAAAGGAGTTTGCAACCTCCTTTAAGCAGCATATTTTGCAGAAGAGACTCCGTTGGTTTGGTCATGTTGCCCATATGAATAATTATAGATTGGTGAATAGGGTTATGAACAGTGTGCCTAAAGACCTCAGAAAGAGGGGGAGACCTAGGATGCGGTTGGCAGATAATGTCAAACAGGACCTTATTAGAATTGGTGTGCAGTGGCCAGATGCAGTAGCTGTAGCTCAGGACAGACTTGCTTGGAGAACTAAATTGCACGGTCTGGTTGGACCTCCATAGCCCATGGCTGCTTGATGATGATGATGATGATGATGATGACGACGACTATATGTGTTTTTCTAATTAGCAGAATGGAAGTCATTGAGTAGCCAAGTTGTTAATGATATTAACAGGTAGTTGTTTTGGAACAATCCTCACACCTGGTAACAATTTTCGGAATGTGTTGTCAAAAATAACGTCAGTCAAAATTCCGTTAATATATAGGTACCAAGATTCGAGTGAAACTCTGACAGCTGTTCATTAATGACTGAAACAAATTGCGTTGTAATCCAATAAAGTAGTAAGTGCAATGCTCTTAGATTCTTTTTAAAGAGAGCTCAATCGTGACAGAAATTTTATTGCCAGAAAATATAAGACACGTTTCTGATGTATCGTTAAAAGCATTCAGAGATTAAATGATGATAAAAAAATAGGATGTGATTATCATATTTGTACTCATGACTGCTCTTTTATCTTCCTATTAAGTTCAAAGCTCAGAGCTATTAAAAGCTTACCTGAATATGATGAAACAACATAAAATAAACCTTTACGCCACTATTCCAATACTCTTACTCAGGCGCGGACTGATAGGGGGCGCTGAACGGTTTGTGTCCAGGGCCCTTATTGCCGTGAGCTCCTGGGACCTCATAGGAGCAGATTTCTTTAATAATAATAATAGTCATTTAACAGAAATTCCACTGAATTGGGGAAAGGCTATTTTAAAGCTTCACGTACGAACTCTCGAAAAAATAAGTATTGAAATGTTGAAAAAGAAATCGAAGTCTTTATCGCAGCGCCCCTCACCGAAAAGTGCCGTTCCCCCACCCCCTGCTCTTACTTTATTACTCTATTTTTAAATTGTGTTCCATTCTCTATATGACGTAATACACACTAGTGCTATATCTCGCGTATCACGTAGGAAAACAGTCACGCTTTCATTGTTGTACGTTCATTATTTCGCTTCAACATTTGAAGCCTCCAATCTGCAAGCAAGACAGCATATATCATCTGTCAGCTATACCCAAAAAGAAATATTTGACAATTTTGGGCAAAAGATAAATTGCATGCAAATTTGAAATTTGTTTGAACTAATGGTAGGATAAACACATTTAGATGATTTACTTAGGAGTAAATTTAAAGATTGGTTATTGATTTCATTTCATGAACCTCAATGGAATAGTACTACCCAAGAGTTTCATTCACAATACTTCACATTTTTTAATTTCTCCGGGTGAATATAGATATCAAAATTTATTTATTTTTTTCGTCCAAATTTAACCTTTTTAATTTACCTGTTCCTAATGGCCTTAGGGAAATTAAGTTCATCTTCATCCGCCTCTGAATACGAAACTTATCGAAAAGTTTTCTCTCTTAATCTCTATAAACTTAGAAACGTGACACGATTGATTTCCTTCTCATAACAACAGAGAGCAAACTTTGAGAGTTAAACAATGCAAATAAGTACAAAAAGGTAAATAAGGGAAATTCATTAGCATTTAAAGAAATTGGTGTCATTGCTTTCAAATATAATTGCAACATAAATATTTGATCACATTTACACACATTAAGGAGCATGCATTTTACCTAAGTCAGCACAGTCGCACTAAAACAATTTTAAATTAAAATATTTCAGATCATCAACATGCGTTACAGGATTCAAAAGCAATTAGGAAAATTACGTTTAAACAAGCCTAGTAATGTGATAACTGCAAAAATACTTTAAATGCTTCGATTTCGTAATACCAGGCACTTTACAAGGATTCCCAACAGTTGAACTTTACGTCATTTCTCAAATCCTCGCTGAGGCACTTCAGAGAGAATCGAGCTTTCCCTCTGGTGGCTGAGTGATTTAGAGGACGAATTTCATAATGGAAAAGATCAGAAAATCTTATCTTTAAGACTAATAGGTAAAATAGAAATTCTATTTAATTTTAAAATTAGATTTCATGTCAGAAAAAGCTCCATTAATAAGAAGGGCGGAATAATCAAATATTCAAAACTTAACGTACATATACATTATTTATTAACTTTAATAAATCATCTAATGCAATAATTAATAAATGCATTTCTTAAGTTGAATTAAGCACGAAGTGAATGTTTTGCATTTATGGAAGGCATGCCTTTGCACATGCATTTTAATGAGGTGGCACAAACTAAGTTGAATGTAACTTTAGTTATCTCCGCAGATGAAGTATGACGAACCTGCACTGACCGGTTTTGTGCAACTGGAGTAGCACCCTGAACCTGCCTACCTCCGAGTCCATGAACCTCCTTACCTTCGAGTCCCTGAATATCCCTACTTCCGAGTCCCTGAACCTTCCTACTTCCATGTCCCTGAACCCTTCAACTTCCGAGTTCCCGAACCTTCTTATTTCCGAGTTCCTGAACCTTCCTACCTCCGAGTCTCTTAATCTCCCTACCTCCAAGTCCTTGAACATCCCTACTTCCGAGTCTCCGAAACTTCCTACCTCAGAGTCCCTGAACCTTCTTACTTCCGAGTCCCTGAATCTTTCTACTTCCGAGTCCCTGAACCTTCCTACTTAAAAGTCCTTGAATCTCCCTACCTCAAAGTCCACGAATCTCCCTATTTCCAAGTCCCTGAACATCCCTACTTCCGAGTCTCCGAAATTTCCTACCTCCAAGTCCCTGAACCTTCTTACTTCCGAGTCCTTGAACCTTCCTACCTCCGAGTCCTTGAACCTTCCTACCTCCGAGTCCTTGAACCTTCCTACCTCAGACTCCCTGAACCTTCCTATCTCAGAGTCCTTGAATCTTCCTACCTCCGATCCTTGAATCTTCCTACCTCAGACTCTGAACTTCCCTACAACCTTTCTACCTTGAAGTCCCTGAACCTTCTTACTTCCAAGTTCCTGAACCTTCTTACTTCCGAGTCCCTAAACTTTCTCACCTATGAGTCCCTAACGCTACCAAATACAATGTGCTAGCTTCTGTAATATTATTACGAATCACAATGAAAAACGATTAACTTAATTGCCGTCATTCAAAGAAGATCCTCATTTACAGAACTATAATTTGTATCCATAAGGAAGAAGGGATGTCAGAGCAATGAAAGAAATTATGAACCTCAAGAATAAACTCAAACCGTCGCTTTCGGAATCTACTGCTTCTCTTCAATTTTGAATTCTTCTTCTTTTGGCCCACTTATAGATAAAATAAAACACCCGCGTTTCTTTCATTCATTCTATAAAATGATTTGAATTTCTCAGCGTTAACAACTAGTTCTTTAGCAGTGAAACTTGTAAGCAACTAATGAATTATATTTCGTGAAAATAGAGGATACGGCCAATATCACCGATTCCTTCTCATGGATATGAATTGGCCACCAAAGCAATAAAGCGCATTCTCTCTATGAAGACAACTTTGAAACTCGCATCTTTTTCGTCAATGTATTTGCTGTATATACTTGATTACACAACCAGTTTACGACGGTGTTGGCTCAACACCTCCTGTAACAGAGGGCCAACGTACCAAATTTTTGGGGCGGGGGTGGCTCAGTCGGTAGCGCGTCAGGCTCGTAATCTGTAGTTCCCAGGTTCGAGTCCCAGCTATGTCAGCGTTGAGATTTATCTCCGCAAAATCCCCCGCCCTGCCCACGGTCAGTAGGGGGACACCGATGGGCTTGGAAAGGCCGCCGTCCGTCGGATGGGACGTTAAGCCGTGGCCCCGTGTGCGGTAGAGCCATACCCTGTGCACGTTAAAGAACACGCTGGATGGCCTTGACGGGAGGCTACCATCTGTCTCCCAACAGCTGTTCCAGTGAGTCCCCTCCCCCAACTTCTCTGAGCCTTCGGGGTCCATGTGACCTGGCCATTTAGCCCATGGTGTGCAAAAAAGTGCCGCTCAGAGGTAAAACAACCCAACCAACCAAATTTTTGACGTTACTAAGTAGTCCTACTATATAGACAATTCATATATTTTTGATTCTAATATTATTAGTGGTGGATTATTGTGCTAATCTTTATAATAATGTTCATCTATAAATATATTTTATTTAGAAAGAAAATTATTCGTATTGATTATCAAATATAACAATGCTAATTAATACCAATAAATTTTCTCCTAAATAAAATATTTTATAGACAAATCTTAGTACAAAGATTAACACAGAATCTACCAGTAATAATATTAGAAACAAAAATATAAGAAGGCTCTATATGGTAGGACTACTTAGGCTGACGTCATAAATTTTTCCTCTGGCTTTATGTTACAGGAGATGTTGGTTGGCTTCATTTACACTTCCTTTTCGGTCGGAAAGCAGTGAATAAATACTTGTGGGAAGAAACGTTTTAAATGCTGCAAATAAAATCCTAATAGTAAACACAAACACATTTGATGTGGCTGATATCCGAAGTGGCCTTGAATGCGGATAATTACGCCATTTTTTTAAAAAGGAAAATATCTATCACATAAACTAACATTTCTCCGATAACAATAATTACAACTCTTATATTCTTTGTTGGCTGCGCCTACGTTAATGAGTAAGACCGTCAGCAAAGTTTTTATAAACCTTATTTCCCGAAGAGTTTCAAAAAGATCAGTTTAAATATATTTGGCTGGAAGATACAACATTGTATTTTTCAGTCAAATGAAGATAATTCATAGGAGGGAACTGGCGAGATGAATATTGTTTTACGAGTAAATAGTTCATAACATTCTGGTCATTGATCTTCCAGAGATTGCTTAATTTGCTTGACATTAAAAAAAAACTCGGTTTGGTTTTATCAAATTAACATTGTGTAATAAAGCGAAATACAAAAGAGATCATATTAGTAATGTTCCGTTAATAGATTACCTTTCTATGTTTTTCATGATCGGAAAAATAGTAAAATAAACTTCTTTGGGTTCAATGGCAGGAATTAGCGAAGTAATGACAACACACAGGGGATGTTAAAAAACATAACTGCCCAAGGCAGCTGAATGATGAAATTATCTCTGTTACTCTTGTTTTCTTTCTGTCAAGGCGAACGTATTTCTTTTGATATTCACTAATGAGATTCGTCAACAGAATTCCATTGTACACATGCCCTTGAAGTTACCAAGATGATAGGAAGGGATTTGCAAAAGACCTTAGCAGAAACACAAAACTTTTGATTCAATAATTATATTCGGAATATTTCCTCCATAGCGGAAAGCTCTAATCAAAAGTAAATCGATTCCTCTTCGAGCATCTGCTTGCCATAGCGTTCTGACGGAAGCCGATCAGTTTAAACATCATAGAGAAGTCTTGCTATGAAGTGGACACATGCATACGATCAAATACGAAAAGATCAAATACGAAAAGATCAAATATTTTGATTAATTTATTAATGACGAATAATAAGAGATAATTCTAACGTTAACCTAATAAGTAGTTGACAGTGTTTCCATAATTTTAATGGATTTTTCATCAAAAAATTCTTTACATAACCGAGATTAAATCGGTTTAATACATCCATTGAATTTTAAGTTATCCTCCAAATTCCCACAACTTAACAAAGCACGAGGTATGATTCAGTGCCGCCAGTCCTGAAAACCCATTTCTTAGCAACATTTATCACGTCAGCTGTCCTTCTCCAGGATTCTGGGGATTCTCTCTTCGGACAAGGCGCGCTGAAAGCAAATTCACGCGCAGCGGAAATGTGGCCGCCAAGTGGCTCATTCATTCTACTTCCCGACGCCATCCGGGTGCATTCGAAACTAATCTGGCTTTGCCTTTCAATGAAAAGACCTCGAAGACACTTCCGAAGAAGCGTCCAATCATCGGCTTCAGCATTGCTGTTGCCACATAGCCACACAAGAAACTCAATCTGTGTGCCCCAATTAATGTTGTTTTTTTTAAATTCTTGCTAAAGAGCGTTTGCCAGGTGAGCAAAAAGTTTTCTTTCGTTGAATTTGTTCTGTATTGATTCCTGTTTCTGCATGTGCATTTTTGTTTTGGTCATATGGACCAATACAAGCAATACATTCAATTAGACTATACCGCGGGCACCGTAGGCTTAAAAAGAGTGCACCGCTAACAGCAAGCGAGAATATGCTCTAGATCAGAAGTTCTCAACATTTTATGCTTCACATACCCCCTGGAAATGTGTATATAACTGGCGTACCCCTTGTATAGATAGATAAAACTATAGTTATAGTATAACAATGGGAATAAAATAAGACACACACATATATATATATACACATTAAATTTTGTATTCATAAATTACATATATCAATAAACACAAAAAAAAAGACAAAAATTTAACAAATCTTATAAAATTATAAACATTTTACTGGGTAATCGACTTTTGAGCTCTCACGGCGTACCCCTAAAAATTTTATCGCGTACCCCACGTTGAGAACCCCTACTCTAGATACCTCAAAGACTTTAGTTTTGAAATGGACTGACCGATAGGGGGCAGGGTTAGCTCAATAGGTAGCGCGGCAGGCTCGTAATCTGCAGTTCCCAGTCTCGAGCCCCATCTGTGCCAGCGATGAGATTTATCTCCTCTAACCCATCCTGCGTTCGGTGAAAAAAAGGGGCACCGTTGAGCTTGGAAAGGCCACTTATCAGCGGGATGGGAGATACAACCGGGGTGTCGTGTGCAGGAGAGCCATACTCTGTGCACATCAAAGGACACGCCTGATGGCCTTGACGGGAGGCTACCATCTGTTTCCTAAAAGGTGTTCAGTGCGTTCCCACCCCCTAACCTACTCTGAGCCCTTTGGGTCTTTATGACCTGACCATTTAGCCCATTATGGGCATAAAAGTGCCACGCGGAGGTAATACAACCCATACCCTGTGCATGTGTGCATGGCCTTAACGGGAAGCTCCCATCTGCCTCCTAAGAGCTGGTCAATAGGTCTTTTTCCCCCAATCTTTTCTGAGCTCTCGGAGTCCATGTGACTTCGTCGTTTAGTCTGTTATGTGCTAAAAAAGCACTGGTCAGAGGTTAAATTACCCAACCTAATATAGAAAGATATAAGAAATGATTTTTATCCATAGATGGTTGAAATGCAAAATTAATGTGTTGGCAATTAAGATTCTGATGGTTGAGAACAGGGGGTTAAGAAGAAGTTTTATGTTTTAGGGTGTCTCGGATAGACGATAGGGAAGAAAATGGCTTTTTGACAATTTAAAGATATATGGCCATCATAACAAGGTTAAGACAACGGACAATGGAGATCATTCGGGATAAAAGTGTTAAAATACCTCATTAAGCTGAAAAATAAGGGTCAACACATCTCAGTGTGAATTGATCCTTAGGCGGAATTCTGATTATAGAAGACAGAACATATTTTAAGATTAATTTTCACCGTTTACTTACCTGTCGTAGCTAAAAATAATATGTTACTCTGGTGTTTATCATTCAATGTTTCAGTTGGCGTAGACATTTGACTTCGTTAAATATTCCTTTCTTTCTGTTACATTGTAGTGGCCGAAATTGCTAGATATCAAGGACCCCAATATAGAGTCTGCTCAGAGTCTCGGGCGGGGATGGCTCAGTCGGTAACGTGCCAAGTTCGTAATCTGCAGTTCCCAGGTTCGAGTCCTACCTGAGCCAGCGTTGAGGTTTGTCTCGCAAGAGTTCCCGCCCTGTCCTCGGTCAGTAGGGGACACCGATGAGCTTGGAAAGGCCGCCGTCCGTCGGCGATACGTTAAGTCGTGTCCCGTGTGCGGGAGAATCATAATTTATGCACTTTAAAGAACCTTCTGTATCCAACAGCTGTCCAGTGAGTCCTTCCCCAACATTCCCTAAGCCCTCGGAATCCTTGTGACCTGGCCATTTAGCCCATTGTGTTCATATAAGTGCTCTCAGAGGTAAAAGAACCTGCTCAGAGATTAACTGTGAGAGACCGGTGGAAGCCTCTGGTAAAGGACACGAGTGTTTTTTTTTTTAATTCTACATGACTCTCTTTTTGAAAGAAGCAGAGGCTAATGTTCCATCTAATGGAATGTGGTCAACTATTTACTGAAAAACAAATAAGTCCAGCTCCGTTGGACAACGCCCATAGTTGTCCATTGAAGCTGGACTAGATGCCTTTTCGTTATTTGTTGTAAAAGAGCTACAACTACAACTGACGTAATTGAATGCAATGGCCCTATTATATTTATTTTCAGAATTAAAGCAATGCGCAGAAATTGCGAACTTTAATTCTAATCAATAAATGCACGAGTGAAGCAAAAATAGTGATGATCCGAGCATGCCAGACTGCGCGTCTTCAAATTCTGAAAACAAAAGAAAAAATATTGGAGCATTTGGGAGAATTTATAACAAAGCACTTTTCTCCTCCTTCATATACGTTTTGTAAATATCTGTAAGAGTCAAATAAATGGGAATTATATTATCAATGTTTAGCTTGCTCTTAATACAAAAGTAGCTTACAGAATCGAGGGAAAGCTAAACAAACAGCGGAAGAGAGAAAGTTGCAAGTCCTCAAAGGATTCCCGTTCTAGTTCAAAAAATTCCCATTAGTCCAGCAGCCGGTCAACAAGCAACAGAGACTTCCGCTTTTTCCTTCTCATATTTATTGGTTTCTCCTCTCTGCTCAAGTGTTTACTTCCGTTTCTATTTTTTTTCGGTGTTGTTATACGTTAGATTTCTTTTGAGAAAAAGTATCGAAACATTCTGTGCTCTCTCCTCTGAAAGGGAATTCAAATCTAAAGGGAATGGAACGAAGCGCGATTGGTTCTTGCTAGTTCCAATCACTGAGTCATTTCTGCTTGTTCAAATAACACACCTAGATAACTAAAGGAAGTTTTCATTAGGTTGGATTGTTTACTTCGCTTTTTTTTGTGCCTGTAATAGTTAAACGGATAAGTACAGTAAAACCTGATTAATTCGAAATTCAACAATAGAACTGTCTGTTAAATAAAAATGCAAATATAAAATACGAAGTAAAGAAATATGTACCAGTTCTAAAAGATTTATTTTCAAAACAAAAGACAAAAATTTATTTCACTAATAGAAATGTTATCAGCTAGGTTCTTAGTAATATTTAGTAGTAGCACATTTATCTGGCTTTGCTCGGATCTGAAATTTTCAAAAATATAGATGGCACTCCTTACGTCGCAAGCTTTCATTTAGAATAAAAATCATTACGATCAATCATCCATCGGTCAAAACCTAAATTTACTCTGTTCCCCGGTTAGCCATGAACGAGGATATATAGATCCAAGTTTGCTCGGCACTCGGGGTGGAGACTCTTAATGGGACCCAGACTTTGAAAAGGGCCCTTGCCAACTAAGGCACCACTCCGTTCTGCAGGGCCTTTGAACTGCGCCACTGAGCACCTGATTTTGAGGCCTTAGCACTGTCCAATCGGGCCACTAAACCGGTCAGCAATGCTTTCGACCTCGGTTGGTCTTGGCTCTGTCCAACCGTAGGACCATACCGGTCAGCAGAGTCTTTGACCGGTTGATGGGCCTCAAGCCCCCCACCACGTCAAGGTGGTCCCCTATCGGGGGGGGGGGGACCCGAAGAAGACCAGTGGAGACATCAAAAGGGAGATTGCGTCTCATGTGGTTAATATATATAAATAAAAAATAAATAAATACCCCCTCAAGCAGCTGCTTGCCACAGAGGTCTGACAGGAGCCTGTCAGTTTATATGCCACAGTAGGAGATCTGAGAGGATGGCAGGACCTCAGCAGAAAAACGACACACACATCCATGCCTAATTCCGGGGCTCGAACCCAGGTCCCTTAGATCAGTAGCCAAGCGTGCTAACCACTCGGTCACGGGACGGCTTAATATATATGCTTCCACCTTATGTCGTCGCCTTCTGGAGTGTGGCCTTCGAGTCGACGCCCCTCCAAAAAGCAGCTTTTGACACCCGCCATGAAGCAAAAAAGGCTATCCTGGGCAAAGAGACATCGAGACTGGACTGTGGAGAATTGCGAAAAGTGATATTTTCCGACGAAACCCACTTTGAGGTGCATGGCTACAGGTCAAATTTCGTCCGTCGCTCGCCTGGAGAACCTCTTCCAACCGGCCACATCCAGCAATCCCCCAAACACCCACCCAAGGTCATGTTTTGAGGATGTTTCACAGCTTCCGGGCCACAGACGCTTCACACTATTGAAGGAATGATGGACAACAAAAAGTACATAGGCGTTCTGGAGGCGAAAATGGTCCCAACACTGCAGAAGCTGTTTCCTAACGGCGATGGGGTATTTCAACAGGATCTGGCTCCATGCCACAATTCTAAGCTTGCTAAGAGCTTCTTTACCCAGCAACATTTGAAGGTATTGGAGTAGCCAGGAAATTCACCCGATCTAAACCACATTGAAAATTTGTGGGCCATTATCAAAGCGCGCATATCTACGATGGATTGCACGACGAAAACCAAAATGATAGAAAGTGTCATGAAAGTGTGGTACCACGACCCTGAAGTGAAGGAGATGTGTGGAAAGCTAGTGGCATCAATGGTTGAGAGGGTGGAAGAAGAAAATAAAGCTAAGGAAGGTCACATTCACTATTAACTATGTACACTATTAAACAAATAAATATTTTAGTTGTGTCTTTGTTACTGCATTTTCCTATTGTCCCAATTAATTTGCACAGTACTGTAGGTACTACGAAAAACATTATTATTATTAAAAATATTATTTATTACTTAGCATATTAAAACTTTTACTCTACGTTTATTAACTTTTATATAATTTTCAAATTAAGTTAATGATTTTAATTTCCTATCAGTTTCTTAGTTTTTGAAGCTTTCCTTTCAACAAAGAATCTCGTGTTCCGCTCGTGCTTAATTAGAACGACCAGTATCCACAGAAACGCTCATGCACATGACTCAACAAACTGAACAATAATTTTATCACTCGAATTTGGAAAGAAATTTGTTTGAAGCATTCCTTATTTCAAATTTATCGTTGGCAACTGTTATTTTGAATAACTTTCAACGTTAATGGGATTTCTATGGTGATTTCGAGAAATTCAAACAAGCCCTCCTCAATTGTAGTTGATCCTAGAGTAGGAGGTTCTCAACGTGGAGTATGTTGTAAAAATTTTAGGGGTACGTTGTGAGAGCACAAAAGTCGATTACCCACTAAAATGTTTATAATTTTATAAGATTTGTTAAATTGTTTATGTCATTTTTTATGTTTATCGATATATCTAATTTATGAATACAAAATTTAATGTGTGTATATATATATATGTTTTATTTTATTCCCATTGTTATACTATAACTATAGTTTTATCTATCTATACAAGGGGTACGCCAGTTACATACACGTTTCCAGGGGGTAGGTGAAACATAAAAGGTTGAGAACCACTGTATTAGATAATAGTCATAAAAGCCTCCAGATACTCTCACTAAAAAAATTCGTTTTTAATAGTCATTAATTTTTGTCTGTTTCATTTTCAGAGGATTCTCTAGCGCGATTTTTGCATGATGTCATCAACTTTTTCTCATATTGTTAGTGGCATATTTTGTGTCCCCTGATAAGAAAAACTGATAATAATGATTTGAAACATTTATTCAAAAGCTACGGCTTATTATGTTCTCCTTTTTCACCTGTGAACTTGTCTGTGTTTTATCTACCAATATATGTACGTTTGGGTGAAATAAACTTATTCAATTCAATTCAAAGGATCGACGGATTATTATCCAAATCTGAAAACAAATCTTTCTTAGGGGCAATGTGACTTAATCGATGTGTCATTACTTTCTCTTTTTTTTATCCGTGGTTGTCTAATATTATCAGCAAACTCATAATTTTTACTAACAGTGATTTTTGCATATTATTTTTTTGGAATTATTCAGACAATGTTATGATCATGGGGCTAATTGTTTCTTCTTTTGAATTACGAATTATGAAGAGTTTCGAATTGTACATGTACGTTTGTTTAAAATTTGTTTATTGTGTCTTAAATTTAAAATAACATTCGAATTATATAGAAATTTCAGATCGAAGAGTTTCGAATTAATCAGGTTTTGCTGCAAAAAGGATCTCAAAGGCTTAGAGAAAGTTGAGGAAGAAGATATACTGAACTGTTTGTTAGGAGACAAATGGCAGCAAAAGGCCATCCAGCGTGCTCTTTAACGTGCACAGAATGTGTCTCTCCTAAGCAGGCAGGCACACGTATCTTGCCTTAATCACTTAGGTGTCAATTTTACTTTATTTTCAAATTTCCTTTCCAAAAGAAATTCATTTTTTGTTACGTGTTGGGTTGTTTTACCTCTGAGCGGCACTTTTTTGCACACCATGGGCTAAATGGCCAGGTCATATGGACCCCGGAGGCTCACAGAAGGTTGGGGGAGGGGACCCACTGGAACAGCTGTTGGGAGACAGATGGTAGCCTCCCGTCAAGGCCATCCAGCGTGTTCTTTAACGTGCGCAGGGTCTGGCTCTCCCGCACACGGAGCCACGGCTTAACGTCCCATCCGACGGACGGCGGCCTTTGTTACGTGTTTTAAATCATTAGTCGGTTCAATAATATCCTTTGATGATAAAAAAACAAAGACGAATTTGTAACTCGTGAAATATGGTTTTTTTCCTTTTAGCAAATATGATTAAAAAGATAACATTAGTGAATTCAATATTTTAATGAGAGAGTATTAGTAGAATATATAATGCTTACTGTAGTATCCCCCTCGCATAATTAATTGAGCGACTTTTTTATAATTTAATAAATTTAATAATTTTTAATGATAATAATTGTTATATAATATCATAATATTATATAATATCAATATATTATTAATATGATAATTATTAATTACATATTGTTGATGTTTGTGATCATTTCGTTCTTGTGTTATTATAACATTGTCTGAATAATTCCAAAAAAATATGCAAAAATCACTGTTGGTAAAAATTATGAGTTTGCTGATAATATTAGACAACCACGGATAACAAAAGAGAAAGTAATGACACATCGATTAAGTCACAATAAACAAATTTTAAACAAACGTATATGTACAATTCGAAACTCTTCGTAATTCAAAAGAAGAAACAATTAGCCCCATGATCATAACATTGTCTGAATAATTCCAAAAAAAAATATGCAAAAATCACTGTTAGTAAAAATTATGAGTTTGCTGATAATATTAGACAACCACGGATAAAAAAAAGAGAAAGTAATGACACATCGATTAAGTCACATTGCCCCTAAGAAAGATTTGTTTTCAGATTTGAATAATAATCCGGCGATACTTGAATTGAATTGAATTGAATAAGTTTATTTCACCCAAACATATATTGGTAGATAAACACAGACACGTTCACAGGTGAAAAAGGAGAACATAATAAGCCGTAGCTTTTGAATAAATGTTTCAAATCATTATTATCAGTTTTCTTATCAGGGGACACAAAATATGCCACTAACAATACGAGAAAAAGTTGATGACATCATGCAAAAATCGCGCTAGAGAATCCTCTGAAAATGAAACAGAGAAAAATTAGTGACTATTAAAAACGAATTTTTTTAGTGAGAGTATCTGGAGGCTTTTATGACTATTATCTAATACAGTGGTTCTCAACCTTTTATGTTTCACGTACCCCCTGGAAATGTGTGTGGTTGTTGCCTGTAGCTATTTCTGTTGGTTGGGAACGTCGAGTTGATGATACTGCACCTAGTGCACGAAACGCATCGAAAATGTGTGAAGACCTAGGAGGTGATCCACTTCCTATGATGATAGGAAATGAAGCCGCTGTCATTGCCGGCGACCGTGATCAGGCACTCTCGCCCACCTTCTCTTGTTCGCTCGCAAAGTGTTTGCCGCCGGATTACACTTTATGTCACGGCTGGGTGATGCGCGAGCGCTCTTGCCACCATGAGACCTTGCTGACCTTGAGAACATGAGCGGCAGGAGCGAAAGGGTAGTGGGGGAAAAAGGGAGAATTGCGTCGGACGTCATGGTATTGAGTCGTGCGTTTCTCGGGGCCTGAGATACTGAAGGAAGGTCTCAGGGTACGATTTGATAGATTCAACCCTAAGAATAGTCTGTGTGATTATGAGTAACTAGAGGTCTGTGTGATCACGATTTATGTATCAAAGCTCTGTGTGACCATACGTAACAAAGGTCTGTGTGACTACAGAGAACGGAAGAAAGGAACTAAGAAATAACAGACAACCTTCTAAGACGTATCCCAGCAACAGAAAGGCAACACTGCTGAGAAGGATATAAATAAAGCTCATGTTAAGTTTGCAACAAATGTCTTCTGATTATTCATCGATCAAAGGTGACTATACAGCCGTGGGATATTCATTCCTCTCAAAGGTTGAATAGTATTGGGCGGAACTATTAATTGGATAAACACTCAAGACACTGGCACAGGATTAAATAATCCTCGGACCTCATTATAAATTTAAGTGTTGAACGTCCCCTACCCTTACCACTGAAGGCCAACGAAGTGTTACATCAATTGACCACAAGAGAGCAAGGGTACGCGGCACTTACAAATTGAGCTTACTCTAATATAATATACTGTATATTTACTATATTATATGTAATGCATATAGAGATACAAGTTTAATAGGTAAATATACCTAGTAGCGTGTTGTGCCTCCAGAACAGTCCGAATTCGTCGGGGCACTGAATTTACAATATGCTGGATACGCTTTGCAGGAATAGTGTACCATGTGGAAACGATTGTGTCACGCAGTTGCTGCAAATTGGACGGAGGCAGAGTCTCGTTGCGAACAGCCCTCACCACCTCAACCCAAAGATGCTCGATAGAGTTTAGATCTGGGGACTGTGCAGAAAAATGAAGCAAGGAAAACTCGTCGGCATGTTCTTGGGACCATTCGGTGACGATATGTGCCTTATGAACAGATTCATTATCATGAGGATAAACTGTAGTCATGAAGGGATGAACTTGGTCAGCAATGATGTTCAAATACTCCGTGGCATTCAGATGTCCTTTGATGAATATAAGGGGGCCTAATGTGTGCCAGGAACACATTCACCGCACTATCACACCGCCACATGGGTCTGTACTGTTGACATCAGACAAGATGACTCCATGGCCTCATGTTGCTTGCATCAATTTCTGATCCTTCCATCAGCATGATGCAAAAGGAACCTTGATTCGTCCGACTAGGCTACCTTTTTTCAGTCCTCAACGATCCAGTGTCGATGCTCCTGCTCTCACTGGAGATGAAGTTTCGTGATCTTTGTTGGCTACATCACCAATCGACAGGGTCAGCGGCTGTTGTAGCCCATTCGCGATGAGATCCGATAAGTGGTGCATTGGGAGATGACCGTCTGCACACCATTGTTTAATTCTGATGTGATTTTCCTGGTTGTGGCCCGTCTGTTCGCTTGCACAATTCTCGCCAGTCTCCTTTGACCTTCTGATCCACAAGCTGTTTTCGTCCACAGGATCGCCAATCACTGGTAGTCTTTTGCTTTTCGCACGTTCTCGGACGTCCGTTTGGGACGTCTGCTACCAGCAATAATGAAACGTTTAAAGTCGCTCAGGTCGCTCGTTTTGCTTCTTCTGATGCTCGAAGAACTGGGCTGCCTGATTTATACTGGACGCGGTGGTCACGTGACGTATTACGTGTTGGAATAAACCATTTATATGACGAGGGATGGTATATTTAATAAACTGCATCTCAGTGTATATAAAAAAAAATATAAAAATTTGATGAAAGTGTCTCCTTATATTCTGTGTCTGGTATATTTCGACGCATGGTGTCGTACACAGTGTGAGGCTGGTCTGGATCTAGGAAAAAATATCTCTCTCTGTGTATGTGTGTGTGTGTGGGGGGGGGGGGGGGGCAATATCAAGACGAAACTTTCGTATAAAACTTTTCCCTCCGTTTTAATGGCGTTTAAAGAATTTCTTGAAAATACATTCAATGTATGTATTTTTTTACATTTTTGCCTCCCGTTCCTGTTACAACAATTCTCAAAAAGAGAAAAAAAGGTGGGGAGGGCATCCCTCTTCATCATGCCTGGTATGATATTACAGTCTGCATAATATATACTTGACCTCTGTTTTCTTCCATTTTCTTCTCTCTTAGAGCAGCAAATAGCACGCTGCGTATAAATCCATATTTTGGTTCAAAACCCAATGCAAAACAAAATTTTTCTGCAAAACGATTCTGTTAAATTGCCTTGATGGTCGGTTTGTCAAATACGCAAACAGAAACGTAAACAACCCATTTTTAGTATAAAGACGACACCATTGTGCTTGGAAATGCCGCCGTCCGTCGCATGGGACGTTAAACTGTTGCCCCATACCCTGTGCACGTTAAAGAACACGCTGGGTGCTTTGACGGGGAGGCTTCCATCTCTATCGTAACATGCATTCCGTGGTTCCCCATTACCAACCTTCTGAGATCTTGAGAGTCCTTGAGACCTGGCCATTTAGATCATCGAGCAAAATGTTCACAGGCAAAAAATCGAATCCAACTCTTTCAACAGTTGTTCAAATAAGGTTGAGAAATAATTTAGGAAGGCTATAGTATGGTTCTGCCATCTATTGTGGTGTTTCAAAACCCCCCAAAAAAGAGATTATTATTAGTCGGGAAACTGTACGAAGCGTTATTTAATTTTACTGAAGAAAGTCTCGAGCACTCTAGCCTTGGAACAAAATGCTGCCTAATAAGGCTTGGGAAAAATACGGAAGAAATTAAGGTCCCTTGCAACAGACAACACCTTTCCAAGTCCATTGGTGTTACTTTTTGTTGAAGTCTTGTCCATCTGTCTGATAGATATGCTTCAGAGTAATTTCTTTGTTTCTCATTAATAATCTGCATTATTCAAAAGCTTTCGAGATAAATTATGGAGGAAAAGGAGGAAGCTTGAAGATTAAAACATTTATGTTTCAGAACTACATTCAAATCAAAATTAAATACCATATTCATATATATATATATATTAATATATCGCTATATATAATAATATATATATATATTAAATATATTAATATATATTAATAATTTCCTTGCGCAGGAACATTAGATCACGTTGATGTTTTTTTCCGCTCCAGGAAGTGTAAAGTACGTTAACTGAACTTCTAACAATCCAAATTGTGGCGGTTTCGAAATTCCACTGTTCGCTAATTAGCAGTCACCGCGTTTTAACACAGGTGGATTTTCTTTCCGTCGACTAGATGCACTATGATCCCTCTGTTCTTCCATATCGTGTGATTTTGTCTGTCTGTTGGCTGACCGGAAACGGGAAACTCTTTCTCACAGAGCTTGTTTAGTTGAGATAAAGCATTCTTGCTTTTCTTCTTACACGTTTCCCTTCTGATAAATTTTAAAATTTCAGCTCTTTAGCTTAACAGACTTAAAAGAAAACTCCATTTGTATTCCGTTTTAATCTTGTTAAATAGGAGCAAGCTTAGTAGGGTTAGCAATCGTTTAAAATGATGTAAAACTGTTTCGACGAGAGATCTATGTTGAAGTGTTACAATTCATCGATTTTTAAACCAAACATAAAGTCAGGGCATTCTATCGATCAACTTTCCCATTTCAGTAATAATAATAATAGATAAACTTTTATAGAACTATATATGTTGCGTAATACAGTGCAATGTTCTAAATAAGTTAGAAACTATTTGACGATATAAAAAAATATTGTACAATTTCTTCATATTCATACGTGAAGAAAAAGATATAAATGATATTTGCTATATTCGTTAGCATACCTGTAGCAAATAGCAGTATCAAGTAGGCTACGATGAACTTGCAGTATTTGATTATGCGTCATCCATTAGTGCTTCTGGTTGGTAAATGTTGTCAAAGATGCTGCAAGCAATTTGCGAAGATCTTCCGGAGATGTCGTTTGCTGAGCAAACACTGTACGGACGTCAGCAGATCACGTTGTTGTGGGCCCGTGCTTGTCTTCTGCTAGTGATGTCAACTCCATCTGCAAAGCATTAGTCGAAAAGGTGATTTAATATGCCCAATTAGCGGCGCCAAGTATCGGAGCTGACACAATTAAATCTCTCCTCTGTCCGACGGCGATTGAGATATCTAGTTATATTTAGCTAATCCCAATATGAGAAATCAGCAGAAGGGAACTGCAGAGGAGTATCGGAGTCATTGAAGCGTGCTGGATATCCTAGAAACTGAAATTGATCTTATTTCCTCCAACTCTTAATATTCTAATCTTCATCTTTGCCGACAGAAGATAGAAAACGAAATATTAAATCTTTCAATGTGGCTTTCAAAAAGGAGTATTTAAGAAGTATCAATCATATTTAAGAAGTATCATTACAACAAGTATCAAGAATAGAAAGCAAATACTTATGCTAGAAGTCAAATGACGTCAATTAATAGAAGTAACATTTTTTTCGATAATATCGTTATGAATTATAGTCAAGAGGCCGAATTAAAATGAAAAATAATTTATTTTCAGGTTTAGTAGTTTATCGTAGCAAGTAGGGGAAAAAACCCAATACAAAACAAAAAAGTACATCACAAATATTCAGCTTATGCTGCACATATATTTTACCAAGATACATACAAGTATTTAAACAAATGTGCACTTATGTTTCACTGAGGCTGATCTAACATACGACTTTATCTACCACTACAAAAAGCACACATTTCATAAGAATACTCCTACAATAGCATCATTAAATGGAAGAAGAAATATTACGTGAAACCAAACAATTTTTATCACACTAGTACGTAAAGACTTATTTCTTTCATGTATTCTGTTTAATATAACTTGATTCAATTTTCGGGAAATGTCACTTAAATCATCATCATCATCCTCAAGGAGCCATGGGCTACGGAGGTCCAACCAGACCGTGCAATTTAGTTCTCCAAGCAAGTCTATCCTGAGCACCATCTACTGCATCAGGCCACTGCACACCAATTTATTAAGGTCCTGTTTGACATTGTCTGCCCACCGCATCCTAGGTCTCCACTTCTTTCTGAGGCCTTTAGGCACACTGTTCATAACCCTATTCGCCAATCTATAATTATTCATACGGGCAACATGGCCAAACCAACGGAGTCTTTCTCTGCACGATATGCTGCTTAAAGGAGGTTGCAAACTCCTTTTCCTAACCTCATCATTAGTTACAAAGTTGAACCACCTAATGCACAAGATACTGTGTAAGCATCTGGAATCAAAAGCATCTAGTTTCCTGTTATCTTGTTTACAAAGTGTCCACGTTTCACTACCATAACTAATCCGAGAAAGAACCAAACTATTATACAGTCTAATTTTAGTGTTTAGGTGTATACGCCTATTTCTCCACACTCTCCATAGATTCTTAAAAGTCCCAGCAGCAATCCCTATTCGTCTGTTAATCTCATGCCGCACATCACCATTATCTGTTACATAACTCCCAAGATAATTAAACTGTGACACCTGCTCAAGACTGCAACTATTCAGATTAACTGAATCACAGCCTGCCTGACCAATTTTCATCACTTTAGTTTTCTCTCTGTTTATAACCAAACCTACTCTATTACCAGTCTCATCAACAGCTCGAATGAAAGAGTTCATCTCAACACCATTTGCCAAAAGAGCTAAATCATCAGCATAATCTAAGTCAGAAATTTTAGTATCTCCAGCCCATTTAAGGCCAAAATCTTTCTCTTGAAGTGAATTTCGCATAACATAATCAATAACCAAACTAAAGAGAAAAGGAGACAAAATGCACCCTTGTCGAACACCAGAAGTAATGCTAAACCAATTGCTACAAGCCTTACGAACTCTCACACACGACTCAGTGTTATTATAGAGAGCTTTCATAATGTTAACTAACTTGTCTGGTATACCATATGATCTCACAATCAACCACAAATTATGACGATCAACAGAGTCGAAAGCCTTTTCGAAATCAACAAAGCTAGCAACCAAAGGTTTCTGAAACTCTAAACATTTCTCAAGAATCTGCCTAAGTGAAAATATCTGATCCACACATCCCCTACCACTTCTGAATCCACATTGCTCATCACGCAATTGACTGTCAACCAGATTTTTAATTCTATTAAGCACAATCATGGAAAGAACTTTACCTGGAACAGAGAGTAGGCTGATACCCCCTATAGTTATCACAAGAACTGCGATCACCTTTTTTGAAAATAGGGATAACAATAGCTCTGGTAAAATCCTTAGGAACCATGCCTTTATCATAAAAGATATTCAGAATTTCAGTCATCCAAGTGGTAACCGAAACGTTCCCAGCTCTAAGCATTTCCGTAGTAATTTCATCTACCCCTGGGGATTTATGTAGTTTAAGTTTAGAAACAGCCAAAATAACTTCAGATTGTGTTATAGGGCCAACATTAAAGCCACCAATGCATCTATCATCATTGCAAACAATGGGAATAGAACCAACCACATTGTTTAGAATATCACTGAAATCTCAACCCACCTAGCCATGACAGAATCCTTCTATAACCTTACCTTGTTTATCCTTCAATCCCTGTACACCTGTCCGTTTTCTACCACACAAAACATTAACTATCTGGTACAGCTCTCTGCTGTTGTGCTATCTAACTGCTTCCTCGGCTTTGTCAGCCAAACAATCAAGCCAAAGATTCTTATCAGCAGCTAACTGATCTTTTACACGTTTATTACGTTCTCTGTAACGCTTTCTATTAGGACCAGTAGGGTATTGATTAAGGACATTCCTGCAGTTCTTTCTTTCCAAAACAAGCTCAAGTGCCTTATCACTCAGATAATTCTGTCTCTTCTGCTCCTTTTTTCCTAAAAGAGTACTGTTAGTGTCCAAAAAAGCCTGTTTAAAATGATCCCATTCTTCCTCAACTTCAGTAGTAAGCATACCATGACTGTCATAATGACTAAGTAACCTATCATGGTAAGCTTTGGCTATAACTGGGTCTTTCAGAGCGTCAGTATTAAAAGTAAATTTTTTAACCCTAGCACAACACTTTTTAAGTTTAAGTTGCAAGACACTTTTAACAAGGTAATGGTCAGATCCAATTTCAGCTCCCGTATATGACCTGGTATTCCTAACAGAACTAGCCCATTTGCTGTTAATTCATATATAATCAATCAGATTCTTATGCAGCCCATCGGGTGAAACCCATGTGTACTTATGTATGTCGCGGTGTTTGTAATAAATGCTAGTTATTCTGAAACCATTGAGTTTACTTACATGTAGGAGACGTTGCCCATTGCCATTGCAGCTACCAATACCAAAAGGGCCTATTACTCTTCCCCAAAGGTCAGAGTCAGTACCAACTTTGGCATTGAAGTCACCAAGAAGAAGGGTAATACCTCCTTTCTTAACAGAATTCAAAATATCCTGAAGTTGTCCATAAAACCTCTCCTTCTCATCCTCATCGGCATCCTCAGTGGGGGCTTAGCAGCAGATAACATTCAAGTCTTTAACGCTTGTCTGAAATTTTGCTGTAAGAAACCTTTTATTAATGCACTCATATCCTAGAAGAGCATCACTAGCGTGTCTGCTGAGAAGCAGACTCACGCCTTGGTGATGCTTATTGTCGTCCCTCCCTGAAAACAGAAATTTAAGATTATTTTTAAGAATCTGACCTTTATCTGTCCATCTGGTCTCTTGCAAGCCGAGGATATCTAAACTATAATGGTGGAATTCTTGTGTGAGGCATCAAGAGAAAAAGCTCTGTGTAGAGTCCTCATATTCCAACTACCTATGGAGAGGAAATGGTTAGTGGGATGTTTAAAGGAACTATGTTATTGAGAGAGGGAATGCCGACAATATCAAACAGCCCCCTAATCGCAGACATGGGGCAAAGACCCGTTCCCCCACCACTAAAAACTGAAGCCATCTACACTGGAAGACTTCCTCCAATGTAGAATTTAACGATGCCAATAGAAGCAAAGAGTTCAGGTGCCTGCGATGACCTCTGCTCAGGATTATCCACCAGCTGATAAACATATCCTGTGAATCTATTCACTTGGGGCTTTTAACCCAAAAACAAACAGAAAACACAGCGGAAGATTTTCCCTCCACAGAAGCCCACAAGTGCAGCAAAATCAGGATCCATAATCAAGCTCAGAGCCATATATCTGTCCAGTCCAGTGGGTTTATATGGTCAGCACCAGGACCCTGTGTGGTTGACCACTCCTCAGTAGGGTAGGAAAAAAAAGTAGCCATAGTTGTACAGATCAATAGGCCACACTAATCTGACAGCTCTCCCATTCCTTTCACTTCCACAAGAAAGTATCTCTTTTGAAAAGTACTAACGATCTGCACCACGAGAAGGCGGGGTCGGACATTAGGTGCTAGGCCTGGCCGGTTCTATGCATCATCACAGGGGATTGGTGCATAGCTCTCCTTCCAGTGACTACCTAGCTACCATTTACAGACCTTACTTAAATACAACACTTTAATATTTTAAATACTCAAAAACGTTAACGAATCACTAAAAACAACCTAACCAGTAAGAACTGTGGAAAATATTTGATCGACTAAAAAAAAACAAATAAATAGGAAACGTGTAAAACAGTCTAGCAAGAAAGGAATAATGAAAAGGGCTTAACGAGTGAGAAATGTGGACAATATCATTATGAATAAGAAATGAGGAAGTTATCCTAACGTGAAAGAAATGTCGAAAACATTTTAGCGAATAAGAAAATAGAGAAGTATAAAAACATCTTAACGATTAAGAAATAGCGGAAGCATTCTAAAGAGTAATAAAACAGAGAAGATGGAAAACATCCTAACGAGTAAGAAATTCGGAAAGCCAGCTAACGACGAAGAAATGCGGAAAACGTCCTCACGAGAAAGAAATAAGGAACTCAATATGCAAAAGATTAATAATTTTTGACTTCCATTTTCCTTACTGGCATTCTGAAAGGGGGAGGAGCATGGTCCCCTTGCCCCCATAGAACCAGGCTCTATCTCTGCGTGAATCTCGCCCCATCTTCTTCCGTCTAAAAGCAGGGTAGTTGTGCGAGCGATGGAACTAACCCTAAACCCTTTCGCCAACGCTCACAGTCGAGTCCATTTGGGGTCGTCCAAATGACCCAGCAACATCCATGCTTTATTCGGGACTCGAATCCAGGTCCCTTTCATTAGTACTATCGCACTACTATTCGATGACAGGGACGGTTAGAATATATAAAAGCAATGTTTTCAGCGACGAGGAGAGGGATTGGACACATTCGAGAGACTTGAAATTAGACATGCTGTTGTTACAGTTAGTTGCTTTAAGTATTTAGCAATTTAAAAACTTTTCAGTGTTTGATAGCATGATTTTGTTCGATTTATGTATTTGGCAGTTGTTGTTGTTGTTGTTGTTTTACCTCTGAGCTGCACTTTTTTGCACACCATGGGCTAAATGGCCAGGTCACATGGACCCCGAAGGCTCAGAGAAGGTTGGGGGAGGGGACCCACTGGAACAGCTGTTGGGAGACAGATGGTAGCCTCCCGTCAAGACCATCCAGCATGTTCTTTAACGTGCACATGGTATGGCTCTCCCGCACACGGGGCCACGGCTTAACGTCCCATCCGACGGACGGCGGCCTTTCCAAGCCCATCGGTGTCCCCTACTGACCGTGGACAAGGAGGGAAATTTTGCGGAGAAAAATGTATTTGGCAGGCCAGTCGACTCTGAGATCGTAAAATAAACTTCTCAGTTCCTCATGAATCACATATAAAACCATTTACTTCTTGTACAAACTGTGAAACAGATAAAAAAATTGCAAACACAAAACTGAAATACAATTTATGATAGAAGCAACAAAGGAAGTAATCTACAAACAACATCTACTTAAATGCGCAGTGGTTAAATGGATTGACGTGGCACAGGATTCCTCTGGTTTCGATTTATTATAACTGTCACGGTTCTAAATAACTTTCGCATTACTAGGGTTATCAAAATGGTGGTTAAATAAACCTAGGATGAAAAATATATTTCTTACAATATCCTTTTTAGTGAGATGATACGAATAATTCTTACATAAGGAACTGAAAGTCTCTATACCTGTTAAAACCTCAAATGTTATAGGGCAAAGAACCTTAACATCCCTTACATTTGCAAGAGAAGAGATTCTGAATTTGTTTTCGAATAAGCGATGCTCTGCTTTCGATAAAGCTGCCAGAAAAATCTGTTCCAGATTATAAAGTGCATTCGACCTGTGGCAAGCGAACATCAGAATCTACAGCAATGGATACAAGTGAGCGTTGCCGTCACGATCTCTACGAGAGCAACGAGTGATGAATGATCCTAATGCGCCGTCAGCAGAGGAAAGATTACAGTTTCCATTACCAGGGAGAAGATAAAAATGCGCTTTTTGCTTAACAGTTTACTTCCGCGTTGAACAAACAAGTGTGCCAACAAATACAAATCCTTTACACCAGCTTCGCATAAAGGAAAAAAAAATATATAAAAGAGAAAGGAAAAAGAGAAAAAGAGATTGTGGTTCATCATTTTTTAAGCGAGGTGCATCAAAAAGCAAACATGCCATTTATAGGCCTTCTGGCATCAAAAGTTGGATGCCATTGAATAGCGTGGGCCAAACGAAAGAGAAATCATTTTCTCCCCGCATCGTTTTCTTCGTTTACCCGAAGGGAGAGGAGGACGTTGCCCTTCGAAAACAATTCAAGTTACGTAAAGCAGACAGAGCAGGGGCATTGAATGAAGTAGACATTTCATTATTTTCCCTGTGGAATTTGTTCTTGAGAAAGAAGCTAAAACATTCTGTGGTGTTTCGTGTTTGATTAAAAAAACTTATGGATATTTGTTTTCTAAGCCTATGCTCTTTAGATAATGACCTTTATGGCTAGGCAGCGAAGACAAACGAGCTGAAATTGAAATGCGAAACAGGAAATTGTTTTATGTTGCTTAGTATATACAATGACGTTGATTCTTTAAAGCGAAACAACACACCCAAAATATTCTTATTCCACCAAAATATCCTTATTTCCGAAGTATTTTCGAGGAGTTGCACTATATGCTTAAACTATAACTTTGGTGCTAGATAAGGTTGGCTTAAGTCAAATTTTAACAATATTGACTTGTGTGAAGTGTATACGCAGAAACTTTTCTCTTTCGAAAGGTGAGAAGGGATGCAAATTGTTACAAATTAATCAAGTGCTTATGCAATGACAGCTTCAAATACTGATATTAAGGCATGAAGTTAAAAGTAAAGAAATCTTATTGGTATAAAGTCATTTTATGCCCTTTTTATCCTAACTATTGACCTAAACCCTTCTTTCCAAACACTAGAGGTATGGGAAAAAGTAATATAAAGAACTCAGTACTTTATATTTCATATCCTTTTATCAAAGTACCGTAGTTTGAAACATTTCTTAGCGATTTGGTCATCACTTTTCAGGGAACGTTGCGTTTAGAATTTGCATATTCGGCCGGCAGCCTGCACCAGTGCCAAAAACCTCGAATGTACTGATTTGGATCTCTGCTTTGTGTACCTTGATTGAAACTGCAAATGAAGCAATAAAATGGAACAGTATTAACGATGCTGAGTAAAGGACTTCGGTGTTAGCAATGATCTGGAGGTTCAGACTTTCTGCCCTGGAGGGAGGCAGGAAAGAGAGAAAGAGGATCTTTCTAACTTGATGAAAATATTTTGTGCTTTCTGAAAGTATGTTTTGAAAAGAAACACAAAAAGACTTACTTTTGCAGGCTTTGTGGATTTTTCTTTCTCCTCCTTGAAGAATCACGGTCACAGTCATACAGATTTATTCCATAGAAAATATTGTGATGTAAACATATTTAGGGAAAATCTTCATTGCCTTGCTTCATATTAGTCGAAATGGCAATCCAATATTTAGAGAGATGGTTGCGAGAGGCAGACTTGACAGTTGTTTAGGCGCGTACGAGAGACTCTCATCGAAGAAGTGTGTGGAGAGGGGGGGAGGGGGAATGAGGTGCTCTCTTTGCATAAGGGGCCATACTTTAATATTCTATTCACGGAGGTCGAACTTTGAATAGCTATCAAAGTCATGGCGACTAATCTTCATTGAGACTTTAACTAGCGAAGATCTCCATTGAGACCTCAACTGACAACTTGACTTACGGGTTTTTCCGTCTGACCCTCAACAGTTAAAACGATAAAACAAGCTTTTTCTTCAATCAACTTAATATCTCTTTTTTCACATTTCACCAAAAAAATTGGGGAGGGGGACTGCAGTCGTAGATTGTTGGCTTTTAATTTGAATATTTTCAGATCAGTGCATTGCACCTTCCTTCATACGAAATACATTACTGTGAAATATTAATTACTGTTGCAAAGTCATGACGAAGCCACACGTGCAGCAGTCTCTAACAACAGTCAGCAGGCGCTTGCCATCCGAGCACGAAAGTGCTTGCTGGCTTCTACTAATGTCAGAGTCATACTCCAGCACCAATGCTTACAAATCAGGACTCAGTGAAGCGGCCAAATTCATTACGCAGACATAAAATTTCACTCTTATTCACGGAACTCACGCATCTGCTGTTCCTAAAGACTTATCTTTGACTGTCATTTGCATATTGCTTTTACTTCTTTTGCTGACATTAGTGACTTTCATTGAAGAACGGAAGAAAACAATTTGTCGTCTGTAGTAGCGTCTGTACACGCACAGAAACCTTTCTAGTTAGGCTTAGTCACTTTGTGCGACACGAGCACGTTTATGCAAAACGTCGCCTCTCCTCGGTGCTCGGATAAAGCGAGGCTTACGTACGTCATAGGAATTCTACTTGTGGACTGTTCCTCGAACTGTTTAAAGGAGTAAGACATGTGGCAAACACGAACTGTCATAACACCGGTTCGTTTCGGCAGTGAAGGATTCCTGTTAATTCGCATTAAATAGTGGCAATATCAGAACAATAGGAATGACGCAAGTGGACAGTGTTTAAGATTTCTTTGCTGATAGAAAGGTTTCAGAATTAATGATGGAGAAGTGGCTGTTAATTAGCTGCAGGACATAATTGGCTGCTGGTGCTCAGAGCACAGAACAAGTCTGCCAGCTCACGTGATAAATGAACGGATAACATTTATCGTAATTGTCTTGGTAACTTGTTCGTCAACACTCGAATAACCATCCACCGCTTGGAGGATATTGATTTTATTGGCCAACATTAATTGATACGCATAAGATAATTTATGATGTGCAGATTTCTGAAGGTAAGTCAGACGACACCGATTTTTACTTAAACTTCGTGTTTTACAATTCTTTGGTTTTTTTTTTACAATCTGTAAATTCTTGAATTAAACTAAACGAACAATATATAAATTCAAAACATAGTGAGGAATTGGAAAAATTTCTCGACGTTTTTGCTCAACTGTCAAGGAAGGTTTCACTCTTAGTTTAGGGGCGGAGGTGGCTCAGTCGGTAGCGCGCCAGGCTCGTAATCTGTAGTTCCCAGGTTCGAGTCCCAGCTGGGTCAACGTTGAGATTTATCTCTGCAAAATTCCCCGCCCTGCCCACGGTCAGTAGGGGACACCGATGGGCTTGGAAAGGCCGCCGTCTGTCGGATGGGACGTTAAGCCGTGGCCCCGTGTGTGGGAGAGCCATACCCTGTGCACGTTAAAGAACACGCTGGATGGCCTTGACGGGAGGCTACCATCTGTCTCCCAACAGCTGTCCCAGTGGGTCTCTTCCCCCAACCTTCTCTCAGCCTTCGGGGTCCATGTGACCTGGCCATTTAGTCCATGGTGTGCAAAAAAGTGCCGCTCAGGGGTAAAACAACCCAACCCAACACTCTTAGTTTAATGTCGATATCAAATATAGAGGAAAAATTGTCTTGAGCCGGGTTGAATACCAACCCACGATCTCCTGATAACATGTCAGGTGCTCTGACCACTGAACTACCGCCTGCCAATCAAGATCTCCTTTAACTGATGGTATAGACTTTCTACCTACAGAACAAAATGATCTGAATTTATACATTAATTAGAGGATACCTTATAATAGGCAGCTGATAGCTTAGAAGTCGAAGCACCTGACATTTTATCAGAAGGTCGTGGGTTCATATCCCTCCGTGCTCAAGACAATTATTCCTCTTAATTTGCTTAGTGAGGATTTTTAAGATGAATTGTATAAATAAATTATTGAAGCGAAATTCTAATGCTGATATCCTAAAACTGGAAAATATTTACAGGAATCGCTCGAAGAAATGTTTTGTATAAGAAAACGTTACAGAGGTCTAAGCAAATTGTGCAATTTAGTTCTCTAAGCAAGTCTGTCCTGAGCTACACCTGCTGCATCTGGCCACTGCACACCAATTCTAACAAGGTCCTATTTGACATTGTCAGCCCACCGCATCCTGGGTCTACTCCTCTTTCTGAGGCCTTTAGGCACACTGTTCATAACCCTATTCGCCAATCTATAATTATCCATACGGGCAACATGGCCAAACCAACGGAGTCTCTCTCTGCACAATATGCTGCTCAAAGAAGATTGCCGACATTTTCTCGTAACCTCATCACTACTTACAAAGCTGAACCACCCAATGCCCAAGATACTGCGTATATATGGTATCCAGAATCCAAAGCATCAATTTGCTGTTATCTTGTTTTACAAAGAGTTAAGTTTCACTCTAATAATGATTTAAAAGAGAAAAAAACTCATAAAATCTGTCGCGCCAACAATATGCATTCCTCAAGATCCATATTTTCGAGATCTGAATCCATACGGCTACTTTGTATAGTTTTGGCCTGTGTAATTTTGGCAGTGAGCCATTTCATCTTCCTGCTATTCTTAACCATAATTACAGTTAAAGCATCTACATAAACAGACATCTGGGGAGTAACAGGCTGCTGTTGCCCTTCATAGGATTTATATAGTCCCATCTTCGATGTAAACATATCCAGACTTTGGATTGAGGTGTGTTATTTATGGGAAAGAAATCCACAAACTGATAAAGGATGAGGGGCGAGGGTGGCTGAATCGGTAGCGTGCCAGGCTCGTAATCTATAGTTCCCAGATTCGAATCCCACCTGGGCCAGCGTTGAGGCTTGTCTTCCAAAAGTTCCCGCCCTCAGTCAGTAGGGGACACCGATGGGCTTGGAAAGGCCACCATCCGTCGGATAGGACGTTAATATCCAATTAAGGGAGAGCCATATCCTGTGCACGTTGAAGAACACGCTGGATGGCCTTGATGGGAAGCTACCATCTATCTCCGAAGAGCTATCCAATAGGTCCCCTTCCCCCCAACCTTCTCTGAGCCTTTGAGGTCTGTGACTTGGCTATTTAATTCATTGTGTACAGTAAAGTGCAGCTTAGAGGTAAAACAACCCAACTTGCAACACAAACCAAACCATGAAGTTTATAGTGAGAGTGTTGTTATTGCTTCAACATGCCTCTGATGGTTAAAGCGCATAGTTTATAAAGAAAGGGAAGCGAAACTCTTTCCTGTTGAGCACCTTTTGTGACATAATGCTATCGAATGCTATCGAATGCTAATGGCTTGAAGGGTGAGAGGTTACCAGTGTGTTGCCATATATATGTTTTGTACTTAATAAACCCACAAAAAGTCAAGCTGCGTTCTGTTAAGAGAATTAAGGAGTCCTGATTTGTTTCTCCCACAGTAATCATATTAAGACTTTCCAAAGACCAGTGGTACGGAGTTCCTTCCTGTATGGCTACATGGTGATGGAACTCTGCGGTTTTAAAAACTTTGAGTTCTGTCGCTACATCGTGTACTGAACTCATAGATGCGAGGCAAGCGCTATCTTTGATCTGTCGGTTGCTAGAAAGCGGTCGTCTAACCTCTTTCTCGTTAAGCTTCCCCCACACACGTATTCCTTCCGCTTCATTTCGTTTTAAGTCCCACTGACTCCTTCTGCTGCAGGTGAGTGCTGGTGAATTTCTACCGTTGATGGAAGTGCAACGTGCTGCCCTTTTCACCTGACGTTAACGTGTCATCACCAAAATTGGATTATATGGAGAGACTTGAGGAGTAAAAGAGAAACAAAGAGTGGGTGTGGGTGAGGGCAATTTAGAAACTACAAGATTTGGTTTGACTGTACACAAAATAAGCACACCATTCAGCAAGTCAGGAAATCATAGGTTCTCAGGTGCGGCCACCAGAAATTTTCATTAATTAAAAAAACTATTAATTATCATTAATAGTTTTTTTAATTAATGAAAATTAACACTTCTTTTTCATTTATCATACAGATTATCACCATAAAGAATATTTTCAAAAATGCGCATCATTATATATTCCACTTAGTCCCGCTTTATTTTTTTATTATTAATAAATGTGGGGAAAAAAACTATAGCGAGAAGCTTCTCTGATGTTTCACCTGGAATTTGATTCTGCCGTAAAGAGCGATGCAATATTTTGCTTGCACTATTAAAATTTCTCTTGTTTTTCCTTTAAAAAAAGCTCATTTGTTTGTTTTTGACTTTCCCATTTCCATTAAAATGTCGTTACAAAAGTTTGCTTTAGCTTTGTTTTCGGCTCGAACACTGTTCCAAAATCCTAAAAATGACTGTTTTTGCTTTTCCAAAATATACCTTGAAGGATAAGATTTACACAGTGTATGTTATGAAGTCAATCCTAAGAAACTGACTATGTTAACTTAAAATTTAGGACTAATTTCTTATAAAACGTAATTATATGTGGATAACTGACACTGAAAAATTAAAGATGTAAACAATAGTTAAAGCGTTTAATATTTTACCTAAATATGTCAACGCTAGTATATAAGATTATGCTATCCGTTTTGTGAGCATCTATTAAAGCCAACTTCAACTCGTGAATTTTTATTCTGCAGTGGAGGAAAAAATTCAGAAATAAAATTAAGGAATATTCAGGAAACAGTCTTGTAAATACTATTCCCCATGGTACAACACTACTACTTCTACTACGGTCAAAACTGATACCTCGTTGTGTTAGTTATCTCGAAAACCAGACTCTTCGACATGTACGGAGTGGAATGAAAAGAATATTTAAGGTACTTACCCATAAATATCTAGAAGAATTTAATGCACTTAAATATATTTATTAAAGCTGTCATTCTGTGGATTCATGGTTTCTAATTAACGCCGCTACTTTGTATAGTTTTGGCCTGTGCATTTTTGGCAGTGAGCCATTTCCTCATCCTGCTATTCTTAACCATAATTACAGTTAAAGCATCTACATAAACAGACATCTGGGGAGTAGCAGGCTGCTGTTGCCCTTCATAGGATTTATATAGCCCCAGCTTTAAAGATGATAAACTAGAGTGTTGAAAATTAAAGGGTTCACAGAGTCTTAAAGAAAAGCTTTTAATGCTAAGCAACGTTTCTCAGCTGTGCATCTTAGGAATTTCAGTGTATAGAATATTTTTTGTACCCATGTCTCCAAATTAGACAAATGTATTTCCAAAAAATTAAATAAAAAGTCATATAAAACTTTCTATAAGATCATTGATCCCTACTACTATTTTTGCATATAATGTGCCGAAAATTTTGGAATTTCAGGATAATGGCAAAATAAATAACATTTTTTTTTTGTTTTCATAGGTATTATATAAGATCTTTGCCAACTCCTCGGATTTAAAAAACCCCACTCTTTCTAGATGAGAAAGAGTACAGTGATGGACTTGGGAAGGTCATTGATCCTATGATCGACTACTACGTTAAGGTGTGTAGTCTACCGTGTCTCTGTGTGCAGGAGAACCATACGCTGAGAGTTAAAGATAATGTTGGATGTCCTTAACGAAGAGACTCTTTTGTCTTTTAACAGCTGTCAAGTGGATCATAGCTCTTGGGTTCTTGTGACCATTTTTATAAATTTAAGTTTCTAAAAAAGTTATAAAGAGAGTGTTTAAAATAAATTAAAGACAAAGTTTACAAATTTTTTGCTTTCAACTAAATCAACCTTGGAATATGTGATTCGATATCATTCTGTAAATTGTACCAATTTATATACTTGTTCATGTGTAGGTATATCAAAGGTGTCAGAAATAAAATATCTATGTATTTATTTCATAAAAATTTAAAAGTGGAACAGATATATAGATCAATCTGAAATATGCTATTAACAGGTTCTTTATTTTAAGAGATTTTTTGAATACTGAAACTTTAAAAATATTTTATTTTGCCGGTGTACAGTCTTATTTACAATACCCACTTCCTGTGTGGGGTGGTTCTGGAAAAACCAGGTTAAACAGATAAAATGCCCTTCAAAAATATAATGTGAGAATAATGATGAAAACAAATAGGCTAACATATATTTCACCTTTATTTTTGGTACTTCAAGTTTTACTCCTAAAAATGTTTTTAGAATTTTAATTACATTTTTCAAAAATTTTTTTATTACAATACTATTACGTCATCTTATTGTATGAGAGATTATTGTAACAAAATAGGGATGCCTAGATTATTTAAAACAAATTTTAAACAGAGTAGTATGTACATTTCTCCTAGACTGTACAATCAATTAAATAGTGGAATCAAAACATTAAATAATATTGTAAAGTTTGAAAAAGAAATTTCAAATTGGTTATTTAGTATTGATGATATATACATCCGCAAACAAGATTCTTAAACTTGATTATACTATGTTCATAAATTAGTTTTATTAAATTTATTTTATTATTATATATATATTATTCAGTCCACTGTATTCAAAAAAGATGTATACAGTGGACTAAAAATTAAATTCACATATGAAACAACCCAACCCAAATATGTATTTTGATTTTCGAAACAAATTCATTTAGTGTTTGCAAAGTTTTAGAAGCTGATACATTTACCAACACCTTTACCAACCATAATTATTTACTCCAGAAGCATTTGTTTGCTTAAGACAGAATTTCTACGCCATTAATAATGTAATTAAGAAAAATCTGTCTTTTAATGTTTAGAATAAAGAATGAGATGAGTTTTCTAGTTTTTTCAGTTATCCTTCAAAGTCAGTCCTTCATCAAACAAATGAGGTCGAGAGAGTGAAAGATACGGAATGCACGATCAATTTTTAGTCCGCTATGAAAGGATTAAAATCTGTGCTGAAAGATTTCATAAAAGATGCAGTATTTTCGACTTCTCGATCGTCACGCTTTAAAGGGAACTGCTCTGTACGGAATATCCTTTCTCGCTCTGTGCAGTCATTTGGTTCTGATGAGGAGGAAATCAATTCATTAGTTTTCCTCTCTATATCCCTATTAAGCAAGAGCTGTTCCTTCGATGAACAAGTTTCAGTTAGAGGCTGTTAGATGTAACGCGTAGACACGATCGCCGATTTCAATTCCGTTCATTACCACTGCTGAAGCAGAAGGAGCTCAAACCATGTAGTTAAGATAACGCGTAAACAATTTCGGGAATAGTTTATTAACACTCTATTTTAATTAAGGTTAGATGCGGTGACATAGATTAGCATTTAGGAGAGAGATTAAATTATCTGATGTTATCTGATTTGACTACCATCAAATAGAATTTGATCTTATCTCTCAAATAACAGTCAGTCTGCAGATCTTGACCGTATGCAATATTTCCTTGGTCCAAATCTGTATATAGATGAATATTGGTTCATACTTTCAACAGTTTTTTTTAAATATAATCTCCTTTTTTTTGCCCTGCACAACGTTTAAAGAGAGGATGAAGTGATAACAGAAAAACATGTTAACGTCCGAAAGCCAAATCTTAAGTTTTGCAGCTTCTCAAATATTTATAAACACACATTTCGAGAGAAAAGTTTTAAATATGAAGTGAATCTAATTACTTTTAAATAATATACACTGAGTATTTAGTCAAGTACAGATGCTGGAATATTTAACGGTACTTATCCAAAGAATTGGTTTTCTAAATCTGGTTAAAGTGCGACTAAGCCTTTATTCCACGTAGTTTTCTTTTATTTAAAGATTATATAATCTTCGTAGATTTGGGAATACATTCTTCAACTGAGACGCGCTGTTGTCGACTGTTTCATGTTTTTTTTATCTCAATTAATATTTCCTAGAATCCTGATTTAGGTGACGGGATAAAATTTTCAAAAACAGTTTTCTACGGATATCTGTTCACCAGAAAATTGCTTTAAAAGTTACTGAATTTAGAATTTATCTTTTTTACCGGCATGACAGACTTCATATCATTTTTTTAACCTAGTGAAAAAGTCTCACCTATCAGCCTGAATCAGAAACTCGCTTCTCCTGTAGTATTTATGATTTTATTAAATAAAAAGTCAAAAACAAAACATCTAACGTTAAGTGCAGTCACAGATATATTTGATTAGCAGTGCATATTGTAATCCGTTCACTAATTTGAATTAAATATTTCGCCAAAAGCAGAAGAAAGTCATCAGTTCGACTATTTCTCCCAATCCAGTATATACAGTAGATACAGATTATATTGCACCTGATATTTGACCTTGACATCATTTTCATTCATTAAAATAATTGATGTGATAGAGCTAATCACATCAATTTCATCATTTGCTTATAATATTCTGTGTGATTTAGTTGTTTCTAATATCGCCTTACATAACCAACATAAAGATCAATTTCATCATTTTCTTAGAAATCTGCTGCTCCTTTATCATTTAAAATTTATTTATCTGTTACACTGTAAGTGGATGCCCATGAGAATATTCATTACAAATCAAAATGCGGTTCCTAACAAGCTAACGGTTCTTTGACGTTTACCTTAGATAATTTTCCCATGTAATTGTTATATGGGTCTGTAAATGGTAGCTAGGTAGTCACTGGAAGGAGAGCTATGCACCAATCCCCTGTGATGATGCATAGAACCGGCCAGGCCTGGCACCTAATGTCCGACCCCGCCTTCTCGTGGTGCAAACCGTTAGTACCTTTCAAAAGAGATACTCTCTTGTGGAAGTGAACGGAAGGAGAGGGCTGCCAGATTAGTGTGGCCTACTGATCTGGACAACTATGGCTACTTTTCTTTTTTTTCTACCCTGCTGAGGAGTGGTCAACCACACAGGGTCCTGGTGCTGACCATATAAACCCACTGGACTGGACAGATATATGGCTCTGAGCTTGATTATGGATCCTGATTTTGCTGCACTGGTGGGCTTCCGTGGAGGGAAAATCTTCCGCTGTGTTTTCTGTTTGTTTGTGGGTTGACAGCCCCAAGTGAATAGATTCACAGGATATGTTTATCAGCTGGTGGATAATCCTGAGCAGAGGTCATCACAGGCACCTGAACTCTTTGCTTCTATTGGCATCGTCAAATTCTACATTGGAGGAAGTCTTCCAGTGTAGATGGCTTCAGCCTTTAGTGGTGGGGGAACGGGTCTTTGCCCCATGTCTGCGATTAGGGGGCTGTTTGATATTGTCGGCATTTCCTCTCTAAATAAACATAGTTACTTTAAACATCCCACTAACCACTTTCTCTCCATAGGTAGTTGGAATGTGCGGACTCTGCACAGAGCTTTTTCTCTTGATGTCCTCACACAAGAATTCCACCATTATAATTTAGATATTCTCGGCTTGCAAGAGACCAGATGGACAGATAAAGGTCAGATTCTTAAAAATAATCTTAAATTTCTCTTTTCAGGGAGGGACGACAATAAGCATCACCAAGGCGTGGGTCTGCTTCTCAGCAGACACGCTAGTGATGCTCTTCTAGGATATGAGTGCATTAATGAAAGGTTTCTTACAGCAAAATTTCAGACAAGCGTTAAAGACCTGAATGTTATCTGCTGTTATGCCCCCACTGAGGATGCCGATGAGGATGAGAAGGATAGGTTTTATGAACAACTTCAGGATATTTTGAATTCTGTCAAGAAAGGAGATATTATCCTTGTTCTTGGTGACTTCAATGCCAAAGTTGGTACTAACTCTGACCTTTGGGGAGGGGTGATTGGCCCTTTTGGTATTGGTAGCTGCAATGGCAATGGGCAACGTCTCCTACAGGTAAGTAAACTCAATGGTTTCAGAATAACTAACACATATTACAAACACCGCGACATACATAAGTACACATGGGTGTCACCTGATGGGCTGCATAGGAATATGATTGATTATATATTAATTAACAGCAAATGGGCTAGTTCTGTTAGAAATACCAGGGCATATAGGGGAGCTGAAATTGGATCTGACCCTTACCTTGTTAAAAGTGTCTTGCAACTTAAACTTAAAAAGTATTGTGCTAGGGTTAAAAAATTTGCTTTTAATACTGAAGCTCTGAAAGACCCAGTTATAGCCAAAGCTTACCATGATAGGTTACTTAGTCATTATGACAGTCATGGTATGCTTACTACTGAAGTTGAGGAAGAATGGGATCATTTTAAACAGGCTTTTTTGGACACTAACAGTACTCTTTTAGGAAAAAAGGAGCAGAAGAGACAGAATTATCTGAGTGATAAGGCACTTGAGATTATTTCGGAAAGAAAGAACTGCAGGAATGTCCTTAATCAATACCCTACTAGTACTAATAGAAAGCATTACAGAGAACGTAATAAACTTGTAAAAGATCAGTTAGCTGCTGATAAAAATCTTTGGCGTGATGGTTTGGCTGACAAAGCCGAGGAAGCAGTTAGACAGCACAACAGCAGAGAGCTGTACCAGATAGTTAATGTTTTGTGTGGTAGAAAACGGACAGGTATACAAGGAATGAAGAATAAACAAGGTAAGTTTATAGAAGGGGAGGATTCTGTCATGGCTAGGTGGGCTGAGCATTTCAGTGATGTTCTATACAATGTAGTTAGTTCTACTCCCATTGTTTGTAATGATGATAGATGCATTGGTGGCTTTAATGTTGGCCCTATAACACAATCTGAAATTATTTTGGCTATTTCTAAGGGGCGGGGGTGGCTCAGTCGGTAGCGCGCCAGGCTCGTAATGTGTAGTTCCCAGGTTCGAGTCCCAGCTGGGACAGAGTTGAGATTTATCTCCGCAAAATTCCCCGCCCTGCCCACGGTCAGTAGGAGACACCGATGGGCTTGGAAAGGCCGTCCGTCGGATGGGACGTTAAGCCGTGGCTCCGTGTGTGGGAGAGCCATACCCTGTGCACGTTAAAGAACACGCTGGATGCCCTTGACTGGGGGCTACCATCTGTCTCCCAACAGCTGTTCCAGTGGGTCCCCTCCCCCAACCTTCTCTGAGCCTTCGGGGTCCATGTGACCTGGCCATTTAGCCCATGGTGTGCAAAAAAGTGCCGCTCAGAGGTAAAACAACAACAACAACAACAACAACAGCTATTTCTAAACTTCAACTACATAAATCCCCAGGGGTAGATGAAATTACTACCGAAATGCTTAGAGCTGGGAATGTTTCGGTTACCACTTGGATGACTGAAATTCTGAATATCTTTTATGATAAAGGCATGGTTCCTAAGGATTTTACCAGAGCTATTGTTATCCCTATTTTCAAAAAAGGTGATCGCAGTTCTTGTGATAACTATAGGGATATTAGCCTACTCTCTGTTCCAGGTAAAGTTCTTTCCATGATTGTGCTTAATAGAATTAAGAATCTGGTTGACAGTCAATTGCGTGGTGAGCAATGTGGATTCAGAAGTGGTAGGGGATGTGTGGATCAGATATTTTCACTTAGGCAGATTCTTGAGAAATGTTTAGAGTTTCAGAATCCTTTGGTTGCTAGCTTTGTTGATTTCAAAAAGGCTTTCGACTCTGTTGATCGTCATAATTTGTGGCTGATTGTGATATCATATGGTATACCAGACAAGTTAGTTAACATAATGAAAGCTCTCTATCATAACACTGAGTCGTGTGTGAGAGTTCGTAAGGCTTGTAGCAATTGGTTTAGCATTACTTCTGGTGTTCGACAAGGGTGCATTTTGTCTCCTTTTCTCTTTAGTTTGATTATTGATTATGTTATGCGAAATTCACTTCAAGGGAAAGATTTTGGCCTTAAATGGGCTGGAGATACGAAAATTTCTGATTTAGGTTATGCTGATGATTTAGCCCTTTTGGCAAATGATGTTGATGAGATGAACTCTTTCATTCGAGATGTTGATGAGACTGGTAGTAGAGTAGGTTTGGTTATAAACAGAGAGAAAACTAAAGTGATGAAAATTGGTCAGGCAGGCTGTGATTCAGTTAATCTGAAAGGTTGCAGTCTTGAGCAGGTGTCACAGTTTAATTATCTTGGGAGCTATGTAACAGATAATGGTGATGTGCGGCATGAGATTAACAGACGAATAGGGATTGCTGCCGGGACTTTTAAGAATCTATGGAGAGTGTGGAGAAATAGGCGTATACACCTAAAGACTAAAATTAGGCTGTATAATAGTTTGGTTCTTTCTAGGGTTAATTATGGTAGTGAAACCTGGACACTTTGTAAACAAGATAACAGGAAACTAGATGCTTTTGATTCGAGATGCTTACGCAGTATCTTGGGCATTAGGTGGTTCAACTTTGTAACTAATGATGAGGTTAGGCAAAGGAGTTAATTATAGATTGGAGTAATTATAGATTGGCGAATAGGGTTATGAACAATGTGCCTAAAGGCCTCAGAAAGAAGGAGAGACCTAGGATGCGGTGGGCAGACAATGTCAAACAGGACCTTGTTAGAATTGGTGTGCAGTGGCCAGATGCAGTAGATGTAGCTCAGGATAGACTTGCTTGGAGAACTAAATTGCACCGTCTGGTTGGACCTCCGTAGCCCATGGCTGCTTGAGGATGATGATGATGATGATGATGATTGTTATTTGTAGCTGGTCAGCTGAGTGTTTCAATGAGGGATAGCAGAAAGTGTGTTTCTGATGCCCTTCAGTCACTTTACAGTATTCCTGAAAGGCAAAAAGTCGTTCTGGAGAAGTTAAGAAAAGATTTCGAGAAGCATACTGCCCAGGTTGGGTGGTTTACCTCTGAGCAGCACTTTGTTGAACACAACGAGCTAAATGGTCAGGTCACAAGGACCCCAAGGAATCGAAAAAAAATGTGTTGATCAGAGTTTTCTCATCGTTCAGAGTGTGTGTGGAGGGGAGAGCAGATGGAAGCTCCTCCATAAAGGCCACCCAATATATTCTTTAGTATGCATAGGATATGATAATGCACACGGCATCACAGCTAGCATCCCATCTGATGGAAGGCGCCCTTTTCCAAGCCACATCGGTGTCTTGTTTCTCACCGAGAGCAGGATGAGGGTTAGCAGAGATAAATACCAAAAGCTGGTAATTTTTGGGCTGAAACCTGAGAACTGCAGATTACGAGCCTGGCACGCTACCGACTGAGCCAATCCCTACTGCTCAGGTAGCTTAAAATATATAAAATGCAAAAAGGGTTAAGCCATTCTCTTAAACATAAATAGAATTGATTCTTGATTTCCTTTTTTAATACAGGAACACCATTGACCAGTGTTTCTCGTGGTTGTAGCTAGAAATAGGTTCTACTCAGTTCTTCGACTCTATAGTGATACCCAAGTGAGTTGCTTAATTTTTTTCTTAGTATAGATCTCCCTAAAACTCCCCACCATGCCCTAGACCAGTGACACCGGTGGACTTGAAAAGGCAGCCGTCCTTTGGATGGGAAGTTAAGCCGTGGCTCCTTGTACGGGAGAGAGCCATACCCTGTGCACGTTAAAGAACACGCTGGATGGCCTTGATGGGAGGCTACCATCTGTCTCCCAACAGTTGTTCCAATAGGTCCCCTCCCCCAACTTTCTCTGAACCTTCGGGTGTGTGTGTGTGACCTGGCCGTTTAGCCCATGGTATGCAAAAAAAAGTGCCGCTCAGAGGTAAAACAACCCAACCCACTGAGCTACAATTTATAAATTGTTGCACCTGTGAGCGCGAATGAACTATTTTGACATTCGACATTTTAATTTTAGCAAAAAAACTAAATCTCTTATCCGCTGGTCGAATGATTAGCGTGTTTAGCTATTCGTCAAAAAGACCCGGATTCGAGCCCGGATAAGGCATGGATGTTTCTCCTGTTGTCTTTCTCACAAATCTTCTCTACTGTGCACTAAACTAACAGTCTCCTGTCAGACTCAGTGGCAAGCATCTGCTTCAAGGGAAATTTATTTTTATTCCATAACGAGGAAATACAATGAAGGATGAGCTATCAGAAAAGGGTTCATTTTGCAAACAAGACTTTTTATACACGGCTTAAAATAATTAGGGAATAATTCTTATGTAGCCTTCTTGAAAGCCTTGTTGCAAGCTGTGCTCCTTTGAAAACGATTTTTTAGTGGAAAAATATCAACGGGGATAAGTTAAAGTCCTCAATCAGATTTAAGTAACGATTTTCTGCAATATACGTTCTCTAGATAAAGATGATCGAAGTTGGAACATTTAATAGAAGACTTCCTCGTTTTTAATATTATCTTTAAGATTAAAGAAACTCAAAGAATTTCAACAAATTTCCGAAATGCACTAGTGAATAGTTTGAGGTAGCATTTATTAAGTAATATAGCCAACCCGTGGCCGTGTGGTTGGTACGCTTGGCTACTAATCAAAGGGACTTGGATTCGAGCCCCGGTTAATGCGTAGATGTTTGTGTTGTTTTTCTGCTGAGGTCTCGCCATTCTCACAGATCTTCTACAATGACGCATTAAGCTGGCAAGCTCCTATCAGACTTTTACCCCCTCAAGCAGCTGTTTGACGCATATTTTTTATATTAACTTTTGAGATAAATTTTTATAATTGGCAACACGGCTGAAAAAAAATTACTCTCCGCAGCTCTAAATATTCAATGAATTTTGCTTGGATATTAAAAATTTAGAAGTATTTGTTGAGACCTTAAACTTATTTTCAGCGAGAGTTTTCCAAAAAAAAGTTTATTTTCAAACTTACGGAGCTTCGGATTAGGTTTTCCGTTAACATAGGAAACGTCATCCGTAATAGTTATGAGTAGTGTATATTATGCAAATTGAATAAGCAACATTTATATACACATGGCCAAGGTTTAATGTCATCCGACGGAGGGCGACCTTTCCAAACACAAAGATGTCCCCTTTATCACTGAGGACAGGGTGGTGGTGTGGGGAGGGGTTTAGAAGACGTAAACCTCAACTTTCTTACCCAGTTGGGATTAGAAATGAAAAACATCAGTATGAAATAGTCGAGCTGTGTCAAAAAGAATCTTAAGGAAGTTATTTTTGAAGTGTCTTTTGTAACATTGTCATGCATGATAATGTGCAGTCTGGTCACAGTTTCATAATCTCGTTTGCGAATTTTATACAAAACACGGGAAAATATCTAGGTACTGAATAGAAAGAAGGTACTCGAGAATGCGAGGAAGACGATTTTCCTTCCTCTTTGCTATGAGCTTCATGAAAGAGAGAAAAAAAATGTGATCTGGAATTGCACGAGTAAAGACAAATAGCTCTCATTCCCAAGAGACTTCTTTCCCACAGTGGCTCTTTCGTCACCTGCAAGAGAGCGCGAGAAGAGTATGTCCTTCAATTGAGCTCGAGATTTGAAGCCAGACACGGTATGATGCAGCGAAGAGGGAGGGACAGATCGATAAGAGAAACAATGCAGAACATCCACCTGGCTGCTGGCAGAGAGGAAGGGCCAGCAGCCACTCTGATCGTTTCCTTTTAACCCGCCATCCACGACTAGAAAGTATTCAGGTCACTCATGTTCCGAAAATTTCGTTGTGATGAAAGTGAAATGATCGATTCTGCGAAATCATACTTCTCTTTCTTCAGTTAACCGTAACCGTTTCATTTTTCTCTCAAGCCGACGTAAACAACAGGCGAGTAAGATTTGCAGTGCGTGACAGAGTACTACGATGGAACCAGACTCTGCAGATGGCTTATTCGCCAGATGGTTGGCACAGCTTCAGAGTACAATCTCTACCAGGAATGAGAAATAGCTACCTTCTTTCGAGTGAATGCAGATTGTTTATTTATTATAGTCATTGCAAAAAATAGTTGACGGGACACAAAATGTTCACCAAAAGTCGTTTTAAGGAGAAATCGGTGACTCAATTTGTTCTTTGCAAAACCTCCCAATAAATTGTTAATGCTGACTCTAAACAATTTAGGAGGATGAACGAAAACAAATCAAATAATCTTAATATTCTTAGTTACTTTAAATGGCATATATATATATCGTTAAAGATCATTTATTGTACTACATTGATCATTAGCTGGAAGTAAGTCAAGGCCATCATTCTTCAGCTCTCAGAAGCTCCTGTTAAACGCCTAACTATCAAAGGGAGAAATAAAAACTAATTTCTTTTCTTCTAATGAAAAAAAAATAAGCTTTATTTGTAATGAAGAAAAGAAATAAACCTTTCTCCTAAGGAAAGATAAATTTTACTCTTCAGCTTTAAGAGGCAGGGACAAGAAGCTCCTGTTAACGCCTAACTATCAAAGGGAGAAGTAAAAACTAATTTCTTTTCTTCTAATGAAAAAAATAAACAAGCTTTATTTGTAATGAAGAGAAGAAATAAACCTTTCTCCTAAGGAAGAGAAAAGTTTTACTCCTAACGAGGAGAAAAATAACGTTTCATTCACATATTTTTTTATGGCGTTATACTATTCTTTAAAAATTATTAAGATGAATTAAACGAAATCTTTGGAAGTTATTCCAGATTCACCCTGTGAAGAAAATAATAGGACTATCTGTGCTATTAATTTAGTTACATGAACTCTGATATAAAATTGCTAGAAGCGAACGAAAAAAGTTTACATTCCCCAAGTTTCGAATTACTTTTATAATGAATGACACTTCCACCAGCGTACCACACGAATCTGGGATAATCAACTGAAGAAAAGCCCAAATTTGTTCGTTTGAAGGGGAAGATAAATATTATGAATAACTCGTATAACTCTGGTGTACATTTAAAACACGCGCCAAATCACGACAAAAGCAATTCGAATGAAAGAGGAAAGGTGGGATGAAACTTGTTTTGCTCCTAAACAAATATTTCAAAGTAAACTATAAAGCACGAAATGCCTAATTAAGAGGGAAATCGATTTATTCAACGGTATTAATAATGGCCGAGTGGTTAGCGCGCTTGGCTACTGATCTAAGGGACCTGGGTTCGAGCCCCGGGTAAGGCATGGTTGTATGTGTTGTTTTTCTGCTGAGGTCCTGCCATCCTCTCAGATTTTCTACTTTGGCATATAAACTGACAGGTTCCTGTCAGACCTCTGTGGCAAGCAGCTGCTTGAGGGGGTATTTATTTTTATTTTATTTATATTAATAATGCCTTCGAAACATGAAATTTGTTACCATTAAATTCCACATCATGCCCTAGGCCACTGGCGATGTTTATATAATGTTTAATGTCAGTGAGAAGTGTACAGTCGCTCAAAAAAGTATCCGAACACTATGGTCGATTACAGAATTCAGAAAAAATATCTGGCAACGTTTTTTTTAGAAATTAGTGATCTGGCAACCTTCGTGTCACGTGACACGAATGTTGCCAGATCACTAATTTCTAAAAAAAACGTTGCCAGATATTTTTTCTGAATTCTGTAATCGACCATAGTGTTCGGATACTTTTTTGAGCGACTGTACATGATACAAACTAATAATACATAATGCCAAATGTACATATTATCAAGAGTTCGAAGTATAATAATAAATAAATCACCTTTCAAGCAGATGCCACAGAGATTTGACAATTGCTTGCCAGTTTAATACGGCATAGAGGTCTATGAGGGAGGTAGACCTCAACAGAAAGACAAAAGAGACAAACATACCTTATCCGGAACTCGAACCCAGGTCCCTTTAATGTACTCCGCTAACCTCTCGGCCACCGGACCAAAATCGAAAATTTATATTAATCGAGATTTTTTGATAAGCGTTAGTAAAGTAATGGTGATCTGTAAATGGCAGGTAGGGAGACACTGGAAAGAGATCTGTGTACCAATACCTTGTGATGATGCACAGAACAGGCCTAGCATCTAATGACTGACCCCACCTTCTTGTGGTGCAGGCCGTTATTACCTTCCAAAAGAGATACTCTCTTCTGGAAGGGAATGGGTCTATGGCCACATTTTCTTGTTTTCGCCCCTGTTGAGGAGTGGTCAACTTCACAGGGTCCTGGTGCTAACTATTTATATCCACCGGACTGGTTTATGACTTAGAGCTCATTACGGATCTTGAGCTTACTACACTGGTGAAGGAAAATGTGCCGCTGTGTTTTCTGTTTGCCTGTGGGTTGCCAGCCCTAAGTGAACAGAGGCACAGGATACCTTATCTCAGCTGGTGGACAATCCTCAGCAGAAGCCATCGCAGGTACCTGAATCCTCACTTAGCTAGTTGGGCATCGCCAGTCCTACCCTAGAGTAATATGTTTCAAGCAGGTCAGTTTTTATGCAGATCTGGTTTTTGAAAAGGTCCACTTGAAAGGTGGTGCCTGAAGTGAAGTGTCTTTGCCTCACGCCTGTGATTATGGGGCTATTTGATATTGTTGGCCCTGCCTCTCTCAATAAACCTGGTTTCTTTAAAAATCCTACTAATCATTTTCTTTCCACAGGTACATGGAAAGTGAGGAAGTTGCTTAGAGATTATTCTCTTGACGTCCTCACCCAAGAATTCAAACTTGATAATCTAGATATTCTAGGTGTCGAAGAGACCAGACAGACAGATAAAGGTCAGGAAAATAATTTTAAATTTCTCTTTTCAGGGTGGAAGGGTGAACAGCATCTCCAAGGCGTAAGTTTGCTTCTCAGCAGATACTCCAGTGATGCTCTTCTAGGATATGACTGCATTAATGAAAGATTTCTTACAGTCAAATTTAAACTAAAATTAAAGACTTGAATGTTACTTATTGTTATCCTCCCCAGAAGATTCTGATGAGAATGAGAAAGATAGGTTTTACAGACATCTTCAGGTATTTTGAAATCTGTCAAGAAAGGAGATATTTCTCTTGTACTAGGTGACTTCAATGCTAAAGTTGGTACTGACTCTGTCTTTTGGGAAGCGCTGTTAGGTCTCTGGAATTGTTAGTTGCAATGGGAAACTTCTCCTACAGGTAAATAAACTTAATGGTTTGAGAATAACTAACACTTACTACAAACACTGGGACATTTATAAATATACATTACTTTCACCTGATGTGTTGCATAGGAATAAGATCGATTATATGTCAATTAATAGCAAATGGGCTAATTCAGTTACAAATTCCAGATGTTGTAGGGACGTTGAAATTGGGTCTGATCATTAACTGGTCATAACTGAAGCTTAAGCAACAAAATGAAACTTTTGAAATTGGGTCTGACCATTATTATTGAAATTGGGTATGACCATATTAATTGGCTTAAAATTAAAAATTAAGAAATTTTGCGCTAAGGTTAAGAGCATTCATTGCCTATAGCACTGAAACTCTGAAAGCTCCAGATATAACCAAACATACAATGATAGGCTACTCAGTCAAAATGACAAACCTGGCTTGTTTACTGCTGAAGTTGAGAAAGAATGGGATCAGTTTAAAGAGGCTTTTCTTGAAAATAATAGCGTTTTGGGTAAAAAGGAGCAGAGGAGGCAATATTATTTGAGTGATAAAGCACTGGAGTTTATTTTTGAAAGGAGGAACTGCAGTAATAACCTTAATCAACATCCTGAGTGTCCTAAAGACAGCATTACAAAGAGCTTACTTAATGTAAAGGATCAGTTATCAGCTGATAAGAATCTTTAAAATTACTACTGAAATGTTTAGCGCTGGAAATGTTTCTGCTCACATGGCTGACTGAAATTTTTAATATCTTTTATGATAAAGGCGTTGTCCCTATGGATTTTTATTAGTGCTGATACAAAATGATTAAAAAGATGATCGCGGTTCTGATAATTATATGGGAATCAGTCTACTTCCTGTTGCAGGTTGCTCTTAATGGAATTAATTCTTTGTATTATTGTGCTTAATGGAATTAAGAATTTGGTTGATGGGCAAATGCGTGATGAACAGTGCGGATTCAGAAATCGTAAGGATGTATAGATCAAATATTTTGACTTAGGTAGATTCTTGCGAAATGTTTAAATGTTTCAAAAACTTGTGGTTATTAGCTTTATTGATTTTAAAAAAGGCTTTTGATTCTGTTGATCGTCATAATTTGTGATTGATTTCTTGTAAGCAGAGATGATCTTTTGTAATAACGGTCAAGTTAGCATAATGAAAACTTTCTATAATGACACTGAGTCGTGTATGAGAGTTGATAAGGCTTTTAGCGATTGATTTAACATTTCTAGTGGAATTTGACAAAGAGAAATTTTATTTCCTTTTCTCTTTAACTTGGTCATAGATTATGTTATGAGGAATTCTTTACAAGGGAAAAACTTTGTCCTCGAATGGTCCAAAGAGTTCCAAATTTCTGATTTAGATTATGCAGATGATTTGGCCCTGTTGTCTAATGATGCTGATGAGACTTGAGAGTAGTTTTGGTGATAAACAGAGAGAAAACTAAAGTGATGAAAACTGGTCAAGCAGGTGGTGCCACAGTTGCTTTGAATGACTACACCCTTGAGCAAGTGCCTGACTTTAATATCTCGGGAACTATGTAACACTATGTGCTTGTGACATGGGGCATAAGATAATGAGAAGAATAGAGACTTCTGCTGGGACATTTAAGAATCCTTGGAGAGAGTGGAAAAGTAGACTTATACACCTCAAGGCTCAAAAAACGAAAAAACAACCATGGTGCCAGTATGTATTACTACAGATTGACGAATAGCGTGATAAAAAGTGTACCTAAAAGGCTCAGGAAAAGGGTAAAGACCCAGGATGCGGTGGGCAGACAATATGAAACAGTACCTTTGCTAGGATTGGCCTACAGTAGAGAAATTCAGCAGCTGTAGCTCGGGACAGACATGCTTGTAGGACTAAATTGCACAGTATGGTTCGAATTTATGTAACGTAAATATGAAAATATTCCTCCTCGAGGACTTTCATGACGCCCACTTATAACCATCTACAAAATATTCCACCGCTTGATAGCGATTATCACTACGTGCATTAGTCGTTTGTTACGCAATAGTAATTGTTTTTTTAAACACCTTTGATCTAGTGAGAGATTACTATGTAAACATGCCTATATAAACAAACATTGCAGATGCTGAATATTACATTTAAAAGGAATTCTTTGACCTGTAAACCAGCAAAAGAACTAATAATTCCTCATTTGCAGTATTGGGTAGAATAAAAAGAGAGAACCTATAACTGCAACGCTGATCTTTTCTCCCACATTGAACTGACGTGATCTGTAGGCGTACGAAAACATTCTAAGCAGAGATGATCCTGGCTGCTATAATGGTTGAGCGAAGCATTCTGCAGCTAGTCATTCCACTTGTTGGCTGACAAAGGATGCCCAGCAGGTAAGCGGATACGAAAGCTATCTTTGACTATGATGGATGCCTGGCTGCTTTGATCTCTTTCTCTGTCAATGGGACGCGCTGGGCGGTTGCAACAAGCAATCTTGAGCACGTTGTCAGACTCTGAGAGGCAAACTCGCACTTCTGTTCACTCTGGCAATGATGCCACATCAGGTTGTTTTGGTGGGTCGGAGGAGGGACCCCTCGTCGTTTCTTTTTTTGATGTTTTCATGTTGCAATTCTCAGGCGAAATTGCCCACTGGGTGTCTGATGAAAGGAATGAGTGTTTTTTTATCTATTAAAAACGTATCTCTTGTCTGCTGAAGAGAAAAAATAGGGAAAAAGCTCACTGAATACGAAGAATGGTTGTTTCACATTGATTCATGAAGTGGGAGGATTGCTCATTGCCGTCTGATGTCGACAGATGTCAGAAAAATAATGGCGTGGATTCTTCACCGAGATCTATGAGACCGATTAAGGAAAAAGGAACTACACAACGGATTCAGATCGATCCTACTAGGCGTCACTGTCCGGCACTAGAAGTAGGTCCAAACGGTTGGCTCTTATATAGAATATGCAGGAAAAATATTCATTCCCCCCCCCTCTATTTTCTTTAATGGAATGCGTTGTTAAATATATGTGCGATGTTGAAGTTAAAACTTCGATAATCCGGAGATTTAAATATTTCAACTTTTGACCCAGATATTTTAAATGCAAGTTAAGCATAGCTAAATAATTCTTATCTGACTTGATTATTTGTAACAGAATTAGTAATTTTGATCATAGAAATATACTGACCATTTTATTTTAGAAAAACTGGGTTAATGATTCCTAATGTAAATAAATGAGATGTTTCAACTTTGAAATCACTAAAAATAATTGTAACGTTCTTCGACTCAGGCCCGGATTTCGAAATGAAAAAGGATGGGGGGGGGGGGGGGGCAAGTGACTTATCGAGCTGCAAAAAATAAAATGAGACTGCATATACACTACAAGAAAAAAAATTGCAACACCTGGAAGGATGTACGATTTTATTGAAACGCAGGCAGCTGTTAGGTACACTGAGATGTGCGATTGATTACATTGTCAAAAAAGTATGGAAAATTACCACTTTACCTACCCCGTAAAGTGGTATAATTAGTATGATGTTCAACCGTACTGTGCAGCAATGCATTCATGAATACTCGCAGAAGTCGGGAAGTACAGCTCTATAATGTCCTCCTGCGGGATAGAATGCCAAATAGCGCGAAGTCGCTGTTCCATTTCAGCGACTGTGTATCTTGTTAGTTTCTTGACAGTGTGTCCTTGGGTCTTGTTGGAGCTGTTGTCCCATCATGTCACAGACGTGTTTAATAGGTGAAAGATCCGGCGAGCATGCTGGCCATGGTAGTATCTGAACGTTTTGGTCATGTAGATACTGCAGATTAATGCGGGCTGTGTTGAGACGGGCGTTTTCTTGTTGTTAAAAGGTTCCGTGCTGCTGAACAAGTGGGACAGCCACTCTCTGTACGACAAACCAGCTTCTCTCCGGCCGATGATTCTTCCAAGCTCAAAGTCTGTTAACTGTTGGAACATCTTTCGACGTCTGCGTAAGAGCATCTTTAACGGTTTAGAACAATTTCCACAACGTTTTATCAACCAGACAACTTTGGTTGAATTTATCTGTGCTTGACTGCTCCGCACCTGTGACGTCAGCTCGCGCCTGTCCAATAGTTTCGATCGTCCTGCAAACATACTCATTTCCATGCATTTCCATATATTACCGGCTCCCTAAATTTCGTCGCATTTCCATAATTTCTCGCAATTGTTGCATTTTTTATTTCCTCTAGTGTATATTACAGTATAGCATTTTCTTCTCCGTTTTTGAAGACTTGAAGAAAATTCTTTAAAAAGTGAAATATACATGGGTTTAATAACTTTTGGCCTCCATCAACTTTACTAGCAGTCTCTAAGGGGGCCATGCGTCCCCCTCCAGGTCCTGTTGTACTTGTCCTATACCAATGAGGAATCATTAATAAGTTTATATATATATATATGTAAAATCCACGATTAGTATTTTCTGTCATTAAGTTACAAAATGAGCACCCGTTATGTTTGTTGGGAAGACGAATATTTCAATTGTGTTTGTCTCAAAATCTGTTTTTTGAATACGATGATGGCAAGGAAGAGGGTGGGGCAAGGAGTCCCCCCCTGAAAATTAGGTCGTCTGATACGAAATCTCCAATTTGTTCTACCTGCTTTGAAACCTTTAAATCCAAAACAGGTGTCTTTGTATAATTTTATGTTACCCCTGTATTATATGGATAATATATATATGTTCGACACTAAAAATAACTAATATATTGTATAATAATATGTTCTATTTAATATATAATAATATATCATTTGTATAATAATATGTTCGACACTAAAATAGATTTGAAAAATAACTATAGGATTTTTTTCCTTATCGAATATAATTTTAACTTTTCCTGTTAGGGGAAATATTTCAGTAATTGGGAAATCTTACTCAAGTCTTATTTTCAGCCCTCCCCCGAAACAAAATTCTTGGAGCCCCCCCCCCACCTCCCTCCCTCCCTCAACACAAACTAAATTGTTCGACTCTTTCCAAAATTAAATTTTCGGACCCTCTCCGAAACTGAATTCACTGACACCCCCGAAACTAAATCCTGGGTAAGTGCCTGATGACATCAATGATCTCATTTATATATTGATTCTTAATAAATATTCCTTACATAAAAACTGGATAATGTCTACGTTAAGGAGCGAAATTCGAAGTTCAATAGCATCTAAAACAAAACTTAATTGGGAATCACACCAAAAGTAATTTAAAGATTTAATTACTTTCCATCTAATTTTCAATTCCAACAATATTTTTTTCAGTATTCGAAGAGTTATTGAAGCTGGAATATACACTGCACGCATTGAAATTGCCACCCAGAAGGAATGAGGAGATAGGGATCAAATGTAGCACACACATAGCAATACATATTGATTTTTGATTTTTTTTTTTGATTTGCGACATATAAGACAGAGAAGAATCCTAGAAGCTACTCCTAGCTTAATACAGGCCTTCTCATACAAGGACATGCCCTACTAAGACCGAAGTCACTGCTGACCACTGCCTTAGTTAGAGCTAACACAACACACAAAGTTTGCCTTATTGGAACAGTCGCTAGCTGCCTAACCACTATGCCAGTTAAGGCATATGTCAGTTATTGGCATACCACGATTTAATTTGTTAGAAGATGAGATAATGCAGACAAAATATGACTGCCTCAATAGGTGGTTCCACCGCCGTGAACGGCAATTCAGGCAGCAATACGACGTCGCATGGAGTCAGAGGGATTGCACACCGAGCAGCGTTTACTTGCTCCCATAATTCATCGAGATTCCACGCCAGCCGATGAGAGGATTGCACACGTATTCCAATGTGGTCCCACAGATTTTCTATTGGGAATAAATCTGGAGATCGTGCTGGTCATGGCAATACTTGAACATGGGGCAAACATTTCTGGAGACCCTAGCAGTGTGTACACGGGCGTTGTCATGCTGAAAAATGGGCTGCTGCATGCCTCCCTGGAATGGTAACAAAACGGGCTGCAGAGCTGCGCTAACATGCTATCATGCAGCTGTCAGTGTTTCCGTGATGCGGACAAGAGGTGACCTGCTGTCATATCCAATAGCACCCCATACCATTATGCCTTGCTGATGGGTGGTGTGCAGGTCGCGAACAAAAGCTGGATCCATCCTCTCGTGAGGTTGTCGCCATACACGGACCCGTCAATCGTCAGCACCCACACAGAAACGGGATTCATCACTAAACACAACAGTGTTCCATTCGTGACCCCAGTTCGCACGACTTCGGCACCAAAGCAGACGAGTGCTGTGATGGTTTGCAGTCAATGGCAGTCAACGTAACTGTTGCCTAGAGTGCAGGTGTGCCTCATGTAAACTTCGGTTTACCGTTCGGATCATTATGGGGACGTCCATGGCTGCTGACACAGCCCATCGAATATCGCCTGCAGTGCTCTGTGGTGACGAACGAGTATGTCGCAAATGCGCCTATCAAGCCATGCTGACATCTGTCGAACAGCACCACTCGCTCTGCGACACACTCCAGAACCTTCATTTCGGCACTGTTGCCAACAGCGTCCAATAGTTTGTATATCCCGATGAACATGGGCAGCGACACGACGTGCAGTCCATTCAGCTTCACATAGGCTTATAATTCGTCCTCTCTCAAAAGTATCCAAATGGCAATAAACCTGTCAACAGTGTACCAGACATTTTCGGCCTTTGCTGAACAATTTCCAAGTAGAACCACCTAATCTCAACCGTTTGCATGACTTCCACCTGTATAAACTGAATACCATCCCTGTTCCTTCTTGCATCTTTTATCTCTTGAGCCACACATGTCATTAGTTCCAGATTATCATCATTTGCATATCAACTCTCACACTCACCCTTCTATTTGCATGTTCGGACATGTCCTTTTGAGTGGGGCACTTTCAATGTCGAGTAGTGTATAACAGCAGATTCATTCCTTGAAAAAATGTCTTTAAAACGGATGCAAATTGAAAATTGTTTAGAGAAGCAGCTTTTAAAGTACTATCACAACAAGTTAAAAGCCTAACCACAAGTCTTAACTGGCATAATGGTTAGAGAGCTGGCTATTATTCCAGTAAAGTGAACTTTGTTGTGTGAACTATAACTGAGGCAGTGGCCAGCATTGAGCCCCGTGTCACAAGATTTCACTTGACATATAGATTGTTACATTCCGCACTCGCGTTCAGGTTGGGTTGGGTGTTTTACCTCTGAGCGGCACTTTTTTGCACACCATGGGCTAAATGGCCAGGTCACATGGACCCCGAAGGCTCAGAGAAAGTTGGGGGAGGGGACCGACTGGAACAGCTGTTGGGAGACAGATGGTAACCCCCCGTCAAGGCCATCCAGCGTGTTCTTTAACGTGCACAGGGTATGGCTCTCCCGCACACGGGGCCACGGCTTAACGTCCCATCCGACGGACGGCGGCCTTTCCAAGCCCATCGGTGTCCCCTACTGACCGTGGGCAGGGCGGGGAATTTTGCGGAGATAAATCTCAACGCTGACCCAACTGGGAACTCGAACCTGGGAACTACAGATTACGAGCCTGGCGCGCTACCGACTGAGCCATGCATTGGAAGGACGGCGGCCTTTCCAAGCCCATCGGTGTCCCCTACTGACCGTGGGCAGGGCGGGGAATTTTGCGGAGATAAATCTCAACGCTGACCCAACTGGAAACTCGAACCTGGGAACTACAGATTACGAGCCTGGCGCGCTACCGACTGAGCCATCCCCGCCCCCTCGCGTTCAGGAGATATAGGCAGTGGTGAGATTCAGCCGGTTCTCACCGGTTCATGTGAACTGTTCCTAGAATTTCCCAAGTTCGCCGAACCGGCTCTTAATTCTTTCGGATAGACTTCTATTCAAGTTCCGGAGTCGCAAGTATTGCTTGCGCTATTCCACGGATGATTATTGCCCGAATCACAATTTCAATAAAATATTTTTGTTTTTTATTTTTTAGTATTAAAGAGCGGTAAAGTGAGAGAGAACCGATTGCTAGAATTTCTGAATCCCACTACTGGATATAGGGTAACAATCGTTTTCATATTCCATCCCTTTGTTAGGGGGAAAAAAGCTTGGGGATCAAATTTTCATAGCCTATGACGTTCCCCTGGTCAAAAGCTTTCATTTGACGTATAGCTGGTTACCTTTTGCACTTGCATTCTGGAGATATACTGGGAGAATAATTTTCAAATTTCCCCCTTTTTAGGGGGGAGAAAGCATGGGGGTCAAATTTTTATAGCCTGTGACACTTCAGCGTCACAAGCTTTCGTTTGACATATAAATCATAAAATTTCCCCATCGCGTTCGAAAGACATGGCGGAAGAGCGTTTTCTCATTTACACAAACAGTAAGTCATAAAACCAAAAAAGTAATAGGAAGATAGGTAAAAATATAAACCCTCTCTAATCGTATAAAAACTACTGGTTGCATTTTCTTGACCGTGTAAAACTGAAACCGTGTAAATCAAGGTATGGGTGTAATGTAACGTTCAGTGCTTTTACTACATTGAAATACGACATTCTCGAAAGAGGCGCCACATTGGCTTTTCAGAATATCCTGTTATATTGACGCCGCCTGCTTTTTCCTCGTTCGTTGTTTTCTGCTGGAAGATATAAATGTCATTTGACGCTTTAGCCAGAAGCTGAAAATAAACAATGCATTTACTGTTGCGCAACTGTTTACACACTGACTCTTGGGAAGTACATTACGAATAGGAGATTGAGATCTGTTTACAAGTTATTTCGAAAAATGGAAAACAATTTTGCGTTTGATATTTTAGACCAAATATTCGTCCAAAATCTGAATTCAGCTATTCCATCTTTATCACTTGAAATGTCATTTGACAAAAGAAAGCCTCAGTTAATTTGTTCAAAACTCGTTCTTTTCGAAACGGTAGAATTGCAGGCATTACGTATTCCAACACCGTTTAGTTGTGCTCGCCAGAAGCATTATTGTTCCCAGTCCATTTGGGGCGGGGGTGGCTCAGTCGGTAGCGTGTCAGGCTCGTAATCTGTAGTTCCCAGGTTCGAGTCCCAGCTGGGTCAGCGTTGAGATTTATCTCCGCAAAAATTCCCCGTCCTGCCCACGGTCAGTAGGGGACACCGATGGGCTTGGAAAGGCCGCTGTCCGTCGGATGGGACGTTAAGCCGTGGCCCCGTGTGCGGGAGAGCCATACCCTGTGCACCTTAAAGAACACGCTGGATGGCCTTGACGGGAGGCTACCATCTGTCTCCCAACAGCTGTTCCAGTGGGTCCCCTCCCCCAACCTTCTCTGAGCCTTCGGGGTCCATGTGACCTGGCCATTTAGCCCATGTTGTGCAAAAAAGTGCCGCTCAGAGGTAAAACAACCCAACGTTAAAGAGCTCACTGGATGGCCTTGACGGGAGGCTACCATCTGTCTCCCAACAGCTGTTCCAGTGGGTCCCCTCCCCCAACATTCTCTGAGCCTTCGGGGTCCATGTGACCTGGCCATTTAGCCCATGGTGTGCAGAAAAGTGCCGCTCAGAGGTAAAACAACCCACAAATCCCAGTCCATTCAATAGAAATCTGTTTTTCTGTAAATGCCAAAGGTAATCTTGCAGGCAAAAGAAATTAAGCTATTTAAAAGAAACTACTTAAACTGTAACAAAAACAGAAGGAGCAGATTTGATGGTTTTACTTCTGAGAGGTATTTTTGCGCTCACAATGCGCAGTTGTTTGCAGATAGAATGAAAGCTCTTATCAAGGCTATCAAAATCTAGGCTACCAAAGAGTTGTATATTTCTAGCATTTAGAGCTGCAATTGGATAAGCTGCAATCTCGTGATGCTACGGCACATGGGATTGCAGCTTATTCGATGGAGTGCTGTCTTTACAAACCCAGCTTTTTTTCTCATTACGAGCAGAGCGAAGATTCGGGGAAAATTTTTTAATGTACCCTTAGTGGAGAGTCGAACTCAAGCCTGGGAACATCAGGTTACTATCTTCGGGGGCTACCAACAGTCAATCCTCATCCAGAAACATTTTGTTTGAATGAAACACGTTTTAAAGAAAGGACTACACACTTGCTCTAGACATTATGCAGTAATTCATTTATCTACGTGCTTTCACCAAGGATTCTTAGCCGCTATAGATTAAAATATTAATAATTTTTCTGTTACAGCGAAATACAAATAGGTAGCTACGGATGAGTCGAAAAACTGACCGTATACTTTATTTGCGTCGCAATTTGTGCTGATTTCGGAAAAAATGTATAGCAAGATGCGTTCAAATAGCATTCCTCAGTTCAAAAGGAAATAAAGCACAGTTATAAAATAGCAAGGAAAAAAACACATTTGCGGAATTTACATTTAAATGTTTATTAATCTAGAAACTTTTATTGGAAAAGAGATAGAGGTTGGAAGCCTTGGGAAATAGAGGATGAAACTCTTCGGAAAGAAAGAAAGGCTTAAACCCTTGGGAAAGAAATCCTTGTGAAATAGAGGATGAAACTCTTCGGAAAGAAAAAAAGGCTTAAACCCTTGGGAAAGAAATCGTAGTGAAATAGAGACTGAAACTCTTCGGAAAGAAATCCTTGTGAAACAGAGGCTGAAACTATTCGGAAGGAAAGGATGAAACTCTTGGGAAAGAGAGAGAAGTTGAACTCTATAAAACGAATAGTTGTCGATTTCAGGAAAGACACGGAATAATATTGTTTCTTAAATGAATAGTCCAAAAGAATAAATCAAACATTTAATTTTTTCAGAAAACACTAATTTGACTTGTAGAAGTTCCCTACAATTATAATCTTATTTCTTGATTTATTTGAAGCCACTATCTTAGCTATTATATTCTGCTAACCCTGGGAATAGGGGGAAAACAGTTTTTCGCTCTATAACCAGCATTAGCAGAAAACAGCAGCGAAGATAGAGGCTTCAGTTAAACCTGATAATCTCTGTGAATGTAAAAGAAGATGATTATTTATTGATGATGCATTTAAATTTGATTAATGATATGAAGCATCACTTTTTTTACACCTATATGCAAACCTAAACGAAGGACATTAATTTATTTTTCTAGTTATTAATTTACTATTATTAGAGATATCTTTTTTGACAATTAGACGCTAAATTAGTAGAATAAAGTATCACAGAAAAATGTCCTGTAGACAAGAAACATTTGAAATAATTAGTTGAAAAAATGTTGATTGTTCTGAATGGGATTCGAACTCAAGTCTCCCAGAGGCATGAAGTGTGTCTTCTACACCACCAGAAACTCTAGAGGTTATGACGTCTGGCATGCTTCTGGGAGATGTGGGTTCGAATCCAACTCAAAACAACCAGCCTTTTTCAACTAATTATTTCCAGTAGAATAAATATATCGTCAGAGGCAATAAGTTGTTTTTCTAGTTTATTCTCTAGTTCCAAATAGTTATTTACCTGATCGCAGTTCTGAGCAGTCTAATTACTATAAAAATATGTCGTCCTTCCTAAACTAGTGATTCGTTTCATTTGGATATATCCGTACAATACAAAGTCGAAGTCAAAATAAGTTCAATAAAATAAATTAATTTTAACTGCTTCACGGTCTGGTTGGACCTCCGTAGTCCATGGCTGCTTGAGGATGATGATGACGACGTTTTCCCGGTCGTCATTTTGAGAATCTATGGTTCTATATAATACTCCTTTTCCGCCTCTGTTTATAGCGGTAGTTCCGTCAACAAACGTATAACTTCCACCTTTGTTGTCCTAAAGCGAACGAAATCCTTTCTTTTGCAAAAAAAAATATGCAATTACCTTCAGGCGGACTCTGCAGTGACCAAAAAAATAACAAACAAAACAAGACATTTATCAAGACAAAAGTATAAAGACTCAAACCATGCAAAAATCAGGAAATAAGTTATTCCTCCAGTTCTTTCTTTTGAAAATAAGCTCTAGTGCTTTATCACTCAAGTAACTTTGTTGCCTCTGCTCATTTTTACCCAAAAGAGTATTGTTAATTTAAAAAAAAACTCGTTAGAAATGATTCCATTCTTCCTCAACTTCAGTTGTATTTAAACCATGATTGCCATAATGATTAAGCAACCTATTATGGTCAGCTTTGGATATAACTGGGCTTTCAGGGCTTCGTTTTCAAAAGCAGTTTTTTAATTTTAGACAGCACTTCATAAGTTAATGTTAGAAATTCCCCGTTTAACAATAAACGATCTATAGCTCTTTAATTTTAATTGTTAAAACAAAATGTAAAATAGCGAGTGAAACGACAAAGCGTTGTTTTTGTTCTATTTCTTTTTCCTTTTTTCCCTCAGGAGCTGAGGGTTATTTCCAGATATTTTGCTTTTTGTTTTCATACCTCGTCACTCCATGATGAGAAAATGCATTAAGAAATTTATATTTTTCTTCTTTAAGCATTTTTATGTTGCTAAAACATTTTAGGTCTGAATAATTGTAATAAATTGACCGCCAACTTATTGGCGGAAAAAATTTTGCAACTTGCTGCATCTCCGTTGTTATAAAATGTGATTTAATTTGGCTTTATTTTGGGGGTTTTATTTTTTCGAACATGACTCAGCAGGAAAAGAATTTATTGGCAAAGTTCTCGTTCTTTCGAAGACACTTTTCGCTCTAAAGCAATTTCAATTGGACAAATGCCATTCCTTATGTGCTGACTTCTAGATGTAAACGGTCAACGAACGAATAACAGGGCATCGACATCTTGCTTTACTATATTTCTGTTTTGGTCAGAACAGAAACATTCAATGATTAAAATTATTTTCGACGTTTATTTTATTCGAGAAAATTTGTATTTATCTCTTTAAGACGCACAACTCAAATTTAAAATTCTATTTTGTGTCATATTTCAACTTAATTTTATGTATTAACCACCTTAAGTTATAATCTGGGGTGGAGGTACTAATAACTCTCTTATTCAGCCTCATGTGTTCGATAATGGTTCGCTGACAATCTATAAGAGTTGAAAAGAGATCCTTGAACCTTGCGAACGACGTTTGAGATACCGTTGGCTTTAGTTTCCAATTTATAGATAAAGCATCCCAATAGGGCTCAGCTGATGCAGGAGTGCCTGGAAATAAGTATGCATTTAAGGGGTTGTAATTTCCAAACTAGGGTTGGGTTGTTTTACCTCTGAGCGGCACTGTTTTGCACACCATGGGCTAAATGGCCAGGTCACATGGACCCCGAAGGCTCAGAGAAGGTTGGTGGAGGGGACCCACTGGAACAGCTGTTGGGAAACAGATGGTAACCTCCCGTCAAGGCCATCCAGCGTGTTCTTTAACGTGCACAGGGTATGGCTCTCCCGCACACGGGGCCACGGCTTAACGTCCCATCCAACGGACGGCGGCCTTTCCAAGCCCATCTGTGTCCCCTACTGACCGTGGGCAGGGCGGGGAATTTTAATTTCCAAACTAATATCCTAAATACGTAACATGAAAAACAAGCTCATAATTCCCTGATTTATAATTTAATATTTCATCTGCATCATTTTCATAAAATTTTGCCACTGTAACTTGGTGTTCTGTTGCATTTACAAAAGGTCTAGGGTTAAATTCTGGATAGACTTCGGATGTTTCTTCTGTCTATTTGATGATGTCTTGACTCCCTCTCTCTGATAATTTAAACTGAAAGAATTAGATCACATCTCGTGGTTAGTCATGAAAGAGCTATTGGTGTTCACAGTTAACTGCCTTTGCGATGGGTGTATTCATATCATTTATTTTAAAAGTGTTATCGTTATTGATTTAAAATTCTGAATTAGAAAACTTAAGACCTCAAAAATCGCTTGTAATTAAATATCGTTAATATTCTGATTTTCACCCTGGGACCATATTTTGAGGAAGCTTGTAATCGTAACTGTGAATTATGGATTGTTTTACGAAAATAATCCAAGTTTTCAAAAACTATGACCAAAGTTCATAGTTCAAATCAGAATCTCGTTCAGAAAGTGGTCCCAATGGGAAACCAAAATATAAGTATTCTTTAATCAGAAGTAAGTGATTTTTCAAGTCTCGGATTTTCTAAAGTAGAATTTAAATAAATAGCCTTTCTAAGACAGCAATGAATTTATTTGATATTGTTATTTTTTACCGAAACAAAAATATCTTTCACAAAAAAATGCCCTCCACTTCTGCTGAAATGCAAGGAGAGATAGAGTGATTAATTTTCATCAGCTTTCATTTTATTCCAGTTTACAGCACTTCGCGATTTCTTACCTAATCATCCTGATATCACGACCTGCAATTTTGGAAACTGCTCTGTAACGCACTTAACTGGAAGTATAAGTTGGAATTTGTGGAAAATAATGTGAATAAAACAATGAGTTTAAGGCGTATTAGATGACTAATAAAACGACTTTAGTTATCGTTTGTATATTAATGTTATTTTCCTAAAACGTTATTGAGAGAACTCAAGATTAAAAAAAAGTCTTTCTGTGTTTCTTTATTTAGCTGTAAGAATTCCACCATCTTCAGCTGCAGCGATGTTTTCGAAGGCAACGAAAATTCGTCTGAAGCAATAAGATTTTCTCTTAAAAAGAGAAATTGAGCGCAAATCCACCAAAAAAAAGTCTTGTTACATAACGCTGCAATCATTAGGAAGACATGGACACCTCTTTTGTAAATAGTAACGTGAGTTGTCTAATTTTGTTTCTGGATAGCTTTCTTTCCTTTCTTTTCTCTGCTAGATACACATGACATGGAACTAACTGTGCCTCATGTAGCGTTGATTATCTGTCTCTCTACGCGCTATTTGATGGAGGCAGAGAATTCGGTGAATGCAGAAGGAGAATTCCTTCTCTTTTAAACTGCTCTTAGAAGACAATTGATTGCATCAAGGAAAATAACGAGTTTGTGCATTTTGGCTGCGGATAATTGTGTAGTGTTTTTTTTCGCCAAAAGTACATATGAGTAAGAATTTTTTTTTATATATTAAAGTTTAAAATTAACAGCACAGTTGGATCATGGACCAATAAAATGTATACAGTTGTTTTATTTATAACTATAATGTTGTGGCCCTTGAAACATTTGTTATTGCTTGAACAAGCAGTTTACTATTAGGGTTCAATTAAAGTGACAGTTGAAAGATTTATTTATCAGGTACTCAACTACAAACTGTAAGAATATCGAAAACTATATTCATTTCGAACAAGGGATTCAAGACCTGCAAGCGTCTGAAATAATCGCAAAAGAAAGAGGTGTTGGACGTTGAAATCGTTTTTAAATACTACTCCTGATTCAAAATTAAAAACTAAAGAAATATTTTCTCTGTTTTTGTATGCTGCACAGTACAGTGGAAATCTATTAACACGAAAACGGATAAGACGAAGTATCGGTTAACGCGAATCTAAAGTTTGGTTCTTTCCTATGACAATACTTTTACATGCAGAAATATTCTTTTAACACGAAACAATCGTTTATCGCAAAAAATTTCTAAAGGTCCGACGAATAAAATTGCTTTTAAACTTTATCGGATAACACGAAATTTATGGAAGATTGCAGATGCAATCCCAACCACTGGTTTTTTTTTGATACCACTTTGATAAATTTTGAACAGCTTCAAATTTCTTCCTAATTAGCTAATGTCTTGCTAAATGCTAATTATTTAACAACTGTTGTAAATGTATTGGTGTATTTTAGACTCGACACCTGGGACGTGGATCAATAATTTTGTCTGCCAATTATGAAAGTAGTTTCCTGAGCGCCGTTCAGATTGTTGACCTTGTTAATCCTTGATCTGTAATAACATTCATAATGAAGGGTGGATGGTCTCAGGCCCGAGATCTTTAATCAATAAAGAAAGTCTCGTTTAATCTGGGGCGGGGGTGGCTCAGTCGGTAGCGCGCCAGGCTCGTAATCTGTAGTTCCCAGTTCGAGTCCCAGCTGGGTCAGCGTTGAGATTTATCTCCGCAAAATTCCCCGCCCTGCCCACGGTCAGTAGGGGACACAGATGAGCTTGGAAAGGCCGCCGTCCGTCGGATGGGACGTTAAGCCGTGGCCCCGTGTGCGGGAGAGCCATATCCTGTGCACGTTAAAGAACACGCTGGATGGCCTTGACGGGAGGCTACCATCTGTCTCCCAACAGCTCCTCCTCCAACCTTCTCTGAGCCTTCGGGGTCCATGTGACCTGGCCATTTAGCCCATGGTGTGCAAAAAAGTGTCGCTCAGAGGTAAAACAACCCAACAACTCGTTTAATCTTTGTCTTGATCTCCACTCTCAAAATACGGCTTAGATTTACGAATAGCGTAAGAAGTCAGCAATGCATTCATCTGTATACTATTAGGGAAATTTTACACTGGTCTCCTGCCCTTTGGGTGTTAACTGTTTTGAATCGCAGTTTGTTTTGACCATATCTCATCTTAATGGATCTATACATATAACACATATATTTAATACATATGTAACTTTGTTGGGTTGTTTTACCTCTGAGCATCACTTTTTTGCACACCATGTGCTAAATGGACAGGTCACATGGACTCCAAAGGCTCAGAGAAGGTTAGGGGAGGGGACCCACTGGAACAGCTGTTGGGAGACAGATGGTAGCCTCCCGTCAAGTCCATCCAGTGTATTCTTTATCGTGCACAGGGTATGGCTCTTTCGTACACGGAGCCACTGCTTAACGTCCCATTCGACGGACGGCGGCCTTTCCAAGCCCATCGGTGTCCCATACTGACCGTGGGTAGGGTTGGGAGTTTTGCGTAGATAAATCTCAACGCTGACCCAGTTGGAACTCGAACCTGGGAACTACAGATTAGGAGTCTGGCGAGCTACTGACTGAGCAACCCCCGTCCCAAACATATGTAACAGAAATGTGTATTGCAGTAATATAGAGCTGTTATATTATTTACATTAAACAAGATAAATGAACTGTAACATTATACAAGATAAAAAAAAAATTAATGTTATGCATTATACAAGAAAATAGAGTCATCATTAAAGAATGGTAACTTGGAGGAACACAAGGGAGTAGAAAAACTAAACTCTTAACTTGAGGAAAACTAAAAGTTTAACTATACGTGAGGGATTATTAATGTTAAAAAAATAACAATAAATAACAGCTAATTTATTTTTTATTCTAACACTATTTGCTATTTCTAACAGCTAATTTTTTTGCTGTTAGAAGATCAGAATTTATCTTCAAGTTAAATGTTTGCAACGTGTTTCCTAATGCAAAATTCTGCATTTGGAAATAACTTTTAGTTTTCCTTAATTTAACACTCGAGCGGAATTTGTTTCTAAACAAGCAAGATACGACCTTGGAAAGAAACTAAAGCATCACACTCGGGATTTAATGAAACGGTTTCATTAGAACAGTTCATGAGGTAGCTCTGATACATTTTGCGATTTGAATATTTGCATTTCTTTCCTTTTGCATCGTCCCATTTGGGATCTGTTTTAAACCTCAGAGAAATCGAAAATCGAAGAAACTCTGAAAACATTTTTTAAAAGCAGGTCTCGGGAGATTTACAATATTCAGATAATATTCATATCTTAAGAGTTCGGAACAATTTCCGCAGAATTCACCCGGGATGAAACACATAACCAAAACAAAATTGTAATTCAAGCTTCATTTAGCTATATATATATATTGAAACTTCACTGTCTCTCAAAATTAAACAATAATGAACAAAGTGTATATAAATCAAATGATTTTCAGCAAATGCAATTAAATATCTTATGTAAAGGAAACGTGACATGACTGAATAATAGCAAATTGGATAATGACGAAATCATGTAATATGAATGAATGCTGCACATGTTTTCATAATGGAAATACTGGAATTAAGGGATAGGAGATTTAATAAGGCTTATGATGGCCTCTGATACACCATACACCTCAAACAACGCGTTTTTATACTGTTGATGAGGTTTTGTGGCAATAAAGTCCAGTTTCCTACAAATCATTTGTACGTCGTATTTATGGAATAGTGGAATTGAATAGCTGTCCAAGTTAACGCCGTTGACTGTAATGGAAATGAGTAGCGATCACAGTCACGAACTTTTTATAGCGACCCTAATTTGCATGCTTTTTGGTTCTGTAGCTTCTGGCAAATATTTATTTACATCCTCCGCGTCGCAAAATTTACCCGTACACTACATTTCATCGCACAGTCGACAACTCAGTCACTTCCACCGTGGCTCGCTGTTTCCCCTTCCTGTGATTTTTCACTTTGCAGCAGGGGGAAGGCTTTTAGACCCTACTGCATGTACCAGCAACTCTTTGCCAACCACAGTGCTGTGTACTCGGACTTCTTGTCTATACAGATGTCACGACACATCAGTGGAATCGTCCATGGTCTGCTGTGATGTAATCATTGCAGACCAGTTCCCACTGCAGAGTTGCACGTTTATCAGCCTCACCTTGGACCACATAGCGGCTAAGCATCATTGTGGTGTGTGCTTTACCACGACACGCTTAGCTCGCTGCAGGCTTTGATCTTGATGCATCCTAAGAATCACCCAGTTCTGTCCACGATCCACCAGCAGCTCATCGTCTGGCAGCCACAACGACCATCCGTTTCTGTTGGGTGGCCGGTCATGGCAACATCAGGGGCAATGACTTGGAAGATGCTGCTGCCAAGTCGGCAATATCCCTGTCCGGCTCTCTGCTTCCGGTCCCGTATCTGGACTTCTGGCAGCATTTTACCACCGAGCTCCGGACACAGTCGCAAATATTCTTGGTCAGAACAACTTCGATACAAGCTCTTTGAGATGCAGCCCATTTATCAAACCGTGGCAGTCATGTTTTCCCAGGAATCCTAAGGAAGAGGTTGTACTTGTTCGGCTCCGCTTAAGTCATTCATTTATTGCACATTCGTTTCCTCTATGGGTGAACGATGAACTTCAATTCGAGTTTTACCACACCGTTTTAACTGTCAAACATTTTAATTTTTTGTCCTGTTATAATTTTGAATGCCGTATGTTTTTTAGCTTTCACGATTTCACTTTCTCTTACACTCGGACATCTTCTATCTGATATTTCACTTTTACCACCTGTTTTTTGCGTTTTTACGATTACTGGATATTTTAATAGATTCTAGTTTCACGTTCTTCTGTCTTTCTTTTTAACTCAGGTTTTTTTATACCTGAGTTAATTTTATTTTGTATTTCTCTTTTAATCGTTGTTTTACGTGTTATTTATAGCTCGTTTTTTGTCGTTTTAGGTCTTTGCCATGTTAGCGATTTTGTCTTTTAAATTATAGTTGCGAGTTTTCACGTTCGTTTATTTTGTCTTTTCTTTGGGGCATTGTGGACGTAGTTGCCAATGCGCCATAAAACCCCAACCAACTATATTTAATATTTTTTCCTTATATACATATCGAGATATGAAATTTTACTTTCATTTTGAGCATCAGTGTATTTATAAATGCAAAATATTTTGTTTGCCTGGCTTCGCATTTTCTACAGGGACACAGAAAGCTATCTCCATAGGGATGTTTTTCAATCAAACCTCGTCGATCATGAACTGAAGTATAAAATACTACATACTAACTATTGATCAGGATTTGTCGGATTGGATTGGATTGTTTTACCTCTGAGCGGTACTTTTTTGCACACCATGGGCTAAATGGCCAGGCCACAAGGACCCCGAAGGCTCAGAGAAGGTTGTGGGAGGGGACCCACTGGAACAGCTGTTGGGAGACAGATGGTAGCCTCCCGTCAAGGCCATCCAGCGTGTTCTTTAACGTGCACAGGGTATGTCTCTCCCGTACACGGGGCCACTGCTTAACGTCCCATCCGACGGACGGCGGCCTTTCCAAGCCCATCGGTGTCCCCTATCTGACCGTGGGCAGGGCGGGGAAATTTTTGCGGAGATAAATCTCAACGCTGACCCAGCTGAGACTCGAACCTGGGAACTACAGATTACGAGCCTGGCGCGCTACCGACTGAGCCACCCCCGCCCCTGGATTTGTCGGAGTAATGGGCATAAAATCTTCCTAAATAAATGGGTCAAACAACCCTTTCAGTGCCCTCCGATTCTCATTCTTTCTGCGGACACTACGAAGTCTAATTCTCTTTATAGATCCTCCTGATTTTAACTAAAATATAGATCATCGCAACGAGGACTTCATAACAGTCTCAAGAATGTATTATATCTCTAGCTCTTTACCTTCTGGTTGGCTATTTTTCAATATGAATGTAAACATTTCAGTGGAGAAATTCGATGCTCCAGAAATCTCATCACTGTCAATTAATCTTGTGATTAGCATGAGATAGCTAGTGTTGCCATACTGAACTGACATAATTTCAGCTAAAAGCAGTGAAACGTAACTATGAAATCTCGTGCTATTTCTATTAGAGCTTTTCGAAATATTGAAACAGCATACGGATGCCAATTCCTTCCTCAGTGGATCTCTGTGGATCCGAGGAATACAGCGTGGGAAACACTGGTCTAAATGACCATTCGCATCAATTATGAAGTAAACACACAATCTTTAAATATTACAGTATTATATCTGAATATTTGGTGTGTGTATACAGTCCACTGTACGTTAGGATCCACAAAAGTCGAATCCGTTTCTCATCGGCGGGCCGCATGAGGATTTTTCAGATGGCTGTGGGCCAGAACTTTATTGTATTTAACACTCTAACCTAATGCATAATTGAGGAGGTATTTGATAAAAAAATTATCTGATTCTGTAATTGGAAGCATTCTACCACTGAAACAAAATCATCAGTATTTAATTATGTAATCGTGGTCAAGGAGAGAAAATAATGAAAAAACGTTTTTCCATTATTTTACCTTGGCTGCTATTGAATTCCGTATTAGGATTGATTCCATTTTCTTTTTGCCAAAGAATTTCTCGAGAGTATTAGTTAGGCATTACGATTTCTGTTAAAATACTATCTCTTTTTTTCCTCCTTCCATTTTTTCCTGTACTTGTGTTTCCTAGATGTGCAAAATTTCTCTTTCTGTAGAGAATCAAAAATCTCACTGAGCAACTTTCTCTGTAGAGTAATGTGGATTGAGGAGAAAACGGATATGCAGGGGGTTGTTGGTTGGTTTGAGTTGCACTTAGCACGCTTGGCTACTGATCTAAGGGACCTGGGTTCGAGCCCCGGATTTAGGCTATGGATGTGTGTGTCGTTTTTCTGCTGAGGTCCTGCCATCCTCTCAGATCTCCTACTGTGGCATATAAACTGACAGGCTCCTGTCAGACCTCTGTGGCAAGCAGCTGCTTGAGGGGGTATTTTTATTTTATTTTTTTTTTTTTTTGACCACATGGGCTAAACGGCCAGGTCACAAGGACACCAGGGATAAGAGAAAGTTGGGCAGGAGACACACTGGACAGATGGAACCCTCCCGTCAAGGACATCCAGCGTGTTCTGTAACGTGCATACGAGACCACAGGTTTAGGTTCATCCGACAGACGGCCGTCTTTCCAAGCGGTGTCCCATTTTTGACCGAAGACAGGGTGGGGATTTAGAGGAGATAAATCTTACCGCTGGCACAGGTGGGCTTCGAACTTGGGAACAATAGATTGCGATCCTACCTCGCTACCGACTAAGCCAACCCCTGCCCAATATATACAAGAGGGAATGAATCGCCAATACTGTGCATGGCTTTAACATTATTTTTGCTACCTCAACAGCATTGTGATTATTTTAAGTGACAATAAAACTTTCTGTATTTATAAACAAAAACCCTTTCGCGAGGAACAAATCTTTTGAGGTTTCAAATTTGTGATCTGTCGACTATTTCGCATGGTACTTGAATCTGATCAGTTGGATCACGACTACGTGCAGCAATTCATGACGGTCGACTCTGAAATATTGGTGTGTGTATAAGCTAGAATCCCCAAATGCGCTGAGGGCTTTCTGTGGCATGGATACTATGAATATTTGCTTTCGTAACCTTTCGTTATTACTTCTCTTTTGTTATGTAATGTAACTAACTTTCGTAACAATGTAACTAACTTTCGTAACAATCTATTGTTCCCAAGTTGATGTCATCTGTTTGTTGCTCCTTTGCATTTCTGCGCATGTATGACAATTCTGGATCATAATTTCCTCACCTGTGTACGTGTGTTAGAAGCACCTTGTGCATTATAATATAGATCCGAATTTTCCATTATACAGATGGGCAAGGGATCAAGCTATTTGAAATTTATGCGGCATGTATGAAACAACACTGTATATTTTATCGTTTTTTTTTTTTCGTGCAATACAAAGTCAACATAGTTTGGAATCTTCATTTATTAAAGCTAAAGAGTAAGATTCCAGAAGATGGATTCTGACAACTCCATTGCTCAGTCTAAGAAACCACCAAGTTTAATGCCACAAAGAGATTGGCAGATTAGAGAAACTGTTTCATTGGCTTGAAAGTAAAGCGATCGAAATCACTAAGCCACATCGAATATCGATTTTTCCAGTCTTCTTCGCTCCGCATTTCAAGCTAAACAATCCTTTCAATGGGATTGTTGCTTTCTCTCTCTCACACAGGCTGTTCTATATTGATCGTTTTAGAGCACTTTCGGTTTAATAAAAAAAAATATCTTCCAATTTAGAGTAAAAGCAGGCCTTCCAACCTAGTTAAATCATTTGTTAAAGAAATCTTTTTGATATCAAAGCATTCACGTCAAATATTTTTAATGATACACTCTTAACCCATTGCTGTACAAATTGACGAGAGGATATATATCGTAATTCTTTAGGATGGAGGATATAATCAAATAATAACGAAATTATCCAGCATCGACGATGTCAGAAGCTGCAAACGGAGACTGTAACCCTGGAGAACATTCCGGAAATGAATGATTATTGCTAGATTTGAAAAGAACTTCGTCAGTTTTTGAATATCAAGACTGTAAACAGTTTGCATGCTTTTGTTGTTACGGTTATGCTAACCTCTGAACAGCACTCTTTTTCCACACAATGGGCTAAATGGCAAGATCTTAAGGACCCCAAGAGCTCATAGAAAGTTGGAGAAGAGGAACCAACTGGACACAAGTATCCCGTCAAGGCTATCCAGAGTGTTCTTGCACAGTGTATGGCTCACCTGCACATTTTGCCACAGTTTTATGTCCCATCCGATGGACCGCGGCCTTTCCAAGCCCATCGGTGACCCTTTTCCCACCGAGGGCAGAGTGGGGGTCAGTGGAGAAAATTCCCAACGTTGCTCAGTTGGGACTCGAACCTAGAAACTTAAGATTATGAGCCTGACGTGTTACCGCCTGAGTAACCTCTGCCTCCAGTTTGCGAGTGAGTTGCGAAAAAGACGTATTATTTTGTATTTAGCTTATTAGGATTGTGAGCTATAGATTTAGTGACATTTTATTTGCATCTTCAAGAGTGTGAATGTTTTTAAGCCAGCGGAAGGTTTTTTTTATTTTTTATTTTTTCAGTATACTAAGAATTTTTAGAGGTAAACGTTTTAAATGTATTGTTATATCACTAAAATCTCCTGAGCTCGAAATATTTTAAAAAATCTGATTTTGAAAACATGTTAAACTGTAAATTTTTTTGAACTAATATTCTCTTTGTGTATTCAAATATTGCTTAGTTTATGATAATTGTTTTTTGTGATATTGTAAAATCTGTACCATGAAATTGTTAGTGTCATAACTCCATATTTTCCAAATAAAACAAATTTTGATCCCTCAGTTGCTACTATCCATAAAAACATTATTATAGCAAAAGAATTAATTAAAAACGAAAACTGTCATTGCTATTGGCGATAGCGCAGCGAACGATCTATTCTGATGTCAACAGCTGCATGCCCAGCTAGAGAAGATTCTGGAACTTTTGGAGAAAGAGAAAAGCAGTAGGGTTAATGACGTCACTCTTCAGAATAGAGAAATATTTTCTGTCGATGCCGAGTCCTGCGAATCCTGATTGGTGTGTATGTTACCGCTAAAGTGCAGAAATCAGTTATTCTACAGATTATCTAGGTATTGTGCAGATTAACTACGGTGATCCGTTAACGTGCGGAAAATTTTTCATTTCTCAAATTACTTAGGTAATCTGCAAATTACCTGGATAATCCGCACATTATCTACTAGGCACTCGTTAAAGTGAAAATAAGATCTTTGCTGGAACAACAGGAACGTTTCTGTACGCTTAAATTAACATAATGTTATTTATCTAGTGTCCGAGAGTAGAGTTGAAACCAGGGTCATCCCTCTGTCAACATGAATCAGTCGTCCGAATTATAAAAAACGCCCCCAAAATGAGCAGGCCAAGTGAGAACGAATCATTTTAGTGATTCGTTATCAAGAATGAATCACTTTACCGATTCGTTCTCACTTGGCCTCCGCTCATCCGGGGCGTTTTTTATAATGCGGACGAGTGAATCACGTGACACGAAGATTCATATTCAAGAGATTCACCACTATGAGAGAAACAAACTTTTGAACTTTAACGATACGGAAGCCGTTAATGTGCACATTACCTAGGTAAAATGCGGAAAACTCTTGATTCCGCACTTTAACGGAGCAAATCAGTTAATCTGCAGATTAGCTAGGTAATGTGCACATTAACGGCTTTCGAGCTTTAGCGGTAACATGTGTTAGTACATTAACCTTATTTGCGTGAAGTGTTGTGATTGTGAGTTATTAAGCAGATCGAAGATATTTCTGTTGTTGGCAACAGGGCCGAATCAAGGGGTGGGAGGGGGTGCAAGCGGACCATGGCCATTTACTTTTATGTATAGGTTATTTGGTTATTTACTGTGCAATTATTTAAAAAGATATGTGTATGAAACAGATGTTCCTGACCGCGCAGAACTGCAGCAACGAGTTGAAGCTGTCTCCGAAACAAGTAAAACCACTCTAGGAATCTTTTGATTTATTTCGACCGCCAAACGAGGCCTACAGTCATGTTCAAGGAAGCCACTTCGAACAATTGTTGTAGCATAAACTTGTATGCCTTTATTAGAGCTCTGAGCGAGTAGTAAAAGTGATATCCGCATCCCAAGGTGTTATCCGCAGCCACAAAACTTTATCAGCATCCTCGTATATTAACTACTTAACCGACTTAACTTACTTAACCGACGAATGTTTGCAAATGCTTGAGATCTAATGTATGTTTGCGAGGGAAAATGAGTCTAATGGGTTATTAATGACTAATAATTAACTTAAAAAATTACTGTGATAAAAAAGCCTGTATTTCAAAAATAGATTGTTATTAAACATTCGATAAATATTTACACGAAAGTAATTTTACAAATTCTTCTAAATAATTTTTTAATCGTTATTCGAGATTATGGGAAGACACTCTTTTTTATTACTCAATAATTTTTCTCTAAATTTCACTCTGCAAACTTCGTGATCGACTAAAAATTTTAATGTGCATTCAGTTTTTATGACCACACTCGAGTAATTTTTTTCTGCTTTGTCCTCAAAAAGATTGCTTCTTTTACATAAAATAAGGTTTTCTTTTAAATTCTTCTGTTATCCCAGTGTATTGTTGTTTTTAAAGTGAATATCATCATTAAATTTCAAAATCAATTCCTTTCCGTTATCAAAAGTAAATTTTTTCACTCATGCTAACCATGAATCATGCAGGAATGTTTTTCCATTTTCCTACAGATTTTATCCGCTATCCGCATTAACATCAATTTTTAACCCGCGGTTTATCCACTATCCGCATCAGCATCAATCTTTTATTCTCTGATGAAACCAAGGATATTCGCACAGGCCATTATTTCCAAATAAAGAATTTGCGGAAATATGTTTGTAGGACATTTTCTTCTTCTTTTCAACCAGACCATACGTCCCTGAATTTGTACACCGCACTTACGTTACGCGCTATATATCTTTCCAAATAACGCGATATTAATACTTTCCTCTCTTTTTTTCCCAGTGATTTTTATAATTATATTTTAAAAATTAGAGAACTGTGGTTCAACAGTGTTCGGACACATCTTCCCCCCCTTCTTCAACCAGCCAAACTCATGACCAATTCCCAATTGAAGACTATTTCTAAGTATTCCAGCAATACATCAACACCTACGAAGACAAGACTCGAGCAATGGATGTCTCACTTATACCTGATAATCAATCCATTCAAGAAGAGTCTCATAACTCTGTTCAAGAATAAAAAAAATCGAGATCTCATTCTGACTGGGTTAAATCTTGGGAAGCTTTCTAGAAAAGGAAAAACCTACCATTTCTTTTCCTTTCCATATTTTTACAATGATATTTTCCATGTTTTTACATGAATTTTTCAATGAAATCTTCACAGCATTCGTGCCAACGATAAACTGTTACGTGTGTTGCTAGATACTCATACCTCAACTGTAATTTGCTTGCAAAAAACTTGGCTACAACCAAATTTTCATTTTTATCTACAAAGCTACGTGATGTTTCGAAATGACCCGTCCAGGAGGGAGAGAAAGTGGAATTCTCTCTGCAGTATGGAAAGATATCCCGTGCAAACTTCTTGAATTTTGAAAATTGTTCTTTAATTCTTCTACCTATTACATCGAATGTCGACACAGGATCTAGTGAAATCCAAATAATTTCTATTTGTCAATCAGATAGAGACATCATAATAGCAAATTGCTATAATCCTAATGGACAAGATGCTGTCAGAGCTTTTGACCTTATTATATCTATTCCTTACAATATAGATTTTATCGTTGGTGATTTCAACTCTCATCACCCTCAATGGGGTTTCTCTTCAACATCAACATCAGGTGAAATGATTAGTGAAATGTTACTCAATAACGGTTGCTTATTAAATAACGGGCCGTCCAGTGGCCTAGTGTTTAGCGCGCTTGGCTACTGATCTAAGGGACCTAGGTTCGAGCCCCGGGTAAGACATGGATGTTCGTGTCGTTTTTCTGCTGAGGTCCTGCCATCCTCACAAACCTACTATGGCATGTAAACTGACAGGCTCTTCTCAGACCTCTGTGGCAAGCAGCTGCTTGAGGGGTATCTATATATTTTTTAAATAACATTCTCTTGAAATATATATATTACTTACCTGGACCAGCGTCGAGGTTTATCTCCACAAAATTCCCCACCCTGCCCTCGGTCAGTAAGGGACACCGATAGATTTGGAAAGGCAGCCGTCCTTCGGATATGACGTTAAAGTCGTGTCCCCGTGTGCGGGAGAGCGGTACCTTGTGCACGTTAAAGAACACGCTGGATGGCCTTGACAGGAGGCCAGAATTTGTCTCCTAACAGCTGTTGCAATGGGTCCGCTTCTTTAATCTTCTCTGAGCCTCGGAGTCCTTGTGGCCTGGCTATTTAGCCCATTGTGTGCGAAAGTGCCGCTCAGAGGTAAAACAACCCAATCCATGTTTACTACTTTTTTTAACCTCTATGCTCAATGCTAAAACTATCCATGTTCCCTACGTAACCCGTTTAAAAAACTCTCGTGCATTCGTTCTTATTGGGTTGAATGAACTCTAATATCTCTTCCCATTTAAATCGTCTACTCGAGAAAAAAATAATCAGAAACAACACAATATGTGGAAACTTTGTCGATTACGATTGGCAGTTGTGAAAGCCATATATCATTTCTAGTTTGGCGAGTTGGCTATAATAATAATAAATTGGAGGTTTAACCTTTGTTCGATATATGTTGCAGATTCATTATTCGCAACGAACTGAAGATTACGTTAACTCTACTGATATGAGCATTAAGCCAATGATTGCATTAACGCCTATACTGCTGTTAAATGTCGAGATTAACCTATTGTCCTGAGCTTTCTGCAACAATTAGCTAGTTGCTTTGACCTTCCACTAGTGCTAATAACATTTCACGAGCGTCATCGACACGAGCTACACCGGAATTTTTCCATCTTTTGTTTCACTCGCAATGAAGTCGAGGCTGAAACTGTATATTGGTATTAATAAGGAATAAACCCTAATGTCAACAATGCAATATTTATATTTATTTACACTGCACTGAGGCGCAAACTGTTTGTAAAGTGTGACATACTCTACAGGAGAGGAGTAAAGGACTGAAGGAACTTTGAGAGGCACTTTTATTGTTCACAATGAGCAATAACAAGGATCCCAAGGGATCAGAAAGGTTGGGGAATGGAATTCATTGAGCAGCTTTAAAGATTCCCGTCAACGGAATCCAGCGTGTTCTTTAACGTGCAAAGAGTGTGGTTCTCCTGCACACCTCATTCGATCTTCCAACATCGCATTTGACGCACGGCGGCCTTCCCAAATCCATCGGTGTTCCCTTTCTCACCGGGGGTAGGATAGCGATTTACGGAAATAATTTTCAACGCTGACACTCTTAGGACTCGAACCTAAGAAATGCAGATTACAAGTCTGGTGCACTACCGACTGCGTACCCCCCTCTACAAGACAATTGCTTAAATTCTATCTGAGAATTCAAACGAATCTTTATATTATGATATTACGAAAATAAAAATAAAGATCAATTTTATGCTAATGATGAACCAAACGAAACATTTATGGTGATCAAATAATCTCAAACCCCTTCTTGACCGTTTCAAATTATGCTTCTTCGTATCACAATGATCAAAGCTTTCGATCCCCTTTCTAAATCTGTGTGGAACTTCGTTTGGCACGATTTAATATTTTTCTCCCACGGATCGCAAACATAAATTATTTTATTTATCGATTTATGCAAGGATAATTTTGTGATAGTTTAAAGAAGAAATCTATAGGCATACTGACACCTATTCCCTCTTCCACTGAGTTATTCACCTTCCTTTCTAGGTAAACATGAAAATATGCCATTTTGTTTTCTTTTTTTAGATTCTTTGCAAACGGATCGATGAAGCATCAGTTCTGGATCAAATAAGAAATCCACCAGCAACTAACAAATGATTCTCTTCATTGAATTTTAACTCTGCTTTCTCTCCTCTAATGCCCTGTCGAGTTCTGCATCTCAATCAATATTTGCCCGACTTTGCTCGCAATTTAACAGAATTCCTTCGCCGAGAAGCAAGGTCCCTTCGCGGAAAGACTCGGACTCAATTATGCGTGAAGATACGTCGTTCTTTCGGAACAGCGGAACCCGAGCCAAAGAATCTAGAAGCGTCTACAGAGAAATCTTTACTAACGAAATAATCAGGCAGTGAAAGCAGAGGAGAAAAAATCGTTTCCAGGAGTAAAAAAAAAACTCCTCTCAGAACTCACATCAGTTTTTCGCGTTTCGTTTTTTCGCCGATGATTCTTTTGCTTTTTCTCGCGGGAACAGAGGCTGCAACGGAACGGACCAGAGACCGCACGCGCACGCCTGTTGCGTCAAGACACGTGACAGCAAGAGCCTAAGGAGAAGCGTCGGATCGATCGGACGGAGCCCGGCCAGGGGCCCCGCACTTGCGTCACGCACCGGAGGAGGAACGCAATGTGGGGGGGGAGGCCAGATGCCGATTATCAGAGGGTGATGCGCGCGCTCCCTCCAGCCGGGAACGCACGTATCCGTTCCTCTTTATAAGGATGGAATGGAAAACCTCCCCTCATTAGAATGAAGTGTTATCGGGGGACAGGTCCCTATTTGTCCAGGACCTAACCAGGCGCGTGTGTGTGTTTATGTCTGCCTGTGCGTGCGTGCGTGCGTGCATACCACCTTGCCTGCAGCCGTTAAGAGTCGCTCCGCTGGGTGGAGCCACCGTCAACGTGCTCTTGCTGGGCCCTCTGAAGCTAGAAAACATTTAGTCCGTAGTCAGATAGTTTCTGTGCACAATGGCAGTGATGAAGAATAGCGCAGCAGAAACTGCAAACACTGCTGGAACACTTCATAAAGTTTCTGTCCTCCCAACGACGGGTAAGTGGTCTGAAAAACTTCAGTGGTCATCTAAATGAGTTTTGCCGATGTAATTTTGCGAAGTGCATCAATTTTTGATTGGTGTTAATCGTTGTTTTCGGCTGAACGTTTCACGTGAAGTTGTCATGTCACTTATTGTTTGTTTGTGCTTTTGCAATTGGAAAAGTGCAAAAGTTTCTCTCTTGATCGCATTTAAAAAAACCAACAATAACAACAACAAAATGATTAAAAAAATGTTTCTTTGTACTGCTGCGGCAAGTCAGTAACAGAAAACTTTGCAAGATGTTTTTATTTTCTTGCATTTTGCAAAGTTTACTTCTGTTTTGCATTTTCTCTTCGATTTAGCTTCTAGATTGTGAATGGAAGATTTGCACAATATTGTTTTGCGTAAAAAAATCGAACATGAAGTGACCTTTCAAGGTGGCTGGTCAAATTTGTTCTTATGCAAATAATGAAAGCTTTTCAGAAAGAAATTTTTTGCTAAAAAATACCTCTATGAACATTAAAATGACGTGATGCGTTAAAATCGATGTTATTTGAGTAACTTGTTGATAAAAATTAACTTTATTAAAAGTAAACACTGCTTTGTGAACTGAGTGATTGCAAATGAAAAATAAACCGTAGAAGAAATGGGGGCGGGGGTGGCTCAGTCGGTAGCGCGCCAGGCTGGTAATCTGTAGTTCCCAGGTTCGAGTCCCAGCTGGGTCAGCGTTGAGATTTATCTCCGCAAAATTCCCCGCCCTGCCCACGGTCAGTAGGGGACACCGATGGGCTTGGAAAGGCCGCCGTCCGTCTGATAGGACGTTAAGCCGTGGCCCCGTGTGTGGGAGAGCCATACCCTGTGCACGTTAAAGAACACGCTGGATGGCCTTGACGGGAGGCTACCATCTGTCTCCCAACAGCTTTTCCAGTGGGTCCCCTCCACCGACCTTCTCTGAGCCTTCGGGGTCCATGTGACCTGGCCATTTAGCCCATGGTGTGCAAAAAAGTGCCGCTCAGAGGTAAAACAACCTAACCTAGAAGAAATGGTGGATGAAAAGATTGTATGCTTTAATTGCATTTTGATTTTAATAACTAATAGTAAATCAATACGTCTATTGATTGAATAGCAAAGCAAACGTTTGCAGCAGAAAAAAAAGTTGTTTAGCCAGTTGGATTACTAGCCCGTGACTTTACGATAAAAATCCCTCAGTTAACAGATCCAGACCGTCAACCGTAATTCCAAGGGATTCTTAATAACCAAAAGTTAACAGAGGATAGGTCAGCGATCAATAGGTCAATCGTTAATAACACCTGACATTTATTGGGAAGTGTTAGTTCGCACCCTACTTGGGGGAAAAACATTTTATCTGCTTCCATTTCTTTTTTATTCGAAACATTAACAGAAGATTTCCTGTTCACTTCTCATCAACGGAATAATATCTGAAGTTAGAAGAATTTCCTTTCTTGTCGAAATTTCATTAGTTAATAGAGTGGATTTCATTTATAATAGCTGAATATATTACGTTTTAATTTTATTTATTTCAATAAGTGTTGCACTCTTCGAAAGTCAATCAGGAGAAAAGAAATTTAGCTTCAAAATTCGTGTCAGATTTCAGAAAAACGAAAAGCTTACAAAAAGGACTTTTTTTTCTTTTCTATATGATCTCGCGTCACGATGATTGAAAAAATGGAATATTAATGTGACTTTATGTAGGAATTAATATCTAAATTTGAATTGAAATCAAAATTTATTAGAGTCCTGCGAAGTAAAGAAATTTCATCACACTCGATTTCCACCTGACTTCATTTATAGAATTTGAATTTGTGGAAACATTATTTTTATAAATGAAATTGCGACTTTCAACTTTGGGAAATATTTTCTCTTCCGACCTAAGATTAAAAAGTATGCTGAAGCTTAGGTTCTTAACAAAGTTTATTTTTGAATGGATAATTTTCACCAAATGTTGTGATACATATGCTATTCGAATCAAAGTTCTTTATTGCTCATTTTCTGAATTGAGATTTTCTGTTAATCTCTTGTGGCTAATTTCCTACATTGAGATACATTGTTTTTTAGTAGGCAATGGTGCTTTTTACACAAGTATGTCTCTTCAGGTGATGCCCATCTTTTCTGGTTTTTCTGTAACTAATGTTTTCTAATGCCAAATGCATTACTGGCAGTCGTCCTTTCAGTCCATCATAGAAGGCAAATATCTGACTTAAGGATATTCCTTGTTTATTACTAACAGTAGGAAGAAACGAAACTGAAACCAACTATTTGCAGTAATAAATATCGTCAAAAATATTTTCTTTCACACTTTGCTTTGGTTATATTTCACTTATAAATGTAGTCACTTATAAATGCAAAGAAACTAACATTATAAAATGTTTTATACTCTGTGATTCGTGTGTGTTTTTTCGCACAGATATCGAGACGAATAACTGAAATAACACAATTTCTAATCAGACATGGACTTCTTAGTATTTATTATTTGCCTTACCTAGGTTTTCATTAGGATTGTGTTACTAAGGTGATAACAAACTTAGTTTAAATCCCGTCATTACGTTTCCAGTAACATTAACAGTTTTCACAACATAACTGGTGAAAGGAATTGTTTGCGTTTTTTTTTTACTATTATTGAAAAAAATGCTTTTTTCAATAATAGTACTTTTAGACACTTAGCAATGAGTAAAGTATTCCTATTTCTATCAGTCTCATAATTTTGGATTCATATTTCACTCATATATCTGAAGATTATCTCTTTTGCAATTCCCTTTGAACAACATTCTTGTTTTCATCCGTCGAAATATTGCAACTTTAAGTACCTTTCTCTGCTCTTTGAAGAGCTTTATATATACATTATCCTGATGTGAAATGAATCATATATTTATTTTTTGTTATTTCTGTTCAACTTCTGCCAACGAGTGCTTTCGGATCTCATACTCTGGATTGATGGTCCTAACCTAGTAGAATTTAGATTTTCTTTCATGAAGGATAAAAAAAATTAGTGCACCAAAGCCACCGTACGCTTAATGAGACTTTAAAACGTGGTTTCGTGTGAATGGAAAAATACTTATAAAAAATATATTTCTGCCAGTAGCTCATTTATCACAGAAGTCTGCCAAAAGATTGCCAGTATAATAGACTTTTGGGAAGATCTATGATGACGACGAAAACCAACATTTATGAGAGAGGCGAGATCTGAACAGAAAAGCAACATAAATCAAAAAGGAAGCATCTACCTCAAACGTCTACCAAAGCAGGTCTTCTGAACCGTCAGTTCTGGGTGTTGTGGTCCGTTATGATTACATATTTAGCCCTTTCAGCAGGAAGAAAAAACTTCTCTCAGAAGAATTCAGTTAAATATTTATATCGGCATTGTTCTTGATAACATAAACACTTTTTTGCATCTCTCTTCATCCAAAATCAATCACTTCAGTTCTGACAAAGAATTGGATTTATCGTCGTATGGAAGGAGAAATGATTTGAACAGAGTTGTTAAAAAGATCTGCTGGACAACTATGAATGTGCATTTTTCTGATGCTATCTAGGCAATGAAATTGGGTTCCTCTTCTGAAAAGATTAAAACGAGAAATTTATTTCATTCTGTATGCTTTATTAATTCTAACAGGAAAAGCTTTAGCATTACTTAATTTGCCTTCGATTGGTTTCTTTGATAACCTAGCTATGATTTTTAAAAAGTCCGGATCCAAACCCAAGATAAGGAATTGCTGCTCGCGTCTAACTTGTACATTTTCACAAGATATAATTAAGAATTACGTAGCAGTTATAAATTTAACTTATTTAACTTAGCAAGTCGTATGTGATACCATTATAATGATTAAGGTAGTTTTTTTTTGTACAAAGACCAGAGATGCCATGTAAGCTTTTGGCATAGTAGTGCGTCGGGCTCCTAATCTGCAGTTCCCAGGTTAAAGTCCTTCCTGGATCTTCGTTTAGATTTATCCCCGCAAAACTCCCGCCCTACCCTTGGTCAGTAGGGGATACCAATGGGCTATGAAAGGTCGTATCCGTCGGATGCGACGTTAAGCCGTGGCCCCGTGTGCGGGAGAGCCATACGCTGTGCACATTAAAGAACACGCCGGATGGCCTTGAAGGGAGGCTATCATCTGTCTCCCAACAGCTGTTCCAGTGGGTCCCCTCTCCAAACCTTCTCTGAGCTTCGGGGTCCTTGTGACCTGGCCATTTAGCCCATGGTGGGCAAAAAAAGTGCCTCTCAGATGTAAAATAACCCAACCCGAAACTAAATTTCCAGAAAATTCTTTGAAAAACCTAGTATAATTACTTGCCTTGAAATAAAATGTCCCAGTTTCAGATGACCACTTAATAGTGTTGCCAACAAAATTAATACAATCAACATAATTATTTCATTATGCGTAATGCACCAGCAATTAATATTGTTTGCTTACTTTTTGAATCTACGGTTTTATGAATGCATTAAGTTGGGAATGACAGAGCCAAAGTTCAAATCTCCTGTAAAACCCTGGGATTTTTGTGTTTATGTCGGAGTTTGTTGGATATATACGTGTATATGCGAGAAAACTGAATATTTACATAATCCTGAATGAGCTATATTAGGTCTCTCTAGATTCAATTCTTTAAACACGTCTATCTTAAGCAAATGCTTCTATATTTGGCCACTGAAAACCATTATAGCATGGTCCTGTTTGACTTTGTCCACACACCTCATATAACCATACAAGCATATACTTCAAATATGTTTGTATTTCATTACTTGAATCTAAGAGTTCTTTGATGGTCCTGATCCGTTAATACTTTCTTTGATCAAAGTGGTAACAAATGACAGTAAATGGTTCGTCCCATTCATTCGGTGCAAGAATGCTAAAGGACATTGCGGTTCATTGGACATGATCCGTTCCTTTGCTCAACAGAAAGCAGCGCTGTTTGTCATCGTCGTACAGCGTTAATCCCTTTCACAAAGCGATACGAAATAGGACACCGAGAAGAGACTATTAGTGTGCTCATTAAACTGCCATCTACTGGGCTCTGATCGATGGGAGACAAATCAATGAATGCATGTGCTTTTGAGAAATTAAGTTTTTCCCTCCGGCAAACTCAGAAAGAGACAAACTCCTTGAATACCAATTAGACACAAGAAAGAAGAAATGACACTGCTAAGTATTAATGTATTCGCCTTTGCTCAGTTCTGCATATATTTGTAAATTGAGATCTATGCAAGCAATGAGGTAAGGTTGGTTAATTGCCTCTTATTTGCAATACCAGAAAATACTGCCTGACCCAACATAAAGAGATTTCAGAAAGTATTCTGTGGCTTAATACACAGAAGTTTCGGAAAATAATATATGGCTCAATGCAAAGAAGTTGCAGAAAAACAATGTGTGGTTCAATATAAAAAAGCTAAAAAGTTTTCAAAAAATTGGAATTCATGGAAATGTAACAGAAGTTAAAATTGTATTAACGTGAAAGAGGAAGTTTATCGTCACAGAATTCAATACAATGAGATGTTCAATAATGCTCATTAGTGAAAGCATTTCTATATTTACTTCGAAATTTAAAAAAAAATCTTCCTTTGAGTCACTCAGTGTATACATATATATATATACAGTAAATATCAACGTTTTTCTTAATAAATGGAATCAGTTTTTGAGAAAATGCTTTTGCTCTGTGTAACTTTTACGTTTAACTGTGGGAAAAATATTTTAATGAATCTAAGCAACAACCACTTCAGTCAGCAACCAAATCCTTACAGAAAGGAAATTCCTTTGATAAAAATATCATTTCTGGTTCTTGATAAGGCTTTGATACATAACAAGCTAAATGTTTATATGGATATATATTTATTTCCTTATTTTTCTTCTTATCTACTTATGAAACATTTGTTGTTTTTTTGCATTAGTTTCATTCTTTGTAGTATAGAAATTCCTTTGATAAAAATATCAATTCTGATTCTCGATATGCCCTTTTGCTACCTTTCTATAACAAATTAGACTTTTATATTAATATATTTATTTTAATGATTTTGATTCTTATGTACTTATTAAACATTTGTTGCTTTTTTGCATTGGCTTGATTATTAGCAAAAGAGAAACACTTAACTAAATTTAAAGTCACCATTTGCGTAATTCAAAAATGAAATAAAACTATAAAGGATTTACGAAAGCACAATTTTTGAATTTGACTACAGTTGGCAATTTGCTAACCTCTCACTTCGTAATGAGAAAAGAAATTTCATAAGAAATCTAAACCTGAATTTTGAGTCTGTGGAACGCGTGATTTGCTGCGATGCAAGTAGTTTAGTCTTTCACCTCGAAATATCCTTCTAGTGTCACCTGTAAAATTTGCAGATTGACAATATTAGTTTTGCCCTTTGAAGGGCTAAGGCAGAACTCAGTATCATGAAAGAGAAATGACTGACATTCACTTTTAATGTTGATGGTCGACGTTCTGCAGATGGAAGGTTAAGCCACGGCACATTGATCATGTACAAGGAAGGGGCTGGGGTGGCTCAGTCGCTAGCGCACCAGGCTTGTAATCATAGTTCTCGGGTTCGAGTCCCACCTAAGCCAGAGTTAAGAATTATCTCCACTAAACCTTTACCCTTTCCTCTGTCAGAAAGGGAATACCGATGGACTTGGAATGGTAGAAAAGGAATACCGATGGACTTGGAATGGACTTGGAATGGTCGACGTCCGGCGAATGAGACGTTAAACCGTGTTGCCGTGACAGGAGAGCCGTATCCTATGGACGTTGAAGAACAGGTTAAATGGCCTCGAAGGAAGGCTACTTTCTGTCTCCTAAAAGCTGTCCAGTGAGTTCCCTTCCCTTAACCTTCTATGAACTCTTGGAATCCTTTTTACCTGGTCATTTAGCCCTTTGAGTGGACAAAAAAAGTGCCACTCAAATATGAATTCATAAGCCCTTGTACAGGGAAGCGATACCCTGAACAATTTTCAAAGGAAATATTCGATATCTTTTGACAGTTGTTCACCCCAACTCTGAGCCTTGAAGTTTCTGCGACCTGTCATTTACAGCCATTGTGTATCACAAACAAGGAAGTGAAGCAGCCCAGCCAAACTTCCAGATTGCTTACTGGGTTCCTTCAGAGCGATTTTCTCCGTTTCAAACTTTAAAACTCAGTTACGCTGGAGAAAAAAGTAAAATGCTCTATTTGGAATAATATATAAGCATGTTTTTAGAATGAAGTCAGAAAGCTCTTCTAGAAGTCGAGAAGCCGTCGTTACGATGATATGTTATGAATGATGTTTTGAGTGTTTTCTCTGTAGTATTGCTACAGCACTATGGGGCAACCGATTTTCTGTGATGGTTGCATTTCCTTAACCTGACCTCACACCAATGATCTACATCCCCGGTCATATCTTGCGCCGCCTCCTCGTGTCCCCTGCAGGCCATTAGCCTTGTTTATGGCCGACAGTTTGGAGCCTGTTGCTATGGAAACCTCGGGTAACTAGGCTGGAAGACGTTTATTAGTATTAGTAGGAGAAGATGCAAGAGATCACTCGAGTGGACAAGGAAAAACTGAGAGCAAAAAGAAAGTATCCATCTATACGTGTCAAACTGCCTCCTTAATGCTTCGGAAGGTTGATCGATTCGTGGATATCACGTTGCTAAGAGAGATTGTTGGCACTGTGGCTTACATTCACTAGATTGATGAAAAAATTAGAAGCTTAGCATAGATCAAGTAAAACATAATGTTGTGGGATCAAATGCAGAAAGGATTTCAAATTGTAATTTTTAGAACTTATTCTTTACGAAAAATGAAATATTGGGGGAAAACAGGTTTTACTTTTTGACATTCGGTACTTATGGTCATTTATATGAGTACATTTCCGATAGTTACTCTCTGCCTGAGAACGATAAATGCGCGAGTTATTATTGGGAAAGACTCTTCCCTCTTATTTCTTAAAAAAAAAATCATTTTCTTTTAGAATACGTGGTGACTCTTAGTGCGAAGGTGACACTAAAAACTCATAGAAACGTAGGTTAAGGAGGAATACAGGACATCGTAAGCCTTCTCTCAAAGTCATTGGGTCTGTCCCTCATGAAGGTAAGTCACATCCTAACGTCCCAACGTATTAATGAAGACGATTTCAGCGCCAATCTCTGGTTTCGTTTTCCATGAAGACAAAGTGTGGACCACCTGGGTTAGGAGGATGGGAGAGATTTGAGCTCGAATTTTAGGTTTCAAATTTCGATGAGAAGACTTTTGAATATCAAATTCAAAGTTAAAGGAAAAATTACCTTGAGCCGGCTGTGATGTGAGCCAACGACCTCCTGATAAATCAGGTGTTATAACCACTGACCTACCAGTCATCAAACAAGATTTACGCTGTTAATTGTATGAACCCTCCTCATGTACTATCTCTTTCGGTTTAAGTATATTCCGAGTATTACTGTAATTATAAGAAAAGTTCTGATATTGATTCTATCTAAATTCGATGGCAACACTTTTAAACGTCATACTCAAAGTTAGAGGAAACATTTTCTTCAGTTGGGTGGGATACGCATCCAATCAATCGGCGGCCGGTGACTCAGTGGTCTGACAACACCTGGCTTGTTATGAGAAGATCGTTCGTTCGCATTTCACCCAGTTCATGACAATTTTTCCTCCAGTTTTGGGTTGATATTCAAGAGTTCGTTCATCGAATTTCAAATGAATCAACATCAAAGTTTTATTTCAGGTTACGTGTTACTAAAATGCTGGGCGGGGGTGGCTCAGTCGGTAGCGTGCCAGGCTCGTAATCTGCAGTTCCCAGGTTCGAGTCCCAGGTGGGTCAGGGTTGAGATTTATCTCCGCAAAAACTCCCCGCCCTGCCCACGGTCAGTAGGGGAGACACCGATGGGCTTGGAAAGGCCGCCGTCCGACGGATGGGACGTTAAGCCGTGGCCCCGTGTGCGGGAGAGCCATACCCTGTGCACGTTAAAGAACACGCTGGATGGCCTTGACGGGAGGCTACCATCTGTCTTCCAACAACTGTTCCAGTGGGTTCCCTCCTCCAACCTTCTCTGAACCTTTGGGGTCCATGTGACCTGGCCATTTAGCCCATGGTGTGCAAAAAAGTGCCGCTCAGAGGTAAAACAACCCAACTAAAACGCTAAAGTTTAATATGCAAGCAGTCAGAAGGTTTCCCTTCTTGCTAAGAGGAAGAGTTACAAAATCAAAGACTATTAAAATTTGAGTTTTTGTTCAGAATATTTGGACCTCAGCTATCGAAATTATAAAAATCTGAGAACATCTTTTATTAGACTACACAAAGTTGAAGAAAAGGAAATGTAGCATTAATATTTGTGGACTGCTTTTTATTTTTGATTCCTTTCTCGATTGGTTAATCCTTTCCGATCCAGTGCAGGAAAGGCTCCTTGTTAATGTCGGAAGTCTTCTCTTTCAAAATGCAAGCAGTGAGTCGAAAACTCTCTGTAGAAAGGGAAGAAGCGAACGTAGTCGAGAACTTCATCACTTTCTGGAGCAATTTCCTTCAACTTTTAGTACACCATTGGTTAAATGTGGCAAGTTTACTCAACGACTTGCCCACGGATGAAAGATTTAGGTCTTTCGGTAGAGGCGTCTACGATCTGAATTTCGCTGTGATGCCAGTTAGCGGCACGCACTTTCCAAACCCAAGCCTCGGCGTCGTAATTTACTGAGCTGTTGTGGCAAGAAGACCATCAACAGCACTTTAGCACGCATTACGAAGCTTATTTGCGCTCGAGGTTTAAGTAGTGGTCAGGCAAGAGTAAAGTCTGATAACGAGAAGTCCTACTGGAGTTCGTGAAAATTCCTTTTATCGATTGAAGAGTTTCCACGTTTTAAGAATGTTTCCTAAATAATTGCTAAAATTACAAAGATTGGGAAAGTACTCGTTTGCGAATAAAAAAGTTTAATGTAGAAAAACTTTTTAATGTGTTTTCCTTGAAAAAAGTAGGATTGTAGATATAAAATTATGGCTATAATAGCTTAGTACTCAGGGTATGAAAAGAAAAGCATGTCTTTGCTGATTTTCTAGTATGCATTCGAAATTTCGTATGAAAATTTCTGCTTGAAGTCCATTTTATGATATTTATGGGAGTTTTGAAACTTTTCACTAATTATATTCTGGAACTGACTAACTATCGTTGGATGAAGAGTAATGGTTCGAATCATCGAAAGAAAGTTAGTAAATTATTGAAGAATTTGTTGCGTTGTCAGCAATAGTATTAATATGGGCGAATTAAATATGCATACCAATCTGTTATTCGTCAAGTCGAAATGAATGTTTTTGTAGTCATTGATATTTTTTGCAAGAAAAATTCATTTTAAATCATTTGTTGAAAGATATTTGATTAACTTTGCTTCAGGCACGCTTTTCATGCTGTTGTAGATTAAATCGATCTGTAATGAGGGGCAGTTTCGGTAGTTACTCTAAATATATTAAAATATATAACGAAACCTTTTGTATCACAGAATGTCTGAACATAACCGTTTTTACCCAGACAGGTGTTCAAGATATTCATTAAATAGAATGATAAAATTGAATATCTGTGAAAGCGAATCAGCACATAATATCACAACATGAGATGAATTACTCCCTTTTTCTGCATAGAAACCTTTTGGCTGTTTTTATAGTTCTGCTTTGATCATTGTTTTATCATCTAGCCATGTTACCGCTTCTGAAGGGGTCTTCTTTTTAAAATTTTTTTAATTTCTTCTATTGTTCATTTCCTCCTGTTCTTCTGTCAATAGATTCAAAGTCTTGACACTGTTTCTGTTGGAAAGGCAAAACTAAAAGCTAAAAGGTTTAATGGTCTCAGCTGTGAATATTGGGTTACGAACACAACACCCTTCAGATTCAGAACTCTCTTGCCTCAAAAACCCACCTAAAATGTTGTTCCTATGGCAGAACAGTTGCAAATGTACCAGACTTGTAATCAGATATTTCCAGATCCATCGTCCAATTTCATCCTAGTTGTGAATCAGAGTGAATCTTTTCTCCGTGGAAATGCTAGTGGTGCCCAGGAACTAAAATGTGGCGACACAGACACAGAGGAATAAAAAGAAAGAAAATTCACAGAAATTCATTTTCTTTTACGAGTTTCCGATAAAAGTTACTTTTTCCTGACTTAGTAATTCTCTTCACTTTCGAAGAACTTAAGGCAGCTCAGAGATTTCCTTCTGCCTTACAGAATAATGATTAAGGAGGGTGTTGCTTTCTTGCTCTGCTTTTCGCTATTAGGTCGCGTGATTAAGTTGCCGCAGTAATTCATTCTTTCTCTCCTCTTCAGTCTGCTAACGGTCGAAATTAGCTTCGAGCCGGAGAAGCTCATTAGTCATTCAAACTCTTCTAATTAACACAAGAACGAGATTAGGCGAATGCAAATCAGGAGAGTATCAATGGTGCGTGATTGTAAGTCACCTGACTTAGTGGCTTAGGTACACAAAATCTCACAAAGTCTGGATGAAAGTCTATGTGAATTGAACTACGAAATATGTGGTGAAATGTGTTGATGCAAAACTGTATGGTGGAATCTTAATGTTATATATAGTTCGAATTTTAAACACGATTGAAATTGATAGTCTCTTATTATTCTTACTCTCTCTCTCTCTTCCTTTGTTTTTAATCATGTGAATTGAAGTTCCTTCACCTGCCCTGTCATTCATCTGATCAATTTCTTTTAACCATTTCTGTTTGTTTCATTATTGTGTTTACGCGGAAAAAACAACAACATAAAATTCTTATTGTATTCTTCGATGTGTTCATTTTCTTGCAAATATTGCTTTGACGTATGCTAATGTAGAGTCAATAGATTATTGAATGATATCAATGGCGATTGATTTAAATATGATTAGCCAAACGTTTAAGGTAACTAAAATTTCTGATTTAGATTATGCTGATGATTTAGCCCTTTTGGCAAATGATGTTGATGAGATGAATTCTTTCATTCGAGCTGTTGATGAGACTGGTAGTAGAGTAGGTTTGATTATAAACGGAGAGAAAACTAAAGTGATGAAAATTGGTCAGGCAGGCTGTGATTCAGTTCATCTGAATGGTTGCAGTCTTGAGCAGGTGTCACAGTTTAATTATCTTGAGAGCTATGTAACAGATAATGGTGATGTGCGGCATGAGATTAACAGATTAATAGGGATTGCTGCCGGGACTTTTAAGAATCTATGGAGAGTGTGGAGAAATAGGCGTATACACCTAAAGACTAAACTTAGACAGTATAATAGTTTGGTTCTTTCTAGGATTAGTTATGGTAGTGAAACTTGGACACTTTGTAAGCAAGATAACAGGAAACTAGATGCTTTTGATTCCAGATGCTTACGCAGTATCTTGGGCATTAGGTGGTTCAACTTTGTGACTAATGATGAGGTTAGGCAAAGGAGTTTGCAACCTCCTTTAAGCAGCATATTGTGCAGAGAGAGACTCTGTTGGTTTGGCCATGTTGCCCCTATGAATAATTATAGATTGGTGAATAGGGTTATGAACAGTGTGCCTAAAGGCCTCAGAAAGAAGGGGAGACCTAGGATGCGGTGGGCAGACAATGTCAAACAGGACCTTGTTAGAATTGGTGTGCAGTGGCCATATGCAGTAGATGTAGCTCAGGATAGACTTGCTTGGAGAACTAAATTGCACGGTCTGGTTGGACCTCCATAGCCCATGGCTGCTTGAGGATGATGATGATGATGATGATGATGATGCAAGTTAAAAGAAGAGATAGGTTTTGTGTGATACAGACAACGAGATGTCGTGGAATATTTAATTCGGCAAATGCAGTTGTTGCATCTCGTTATGAATACATCTTTGAACTTTTAATAAACCTAATTTCCCAAAATCAAAATACTTTTAACATGCAATAAGTAAGACTTCGAACTGTATGCAAAACATTAACAATACATTATAAAGATACATACAAAATCCTACATGATCTAGTTTTTAGTACTCAGATCAGATTTCTCCTTTCAACTTAAAATATTTTATTCGTAGTTTGTTTATTTTGTAAACTAATATCTGACTACGTAAGGTCAAATTTTAGAAACCCAACCAAATATCTTATTTCTGCATGAATTCTTTTCCAGCCATGCATATTTCCCAGTGTTTCTTTGCAAAAGTAATCAACATTTTATCGTGGATATAATAATTAAAACGAATCATATATTAATTTTCTAAAAAAAATAACAATCTTCGGATATCTATAAAACCATTAAAGTGATAAAAAATCAGATTTAGAATGTATTAAACATTTAAACCAATTGCTCAACATTTCTCAGTTTTTTGTTAAAGATCTAGTATTTCAAAAAGCTCATTTCTGGTATAGTCGCAATTAGTTGGTTCATTTTACCTAGGAAATGTAAAGGGGATAGATTAGGAAACTTTCAGATACATCCTTATTTTCTCATATCTTTGTATCAAAAACTAGCACATATTTAGTTTTGCAGTTATTTATAGTTTGACCTTGACCAAACTTCAAAAAACTTAAAAGCGCGAATAAAGTCCAATCTTGTTAACCCTTGCATAAAACAAAAAGAAACTACAAGCTTAGAATGAGAATTATACCTAGGCTAGAAACGGAGAAAGTTGGCTGAAAAAAGTGACTTAATCCTCGGAGAGAAGGAATGCATAATGGAAGATGCTCATAGCGCTGAAAATACTGTCACAAGTTATTGCCATTGTTGTCGGCTTTCTGTCTTCACCTGCAGGTAAGTACATTACGCACGTCCCTTGGTATGCTGTACGAAGCCCAGGCAAGCGTCATCGAGAGAGAGAACGATGGTCAAGGTCAAGAGCAGAAACCCAGGTCTCCCAGGGAAACGACGTCAGCATTACCTGGTCACATGAACACGCAAAGGACCGGGACCCATTATGTGATTAGGGCTTTCCAGATGAAGCCCGGGAATTCTTTCTTCTCCCCCCCCCCGGTCCCTGTTTTTCCGCTCTCCATCCTCTTCTGTCGCCAATGGAAACTGAAGAAAGAGGAGAGGGGAGGATCCCGTGAAGGGCTGCGCAGGCGTAGAAGAGCTGTGATGTTGCGAAGGTATCTTGAAAACTTCCCTTTTCTATCATCCGATGTTCAGAGTAATTTCCTGTTGCTTTTTAATTACATGAGGTGACATCTTTTAAAGCGAACGTTAGCGGCCGAACTGGTTCGGCTGATAGTTTAATGCAATTAGTTTAATGCCTGAAGAGGAGCAAAGTGAAAGAAGAAAAAGATGCGAGGCAGTGTGGAAAATAAATAAAACATTGGCAAATGGGGTTGCACGAGAAGAAGAAGAAGAAAGAAAAGAAGTGGGGAAAATATAAAAGCAAACTACATTGGTAGTAAATAAAGCTTCACCATTTATAAACATTTCGGAAGAAAAAGCAAGGCTAGCAATTACCACTTTTTGAGTCAGATTCTACGACATAAAGAAATGTTATGTAAGAAAGAAGTATTAGATAGAAGATACTTACTGTGGGGAATGATATCGACTACACACCCAAGGACAAATGAACTAAGTGTATATAATCACAGATAAAAAATAAATTGAAATAAATTAAAAAAACAACTGAAATTACAATAACAACAATAACAACAACAACGTTGCTCTATCAGCGTCGACTACAGTACGGATTGTGGTCTATTAGCAAAAAGATTAAACAAATTTCTGCATTTTGTTTGTTTTATTAGTTTTAGTGGCAAAGTTAATTAAAAATTAACAATGCCATTCAGAGTAGATCATTATTTAACTCTTACATGTCGATTTAAGCAAACAATTTGTTCCGCTCTGAAGGTAATTGACTTGGTTTTCCTTTAGAAGCTTTTGTGTATATTCGTCAGCAAGACGCGATTAATATTCAATCAATGTTAATTCCGCTTTTGCAGGAAACAAACTCACTTTCATTTATTTTCTGTTTGTTTTATTGCTACCTCTGTCGATAATGATGAAAATATTCTTCGTCTTCAGAGTCTTTCGCACATGCTGGATCTAGGAATAACCCACATCTGCGAGAATCTTAATAGCTGAAACTGAAGTAAAAAAAAGTGAACGTGTGCATGTTTTTAAAAGTCCACTAAAAGAAAAGAACAATATACGTATTACACTATTTGATAAGAATAAATTTTGATGACAGTTTGTATATATACGAACTGCGTTCCGTTTCGACCAAGTCGCATCCCCCACTAGATTTTATTTTCGATCCGGTCCCGCTTTCGGAGCAAAGTTTACCGTTTTCGAGTTCTCTTGCCCAATAAAACTGGAGTTTCAATCTGTTGAAAACGAAATTAGACACGCGGCATAAAAATGGGACTTAAATATTTCCCCCAAGGTTAGAAACTTAAACGATAAATGTGTAGTTTACAGCGTAATACGATGAATAGAGTATATTAGCAAGAAAGACCAAATTCCTTTATCTAATTTAAAATACTTTTTTTCTGAAGGGAAGAAAATATTTTTATTTTTCAGCTCTAGCGATGGAAAATAAAGCTGAAAATGATACGAAGCAATGGCACTTGCATTTGTGAGTGTTAGAGATATTCAGTTTCGATAACTAGGCAAGTGTAAAAAACAAAAAAAGACCATTATTCTGCTTCCCGGACTCGAGATCTCGTGATTACGAGCCAGTTGTTCCATCAGTTGAGCTAAGGCGGGAGCGATTCGCATTTGTTAAGTAAAATTAAGATGGTACAGTCGCTCAAAAAAGTATCCGACACTATGGTTGATTACAGACTTCAGAAAAAATATCTGGCAACGTTTTTTTTAGAAATTAGTGATCTGGCAACCTTCGTGTCACGTGACACGAAGGTTGCCAGATCACTAATTTCTAAAAAAAACGTTGCCAGATATTTTTTCTGAAGTCTGTAATCAACCATAGTGTCGGATACTTTTTTGAGCGACTGTACATAGTTCATCCTATGTAGCACTACCATATAGTTCAAGTTGTTGGGGTCCTAACATGTACTATTTATACCGATGATGAATTAATTGTAGACTAAATTGCGAACTGTGTGTAATTTATACAAACAGTATACATATGCAAAAAACATAAAAAAAAACAAATCAGCAAAAGAATAAACGAATAGGAATAATAACAGTTTTCCTATGTTGATACAATGGCGCAGACGATCACTCGTCCAAGAATCAAAAGAGTTTACTACTGAACTGCTATTAAGTATTTGATAACCCTATAAGAAGTTAGAGAATATTAATACTTTTTTATTCACCCAAAAAATAATTTTCATTTATCTCTTAAAATAGAAAAGTTTTTCTTTCATCCACATCTGAAGAGAGGGTTGGGTTGGGTTGTTTTACCTCTGAGCGGCACTTTTTTGCACACCATGGGCTAAATGGCCAGGCCACAAGGACCCCGAAAGCTCAGAGAAAGTTGGGGGAGGGGACCCACTGGAACAGCTGTTGGGAGACAGATGGTAGCCTCCCGTCAAGGCCATCCAGCGTGTTCTTTAACGTGCACAGGGTATGGCTCTCCCGCACACGGGGCCACGGCTTAACGTCCCATCCGACGGACGGCGGCCTTTCCAAGCCCATCGGTGTCCCCTACTGACCGTGGGCAGGGCGGGGAATTTTTTGAAGAGAGGGCAAGACGCTACTGTCAATATTAATCCTTTTGCCACCATACTCCAACTTCTACATATCAAATCTCTCGCACAAACCAAATTCAGAACATTAAAATTTTGCCATTTTTTCACTTTAAGCACTCTCTAAGGGAGAAATTCAAGTTACTGGAAAATTCAATAAATGCGAGTAATTCATCAGATCTTATCGGACATGGGGCGGGGTGGCTCAATCGGTAGCGCTCCAGGTTCGTAATCGGCCCCAGCTGAATCAGCGTTGAGATTTATTTCCGCAAAGCTCCCCGCTCTGCCCACGGTTAGTAGGGGACACCGGTTGGCTTGGAAATACCGCCATCCGTCGGATGGGATGGTAAGCCGTGGCCACGTGTGCGGGAGAGCCATACCCTGTGCACGTTAAAGAACACGCTGGATGGCCTTGACGGGAGGCTACAATCTGTCTCCCAACAGCTGTTCCAGTGTGTCCCGTCCACACAACCTTCTATGAGCCCTCGGGTTCTTTGTGATCTAGCCATTTAGGCCATGGTGGGCAAAAAAAGTGCTGCTCAGAGGTAAAACAACATAACAACCCACCGAATTCAAATTTTTTCATTTCTCTTTAAGTAAAAAAGTTGGATATATACAGACGGATTGACGAATAATAAAGCAATATCTCGTTCTTTTCAAAGCGAGTTAGAACGCGAATTGTTTTCAAGCATTAATTTGTAATTTAATTTATTCTTCATTGACTGTTAATTAAAGGTTTTCGACTTGGGTAAATTATCCCCATTTGCAGGCGAGATCTGTGCACTTTAAAAAACACGTTGGATGTCATTGTGAGGATGTTTGTCATTGAAAAAATATTCATCTGGTTATCGAAACTTAAAAAACAATCATCTTGCATTTGAAAAAAATAAATTTAATATCTTGCTTTTTTAAACAGAAAGATCGAAACATCTCGCTTTTAAAATTGAGAAATCAAAATATACTGCCTTTTGAAACTAGAAATCAAAAATCAAAATATCCAAGGGGACAATTTACCTCGCTGAACAGGCATGGCTTACAGGGCAGTTTCTTGACATAATCTACCCACGAGTTCCAAAACCCATTTTTGTAATTATCCCGAATAGTTTCAGATAGTACTGAGTTGCAAGAACCATGGTGCAGGTTAGTTAAAGAATTACCTCACTTCCTTATCTATACTCAAATCGTCAACTCAACTGAATAAGAAATGATAGGCATATATGAATAGATATTTAAATATGTAAGTGTGAAATGTAATGCTCAAATCAGTATACGCATAACGATAGATATTTTATAGGGTATGTTTGCCCCTGGAAAAGACTCTTTGAGGCTGAGGATCTAGGTCTGTGGCGCCCATTTGTTCTATGATAATTAGCCCTTGGTCCAGAAAGCTTTCTTTGAAAAGTAATACGAGGAGAAGTTTTTTCTAATGCCGAGTGTTTTAAGCCTCAATAGCAGAATAAATATATTTATGATTTGAGTTCGTAATCATCTTCATCGTATCCTATTTCAGTAAAAGCTTTCTCTTTAATGTCTCTTTGGTGGTGGTCGATTAAAAGGAACCATTGCCTGTTGTAACAGGTGTTCTTACTCCCTAAGAAAAATGATGATAAGATTTTCCTCGCTATCAATCTTAATCGGTTTCATTCAATCTTTAAGAATTTAGACTTAGTATATTTCCTCTTCTCAATGTAACTGAATTACCTATTTGCATGGGATGGATTTTAAAAAGGAATCAAGACTTTTATTGTACATATTTGCGAAATCTCGCTGAACAGGCATCGATCAGAGGGCAATAAATAGTATGATTTTATATCATTTTATGAGTTGCACTAATCGCTCCACACAATATGTTCTTCCGCAGGTGATTTCCCAGCAATGAATTAAAATGAAACTACTTTTTGTTCCTTTTATTTTATGATGCAGAATAAATTTAACAATATGCAAATTTGAGAAATAGTACTAAATTTTGCGAGCTAAAAATCGGAGAATCTCTTTATTGTTTATAGAGTTTCACATTTTCTTTTAAATTATCGTAATCCAGAGTGTCCCCCCAAAAATACACAATTTATTGAGGCATATTTTAACGAATGGAGTGGGCAGACGTTAACCAATACCTGTTTTGTTTATCTTAAAGTCATAAATTTTCAGACTCTCCACTACCAAAGCCAATGCAATGTTGACAACGTCGTACAACAGAGCGCCAAAATAGGCCATACAATTCTTCTGGAAGACAGACTGCACCACGCTGCTTTACCTGGTAGATTGACTTCTTGCTCTACCGTTATGTGTGGATTTTAATTTGCCCAGTTCGTAAGGTTATGTCGATTAACAGTTGGGTTGGGTTGTTTTACCTCTGAGCTGCACTTTTTTGCACACCATGGGCTAAATGGCCATGTCACATGGACCCCGAAGGTTGAGAGAAGGTTGGGGGAGGGGACCCACTGGAACAGCTGTTGGGAGACAGATGGTAGCCTCCCGTCAAGGCCATCCAGCGTGTTCTTTAACGTGCACAGGGTATGGCTCTCCCGCACACGGGGCCACGGCTTAACGTCCCATCCGACGGACGACGGCCTTTCCAAGCCCATCGGTGTCCCCTACTGACCGTGGGCAGGGCAGGGAATTTTGTGGAGATAAATCTCAACGCTGACCCAGCTAGGACTCGAACCTGGGAACTGCAGATCACGAGCCTGGCGCGCTACCGACTGAGCCATCCCCGCCCCTCGATTAACAGTAATATTAAGTTTGAAAATGACCAAACAATCAAATCTAGAAACGTTTCTCTTTCCCCATCCATCTGCAAAAACCACTCACAAATTTCAAGTTGAAGATGTGGATCGTCCTCGTTCATTGCATCTAACAGTCTGGGTGAGTGTGAATGGTTTCCACTTCAAATGCTGCCAAATGCGATGAGCATTGGTTTTGCAGATAGTACTCTAAGTGAATATTGCCTCAAAGATTTCTTCGGAGATCGCATGAAGGCTTTAACACTTTCGCAGCACTTCCATCATCAGCTGAATGTCTCTGTCTTCCAGACCATCCCTTGTTTACATTTTGCACTCTTCCATCAGCCTCAAATTTATCACTTATCCTTGCAGTTGTTACTCGTGTGTGTGGTGGTACAGTCGCTCAAAAAAGTATCCGAACACTATGGTTGATTACAGAATGCAGAAAAAATCGTTGCCAGATATTTTTTCTGCATTCTGTAATCAACCATAGTGTTCGGATACTTTTTTGAGCGACTGTACTCCAAATAATTTCGCCAACGTCTTTACGTTTCAATAACATTCTCTGTTTTCCGGTAGCACTTAAGAATCTACTTACTTTGCCCAAACGTCGGTGCTCCGCGATTTTGCTTTACACTGATTAGGGACCTCTAGCGGCGTGTACAAACATCCTTATAATATATTACTCAAAAATACTAGCACATACACTCTCTTTCTGTTGATACATGTGTTATCAGCATCTGAAAGATGTATTCGTTATATTGGGACACCCTGTATACATTGTAAAACATAAAGCGTGTGTGTAATGATGCTGTTCATTTCTCTATATATCTTTTGTAAACATATTTGTCGAATAAATTACTTTGTTATTGATTTACATCTAAAGTTTAAAGTGAAAAATAATCGCTTTATTTTTGCTTTTAAACACTAATAGACTGAATTGCAAAAACAACTCAGTGTAGTACTTTGATACTTCAAATGTCTACTAATACGTGAAACCCTAAAGGAGCTTATAAAGCTCGAACGCATAAATCCCCAAATTAAATAAAAAAAATTCTACACCCTAATTTTTTTTGTTTATCACCGAGGAGACAATAAAAGTTTTGAAGTCGGATAATTTGAGGAATAGGCTGAAAATATCCCTAGAGAATGATAATTACGTTTCCGGTTCTGTTGTAAATTAAACAACAGAAATGGAAAAATGGAAGTTTGAAAAAAGTAAGACCGTAAGTAAAAACAAACCCTGGTGAATAAATACCGTGAACTAGAAACGAGGAAGAAAATGGTCAAAATAGTGACATTGACAAGGAAAGGTAAGTCAAAGCGACAAAAGGAAAGTGGTAAGGCAAACATTTGGTTGGATTTTAAGAAGTAGATCCTAATAGAAAGAAAGCTTTCATCTGCAGACGTTGTTTAGCAACAGAATTTGTCTTCGAATCAATTTCGGTTGGTTATTAGGGTATCAAGTTGGGTTGTTTACCTCTAAGCGGCACTTTTTTGCACACCATGGGCTAAATGGCCAGGTCAGAGAAGGTTGGGGGAGGGGACTTACTGAAATAGCTGTTGGGAGACAGATGGTAGCCTCCAGTCAAGGCCACCCAGTGTGTTCTTTAACGTGCACAGGGTATGACTCTCCCGCACACAGAACCACGGCTTAACGTCCCATACGACGGACGGCGGTCTTTCCAAGCCCATCGGTGTCCCCTCTTGACCGTGAGCAGGGCGGAGAATTTTGCGGAGATAAACTCAACGCTGACCCAGCTGGGACTCGAACCTGGGAACTACAGATTACGAGCCTGGCTCGCTACCGACTGAGCCACCCCCGCCCCAGGATATCAAGAGTTTTCATGAAAGAGAGACAAGGGATGAAATCAGAAAGAGAGTCGATCAAGAGGAAAATTCCTGAAACCATTACTATCTGCTGTGTTCCAGCGATTTGTTTAATGGAATATGATTAAAATACTTGATCTTGAGCAGAGTTTTCTTTGCATTCTCGTGTAAAAGTGATATAAATTTTAGTAATTTAATAGGGTGATAAAAAGAAATCGTCTTTAATCATAAAGCCAATTATATTTTTTCCTCTGTGAATGACATTGAGAGAATTATTTTCATATCTGTCAACTATCAAATGATCCTTTCCCAAATTCAGATTAATTTTCTTAAAGAAGCTCAAAGCTGAATTAGTGTGTTAAATTCTAATTTATTGCTTCTGATGCCAAGAAATACAGTATGTTTTTTTTTTCTTGTAAGAAATATAATTTTATTATCTCGTTGCTGATGTGTTTTTGCTGCGTTAGGCACATTAACCACTTGAGATTAATTCCATATTGAGCATAGTCCTTAGTTCATGGCGTAGAGTAAAAATTTTAATATGCTAAGTAATAAATAATGTTTTTTAATAATAATAATGTTTTTCGTAGTACCTACAGTACTGTGCAAATTAGTTGGGACAATAGGAAAATGCAGTAACAAAGACACAACTGAAATATTTATTTGTTTAATAGTGTAGTTAATAGTTAATGTGACCCCCCCCCCCTTAGCTTTAATTACTTCTTCCACCCTCTCAACCATTGATGCCGCTAGCTTTCCACACATCTCCTTCACTTCAGGGTCGTGGTACCACACTTTCATGACACTTTCTATCATTTTGGTTTTCATCGTGCAATCCATCTTAGATATGCGCGTTTTAATAATGGCCCACAAATTTTCAATGGGGTTTAGATCGGGTGAATTTCCTGGCCACTCCAATACCTTCAAATGTTGCTGGGTAAAGAAGTTCTTAGCAAGCTTAGAATTGTGGCATGGAGCCAGATCCTGTTGAAATATCCCATCGCCATTAGGAAACAGCTTCTGCAGTGTTGGGACCATTTTCGCCTCCAGAAAGCCTATGTACTTTTTGCTGTCCATCATTCCTTCAATGGGGTAAAGCGTCTGTGGCCTGGAAGCTGCACGCGCAAGTTTAGACTTGCAGCAGAAGGTTACGAACAAGTTTAGACTTGCAGCAGAAGGTTACGAACAAGTTTAGGCTTGGAGCAGTTTAGACTCTGCAGCGGAAGGGACTTAGGTTCCTTCGCTTGTCCCAACTAATTCGCAGAGTACTGTACAGTATACTCATGTAGAATACAGGCATTATACATGAGGTAATACGTCTTCACCAACTATAACTTAACGAAAATGGTCTTTCGAAATGTTGAATGGAACAATGCATCGCCATGAAATTTAATCAAAAGTCAATTAAAATCTCCAATTCCACTTCAGATATCAAATGAAGAGAACGAAATGAGGCGAACGCCAGCGACATTTGATAATTAAAAAATGTAAAATAATTGTTTTGGAGAGCTTAAATTCTCCAAGAATAATAAATAAAATGAAAATAAATATCCCTTCAAACAACTGCTTGCCACAGAGGCCTGACAGGAGCCTTCCGGTTTATATGCCGTAGCAGAAGGTCTGTGAGGATGGCAGGACCTCAGCAAAAAAAAAACACAAGCATCCATGGCTTATCCGGTGCTCGAACCAAGGTCGCGTTGATCAGTAGCCAAACACGCTAAACACTCGGCCACGGGACGGTAAATGAAAAGAAAGGGTAAATTAATTGTAAAAAATGGAATCCTAAATTGTGTATTGACTTATAATTAGAGAGAAATTGGTATTTTTTAAATTTTTACTTTTTCTGTTATTTGAACCTATCTTCCTATGTGTGCCCTGAAAATTAGAAAAGAAACCTAAAACATATCGATGGTGCAATCAGTCACTGAATTGTATTTACTTCGAAAGAAGAGAGCATGCCGCTTTACTTCGATAACTTACCGATTGCTCAATCAGATTGCCGACGCGCTATTTCCCTTTGTATTGAATTCAGTGACTAATGTGCACCATCGATATGCCTTAGATTTATTTTCTACTTTTTAGGGCAAGTATAGAGAGATAAGCATTTTCAGTAGCAAGGAAAAAAATATATATGTGAAAATTTTAAAAAAATACCTAGCTTCAGAAACTTTTATTTGATATATGAAGCATAAGTATCGACGACGCTTCTCCTCCCCCCTTTTTTTGCGGACTTTTTTGCGGTGGGTTTTTTTGCGGTGGTAGAGGTCGTGTTTGAGGTAGCCCACAACATTGTACGGTAGATATCACAAGCATTAATTTAAGATGTAACTTGTTAAGGTCCATCCCCGAGAAATTTCAGTCCCCCCTTTTTTTGGAGGGGAAGAATGGTGGGGGGCATTAATTCGAAGCAGTCTATAACAGACTCCCAATTCGTAACTGTAGGCCCTCGCGTTCGGAATATAGAGTAGCAGAACGCCTTTCACATTTCCCCTTTTATAGGGAAGAAGAAAACAAGGCGAGGTAAATTTTTATAGCCCATAACACTCCCCTGTCATAGATTTCATTTGACAGATAACATTCGGCCCTCACGTTCGAAAGATATAATAGAACATATTTTCCCCCTTTTTTTCAGGGGTGGGGGAGAAAGACTGGGGAAAATATTTTTGCAACCTGTGACACTCCATATGTCACAAGCTTTCATTTGACGCATAGCCCGTTATTTCGGTCATCTTTCTGATGATGTAACGGAGCAATCCTTTCCTATTTTCCCTTTTTAGGGAGGAAGAAAGCATGGGGGAAATTGTTTTATATCTTATAATACTCCCTACATCAGAGGCTTTCATTTGACAGAAAAATCATTAAGTTTGCCCATTGCGTTTGAAAGACGTGATGGAAGAATTCTTTTTACAAATACACAAACTGACAAACCGGCAAATGGCGATTGAAAAACAATAGGAAGATAGTTAAAAAAAACCACTTAAAATTATCATCTCCAACAACATACCTTCATGTTGTAATAAAGGTATAGAAACTCTCATAACACCATTAAAGATTTAAACATTTAGAACAGCTATTACAGTTTACAATTAGCACAGTTTGAAAGCGTTCAAATAATGGCGGACATTAAATTTAAAATAATATTGATGCATCTTAGTAAAACTTGTTTGTAGAACTCAAAGAGTTAGTTGAGGATGTTAAGCTATGATAAGAGATAGAATTAAAACGAAATCAACCGTTGAGAAAACAAAGTTCCTTAAAAACTCTTTAGTAAATCTAAAACTTAAAAATATCAGACTAATATTAAACTATCAGAGAAAGGTAAACCACTTCATAGAAATTGACGAATAAACATATATAAAAAATATATGAAATAAACCATGGTAATTGAGCATCAGAGCATTTTTACCTTTCCTTATGAAACTTCGTATTTCTCAATTGTCTTTTTATGTCTGTGATCAGGTCCTTTTTCAATTCCTGATAGCACATGTGTTCTATTATTCAGTTATTATGTCTTTCTAGAAGCTTAGAAAAAAACTAAGAGTGGTTATGGTTTAGGGAGTTATCTGACAGACAAGACCTGCTGGTGTGTTTATTGTGTGGGTAGGTTACCTACATTTATGAATCCATAAGGCCCTTCCTGAATAACCTACAGAGTTTTGCTTTGAAACATTTCCCCTTTCAAACCGAAGTCTGTTTAGATGTATTAAAGAATTTCGCATTCCAAATAATCTCTTGTTCTAATTACAAAAGTTTAATTGTCCAAGTTACAAAAGTATTATTCTTTCTCTTGGAAGATCCTCATTTCGATATTGATCTATCCTTTTCTTATTCTGTGACATTCTCTTCGCGTTCCTGTCTTCAAACTTCGTGGACATTAATTTCGTATCACTTCCTAAGTTGTTTCAGCTTTGCCATCCCAAGGGAAATTCATCTGCTCCAAGTTCTCTCGTTCACCGTGTTTGTATTGACCTTGAAACACGCTCTTCGGTAATGGCCTGGAAATTAGTGAGGTTTCATCAGCTGACATTCCTCAGGAATGAAGAACTCCACCACGATTGATGGCACAAAAGTCGTATTACTCTAGAGACCCGAAACGCTTGGCGCATACCAAGAAATATATTGCAAGTCCATTGCTCGTTATACTCATTTTTCTCTGAATGGTATACCTATTATTGTATTGCTTTTCTAAAGAATTTCCTTCCGCGTTAAGATAATACGCACAGTTAGTAATGTCCTCTTGTGAGAGTTAATGTAATAGGAGAAACATTTTAAAACATACAATGGCATCTAGAGGAGTTCAGGTGTAAGGAAAGATTATGCTTTCTTAAATGTAAGTAATCTCTCGCTTTTAAATAAGTGACAGATTGAAATTTGTGACATTGGTCAATTTTTTTGCCTTTTAGCAAATACCCTTTTCTTCTCTTGATCTTGACCATGTGAAATAAAAGGTAAATATTCCCCACTTACGTAAAATGTAATTAAAAGAACAGGGACATGTGAAAACATTAAAACAATTTCAGTTTGTATAGAATCAAACACAATCATACCTTCCAACACTTACTGCTTTCAAGCTATTTTATTTCTACCATTTAAAATCGTAAGAACTGTTGAAATCGTAACAGATTAAATTTCAATTTGCAACATTTGGTATCGGATTGTTTATTATGTTAATTTTAAGTTTATGGGCATCATTGCATAATTTTTTTTACTTTTTTTTTCTACACAAGCATCTTTTTTAGAGCCTAAATAAAGGGGGAAAAAGTTAAATATGTAGTAGTAGTAATAGTTTTAATCAGAAGGATTATTCTGTACTTTGTCTCTGAATACCGAATTTGTCATTTGGCGACAGAATCAAAGGAGAGACGCATATTAGTGATTCGTCAAACCAGGGAACTGAGGAAACCAATCATTGAGCCCTCAATATCTCAGTGCAAAGGAGCACTATGCCTTAAAACAAGATGTTCCTTCCGAAAACGGACTGAGTTTTTCATACTCTAAATGATTAAAGGCTTAATTTTTTTTCTGCAACAAAATAAACAGCACGAGTCCACTGCTGGCGAAAATCGTGTAATGAATGTACTCAATACATTATCACTATAACGCTGTATTTAGAGAAAAGATTAGACTACCTCAGGAATTTTGAGAAAAGATTAGACTCCCTGAGGAACTTTTAGAAAATACGATAAAGATGTGTTTACCAATACCTTTTACACACTTTTGCACAAATTTTAAAGGATACAATCCCGCGACAGAAGTCCCAATGATTTCGCACTGATGTATGTTCAAAGTCTAGGTTTTGTCTTTCACCGCAAGGAAGACGAAATGCAAACTTTGGACATACTATACGTGTGGATAACAGGGAAAAATCATTGGGACTTCCGTCGTCGGATTATGATATCCTTTGACACATATTTGCACAATATTTAAAGATATGTCGGTAACCACATCTTTATCATCTTTTCTCTAAATACAGCGTGATAATGATAATGCACTGAGTATACGTAGTCGTTGTGATTTACTTGGAACACATATTTTCGATTAGACAGGTTTGAAATTAGTATAGTGATTGGCACTGGAGAAGGAACCGCTTTCTTTTTTTCCCAACGTTTTTTTCTTCTCATGTCTCGCCACCCTCATTGACATCTTTTTGTGACATATTAACGCTGAGTTGCTCCTGTCAAATTTACATCGAAAGTGCATTCTTCAGGAGAAATTTGTTTTTCAATGTACACAATCATCCCTAGATAATTTAGGATCTCATGGAATACTTTATTGAAAAGACTTGTTAACATAACAAATACTTCTCACGATAATGATGAAACTTAAACGAAAGTAAACAACGCCTACATTGATTTTTTCCCCAACCAAAAAAAAATCAAGGCTCATTTATTTTTGTTTCTGCGCAGTTTGGATGAAAACTGTAAAAGGCATGTTTCCAAAAAATTGAAACTTAGTAATTGAGATACATAGTCTAGAATAGTATTTATTGACCAGTTGCTCTGATGGCTTCATAATGTTCTCTCTTCATTTATACCAGAAATACTGGTCTTGTGCACCAACAATTGTGTCGAGTTTGTATGGAAAATATTAATTGGAGTTTTAATTCTAAACAGGTAAATAGGTTTCCACAGACTAAAGAGTGACATTTTTCCATGATAATAATTTGTGATAAATGAATATGTGAGAAATATTAAAGTATAATAATATTATTTTAATATATTAGGAATTAATATGTGTAAACGTAATTTGAACACAACTTTGTTCTTCTTTGAATGATAATGTAAAACTCACAATGATCAGCTCACTGTGAGAGGAACTGGATAGAACTGGTGAGAAAAAAATACGCACAACTTATCTAGATAAGCTCCCCACCCCATCCCCCGTTAGTGCAAATACATATTTTTTTTTGGCTACTGATCTAGGGATCTGGGTTCGAGCCCCGGACGTTTTTGTTGCTTTTGTGCTTAGGTTCTGCCATCCTCTCAGACCTACTACTGTGGCGTATAAACTGATAGGCTCCTGTCAGACCTCTGTGGCAAGCAGCTGCTTGAAGGGGTATTCATTCATTCATTATTTTACTGCATATGAGAAACTTATGCCCCCATCAACACACACACACACACCAAGTAAATTTTCTGTCTTCGTCCCTGCCTATCTAGATGCCACACTTAAATATTTCATTCAACATAAGATGCAAAATTCTTCTTTAAAGTAATATTCTTTCTTCCTAACGTGTATTCTCTTTTTTTTAATTCAACATATATTCCGTTAATGGAGGTACCTGGAAAGTTCTGATTGGTGAGGAATGTGCCGTGTGTGTGACGTTTGATATCGATATCTAGGGTTTTGACATGATTGAGTCTTATTTTCGTGACTTAGAAAATATACGATATTCAAACTCTCAAGAAGGTGTTATAACTCCCCCCCCCCTTGGTTATATCGTTGTATTGCACATTATCGTGATGCTCAATGATGTTGGTTCCATTATGTTATTTTCGTCAACATCTTTTAAACTTCGACAAGAAAATATATTGCCCAGATGTCACAGTAAATGCGATATTTAATAAATGCTTTAAATGTTTTTAAATCAACCAGTGAAAGTAATCCTAACCTACAAGGAACATAAGTCTCTCCCATCCCGGCGCGATGAAACGAATCTCGAGATTTACAGTCTAAGAAATGAAACTTTTTTTTGCTTTAATTTCCTTAGAGCTCAATGGTCTCAGTTTTAACGTGCCATATCGTGCTGTCACCACCTGGTTGCATCTACAGGTTGCCAGATATCTCCGTGGTCCCCTGATGATTCTGAAAACCAGAACTCTCACTTGCTGACAAACGTAATCACCAGAAGCAACATCGTATCAATTATTTCATTTCAATCACAACCGTATTTATTCAAAAATACATTCCATTTGATGTATCTTATTCTCATAACAGTAACAATAAGATACAGCAGTTTTACCATTTGTCGCTGCCATACTTCTTAATTGAAACGGGAAAAAATATTAGTTTGAAAACTACAGTAATAATCACACAGGTTTTATGTGAATCTTAACGTTTTTCTTTAAAAAAAAATGGAATAGTCAACTTTTCAATACATTAAACTAGCGGTTCTCAACGTGGGTCACGCGTACCCCCAAGGTGTGAATAATATAATAATTTAATAATCTATTAGGCATCTGAGAGCAGTATATTTTTTCATCCTGTTTACTTTCGCATTATGATCGGAGAACCTATGTCATATTTTACAATCACGAAACAGACGACTTGAGAGGGAGAAGTAGATTCCTTGTGATAATTCGCTTGTTTCTACCTGTATTTACTCGTGGGGCCAGTTCATCACCTGCTCGCTTTCCCTGCATTCGGTGCCTGGCGATATTGGTCTGGTTTGATGGTTTCCGAAGAAAAATAGTGTTGGACGCGATGTTTCCATGGATACATTTACGTCATCGCTGCCTGGTTGCTTAGCAACCACCTGCTAGAATAGAGCTGCTGCTACTTGGTTGAATCAACAACGATAAAGATTTAGGGGTTAATCTCACAATGTCCGGTATTTGCTGGACAAAGTAAGCTGTGACCAGTTTCCAGCAGCGAGTCAAGATTGTGGGATTAAAATGAAAAGAAGGATTGTCACCTTTGAGGTTAAATTAGCTTCGCCCGTTTACACAAGAGAGCTCGTGCTCTTTTTATTATTGCCGCTGCCTACAACACCAGACTTTTCATTTCATTTGCATCTTCCTTCTTTGGACTTTCAACGAGAAAAGATTGGCCCCTGGTGTCGAGCAGATTAAGAACGTGGAAATCGTGTGGGGAATATTTTAAGTAGAGCGAAGAGATCGGGATTGAAAAGTAAGTAAAAAATATCAAGGGCCGTAGTTAGAATGCTGCTTCGCTCACTGGATTACCTCTTTCGAGTACCGATGGTGATAAAGCCGAGTTATTTGGCTCTTTCCTCCTTAATTGGATGTGTTATACAGTATGCATTAATTGAGCTCTCAGGTTAAAATGCATCTCTGACTAACGAGACTTATAATCTCATAGCTCGGGAGAGGCAATGCAATTATGCTAATGAAGTGATGCTGCGGAACACCTGTGCTCACTGCTTCTGAGGTTCTCTGGTTAATGATGCAGTTTTGATGTGAGGGATGTGAGAGACGCGTTTTTTATTTCTCATGCAGACGATCAACTAAAATTGTTTTAACTTATCAGCGTTAACATTGTGTGATAAGATTCCAGTTCCTTCAGACCAGTATTATTTACGTAAAAGGATTTTCCAGAAACTTAAGTCTGATAATAAATTATTTTAAACATTTCTCGTTGTTTTTAACGTTATAATGGTAATTTTAATCGAGTGCAGAATTAAAAGGATATAGTTCCCGTGATCCTAATCAGTTTTAATATTTTTCTTTAACGATATTTAATTTTTGTCTTTGTTTTTGCAGAACATTTTTAACGAAAGTTCCTTCAAAGTATAACTAAATTTTTGAAAGTTTCGTTTCGGTAACAGCACGTTTCAACTGTAACAGATTTTTGTTATAAATGCAACGAATCATCTTCTAGCTTAAGTTCTGTCGTTCAATAAATGATATCCAATGAGAATACTTCATAAGTAGTCAAGTCTCTTTCCTCCTTAATTATACGTGTTCTACAAAACGCATTAATTGAGCTCTCCAGTTAAAATACATATCTGAGTAACGAGACGTATAATCTCCAAAGTTGACATAGCATAGGATGATTGAAGAAGCATCTTATGTTCCCCCAACCCGAAAACCAGTTAAAAAATTAAAACCTTAATTACAGATGCATTACTACACTCTATTAAAAATTAAAAACTCTATTACGGATGCATTACTGCACTCTATTAAAAAGTTCAGAAAAAGGAACAATATTATAATATTCTATTAAGGAACAATATTATAAAAAGTATCGAAATGTGCTAACTAGTGTTATTAGAGTATCTATCATCATCATCATCATCCCCAAGCAGACATGGGCTACGGAGGTCCAACCGGACTGCGCAATTTAGTTCTCCAAGCATATCTGTCCTGAGCTACATCTACTGCATCTGGCCACTGCACACCAATTCTAATAAGGTCCTTTTTGACATTGTCTGTCCACCGCATCCTAAGTCTTCCCCTCTTTCTGAGGCCTTTAGGCACGCTGTTCATATTTGGCGAATAGGGTTCTATTCGCCAATCTATAATTATTCATACGGGCAACATGGCCAAACCAACGGAGTCTCTCTCTGCACAATATGTTGCTTAAAAGAGGTTGCCGACTCCTTTGCCTAACCTCATAATTATGAAGTTGAACCACCTAATGCCCAAAATACTGCGTAATCATCAAGAATCAAAAGCATCTAGTTTCCTGTTATCTTGTTTACAAAGCGTCCACGTTTCACTACCATAACTAACCCTAGAAAGAACCAAACTATTATACAGTATAAGTTTAGTCTTTAGGTGTATACGCCTATTTCTGCACACTCTCCATAGATTCTTAAAAGTCCCGGCAGCAATCCCTATTAATCTGTTAATCTCATGCCGCACATCACCATTATCTGTTACATAGCTCCCAAGATAATTAAACTGTGACACCTGCTCAAGACTGCAACCATTCAGATGAACTGAATCACAGCTTGCCTGACCAATTTTCATCACTTTAGTTTTCTCTCTGTTTATAACCAAACCTACTCTACTACCAGTCGCATCAACAGCTCGAATGAAAGAGTTCATTTCATCAACATCATTTGTGAAAAGGGCTAAATCAGAAATTTTCGTATTTCCAGACCATTTAAGGCCAAAATTTTCCCCTTGCAGTGAATTTCGCATAACATAATCAATAACAAAACTAAAGAGAAAAGAAGCAATGCTAAACCAATTGCTACAAGCCTTACCAACTCTCACACACGACTCAGTGTTATTATAGAGAGCTTTCATTATGTTAACTAACTTGTCTGGTATACCATATGATCTCACAATCAACCACAAATTATGACGATCAACAGAGTCGAAAGCCTTTTTGAAATCAACAAAGCTAGCAATCAAAGGTTTCTGAAACTCTAAACATTTCTCAAGAATCAGCCTAAGTGAAAATATCTGATCCACACATCCCCTACCACTTCTGAATCCACATTGCTCATCACGCAATTGTCTGTCAACCAGATTCTTAATTCTATTAAGCACAATCATGGAAAGAACTTTACCTGGAACAAAAAGTAGGCTGATACCCCTATAGTTATCACAAGTACTGCGATCACCCTTTTTAAAAATAAGGATAATAATAACTCTGGTAAAATCCTTAGGAACCATGCCTTTATCACAAAAGATATTCAAAATTTCAGTCATCCAAGAGATAACAGAAACATTCCTAGCTCTAAGCATTTCTGTAGTAATTTCATCTACCCCTGGGGATTTATGAATTCAAGTTTAGAAATAGCCAAAAAAACTTCAGACAGTGTTATAGAGCCAACGTTAAAGCCAGTAATGCATCTATCATCATTACAAGCAATTGGGAGTAGAACTAACCACATTGTTAATAATAATAATAATAAATAATAATTATAATTAATAATCAATAATAGGTGGCGCTAGTGAGTATGTTCAGCTGGAATGATTTTCTTGTCCGAATGTTTGAGTATTTTTATTTTGTTATTAATAGATTTTGAATTGAGTTTTGAAATAAGTTGAATTATAAATATATTTTGAATGTAATTCATTGATTAAAAGGTAGTAGATATAATTAACTATTTAAAAGTAATGAGACTTTTTTCTGCTCTGCTAAGCCTTATATCAAACTTTGTGCAGTGACATTATTATGTGTTCTGTCCCCGTTCTCCAAGTGATGCATTTTCACGTAATTGGAACTGTTGAAACTTCATGCGTGTGATACTCAGGTTTAAATACTTCATTGTTATTATTATCTATGAATTTTCGTGAATCAAGAAAAGAGCCTTGTATTTCCTAAGATAGTCTAATTGCTGTAGCATTTTTCAGATTATTTAAGGTAGTTTGCAATTACTCTAAGTATATAATGGAAAAATCTGGCATTGAACGCAATTGTGAAATTATAGATGCATCAATGACATTACGATGCACTGGAAATTGTGCATCATGCTTTCACTTCTACTGTATTGGACTTACGGAAAAAAATTTCAAAAAATTGAAATCTGACTATAAGCGTCGGTGAAAATGCTATAAATGCAAACAGGATATGATAGAGAAAGGTAAGAAATCTTAATGATGATGATTATGAAGATAGGAATTTAACTGTAAATAAACCTAATACTATAGAAGTATCTTCAACTATGATATTGGTAAGATTATTAATAAACAAATGATTAAACTAAGACAGGATATGATTGAAATTAATGATAAATAAAAAAATGACCTGCTGAAAGAGTTAGCAGAGCATAAAAAAGTACCTAATATTGTTCAGATAAATTGGATGATTATTTAAAAATTATTACTGAATTATCTAAAGAAATAAAAAACATTCAACTACAAAATAAATTACTTACTGATGAAAATGCTAAAAAAAAGAAGTGAAAGAATTACACTGGCGAATCAATGACTTTGAAAAACACAGTAGAAACACTAATTTAGAGATTATACCATTATCTAATGAAAATGTCAATGAAATTTTATCAAATATTGCACCTCTATTAAAAATAGATACCAGTGATGTTAATATACAAGCAGCACATAGAGTGCCTACTAGAAATAAAAAAAAAACACAAACCAATTATTGTCCAATTATCATCAAGAAAAATGAAAGAAAACCAGATAAAACAATGGAAATTTAAAAAAAGGATTAAATGCTAATGAAATAAATAAATGTCTTTCAGACAGCAGAATATTTATAAATGAACATCTGACCCAGGAAAACAAGACTGACTCTATGAATTGAAGAAGTTGAAACAAGAAAAAGATTATAAGTTTGTTTGCGCTAAACACTCAAAAATTTATATTTCGGTAAATAGAAATGTCAGAAATATTAGGAATTAAAACTTTGGATGGCTTGAATTTACTATGTGAATAAACGATAGAGTATAAACGAATGACTAATAAAGAGAGTGAAATGAATGATTGTATTAAAGGTGAATCTGACTTGAGTATTTCCGCTCAACATGAAGATTATGAAATTTAAACAATAGATTGTAATGAAATTTATGATAAAATAATACCGTCACCCCATTTGTATAATAATTTAATTATAGGTAACATAAGAAGTATGAGGAAAATTTTTGATCAATTTTTGTTGTTTTTAAATTTAATAGATTTTTTTCCCCTGAGATAATAATTTTAACGGAAATCTGGATTGGCGAAAATGAAATGCATTTATATACCATACCTAATTACAAAGCATACCATAAATGTTGAAATCATAAGAGATCTGGTGATGTAATTGTTTTCATTAAACAATATGTATAACAGTTTATGGATATACTAATGTCTTTACTACATCTGATGTGGTCGAAATTACATTTACACTGAATAATATATTATTTGTTTTAATCGCATTTTATAGATTGCATTCTTATACGAAGCAAATTTTTTTAATGAATTAGAAAATAAACTAAATTCTTTAAACATTAATAATATGCTGATATTAGGCAATATGAATAATGATTTAAAAGGAAATGATAGAAATAAATATGATTATTTACATTTAATTCAATCAAATGGATTCGATGTTTGTCATAAAGAAATTACCAGGAGTGATTCATAAAGGTGTTTTGATCATGTGCTTTTAAGAAATTCAGTAATAAATAATTCATCAACATATAATAAAATTAAATACCACTTATCATTAACTTATTTGTATAAATTTCAAATCTGACTTAATTAAAAGTATTAAACGATTGCAAAATACATATAAAATGGACATAATAAAACTAAAAGAATCATTAGGAAATAAAATTTGGATTGATGTTAAGATAGAAAAGGATATAAATATATCGTTTACATTATTCTTCGAACAATTAAATAAACTAACTGAAATATATAAATATACTATAAAAATACAAAATTCTGTTAGACTAAAAACTTAAAATCATGGATAACTAACGTACTTATGAATTCCATTAAAAAACTGAACAATTGCATAATTTATTAAAAAAACTTTTAATATTAAATTAAAAATCATTTTAATAAATATCGAAATTTACTATGAAATTAATTAGGCAAGCAAAAACAGATTACTATACAAAAAGTTTTTAAACACTACTGGTAATAGCAAACAGTACTGGAATATTATAAATGAATTAACTAGTAAGCATCAAAATACTTCAACATTCCCAAAGGAAATAAAAATTGCCAATATTGTTTTTTCTTATAACCAAAATCCGATGCAATTGGCTGATATGTTTAATAAATACTTTACAGAAATAATTAAAGAGTTAATAAGATATTCCTAATTATAATGAAGGTATTCTTAATTACGATGGAATTTTTATCCCCTGTATCGAAACAAATTTCCGATAAGAAATTCACAATTCACTAAATTTCTCAGAATTAGAAAATACGAAATGATTATCAGATTATTAATAGCTTGTTTCATGTAGTCAAATAAGCATATATATATATAGATGAGTGTTTAAGGTTATCAGAGAGGAATAGGCTTTCATGCGTCTGAGGTGTTGTTATAATAGAAAACCATTTGATACAACTATTTCCAAAAGTTCTTTATGGAAACAGCGAATCAAATTACACAATGATGGTCCAATTTCTATAACTACCTTTATGTCTCCTAGGCAACAGATTAATAAAGAGAAACTTTCCCCAAACGCGCAATCTAAAAAAGAAAAAGGAAACTTTGAAGATTATGTTACAGAACCTTTGACCTTTTCCTCTGATGCCGCCGCTGTCTGGCGTTATTAAAACTATCCACTTCTTCAACCGAACTTTCGAAACGATATGCTCTCAAAGTCACGCTATCCGAATAAGTGCTGCGCGCGGATCCCATTCGCGTGCCGCAAATCGGTTTTCTGAACAACCAGTCTAGAGGACCAAGATGAAATCCTTGGTCTCTTCTCTTCTGTCCTCGGGGATCCTTTGACTGACAGGAAGAGAAGATTACTTTTGTATATACATATTTCTTTCTATTGATTTTTTTTCTCTACATAGCTGTTTTCCAGGTTTGTCACCTGATGGCCACTAAATGAAATTGATGCAACATACAAAAAATGCAACAGAAAAGATAACATTTGAAGGTTACACGGAAAAATTCAAAGTTTCAACTGTTAAAAAAGTAAATAAAATTGTAATTTTTTGTCTTCAAATATATACGTTTGGTGTATATAATGTATAGATGTATTTACTGTATATTCCATTTGTGGTAAATTCTATTAATTATTAAAGATTAATATGAAATTAATCGAAATTAATATAAGGGCAAACTACAACGTCTTTAACCCATTGAGTACTATTTTAATTGATCTAATTCTTTACCTTCGAAGTGGTCTAATTGAGCCCCGAAAGTTTTTCTACTGAGAATATGACAGAATAATCTAATTAAAGAGAAATTTGATCTCGTACTTAGAGAGTGTACAGAGATCGGACATACGTAAAAATTAAAGAATTCTTCCAAGTAGGAATGTAGAAAAAAGAAAAATTAGTGACCAGATTGATTCAGAAAAGGCGTGTATCTTCCTCCTCCTCCTCCTTTCTAATGAATATATTTTCGAGGGAAAGAGTTGACGACCACTCTTCAACTTCTCACTTGCTCTTAGGATATCTTAAAACAGTGTAAAAGACTAATTACCTAAAATTTGGTTTGTGGGAAAAAGGACAACCAGTGCTTGGATCAGTCCAACATATATCAATTCATCGGTGAATCGATACGAATGCAGCAAATTGTGACAAAAACAATTGTTTTCACTTTATTTTACTTTTTAGGCATACGTTTTCGCATGAGCTTGTTTCCTTAATAAAAATTTTTATGTACATATATATATATATTGCAGGCCATTGAGGCAAGGATTGCCTCAATGGCCTGCACAGTCCCATGATCTGCTTAATTTATACCCCACACCGCGGTCACGTGATGTATTACGTGTTGGAATGACCATTTATGTGACATGGGGTACCTGATAAACTAGCATTATTAAATAACAACTCATCGGCATGTTCCTGGAACCATTCGGTGACGATACATGTCTTGTGAGTAGGTGCATTATCATGCTGAATGTGTCCATACGAGTGAGGCAAACTGCAACCATGAAGAGATGAACTTAGTCAGCAATGATGCTCGAATATGCCGTAGCGTCAGATGCCTTTCGATGAGTATCAGGAGGCCTAGTGTGTGCCAGGAAAGCATTCCCCACACCTTCACACAGCCACAACCAGCCTGTATTGTTGATTTTAATATATATCCTGTAATATCCTCTCTATATTGCTGATCATTGGTAGTTTTTACTTTTCGCACCATTCTCGGTAAACCCTGGTAACGGTTGTGCATGAAAAGCCCAAGAGGACGGCTGTTTGGGAGATGCTAGAACCGGCACGACTAGCACCAACTATCATGCCACATTCAAAGTTACTTAGGTCGCTCGTTTTGCCCATTCTGACGTTTAATCCAACTCTAACGATGCTCGAAGAGCTGATCTGCCTAATTTATACCCCACACCGCGGTCACGTGATGTATTACGTGTTGGAATGACCATTTATGTGACATGGGGTATCTGATAAACTAGCATCTCAGTGTAGTTCTCAACCTCATACTAGTGAATTTGATCAGATCATTCATGTTACAAAAACATATGAATCACTGCAAGATCTTTGGAATACGAGACTCGAAATTTAGAAAACCCAGCGCTTGTCTATCTGGAATTGAGTCAGGTCATAGCCGTGCTTCAGGACCTCATTGATATTTTGACGAGTTCAGCTTATTCTACAGGCCAGACACTTCCAACGTTCACATACTCAAAAACAATCAAAATTAAGCTTAACTATTAAAATCTTAATCACTATCCAAGCTGTTTTATTATTGTTCCAGTAGATGAAAATAGCATTTTGATCGGCGAATACAGGATAGTAGGGATGTTATTCACTTCTTGTCGAAATATTTGAAGTTCTTTCCTGTTGCACGGATCACACAATGGTATTTAGACCACCGTAACTTGACATGTTCCGACTATTAACGTCATCTTCAGAAGTTGGGTAAACAGCTTAACTAATTCAGTTTACGTAAAAGCGATAAAAAAAACCTTTTTCTGTAGTTATATCACCAGCAGTAAATGTAGACCAAGTGGAAGATCTATTTCACTTTATTTTACCTTGCATAAAACTACTTAACTCACAAAGCATTCTGTAAAGTTTTTGAATTTCTTTTAAATTTAGGTAAATGAAAACGTTTTGCGTCTGTTATCAAAAAATGCATACTGTCTAAAAAATAATGATAAAGGGATAGTTAAGAACGAAAGGAGAAAAAAATTATAATTAAAGTTTTATACACACGTAGAGGCTGAAGGTATAAGACTTCACTAACTTGTATCTTCAGCTATTAAAAACTTCTGGTCTCTTTCTTTTACGTTACCTTGGAAAAATCTCGATGCGAGTGCAATTTTAATATAAATGTCATGTACTCGTATAACGATGAAAATCTTTGCGTGGGCTACATGCAGGAAAATGCTACTATAATTTAACAGCCTTGAGTTTGTGCTTTGATGTGTAAATTGCTACAAGCGTGAAACTAGGAAAAAAATTAATTGGGGGGAAGAAGTGACTGTATTGAATCAGAATGTACTAGAAAAGTATGTACTAGAACCTATTCTAACTAAAGAAGTTCAATGCATGCTTTTCCTCCGTTTCAGGAGCTTCTTAAAAATGTCCTTGTAAAAATATATGTAAGATATTTACTTACCATGTCTGATTTGCGCTCCTGTTATTAAAATTCTTAAAGATGGGTGAATGGTACTCATTTCCCTATTCCTTAGATCCCCCTCTGAATTGGCAAATATAGCTACTGATTAGCTTTTGGGACACTTATTTTCTTAAGGAGAATATAATTGTAAAACGCTGTTAAAATAAGATGTATTGAAGTTTTAATCTGCTTGAATTTAATTAAATGCTACAGATATGGATGCGAATTTGAAGAGCTTCATAACGGCAATAAAAGCAATAATGGCAACGTAAATAATGGCAAGGTACATTTTTGATAAATTTGATGCTAATATATATATACACTTTATCATTTGGTGTTGAAAAATCATCATAGTACTAACAAAAGTGAATTTGGAAAATGAAAATCGAAGTTTTTTTTTAATTTAAAGACAGTGTTTTGATTTTAAATTTTTCTTTCGGTACAAAACGTTTTCTCTGTAGATCTACGTTTGCCTTGCCATTTTTCTAACCCTAAGCTCTATAATTTATCTTAACCATTTGTCATGTTATGAGTTCTTTTCAAATTTCCTTATTTAGACTTAACATCAAAGTGGGAAAGAAGCAATTCTTCTCAAAGATTTTGATAATTAAACAGAAAATATTAAATATATTCCTAATGATGTAAAATATAAACATACTGCCATTAAAAGTCTAGATACTTTCAAAAATAATACGTAAGCGAAGTTACTGTCCATATCAGGGTTGTTTTTAGAAGACAGTATGCGTTTCTCGCTATTCCGTAGTTTCATTGCTAAATGACTGAAATAGGGAAAGACATAGGAGACCTATTTGTCGAGGTTGTCAGATTATAGGAGCCTTGTCTATAAATAAATGCATTATCATCACTAATCACGTGACCGCCCACGTTCGTTAGAGTTGCGTCAACAACCGTTTGTACTGATGGAAAATTTCATTTCTCATCGTTTGCAATTAGGAAGATCACGACCATCAGCCATTACCTTTCGAAATAGATTCAATGCAAGAAATAGAAAAAAAAGGTTCAGGGATGCGAGGGCTGCGGAGATCTTAACTGAAAACAAAGAGCGGCCGTCATAGAATCTTAATTGAAAGAGACAAACCAGAAAATATCTGCCGAGTATTACTGTCTCTTTCCCTACTCTAAGTGCTTTGACGAGGATTGAAATCATCTGCAATAAAGTTGCTACTTTCATCCGAGATCTCTGCATCATCATCCGCAGTAGAGCAATTGAATGATTGAATCCTGTCAGACGAGGAGGCGCCTAACGATGAACAGCGGACTGCGGGCAAATTTCTCGGAGTCGATGCACGTAAATTCGTTACGCCAGATATTAGAGAAGCAACTCAATGTATTAATGCCGGCTAGCCTCAAATGATACCATAAAGCTTTACATTAGAGGAATAATAACATTTGCTTAAGACCTCAGGAGAGAGAATCGCTTTTGTAGCATTATTCTCCAGAGATTTGGAATAAATCCTCTTAGCTAAAAGGCAGTGGACCTTTAAGGAATATATAACTGACTGATCTATAGTCATCGTCTAATATTACAATGAATTAGAAAGTTGTCCGAGGTAGAATAAATTTGCAAATCGATTAAAATTCTACTCAGATTTTTTTTTTCTCTAGAAATTACGTTTGGCTGCTGATCAAAGGAATTTGGGTTCGAGCCCCGGGAGAGGCCTGGATGTTTGTGTTGTCTTTCTGCTGAGGTCTCGCTTTCCTCACAGATTTTTCTCTATGGTGTGTATCAACTGACAGGCTCCTATCAGACTTCTGTGGCAAGCAGCTGATTGAGAGAATATTTATTTTATGCTAATAGGTACATAAAGAGAATATATGTTTCAAAAATGTCGTCTTTAATAGGGAAAATATTATCTAGTTGCAAATTTCAGCTAGATAATGGATATGTGCATTCACGAATGCATCACCTATTTTGTTTTAAACAAGAATCTCAAAATATCCCTCTGCCGTCCGTCGAATCCGTGGCTCCATGTGAGGGAGAGCCATACGCTGTTCACGTTAAAGAACCCACTGGATGTCTTTAATTGGAGACTACCATATGTCTCCTAAGATTGTCCAGTGGGTCCCTCCTGCAACCTTCTCTGAAACCTCGGGGTCCTTGTAACCTGGCCATTTAGACAATTGTGTGCAAAAAAAGTGCCGCTCAGAGGTAAAACAACAGCAACAAGAAAAAAATATGAATGGCTGCCTTTCCAAGCCTATCAGTATCCCTATTCGCAACGAGTGCAGAGTGGCAGTTAGCGGAGATAAATCTCAATTGAGTCAAGTTGGGACTCCAATCTAGAACTGAAGTTTACGAGCTTGGCGCGCCACCTAATGAGACAACCACCGCCATGACTGAAATGTCAACTCTAGTTTGTCGGTTGAGCAAAATCTTTGAAAATAGTAAAAAGTCGTTATAAATAGATTTTAAATCTAAGAACTAACTTATTTCCTCAATTCTCAAGGAAACTGAATGAAATGTTCAAGGACATTATGTTGATATAGGTTTCAATTATTCTAACAACACTTTTTAAAATTATGTTGCTCGTGATATGTGGTATGGTTTCATCTAAGCTAGTGACGTTCAGTCTGTAACTCGCTGAGTGAATCTAAGGATATTAATATTTTCTCAAGGTTGGGAAATGTCATTCAATAAAAAGCGTTTTATTGTTAGAGACAAATTGTAGAAATGCTCTTGAATTTAATCGACAATGTTATTGACACAAGATTCGTTGCTCATTGCTTATGCTATCGAAAAAGAACTTTGTGCCGTTATTTCCAATGTTTTAATAGCAATATTATACATATATATATAATATTACTATTAAAACTGTATCTATATAATTTAATCTAATATTATAACTTAATCTGCATAATAATGACAATATTTATACAGATTAATAGTACTTAATCTGTAAATACTTTAATTAATCTTCCATCTTGCGAGTTCCTTCTGTTATTGGAAAATCACCCACGCGTTGCTTACACTGTTGAAAATTGGTCAGCCAATGATATAAGTTTGAAAGTCTAAACCCAAATGTATCTTACAAACCCAAATAAACCACGAGGATAGGATTGATGATGTCGCTCAAAAAAGGAAAAAAAATTACCCTTGAAGCAGACGCTTGCTGTAGAGGTCTGATACAGTCGCTCAAAAAAGTATCCGAACACTATGGTTGATTACAGAATTCAGGAAAAAAATCTGGCAACGATTTTTTTTAAATTAGTGATCTGGCAACCTTCGTGACACGTGACACGAAGGTTGCCAGATCACTAATTTAAAAAAAAACGTTGCCAGATTTTTTTCCTGAATTCTGTAATCAACCATAGTGTTCGGATACTTTTTTGAGTGACTGTACGAACAAAAACTATTGCAGTATACTATGCCAGAGAGAAGATCTGTGGAGAAAGCGGGACCTCAGCAGAAAGACAAAACACAAGAAAAGGAACATCCATGCGTTATCTGGGACTCGAACCTCCGTAGCTTTGATTAGCCGGCAAAGCACGAGCACGATAACCCCTCGGTTAACACGAAATTCAAAATCAAATGTCAAAGCATTACAAACGGCAAACTCACGTTTTGAATTGAGTGGTTTGAGCCAGAAAAAAAAATGTTCCTCTTTTAATCTGTTCTTTTTCGTTGTGTTCAGGGTGGTTAGTGCGCTTGGCTACTGATCAAAAGGGTCTTGGGTTCGACCCCCAGATAGGAAGGATGCTTTCTTTCTTGCGTTGTCTTTCTACTGAGATCTAGCTTTCCTCATAGATCCTCTCTGTGGCGTATTATACTGACAGGTTCCGGTCAGATCTCTGCTTGAGGGTTGATTTATTTGTTATTTCCAGAAGATTAGTTTCAAATATATTAGAAACATTTTCACGCTGCAAAGCAGTCACGTGCCATTGTAGTTTCGTTGTTCCTTAGCCACTACACGTGGGTAGATTTGTAGTCTTTAGGGAAGAAGCAACTAAGAATCTTCTGCCATTCAGATGGTTTTTCGTTTCTATTGTCCCCCTCAAGTTTATTTTACTACAGATAGTTTTCCACCTGCTTTGTGATGTTAACAATTCATTATAGCTGCCGCATTTCATCTGCAACGCGTTTTTCGCAATCCCATGCTTTGTGGCTGAGACCCAAAGAGCAGAGATCATAGAATTTGTACCGAAGAGCGGAAAAAATACCTTGTCAGATGGCTAACACCCACCCGATGCCCTTCTTTGCAAAATGCCACGTGACTACGAGACAAAACGCGAAGCGCACGTGATTCTCTTAATCTCTGTCCCATCCTGCTGTTTACGGAAGCATAGTGTAGTTGATGCACAGAAGACGATATTGTTTTGTAGTTTGTTTTTTATCAACTGATTTCAGTCAACGTGCCCACGAGAGCGTAAAAAGAGAATAATATCCTCGAAGCTCGTGCAGAGTGCACTCTGTTAGCCTCTGTCTCCTCTCATTTATTCATCTCCTCGCAGTGGCGTTGCAGGCAGCGATCGAAGAGGATGATTTTCCCGCTGCACGAGAACCTCGCCGAGAGATAAAAAGAAACAGGGGAGAGAGCGTTAAACTTCTGTTTCCTCGTGGTGTACAACAGCTGTCCCTGAGAGGAACTATTCACATGAATAAGGTAGTCTGTTTGACGGTGAACGTGGGAAGTTGGCCGTTCTGGCGGTCGTTGCGGTGATGCATACGAAGCGAGTCGCGCTCAGACGCTAAGCTTCCGTTAAAAACGAGATGCATGCACCGAGGGAACTTCTGCATGATATCGGGAAGAGAGAGACGGGAAATTTAAAGCACGCCAGGAGTGGCATCGAAAGAGGTTGTAAGTGAATCGAGAGGCTCGAGGAAGAATGGCGAGACTTTCCGAATGCTTGGTCTATTGGGTGAAACGAAATGGCAGAGAGAGAGTCGACTGGGAGCATGAGGCCATCCTTTTTTCGTAACGAAGGTAATCAGACACAAAATATCTGAAAAAAGCACAGTTGCACAAATACTACATCAGATTTGTTTGGAACGAAAGTTGGAATGTCGAAGTGTTTGTGTGGGATGGAAGTGCGCTCTTAAAAATAAATGGTCTACGAATGAGACTAGAGTTTGTAATGGATATTTTATCGCAGGATGAGTAGTAGGGTCGAATGAATCAGTAGGCGCGATCCTTGCTGTGTTGTTGTCAATGTTAGAGAAAATCTTTTTCGCTATTTAAAAGATAATTATTTTGATGTAGTAACGAAATCGAAAGATTATTTCTGATGAAATGAGTTTCGAGACATGCTAAGAGATTGAAGAACACGTATAACTGTTTTTAACACGCAGAGGATATTGGGTTTCTTCCACCTAGAACTGAAAAAATGTGAAGAAATTATAAGAATGGATAATGTGTAATGAGAGGGAACTGAAGGATGCAAATTAATGCACAGAGGCTCGCCGGACCTCATATCGTGATTGAGGATATTTGATAATGTATGTGCTAATATATAGACGTTTGCATGAATATATCGAAATTGTTGAATGAACGATGTGAAAAATATTTGAATAGTCATGAGCATAAAGAAGAAAGATTTCCAGTAAAGCATATCTAAATGAAGGCGAATACGCGATATACATATATAACACATTTTGTTTTTTTTATAGATATAAGTTATTGATTTTAGTTATGCCCCAGTGTTGTGTAGCAATGCGATTCCCACACTCAATAACATTAAGTACTGTTGTCGAGAGTAGTTGGTTTTGGAGGATTTCCAATGTTTTGCAAAGCACTCCATACGCAACATTATCATTTGAATTCTCTTGACTTCGACTTAACCTACATTCTGTTTTATGCGCGAAGATATAGCGATTTATCAATCGCCCAATCTTCGCGCATTGTTTAGATTTTACAGCAGTCTTACTAAATGGTAGACACCATTAGCAAGACAGTTAAAGTTATATCGCTACCAGTTAGCTATTACAGTTAAAGATTCGTATTGCTAGCAGTTTCCAAACTTCAACTGTTAAGCGAACCAACTACCAATATTCCCGATAAGCATAATTCCGGAGAAGCAAACTTATCTGGATAATCACCATCCTTATCTTTTTACCTATCCTAAAATTGCTTTTTTTTTTACAAATGTTGAGATGTTCCACCAACTGACAGTAAAATGAAGAATAAATCTAAAGATAATCTCTCATTAAATTCCTTCGTTCAGCGAGCCGTTAATTTCTGTAATTCGACTTGTTTCTAAATTTAGAAGGCGTGCCTAGGTTTGGTATAAAAACTAAATCATTCCGTTTCTTTTGAGATTAGCTATTCTTATATTCCATCTAATGTTTCCTCCACATTGTTGTTTCGGGCTCCATCCACTCGAGTTCCTCCCATTCTGGAGCATTTTTTTCTACAGCAGGCAACACGTGCTTGACTACATTATGCGGTGCGCGTGCGACAAGGGAAGAAATGATCCCTGGTCGGTCGTAAACCTATTTTCGTGCTGCAACTTCTTTTATTTGCCTCAGGAACACACCCAGTGAAGACTTCCCCTAGAAAGCTTCCATTTGCTCCGTCGCCATGCTAATGACTCTAACGGCTCCATGCACATCGAATGCATTCGTAATAATCCACATGAGCTATATTAATACATATTTCACGTCTCTCATATCCGCTGCTTTTCTCTCGCAAATAATGCTCTCCAGTGTTGAAAAAGTTATGCAAATGTTTCGGTAATGCCATAATGTGTCGAATGCAAGATACGGCTTTTTTCTATTCGTTTAGCTTTACTTTGTGGAGGCGAGGTATTCACGAAACATTACTTTAACCAGACTGAGCAAATGGCGACCGACTTTGTGTCATTTATTAGATTATCTTTGGGTTTTTTCTCTCTGTTTTCATCTATTTTGATCATTATGAATGTTATTTGATTTCTGTTTACTTTCAAAAGAAGTAACATGCAAGCCTGGAAACTGTTCGCTTTGGAGTTACTGAAACTAATCCGATTTAAGTGTTGAGGTCTCTTTGCGCATAATTCTGGTTCATTAAAAAGATATTAAGACAGGAAACGCATGTGCAATGAAATTCCTCCTCTTTACAGCTTCACCGTCAGATGAAATCGTTTCATTCTTCCAAAACCTTTACAGCTAAGAACCTTTCTTTATAAACACTTATCACTAAGATTCAATAGCTACTGGATGCAAAATGAACTATTCTACGTACAAAACAAACTGAAAGTAAGATAAGGTTCCTCGATTTTCATATTTAATTTCTTAAAAAAAACCTTCATGATATTTTTCCAAAATATTACTACATCCGATACACACAAGATTCCATTAAAGCTATCAGAACTTCTCAAACTTAAAACACGTATACTACTCGTGTAAAGTTTTGGTAGTAAGCGAAAGGACGGACAACAGAAATAACGCTTATTTAACTGGATGCTGAGATTTTTGTATAGGACTAAAAAGACTCACTCAATGTATTATACTTAAATTTAAAAAGTTTTAGAATCTATGGTGAGAAGTTCTCAGTCTATTGTAAGTCACGGACCACTTTCCTCAATTTATGTGTAGCTATCTATGTACATCTGCGATCAAGGGTTAAGGGTTGGGTTGTGGGTTGGGTTGGGTTGTTTTACCTCTGAGCGGCACTTTTTTGCACACCATGGGCTAAATGGCCAGGTCACATGGACCCCGATGGCTCAGAGAAGGTTGGGGGAGGGGACCCACTGGAACAGCTGTTAGGAAACAGATGGTAGCCTCCCGTCAAGGCCATCGAGCGTGTTCTTTAACGTGCACAGGGTATGGCTCTCTCGCACACGGGGCCACGGCTTAACGTCCCATCCGACGGACGGCGTTTCCAAGCCCATCGGTGTTTCCTACTGACCGTGGGCAGGGGGGGGGGAATTTTGCGGAGATAAATCTCAACGCTGACCCAGCTGGGACTCGAACCTGGAAACTACAAATTACGAGCCTGGCGCGCTACCGACTGAGCCACCCCCGCCCCCAAGGGTTAAGGAACACTGGACTTATACAATGTCAGAGTTGGAATCAGCCATGTTTTGTTTATATTACATAGTTTATGACTGCAAATAGCTACAGAAATCGTAAAAAATGGAAGAAATGCTCTATTATTGCGAGGATTGTTGCTAAGATGAGACTTGAATTTTGAAGTCTACCTACACTCAGAAGCCTTCAAATACATTCCTTTTCTTCCAGCATCTCTCGAAAGTTCTAAAGCAAGGATTCCCAAATTGGGGGGAGGGGTGCAAAGATGCTCTTTTTGTTTACTTTTAATATTTAATTATAAATTGAAATTGTTGTTAAAAGGGGTGTTGGCTGATGATAAATAAGAGATGGGAGAGACGTGAAGATTTCTCAAAAATCGAAAGAGACGGGACATATTGGCAAAACTTTTGAGAGCCTATGTCCTAAAACAATCCAGTCTGGTGGGTGCAGGAGAGTCAGTGTTTCTTGTTGTTCCCATAACTGCAGCGTTAATACAATTGAAGTTTTCGTATTGATTGATAATTCCTTGGCTAATGTGTTATTATTTTCTCATCAAGTTTGAGATAAAAGTTTAGGTTATGAACCCGCAAAATATTGAATCTGATCCTTCTTACATAGAGGCGACAAATGGGTGACATAGTGTATGATGAAAAGATATTGGTGAGGCTTTTGTAATAAAAGGAAAATGCATTATCGATATGTTGGAACAATCCTTATCTGTAGTTCTCCTTTTTCTTTTCCTATCAACCTCCATCCAAAATACTATTCAGCAAAGAGTCCAGAGGGCCACAAAATATATTTTTACGCGGGGGATGGGGATGACTCAGTCGGTTGTGCGCCAGGCTTGTAATCTGTAGTTCCTAGGCCCGAGTCTCAGCTGGGTCAGCTTTGAGATTTATCTCTGCAAAACTTCCCGTTCTGCCCACGGTCAGTAGGGGACACCGATGAGCTTGGAAAGGCCGCCGTCCGTCGGATGGGACGTTAAGCCGTGGAACCGTGTGTTCGGTAAAGAACACTCTGAGTGGCCTTGACGGAAGGCTAGCATTTGTCTCCCAGCAGCTATCCAATTGGCCCCCTTCCCCCAACCTTCTCTGAGGTCTCGGGGTCCTTGTGATCAGATTATTTAGTCCATTGTGTGCAAAAGAAGTGCTCCTCAGAGGTAAAACAACCCAACCTTTACGCGAGTCGTCTTTCAGTTTCGTATCTCTGCTTCAGTGAATATTGCGAAAGAAAATCGAAACATTGTCAGTGCATATTTTGTTCTTGCTCTTTGACATAACAAAATACGTCAAGAGGGAAACGTTTTAAGTGTTTAAATTAACGAAAAGAAATTTAAAGGTTTTTGATGGGTTACAAATAAATATAAGGCTGGGGCGTATCAGATCTTTTATTTAACATGGAAAGCTATTGTTCAATCTGATAAGCTTTTCTCAATTCTGAACACAACGAAAAACAAAAGAGGAATAGTTTCTTCACAAACTTTTCGCAGTCGGATATTTTAGTTCAAACCCTTTTCGCCTTTGATTTACGTTTCTTTTTCTCGAAAGGGAAACTATCTCGCTTTGACATCAAATTGGAGCTATTTTCCACTCTCGATTTCGTCTTTCGCTTTTGCCTTGCTACTTGGGCTCAGGCGTGTTTACAACACTCGGCTTAAATAAATCCCTCCAAACTATCCAACATCGAGAATTGACAGCGAGACTGATTGTATATTACCCTGAAGGAGAGAAACCGAAGACTACGAGAGCAGAGAAAAGAAAAAAAACCACCAGGACCAATTCACGTCAATGGCTGCGCAGACCCATTATGTTTCATTTGCAGTTCAAGGTTGCTTGGACAGTTTTTGCGAAAGATGAAGTGTACGCATCGATTTCGAGGGAGTCGTGCGTCGAGAGAGGCCCACGAGCATCGATGATAAATAGAGTTGCCTTGACGTGCCTTAGTCTTGCACATCGTGGAGGACATTCATCAAAATAGCATGCCACGATGTGAAGCTTATTTGGAGGTTGTAAAGCAGAACCAACGAGATGCCGCGGCTGGGGATTGAGGCTGAGGGGATGAATAAATGAGAACAGCGAGATGATGTCATACTACTTACCCATTTCGTAGCGTTCTGGAAGTTTTATATTCTATGATGGAAATTATTATTCTTAGTTAAGTTTCTGCTCAATAGCTATTTTCTGATATCAAGATTCACGCCCAAAGAGGTCACTCTTGAGCAGAGACATCTCCAGGATTTAGTTTCGGAAGAGGGAATAATAACACTTGAGTAGGGTTTCCCTTTTAGTATTCCACTGAATAGGAAAGTTTAAAATGATATTCTGTACGAATAAGATTTTATAGATTTTTTTAAATCTATTTTTAGTATTGAAATATAAAATATGGGGATAAAATAAAATTGCACAAAGAAAACTGGTTTGGATTTAAAATCAGGTAGAGAAGTCTGAGATTTCGTACTTTTGTACAAAAGGACCGTTTTTTTGGCTGTCCGGACCCCCTGGTCCCTACTTGTGTACAGTCGCTCAAAAAAGTATACGTACACAAATGTTGCCATCACTAATTTCTAAAAAAATAGTTGCCAGATATTTTTTCTGAATTCTGTAATCAACCATAGTGTTCGGATATTTTTTGAGCGGCTATATATCCCTGCCCTTGGGCGTTTACACTGATATTTTTTCCAGAGTCTTCTGAATTAAAATATTCGATAGAGAAAAGTATAGCAAAGAAGGAGGAAAAATCGAAAAATACTTGCACGAAGCTTATTTGTCAATTCGTTTTCGCTGAATTTTTTAATATTTTTGATATTATAAATATTAAATATTTTTTAATTAATATTTTAAATATTTTTAATATCATTGAAGGTCAAATTCAAAAATAGCTTTAATGGGTTACTTGTAGCCATCATGGTGGCCGAGTAATAATGCTCTTGGCTACTAATGAAAGGGGTTCCTAGGTTCGAGCCCCGGATAAGGTATGGATGTTTGCGTTGTCTTTCTGCTGAGGTAAGTGGCGGGGGTGGCTCAGTCGGTAGCTCGCCAGTCTCGTAATCTGTAGTTCCCAGGTTCGAGTCCCAGCTGGGTCAGCGTTGAAATTTATCTCCGCAAAATTCCCCGCCCTGCCCACGGTCAGTAGGGGACACCGATGGGCTTGGAAAGGCCGCCGTCCGTCGGATGGGACGTTAAGCTGTGGCCCCATGTGCGGGAGAGACATACCCTGTGCACGTTAAAGAACACGCTGGATGGCCTTGACGGGAGGCTACCATCTGTCTCCCAACAGCTGTTCCAGTGGGTTCCCTCCCCCAACCTTCTCTGAGCCTTCGGGGTCCATGTGACCTGGCCATTTAGCCCATGGTGTGCAAAAAATTACCGCTCAAAGGTAAAACAACCCAACCCAACTCTGCTGAGGTTCCGCCGTCCTCACAGATCTTGTCTATGGCGTATAAACTGACAGGCTCCTGTCATACCTCTGTAGCAAGCAGCTGCTTGAGGGATTATTCATTATTATTTAATACCTAATATCTTATATCCTATGCATATTAATACATAACTTTCCACGATTTTGTGTGATTCAAATTAATGCAGTTTAAATTTAATCATTTGAAATTTTTCACAATTATAAAACGCTTATAATTATGATAATTTTGTTTGTGATTCTAGGTTTGCCGTTTAGTCGCTTTCATATTGAGATGTATTATTTCGAAATGCTTCAGTTCACAAAGATTGAATTTCAGAAGATAAATATGTGCAAATGAAGTGCATTTCAAGCATAAACGGTTCTTTGTTTAGAGTAACTATTTCATTATTTGACTGTTGTAATAAGAGTGAAAGTGTTTCATACATATTCCACGAATACGAAAGAAATCCACTGTTTAATCTACAAGAGCGCAGTGAAGTGGTGGGACTTGTTAAATGAGAGAGGGGGATGATTCAAATTCTAAAAGCAACGTAGATAATGCACCTAATCTCAGTTTCGATACCTATTAGCTATGGAAATACCTTAATCATTAAAATCAATCGCCGTACGAATACGTTTCGTATTTTTGTTTAATATCAGAATTATAATTGAAGCATTGCACCCTTGTACTTTTCTACTTTTCTTTCTATCATTCCAAGTCCAACTTAACAGGAACTCCAAACCAACTGAACACGAGTTAAGTGGTTTTAAGTGATTTCATTTGCAGACGTCATTGTGAGAGTGTATGTACAAATAGTCCGCTTCGGCAGTTTTTAGGAAGATATATCCATTTCAATGGATGTATTTTTTTTTTAAGTGCTATTGCAAGTTTAGAAGGAAAAGGCGTTCTGTGATAATGATTTCCCCACCTTTGGCTATAACTATATCCACCCTTGGTCGCAGAAAAGTGCCTGTTATATTCATCACATTTGCTTTAGTAGTGTCAACAAATATTCCAATTTCTACAGTTAGGCCATTCTTGACACAATTATTAACGCCGTTCGGTGGCGTTACGGTCTCAAAAGAGTGGAAATTTCCCCGAATGAGATCGTATGAATTTGATTAAAACCGCTGAAAGTTGAGTTTAAACATAGTATCAGGTAGTTCGCTTTCATTTGTGGATATTGTTGGATGTGATCAGAAAATGTATATAAATGGTGAACAAAGATCTGTTATCCTGTAAAAAGGAAAAAAATACTTGCTTTTATGCGATGTGACTTCTCTAATGAAACTTTCTCACAGTTAAATGTAAATAAATTATTATAGACTTGAATTTTATCTGTTGGTATGCTCCAGTGGTTAGCGCGCTTGGCTACTGATCTAAGGGACCTGGGTTCGAGCCCCGGGATAAGGTATGGATGTATGTGTCGTTTTTCTGCTGAGGTCCTGCCATCCTCTCAGAACTTCTACTTTGGCATATAAACTGACAGGCTCCTGTCAGACCTCTGTGGCAAGCAGCTGCTTGAGGGGTTATTTATTTTATTTATGCTCCACCGAGACTACGATGGGAACCAAAAAGGCAGGATTTAAGAACTTCAGGATATTCTGTTTAAATCAGTTCTTCCTATGTAAGTTGAGTGTGGTAAACCGTAATCTACGTCATTAACAAATTCTTTTATTCGATCCCATAGGTAAATGATCTACCGACACCAGGTCAAGCACCGAAGTGGTCATTTGACAGACACCACCACGTCCAATTCAATGGATGTGGGAATGAATAATTAACATTTAGTTGAAGGCGATAAAATCTTGTTATAGTTGGTTAGCTGTTTTGAGTTTTTTGTTTGCATTTCATTAAAATTTTATTAATTTGAGGGCAATTTTGCTCTTGAGCTGCATTTCTTGTTGGCTATTTGTGATAAATGGAAATTTAATTTGCCAGGTATGAGGACCTCATGGATTGCAGCAGGGATGGATAGAAAAAAACTCAGTTAGCATCTATTTAGATATAATGTTAGCATTAGTCAGAGTCATTTAGCTTTTCATATCCACAGATTACTTTTATGAGAATAGTCAGAAGCATTTGTGTTTGCGAAGTTTTTCTAAAGGGCTGAAAATGGCTGTTAAATGTTTCGAAGCCATTCCGCTGTTCTCCTATCTTAGTTGAAAGGGAAGAAATTTGTTCCTCAAGCAGATTGCTTGCCACGTAGGTCTGACAGGAACCTTTTATTAAGACGCCATAGAATAAATCTGCGACGAATGCGAGACCTCACAGGAAGACAGCGGAAATAAATCGTAAAATTAATCACCAATTCTTTATCCTGGATTCGAACCCAGGTCCCTACACTTCGCAGTAAAGCGCACTAATTCAGCCACTGGGGAAATAATAGTAGAAGAAAGGAAATCCTTTCTGAATTATATATGTTAAAAGAACAATTTTAATCTGCAGGAAAGTGCAGAGGAGATATCCTGTGGATATGGGACTGTTGAAAAAATTAACTGAAAAAATTTCGTTTTGATGAAAGTGGGATTCGAACCCGCGTCTCCTAGTAACATGTCAGGCGTGATAATCACTGTATCATCAGCGGCGTTTTCTTAAGCTATGTGACCTATAGGTACCATGATATGAGGCAACTTGGCTGCCCGTTTCACGACATAAATGGCGCTACGAGCGAATAAAATATCTAATGCAGGGGAAAGTCAATAAGTCACATTAACTGAAGAAAACAATTTACTTTGTTTTTATCGAATATTTTATTTCTTATTTCGAAAGAAAAATCGTTTTTAATTTAATCAGCGATTGGAATTTTTTTCAGAATGTCCGTCGTGTTTTTCTTTCATGTTATCGTTTAGAGGACGCCTTTCGATCAACGCACCAATGATGATAAAGCTAAGAAATAAGGATTCCCTTGTAAAAGAAAAATGTGATTTGTGCAGAAAAAGGGATACATTGTTTTTAGAAACATCCAATACGAGAGATAAATTTTGGTTCAATGTCTGTCCAACACTTCCTGCTTCATACCCTTCTGTTGGGTCCAGTCAGGGTCAGTGCCCCAGGTAATAAGCAGAGCATATTGGCAAGATGATTATTTCAGCAGACTGCCGGGAATTTTCTGGCAGCATTGCTCTGTCGGCATATCTAGAGTTCCGAGATCGGCGAGGATGCCGCCTACGTGCCATTTGGATTCTCAGAGGATGCTGGAGATGGCTTTGTTTGCGTCGCAAGCAGTCCCTGTGGATAGCTCTGGCTTCTTTCGAGATACTTCAATACTGAAAAATTCTGGGGAGGAAAACATGACAGCTTTGCTTTGATAAAATGATTCGTAGATGTTGCCGAGTACAAAAGATTACTTCCCGATTCAATCATCTGACGGACTTGAAAAATAGATAAATATTGAATCGTTTTCAGAAAGCTTGAGACTTCGTTCGAATAGGGCCATTTGAAAAGAGGACAGATAATTTTTAAAAATATTATGGTGAATGAGAAGGGCTAGTAGATAACACTCCCGGTTTTTCACCATAGATTCTTTGCTTTGAGTACCAATTCCGTCAGAGCTGGGATCGTTTACCTTCAGTGACAAAGGAGAAAGCTTTTGGCTTAAAAAACTAGAAGAACGCATGTCGCTTCTAGGACATACGGGAATCTCATCTTCAAAGAGAACGAAGTTTTTCATTTCCCTACATTTTCGCATATTAAAAGTTTTAATTTGAGATATGGGATGACGGGGGAAATGCGAAGTTGTGTTGGGTTGTTTTACCTCTGAGCGGCACTTTTTTGCACACCATGGGCTAAATGGCCAGGTCACATGGACCCCGAAGGCTCAGAGAAGGTTGGGGGAGGGGACCCACTGGAATAGCTGTTGGGAGACAGATGGTAGCCTTCCGTCAAGGTCATCCAGCGTGTTCTTTAACGTGCACAGGGTATGGCTCTCCCGCACACGGGGCCACGGCTTAACGTCCCATCCGACGGACGGCGGCCTTTCCAAGCCCATCGGTGTCCCCTACTGACCGTGGGCAGTGCGGGAAATTTTTGCGGAGATAAATCTCAACGCTGACCTAGCTGGGACTCGAACCTAGGAACTACAGATTACGAGCCTGGCGCGCTACCGACTGAGCCACCCCCGCCCCGGAAATGCGAAGAGTAGTATTTTGTTAGTAATTATACAACATAAAAATTATTCGTCTTTTATTTCTTAAATTTCAAAAGTTGTATTTCTTAAATTTCAAAAGTTGTATTTCTCACATCCCTTTGAGAAAAAGGGGCAGATTATTGTTGCCATTTGCCAGTACCTCCTGACACGCGATCACCGAAAATTTCAATTTATACGACGAATCACATGTGATCACTTGTAGCATTCATTAAATGTTTTGTCGTTTGCATATTTAGTGATCTGTCACGATATAAAGTAAAACTGCCTAAATATTTGAAAAAATGCGATGTGTAATATTTTGTTAGTACCATTCCAACTAAAAAAAATGTTTTCCAATTATCTTTTAAAACAAAACAGTGGTTTTCCCACCTATGCTAGGGGTAAGCGGTCAACTCATTGCTGCCAATGTGACCCTCATGACCTTCACCCCCCCAAATTATCAAATTTATGGCATAAATACATTATTTGCAATATTCTTTTAAAATATTGGATTTTTCGATTTTTTTTTGTAATGTTAGAGGGCGCAGCTATAGCTTTTGGGAGATTCGTAAAGTTCAAATCGTAATGTTTCATCAATACCTATTTAACCTAAAAAGAATTTTAAATTTATCTCTGAAGACAAACGATAATCTGTTAAAATGCAAAGGTTGTGTTTAAGGTCTAAGGGGTCCACCCATTGTTGCCTATGCAAACTTCGTGACCTTTCCATTCCACCACCAAAATTTGAAATTTGTAGCATAAATACATCGTTTGCAATATTCCTTTAAAAATTTTCAATATTTAAAAATTTCCACCGTTAGAGGGTGCGATTATATTTATAAGAAAGTTTCGTAAGTGCGAATCGTTATATTCCATCAATACCTATCCAACACAAAAATATTTTTTAGTTTATAATTAAAAACGTTTGGTGTCTCCAGACAGACAAAGTAAAACTGTTATGTCGTTCGTTATTTTGAAAACGAAATTGTAATGCGGTTTCAGAAGGGAAGGTTAAACGTGGTTTCTCGCAGCGATTGACATACCCTATCAATATAAGAAATAAAATAAATACCCCCTCAAGCAGCTGCTTTCCACAGAGGTCTGACAGGAGCCTGTCAGTTTATATGCCATAGTAGAAGGTCTGAGAGGATGGCAGGACCTCAGCAGAAACCAACGCGAACATCCATGCCTTACCCGGGGCTCGAACCCAGGTCCCGTAGATCAGGTAGATCAGTAGCCAAGCGCGCTAACCACTCGGCCACGGGACGGACAATATACTACGTTAAAAATACAATGAATGGTTTTGGCGAGACGCTGCTCTGCGCCATATAACTGTTGTTAATTCAATTCTTTCAGTCACTGTGCTGTGAACCTTGAGGCTCATGAGACCTGGCCAGTTGCCTCATTCTTTAGCAAAACCATTCCTCCTAAGTGTAAATTAATCCAACGCAATGCAAACTTTCATCAACAACAGAATTAATGCAGCAAAAGAAAGCAGACACAAAACAGTATTAATGCTTCTGAAGAAGATGATTTATAATTAAATGAGATTTTTGTTATAGAGATCATTGCATCCATCGTATCCATAAACGTTTCCAGCAAAAAATATTTTGCTTAAATTCTTGATGTGTAGAATAAACGAAAACTTTTCGTAATGTATTGAAGCGAAATATGTCCGTACAACAATGAAATCGCGAGTGTTTTACTACGTGATACGCGAGATATAGCATGTAGTGTGGATTGCGCCATAAAGAGAATGGAACGCAATTTAAAAATAGAGGAATGAAATAAGAGAGTTGGAATAGTGGTGCAAAGGTTTTGTTTTGTGTTCGGTAGCAACTTAAATTATCGATGTTTGTGTAGTAGAAGTTCTTATGAACAACAGTGCATCTTTAGTTATTGTAAGGGGTGTCATTTCCTGTGTATATTTAAAAAAAAACAGGAAAATGGTAAGAGTCGTAGCTATGAATTGTTTTATGGTTCGGGTTTTCGAATGTCGTATTCACTTATCGTTTGGTATTTGATGAAGGTCAAAACTAATCAGTCATTCGTTAATTAGCCCATTGGTATTTCAAGTAACTAATACTTAAATTTTCACGTTATTGATCTAAATTAATTGCCTCAGTTATTAAATCTGTTTATTTACTGTCTATTTGTTTATTACGAATTCACGCATGGTTGTCAAATAAAAAATGCTGCTAAAATCTGACACAACATTATGTTATGCTTAGGCATTAACAAAAGTGAAAGGCAAATACTATTCAGTGAACTGATTGAAAAGCACAGATATATTTGATATCGTTACAGTTTTGGCAACACCGTGCTTAAATTCAAAATAACGAAACAGAGAGTAAATGAACTTATTTATTAAATAAAACCATCAGTTTATAAGAATTTAACAAATACAAATGGATTATCCTAAACTAATAGATAATTCCTTTAGCACGCTTGGCTACTGATCTAAGGGATCAGTAGCCAAGGGGGGATAAAGTTCGGGCCCCGGAATTAGGCATGGGTTCGAGCCCCGGAATTAGGCATGGATGTGTGTGTCGTTTTTCTGCTGAGGTCTTGCCATCCTCTCAGATCTCCTACTGCGGCATATTAAACTGACAGGCTACTGTCAGACCTCTGTGGCAAGCAGCTGCTTGAGGGGGTATTTATTTATTTTTTATTTATGCATCAACATAAAACGATGAAGGAACATAACACTTTAAAATGAACAACAGTAGTCTCTACATACAAATCCTAATACCGAATCTTTCCAAGGGTGCTTTTCATTTAATACACAATGTGTCCGCTAAGGAGAGCATTCCTCATAAACAACCGAAGTCATTTTAATTCTTCACAACTAAAAATACTGTTGCGAATTACAAAATGGATTGGCACTGGGCGTGAGTATTAATAACTATATTTTAAAACCAATTGTAATACAATGCAAATCGTTACAAAAATATGGATGAAGTATCTCATAAACAAATTAACTGCTTTTATACAAAAGTCATTAACACTTTTTCTGCAGAGCATACAAGACCAGTCTGTTCTACTAAACTATTACCTCTATACTGTTTGTCGTATCTCTTGAATACATTCACTTCAGGCGTAAATAATCCTTCGTCTTTGATTAAATCACTAGACGTATCACACTAGCAAAACAAAAGGGACCGCCCGCGCACACATCACATAAAAGATACTTATTTTCTTTTACCTATCGCGCACTGACTCAAACCATCTGAACATCCTTTCAGGATCTCACAACTTTAACACACTGCACTGCTATATTTTTCATTCTTCTAAATGGGGCGGGGGTGGCTCAGTCGGTAGCGCGCCAGGCTCGTAATCTGTAGTTCCCAGGTTCGAGTCCCAGCTGGATCAGCGTTATCTCCGCAAAATTCCCCGCCCTGCCCACGGTCAGTAGGGGACACCGATGGGCTTGGAAAGGCCGCCGTCCGTCGGATGGGACGTTAAGCCGTGGCCCCGTGTGCTGGAGAGCCATACCCTGTGCACGTTAAAGAACACGCTGGATGGCCTTGACGGGAGGCTACCATCTGTCTCCCAAAAGCTGTTCCAGTGGGTCCCCTCCCCCAACCTTCTCTGAGCCTTCGGGGTCCATATGACCTGGCCATTTAGCCCATGGTGTGCAAAAAAGTGCCGCTCAGAGGTAATACAACCCAACCCATTCTTCTAAATCGTTCTAAGTTTCAAATCGTTGGCTAATTGAATCTCACGTAGAAGCACACACGAGGGCTCCAGTGACCTTAACTCGTGAAGTCACTGTTGCTCGTTCATCTGTCGTAACAATACTAATAACAATGATCCTGACTGATGCATTTACCTTTTGCAGAAGTCCGATCCACTGAACTACTGACTGTCTTCTGTTTCCTTCAAACTTTGTTCTATTCACAATGTATGACGTATATTTTTCACACTACGTGCCGTGATCTCACGTATCTCGTTGTGTAATAATCATGCTATGATTGTTGTTGAACGTGGAGATCTCGCTTCAATATGCATTTTGCAATACAGTTTTTAAATATGATTACTGAATATCAATCGAATATATTTTTCGCAGAAATCAAAGAAAGCTCTCTGTTATTTCACATAGGGAGTTTGGACATGTTTCTAACTGTAACAGAATGTTTTTTTTGGCCGAAGAAAGAGGCTGAAACATTTTTTCACATCAGCAGCACGATTGCTTCTATGTTACCGTGAATCAAAGCGATTTGAATATTCTGATTAGGCGACGGCTATTTTTGCTCATTTGTTATTTTTAAAAGATGCTAACTTTTAAGACTGTGTTAGATTAATAGATGCTGTTGCAATGGAACTTTAGATCAACGATCCTCTCATTCGGAAGCCCATTTAAGGTGACGGATCTTTAGAAGAGTTGCTCTTTATGGAGTTAGTGCACGTTGTGAAAAGGCTGGTTCAATATTAGGTGTTCACCAGTCTTGATGAATAAATTTCTGAATTTAGGATTCTAGCAAGAAAAACTTTCATGTTATGATGTTGAATTTATAGAAGTGTATGAGTAACCAAAGCCGTATTTTCACCTCATTCGCCCGAAGCAAAACCAAACAAAATGGAAACTGAAAAATATCCAAGATGCTTTCTTTATAATGAGATATTATAAATTAAAAGAAATCCCATATCCTACCGCCCTACCCACGGTCGGTAGGGGACACCGATGGGCTTGGAAAGACCGCCGTCCGTCGGATGGGACTTTAAGCCATGGCTCCGTGTGTGGGAGAGCCATACCCTGTGCACGTTAAAGAACACGCTGGATGGCCTTGACGGGAGGCTACCATCTGTCTCCCAACAGCTGTTCCAGTGGGTCCCCTCCCCCAACCTTCTCTGAGCCTTCGGGGTCCTTGTGACTTGGCCATTTAGCCCATGGTGTGCAAAAAAGTGCCGCTCAGAGGTAAAACAACCCAAATCCCAGATCCTTGCATTTTCTTTATAGTGAAACCTTAATAAACAAGCTTAATAACGTAGAGCTCTTCAAGCAGCAGAAACTGAACACTTTTTCTGGTGAGGAACTACTTGGCTAGAACACGATGTTTAAGGTTTTTTTAGCCAAGTCTCTTTCAGAAACATGATGTTTAAGGAACACGATGAAACCACATATGATGATGAACACGATGTTTAAGTTTTTTTTTGCCAAGTCTTTCAGAAACATGATGTTTAAGGAATACGATGAAAACACACATGATTATGAACACGATTGAACACGATGTTTAAGGTTTTTTCAGCCACGCCTCTTTAGACTTTCAAAGTCTCTTTTAGAACCACCTATTATTTCCTGGATATCACATGCATTTAAATCTGCCATATTATTGCAAAAATTCAAAACAATGCATTCTCTTTGCAAAACCATTAAAATTCGTAAATATATTTTCTGAAGTTCAAAAGTATTCAAAGCAATCGTAAAAAATAATTCGCAATAATAAACCAAAAGCACACGTTCAACTAAAATTATTTATTTACAGAAAAAAATAAAATCTCCCGAAACGGTCATCACTGCTGAAGAGCCATCTGAAGACAGAATCGAGAGACTTGTAGTGCCTTTGAAATCTTTTCGTGGCAGCAGCTCAGGGCAGTAGGTGACTCTGGGAAACAGAGGACGCTTCGAGCAATAGGGAAACATTTAATTCGACTTTTTTTTATTGTACTGCCATTCGGTGTTATTACTTTCGGAATTAACTTTGGTTTAGATGTTGGTTAAAAGCAGAAAATTACGAAAATGTATGACACAAAATACAGTTCTTATGAGACAAAATAATACTTCATTCCAATGAGTTGTATTTCACACCAATTTTAAGTATCTATTATTTCCATGGTGAGCTCAATATTCTTCTTATTGATAGTCGGTCATACTCTCGATACAAATCGTTTCCTAATTCCTTTAAAAACAGGGGCGGGGGTGGCTCAGTCGGTAGCGCGCCAGGCTCGTAATCTGTAGTTCCCAGGTTCGAGTCCCAGCTGGGTCAGCGTTCAGATTTACCTCCGCAAAATTCCCCGCCCTGCCCACAGTCAGTAGGGGACACCGATGGGTTTGGAAAGGCCGCCGTCCGTCGGATGGGACGTTAGGCCGTGGCCCCGTGTGCGGGAGAGCCATACCCTGTGCACGTTAAAGAACACGCTGGATGACCTTGACGGAAGGCTACCATCTGTCTCCCAACAGCTGTTCCAGTGGGTCCCCTCCCCCAACCTTTTCTGAGCCTTCGGGGTCCATGTGACCTGGCCATTTAGCCCATGGTGTGCAAAAAAGTGCCGCTCAGAGGTAAAACAAACTTCTATTAACATTCTTGGGTTGTACTGTTGTGTTGTTTTATCTCTGAGTGGTGAGTCCCCTTTCTCCTTAAAGCAAATTTTTGAGTTAAAATTTTAATTTTTCATTCTTTCTGTCAACACAATTTTATCATACAGTACGCTTCTTAAAAGATTTTTTTATGCTAGTCTTTCCGGTGTGAAGTCAAAACTACTAGCCAATGACTGTCAAGAAACGCTCCCACCGAATATTCCTATATATATATGTGTGTGGCACCACTTCTCCTTCATTCATCTGAGTCATATCAGCCTTTTCATTCAGGTCGTATTTCACTTTGCTTTCCGTCATGTCTTTACGACTTTTTTAGTACTTCGTAGTGACGTAGAATGCTAACATCAGTAAGACATTTTGCACACATTAGCATGTTTCATGGTACTTCGCGCACGATGCAGGGTTCATAATAATTTGGCCAGGCAGTGTATGTTTCGTAGGCCCTTTGGCGAATGAATGTTTATGTGTGTATGTCTGTTCCACTGGCCGAGTGGTTAGCGCGATTGGGTACTAATCAAAGGGACTTGAGTTCGAGATCAGAGTACGACATACATGTTGTGTTGTCTTTCTCATGAGGTCTTGCCTTCCTCGCAGATCATATGTATGGCATTTTAAACTGTCAGATTCTGTCAGACCTCTGTGGCAAGCAGCTGCTTGAGTTTTTTTATCCATTTTGGCGGGTTGTTTATTTACGTTACAATTTATATGCATTGTAGATGAGTCTGGACTCATCTACAATGTGCATACACTGTTCAATTGGGTTGTTTTATCTCTGAGCGACACTTTTTTTGCACACAATACGCTAAATGGCCAGGTCACGAGAACCTCAAAGGCACAGAGAAGGTTTGGGGGAGGATATCCACTGGACAGCTATAGCAAACAGATGCTTCCCGTGAAGGCCTTCCTTTATTATGATCTGATTTGTTCTTTAACTTGCACAGGGTATGCCTCTGCACAAGGGGACCACGACTTTACGTCCCGTCCGACGGTTGGCAAGATAAATCTCAAACCCTGGCACAGACAGGACTTGGGCCTGAGAACTACAGATTACGAGTCTGGTACGCTACCGACAGGACGAATCCCTGCCCTACACTGTGCAGTAACGTGGTCATTAACATAATATACATATTCAAGAAGATTTCTTTGTTACAGCTTTTATCACATAGGGAGAAAAACCTTCAAAACGTTTTTAGTATGGCCCTAGGAACAGTTCATGCTATGCCTATTGAATAATACTGTCCTACTACTTGTAAAACTACAGTTTTTTATTGTCAATAAAGAAATGAAAATGTCGCAAATCTCAAGTTGATTTTCTCGTTTGCGCTTTAAGCAATTTTTGCTAGATTAGCGGTTCCTTTTGCAGCTCATCAAACATGTACTAAGAGTAATAGCCTCATTAGGAGGGCTTGCACTTGCTCTGACTTTACTCAGTGCATTAAATTTTGGATTGAGGGAACTTCTAATCACCTCGTAGAGAAAACCACTAAACATTTCTGCACAGAACTCTAAAGGAAAGCATATTAAATAGCGTATTACCAGGCCAGTGTTTACTTGGTGACATTATAAGGGCATGTTTGTATTTCCACTTCGTCTTTTGGGACATTCATATCTCTCTTTATTTTATTATTTGTCCTAGATAATTCAAAGGAAAAAAAACAGGAACAAAAATCTCAGCGTCCATATTTTCTTTGACTGTGGGTTGATATTAAGATCCTTTCGTCTTCGTTAATCCGCTGATCTCGCGAAACGGAAAAACTTCTGTTGTATGGAGAAGAACAATAATATTTTCTTGACCCGATAAAAAAGAACACAACATCAGCAAGCGATGTGATGTCGAAGACACGTCGCCTCTCTGCTGATGACGGAGCCAGCAAGGGAGAGTGGCGGAGACGGGTGATCAGTTGGGGTTGTTAAGCGCGCCTCGGTGGAGAAGAGAATCACGAACTCAAGCTGACTGCAAGATGGTGAAACAACTATTGCTGACACTTTTGTACATATATCGGGGAAAAGAAATGTATTGCGATAAAAGTATGGGTGGACGAGCACAGAAAGAAGATTGTCAGTTGCAAGGGAGCAAGGCGTTCCCTTTCATTGCGATCTTGTGTCTCTTTGGAACGAAATGTGGGATTGAAAGGGAAAATGGTCTTCCTGATAAGATATGGCGGTTTTAGAGTTGATACCTGAAATCGCTACGGCGACAACTGATCGTAATAAATGAAACGTGATGGTCTAGGAAGCAAAAATCTAACACTACGGAAAAAGAGATGAGCTGAGATTAGAGAAGATATCTTTTTCTATCGCAGAGAGTCTTAAAAACATAACAGACTGCCTTGAGTGAAGTCGACTAGATATGGAAATGAGAAAAGCACCAAAATAATAGCAACAGAACTAATGCCTGATTAAATGAGATTTGATGTGTGCTTTGTTTGTTTGCAGGATATCGCAAATAAAAAAAGGTAAATAAGCAATACAAGACGGGCAAGGCCTACCAACCTGGACTCACAGATTAGTATTTAGTTTTCCTACATTGCTTTAACTCACCATTAACATCATACCTTAATGAGTAAGTTCATCATAATGACTTTAAATACTTAATGATATCTCGCTGGGATGTTTCGATAAACAACATATAAATGCATTCATTTTTAACACTCAATTTTTAATAGTTTTTCCCTGAATTCTGAATGCAAGCAAACTATTACGAGTTGGAAATGTCCAATTTTTTAGGTATTCCTCCCTCTCCAACTCAGACAACCGACAGGCAATGTTACGTTTCAGACATCACAGGCTTCTCGGTTTTCCTTTCACTCTCATATTTTTCCCCCTGTTTTCATCCGGAAAGTAGGCTTCCTGGTTACTTGGATGGTTCGAAGAAAAGTCTTTTCCCAAAATTGAAGAGCAACTCTCTATCGTTTCATTTTCTTCTTTAAATTCCGTTCACGTAACATTCGCGGTTTACGTGTTACCTGTTGGATTTGCTTCAACAACATTTCCAGCAAACTCGCTGTTAAAACTTTCAGAAACTTTCTTTTTGTTTTCATCCGACAGATCTTTATTGCATGCACAATATCGTTGGCGTTTCTATTCTGGGCAACAGGATTCCTGCTTCCTTGTAAAATCCGAATGCATCAGTCGGTAATTTCCGGAATGCCGTAAACGGAGAATTGCAACATGCATCACATGGTGCCATATTAACCAATGGGCTACTGGGAACCCCCGAAGGATTCGATGTCTCTGCATTGCTGCTACCGTAAGAGTCGTGCATTAAAGGCAGTAAAAGTTGTTTAAATGCATAAATCTTGTTTAGGGAACCAGCTGCAACTGAAGTAAAGGGCGAAAGTATAGGCAGCCAAGGTAGAGTCTGAGGGGAACAAATAGACGTAGCTAGCTACACTGCATTCCTCAAGACCTGCGCAGTAAACCCCACTGTACAGGCGGAAGAGAAAAAGTGAATTAATGATTAGAATTTCAAGCTGAGCTTCGAAAAACTGTTATTTTAGATTGGGTTGCTTTACCTCTGAGAGACACTTTTTTGCATAAAATGGGCTAAATGGACAGGTCACAAGGACCCCACGGGCTCAGAGAAGGTTGGGTGGAAGGAACACATTGGACGCATCTTAGCCTCCCGTCAAGGCCATTCAGCGTAGTCTTTAACGTGCACAGGATAAAGCTCTCCCGCACACGGGGCCTCGGCTTAACTTTCATCCGACGGACAGTGGCCTTTCCGAGACCATCGGTATTCCCTACCCATCGAAGGCAGGGCGAGGAGTTTTGTGGAGATAAATCTCATTCGAATCCCACCTGGGACTCGAACCTGGGAACTGCTACTGAGAAGGTCAGTATATCAATTTTAACGAAATATTTATTTGTTCTTTTAGAAATAGAATCATTCCGATCGCCGAGTGGTTCGCTTTCAAAGATACCTGAGTTCGAAAACCGCTAAAGAATGGATATTTCTTTCTCTCTGTTTCCTTTCTTCTGAGGTCTCATCTTCCTCACAGATCTTCTCTATGGCGTACTATGTTGACATGTCCTCCTTTCAGACTTCTGTGGCAAGCATCTGCTCAAAGGGTAATTTTTGTTCTAAACAAAAATAGAAAATTCTATGTGACGCATAAAAAATCGTACTTTTTATGTGGAATAAACATCATTAATAAAAGCCAATGAACTGAGGTTATTCAGCTAGAAGTCTTGTTAAGCATATTTTAATGAGAGAACTTAATGACACCGAAGATTAGTTTGCCGTTAGAGTTTGTATCCAACGCAGTAATCAACTCATTAGCGTTTGAGCTAATTGAGAAGCGGACACGAACAGATTAACCAGAAAAATCGATAATTAAATAGTAATAATCCTCAGAGTTCAACTACACAAATTACATACTTAAAGCAAAGATTTCGGTAGCAAAAAATAAAGACGAAGCTGAATATAAAGTTTCTAATCTGAGAAAGATCGATGGCTATAAATATTTACCCTTTGGCAGTAAACAACATCAATATTTAAAAAGGATTGGGTTGTTATTTTTACCGTTAGTGCTTTATTTCAAATCAGCTATATTTTTGGATCGTTTCGTTTGAACCTTTTGCCTCATCCTTATGTTCTCCATTTTCCACCTACGTTCTTCGCCAGAGATTCATCAATGAAATTATGACTGTCGATCTTCAGTATCCAATATGTGGGGGCAACGGTTGCTAGGTTTCATTCCTTGCATCTTTCCCCACATCCGAGAACAGAATCTCCGACCAGCTGAGGATCTCGGAGAAATTAATGTGGTGCCCTTTGTTGCTGTTGTTATAGTAAGACTGCTTGTTCCCACGACTCAGCAAAACATGTCTATTTTTAGCACGAACCCATCACAACACGCAACTCCACAAATACACGTAATAGAGGCAAGCTTTCATTATGCTTTGCACGCGAGCCACACAACCTGGCGCGATCTCACTATACATCAACAAAAGCAGCTTTCCACCTAAGTACCCTGTAGGTGCTAGAAGGGGCAAAAACGCTGCAAATGATTTGTTGCCTCTTTGTTTCTGCGGTTTTGTGCATATACTTGTTTTATTTTTAGCTTTATCTATTGTGTTCAGTTAGGACGAAAGAGCTTATTTTAATTTCTTTGTAACACTACGCGGTTTTGAAATAATGAGCGTTTCTTTCAATGCATGATGCTGAAGGATATTGGAACTGAAAAAAATTATGTTGCTAAATAAAAGAATGACAATTTCTGATGAACTTTTTCCAAATGTCTCGTCTTGCCGTTATTCTAACAAATAACCGCGTTGGAAGCCACAAACTCTTTAAGTAGTAGACCAGCTTTGATTTACACGAAAAAGCTACTTAGTTTCTTTTTTCATTTGAGTGATACACAAAAATAAATAAAACAGTTCATTTAGCATCTGACTCACAACATTAAGTACCTTCTAGCTTCTCTGCAGATAAGAAGACGAGTGGAGAATAAAAATTATTTAAGCGTTCAGAATTTTACTAAAACATTTGGCTGTTGTAGCATAGAAAAAGCTACAAAAAATGAACCCTCATGCTTGAAGACGGTTAAAAATGCATAGCAATTAGTATTGAGTGACTGGCACCGTCAAGGTTGGTCAATAAAATATCTTGTCCTAATTTGACTATTGCCTATAGATGGCACCTATACAGGGAGGGGGGAATCACTGATTCAATTGAGGTGGCTCAGTCGGTAACGCCTGGCTCGTAATCTGCAGTTCCCAGGTTCGAGTCCTAGCTGGACCAGCGTTGAGATTTATCTCCGCAAAATTTCCCTCCCTGCCCACAGTCAGTAGGGGACGCCGATTGGCGTGGAAAGCCCGCCGTCCGTCGGATGGGACATTAAGCCGTGGTCCCTTGTGAGGGTGAGACATACCCTATGCACGTTAAAGAGCATGCTGGATAGCCTTGACGGGAGACTGCCATTTGTCTCCCAACAGCTGTTCCACCCCCAACCTTCTCTGAGCCCTGGGGGTCCTAGTGACCTAGTTAGCCCATTGTGCGCAAAAAAGTGACCCTCAGAAGTAAAACAATCCAACCCAACTGATTCAACTTTGGGAGCAACCTGCTAGCATTGATATTTCTTTTCGTCCTCACTCTACCTTCATTTTGGTAGGGGACAGATTTTAGAAACGACGCCATCTGTCGGAAAGAAAGTTCAGCCGTGATTGCGTGTGGTGCAGCTTAAACCACCTCCAATGGTCTAATTGGCTTCCTTCCAGGTTCTGTTGGGGTCTGTATATTTTCAGGAGGAAGATGAATGCGTTTTTATTTTAAATTAGCTCACCTAATCATCTGTACTTTTTACAGAGTTAAAAAGAAAGAGGAGACAATTATTTTTGAGTGATTCAGCTCTTTTCCAAAAAAAAGCAAACGGAAGAAAACATCCCGAGCAATCTTACGTATCATCTTTAAAGTAGTTGAGAGATGCAGTAGTTCTAAACGGGGACGTTTTAAAATTTCTAAATTTAAGGGCGGGATTCTTGAGTTTTTCTGTAGAAATAGATTAATAAAAAAAAATTTAGAAATTCATGAGTACTGTTCCAAAATACTCATAAATTTGCACAAAGCGTAAATATCATTTCGACTAGTTTTATACATGAAAAAATATTTTCAATTCTATAAAACAGTAAAGGGCGCTGAACTCAAAAAAGTTGGTAACCTATGATATAAAGATAAAAAGAATATCTGAAAGCTCTGAATATAAAATGCAGGAAGTAAAGTTATAGTCATAAAGCGCAATCATGATATATTGTGCGCTACAATAATTTTTTTACTTAAAAGAAAATGCAGGCTTCTAAAGATCAAAGGAGCAAGGGAAGGCTTAGATGTTGCTATCGTATCTCCTAAGGAATTGACGTATATTATTATCGCATAGTGCCGTCGTTACGTAAAGCCTCAGAAAGAAAAAAACATTCACCTTTCGAACTTCTGCAGAGTTGTGCCATCTACCTAATGCTACTTTACGATTGCCTTAAATTGCCTTTTATTTAAATCTCTACAGATATGTTGAGCTCAGTTTTCAAACACCGAAGGGATTAAAAATGCATTGCAATGTTGTTGTTTTATTTCTAGGAGCTGACGTTCCCTCATCGGACATCGCCATTCCGCCATTATTTGGCACGCTCTTGACCCTCACCCTCGTTCTTTTGGGCGTGGTGGCCTATTTCAGCTACAAATGGCTCGTGTCCAGGCTTCAGACGTCTAAGCCACCAGAACATGTCCAAGAGTCCGGAGGCAACTCCACCGGATCAGCTGCCGCAGCAGGGGCCTCGGGAGGAGCCGGAGCGGAGGGAGCAACGGCTGCCGGAAATGGCAGCAGTAATGTCGAAGCTGCAGGAGCAGAGGCAGGAATGAGCCAGGAGGCTCATTCTCCTACCGGGAGCAGCGCACCTTCAATCAAGATCAGCCACAGCCTGCCAGATATCAAGGAAGAGATTCAGAAGGAGACTTACTGGCCGGAGACTAAAAAAGTTGCACCGCCTAGGCAAACCACCCTGCCGACAGTGCCAACCAGGCATCAAACGTTCCAGAGGCAGTTATCTCATCGGCTTGATCTCTCTGATGTGCCCTTTGAAGGTAAGCTAAAACTCTCTTTGACATATAAGTTTCATTCGCACTGGTTTGGTTCGTGGTTTTCACATTATTCACGAATTTCCTCACAGTTTGTTGCATTATATACGAATAATAATAATACTCTGAAATCGAGTCCAGCTCTAACTGAAATGGATAGAACTAAAGCTGGTTTTGAATTAATCGGTATAAATTGATAAGCACATATCCTTTTACAGCAGCTTATCATTAGAGTGTGGTTCGCGACCACTGCAGTGCTTGAGAAGTAATTAAATGGGATATCCAGTGCATCCTTTATTTAATGCTCGCCAGCACAATCATAATACAAAATTTCGTCTGTTCTTACAGCGTTATATTTGGCGCTAAAAACTGAACAGTTTCATACAAACAATTGAATAAATAATCGGTGTTTTAATATTATTTATTAAAACAACATTCTTTACATTCCACATTTGATAACAGTGTTTAAAAATACTTAGAATGTTTTTTTAAATCAAATATGATGTTTCCCGATGGTAATCACTGAAATAAACAGTTAGGCCTTTCCCTCGCCATGTCTCCATACGGGAACACTAACAATAAAAATGTTAACTGAAAAAATTGTTTCCCATTTAAAAACATGTAATTTATATAAAATTCATAACATAATTTTTTTATTTTGAACTTTAGTTTTGTTTTGAATATCATTTTTTTTTCATTTTCATTATTTAAAATATTTTGCAAAAATATGTTTATTTAAGCACAATAAACATTAATATCATGCTCCAAACGTGTTAGTCTTAACCAACTTAATTCCGAATTAAAATGGTTAAACGGCAAAATTTTAATTATTATTATATTGTTTTTATTTGTATGAGGAAGTTGTCGAAAATGCGTGCCATCAAACATCCATCCAATCATCAAATCCATCTTCGGATGCCTTGATGCTCTTCTCTCAAAAAGGTCGTTGACTCCTGATCTAGGGATGATTAGTACCATGCTTTATTTCATCACTTGTGTGAATTCTTTAGTACAGTGAAAAGTCGACTCTATGGATTCTGGTTTTACAACAACATTCATACGCCCGCCTTGAACTAGTTTTCTCTGCCTTTCTTCTGTGAAAATCCCAATTCGATCCTAAATTTCTTCAAACCTGTTACTGCTTCCCCAATTCTCGTTCACCACAAAACCGTCCAATAGTAAGAGGAAAAGGAAGATTCTTGTCCCTCACTACAAAATCCTCTATTACTACATAGTAAGAGGATATGGGAGCATGATAGCTCTTTAGATTCATAATTAAACTATTTGGTATAATATACAGTATTGTTAATTTTAGTGTTTTATTGCTATTACAGCTATTAGATACAAGCATTAATATGCTTTAGCCGTCCCGTGGCCGAGTGGTTAGCGCGCTTGGCTACTGATCTACGGGACCTGGGTTCGAGCCCCGGGTAAGGCATGGATGTTCGTGTTGTTTTTCTGCTGAGGTCTTGCCATCCTCTCAGATCTTCTACTGTGGCATATAAACTGACAGGCTCCTGTCAGACCTCTGTGGCAAGCAGCTGCTTGAGGGGGTATTTATTTATTTTTATTTATTAATATGCTTAATGCTGTTCTTAATGTACTATATTGGTTATTATAAGATATGATCATGAACGCTGTGCATCGTCATATATAAACATCTGCATTTATAGAACTTTCCGATTAACGAACATCCCTTTCCACTTATTAGTCCTTTAAATGCAGGGTTGACTTTATCTACAACTAAACATTAAACCAGGTAAAAACTGTAATTTCGTTATATATATATAGATACATCATATCGTTTAATATTATTGTTCGATACTTCGGTCTTTAGATTTACTTCCAGTTATTGGTGATTTTAATTAAAGCGAAAACAATTGTGAATTGCAGCTTTAATTTTGAACACCAATGTTTTAAAAGTGTTTTGATATTAGTTTATAACCTTATTTTAAAGACTGCGTTATCATGCTTGCAAAGCCATGAGATTTAGTTGCAATCATTTTATACTTTTGATTATGAACTTTAACTCATATTCATGCACATATTATTCTGGAACTAAGTCTTAGTTTTACTACTCAGATATGAGAATTTGTTTTCTTCAAGTTGCGATTTGAATTGCAGCCATTGACTCCACATTCAATATTTTCGCAGTACTCATGCAGCTTTTAATTGCTGCTTAAATTAAGAAATACTCTTCATGAAACGGCTCTACTAAAGTGAAAGCAGTGCTTGAAAATGTTACTGAAAGCATATTTATATAAACTGTATTTTTTAATCTTTTTAATGGACTAGAAAAAATTGGATTTCGATATTTAATATTCGATCTATTTTAGTATATGTGATGAAAACTACATTGCATCGCTATGACCAATCTTGTCTTGCATCGAAACTCGTAGAAATGGCTTAGATAATTCTCAAATTTCTCATTAAAATTTTGCTAAAAGATTAGTCTTCTCTTCATGTTTTTTTTTCAACATGATTTCCATTTCTACTATCAAATTACATCCTACTACAGATTTGGGTAATTATTTTCTTAATATCATTTTGACAACGTCAAGAGAAGAAAATCTCGTCAAGGCTATAAACATCGTCTCCAACATCGTCTAGACATTGTGGCGACAGTGATTAAGAAATAGCAATGTTGTTAATATTGGATTTTTTTTAATCTCTCTACCGTCCCGTGGCCGAGTGGATAGCACTCTTGGCTACTGATCTAAGGAACCTGGGTTCGAGCCCTGGATAAGGCATGTATGTTCGTGTTGTTTTTCTGCTGAGGTCCTGCCATCCTCACAGGTCTTATATTATGGCATATGAACTGACAGGCTCCTGTCAGACCTCTGTGGCAAGCAGCTGCTTGAGAGGGTATTTATTTTTTTATTTTATTTTACTTGATTACTAGTTTGAATTCATGTGAAACATATATTTGCTATTAACACACCGTAAATATTCATTTACTGAGAGATTTGAAATAAGAAAAATGTTGACTGCTCAATAAAAAATTTCATTGTTCTGCAAGTTGGTTAAAAATGAGTGTTTGATGTTCTTGAAGGTCTTGATCCAGTTTAATCACCTTTAACACATTCTTCTGAACTGTCGTACGTTATTATCAAATCAAACGAGAAGTATGTTCAAAGATTAACTGCATTTCGCAGTAATGTTACTTTTAAGTAAATGTAAAATATGGTAATATGAAATATCAAAAAAGTTTACACATTTCAAATGCAAAACATTAGTTATATTATATCAATATATTTCGCACAAAAGTATGTAGAAGAGATATGAGAAAACTAAAATCGCTTGATTTTGGCCCCGCAAAGTCTTCTGGGAAAAAAGTCAGCACCAATGATTGTTTTTAAGAAACCTATATTAGGCTAATCACCAGTATCATCGCACCGTCAATTTTCTTTAAATATTTATAACGAAAAGTTTCTATCAGCAAACAAGCAAATAGTGACAATAGAATAAAATTACCCAGTTAGAACTGAAAGAACGAAGTTACTGACATCCAAGAAATTCTAATTACTCGATCTGAGTTTTCCCAATAGTTAGATAAAAAGTTAATACATTGAAGTTTCAAATAATATAAAATGCCAACAAGCTTATAGTCATAATTTTTTTCACTTCCAAATTATTCATTTAATATTACGATCTTCATCGGCTGTAGTGTGTGTAAATGCATGATGACAGAAATGGAAGGTCCAGCATTAAAGATATGAAGATTGCGTGTTGAGGTAACATTTCCCCTGAGACTTCAAGAAACTATTAAAGTTCAAGATGAATGGAATGAAAATGATTCAAATTCTGCTTATAACAAAAAACCACTCTCTCAAAATTTAAATCAATGCAAAACAAATTCACTTTTTCATCTGAAATCAATTGATGAAAGAAATTCAATTTCAAAACCTTAAAAGAAGACTAAGAATGAAATAAAAAATATTAATGGTTTCCTTTCATTACTTTTTTTTTTATTAACACATGAGAAATATTTTCAGATGCTACATTAGTTTTTTAATCAGTTTATAATATTAACCGTGAAAAGTGAACTCAGACCAGCCGTTAAAATGCGATGGGGCAAGAATTCTTCTGGATAAATAAATATAGAAAAAAAAAATATTTTGAAGGAGGAAAAATAGCTTAACAAAAGACACCACAACTATCCTTTGAGTTTCGTTCTAACCCTGATATATTTTTAGGTGATGACCATGAAGAAAGCATCTAGCTCTTATTTTTAAAACCTTTTAGAAAGAAGAGGATGGTAGTGACTGGAATGAATCTAAACTGACCAGAAGCATGTTTTGCAGATTTCTCAATATATATATATTGAATGCTTCAAAAGTATCTTTGCAACTTTGAAAGGCTGTACAATTATTTTGAAGAGAAGTATACGGGTCTGTGACACGAGAATGGACAGTGCGACATTTAAAGTTGCTACGTCGCACAGTTCAACCGCCACTACTAGCGCTCCCGGACAGTCGAGGCCGAATTAATAAATTTTACTGGCGCAGAGCCAAAATGATTTTCACTTTCAATTTCTATTGCTCAAGAAGGAAACATATTTTTTCCAACGGCGCTTCTCTTCCTTTCCGCTGAGAAGCACGCATTTATCTCAACACACTTTTCCAAATCAGTAGGAAAAAAAAATCATGGCCACCTCGATTCTGTGATTTAACTCCACGAAGCTTTTTCCTACGGTGATTTGTTAAGGATAACGGGTATTTCATTATTTCTTGGAAGATATTCATTATAGGTGGGGAATTTGTTGTGTTACATCTGAAAGTCACTAGAACTCTCACTCTGATACATCTGACAAAATCTGTGTCTACATTTCTATGTATTTGATTTGTATCTAGCATTTATTAATAAATGGATACATCCTCTCAAGTTGTACACCTACTTTTGATGAAAGAATCTATATATACAGGGTGAATCTGAAAAAGTGGGCAAAACTTTACGGGGTGGTAGAACGCAGCTAAACGAGCAATATTCGTCATAGAAAGTATGGGCGGAACGCAAACGGCAAGCCGCTAGGTGGCGTTGGAAATGGTATAAAAGGGTCGGTCCTCACACCCAACGGCATTTCTACCGTGGATTGCCGAGAGGATGGCTGGTTATACTAACCAAGAAATGGCGGAGGCAGCTCTTTTGAGCAATTTCTTTGAGCATGTACCTCAATTACATTCCTGTTAATAAAATGTTTCTGAAATATCTCCTCTCCTTCTTGTGTTCATTCTTTAAATGTGACAGTGGAAAACTATTTTTTAACTTCTCACCGCTTGCGTTCCGACCATACATTCTATGACGAATATTGCTCGTATAGCTGCGTTCTACCACCCCGTAAAGTTTTGCCCACTTTTTCAGATTCACCCTGTATATTGCTTTCACCTCCGCTACGCATTGTAGATCCTGTAAACTATGATGGGTGCCTATATTTCGAAGTTACCGTATATCTCTTTTAACGCAGGTATTTTTAAACGATTTCATTTTGCTGAGCAAAAGAATAATTAATTGAGAAATTTATCAGTTAAACTGGTCTTTCCTATTTTATTATACTTTACCTTTCAGAGCTTAACTGTTTTAGCTCAAAAAATTAATTTTCACCAAACGTGTTGAAAATTTAGAAATATTATATTTTTGAAATACAATATCTGTGAACGTTTACGAAATCTGAAATTTAAGTTAGATTCTTCCATTTCCAGGTGGTGTAATTGCTTAGCCCATATCGCTATCATTTCAGTTAAGCCCGCATTTAAATATCATTTATTGACTGGTTGATATCGGTGAGATCTTGGAGATTCCTACCTTGTTTAGTCGTTATTATTATAAGCTTCAGTTGTTTCCTTAAAAGAAAACTCTGTCTGTGAACAATCTTTTACAGCTGAAAGAGGTTTTACAGCAAAGAAATGCTGGCAACCTCTTTCCATTTTCGTAACTATTTCGAGACGTTTCCTTGTTTAAATGTACATTTGGATTTCATGTATTAAATTCATTCTTGATTTTTAGTTCTTATCTTTATGGTAAGATAACAAAAGTTTCGTTTGCATAGTTGAACTTTTGTTGCACTGCAGCGAAACTCTTTTTGAATCGAGCATAGCGGAGGTCACTCCTTTTAAGTTTCTACAGGTCATTTCAGTATTTGTATTGCGATTACTTTGGATAGGTTAACAGGGAATTTTAGATATGAGGGTTTGTGTTCCTAAACAAATATTCAAAAGATTAAATTCAAAGACATGTTTCTCTTGATTTAAAGTATTTTTATAGAAATGTTTCAATATGCACTCTCATCAGTATACACAAAGTAACCTGGAATAAGTTACAAAATAGCCCGGTATTATTTCATGTTAAACCTTGTCTCCGATTTACTAAAGGCTGTTATATTGAGAACCACGATAAGTTCTTCGCAGATGACGAAAACAGTTTTACACTTCTCTTAACGCTCCAAGACAATTTTAACTTTCTTCCGCTAACAAAAAAAAAACTCCAACAAAACATTGGATAATTTCTTATTTACATTATACATTAATTCAAAATTTAAAAGCTGTTTATCAGTTCTTTTGCATTCTGCTGGTGAAGAAAATAAAAGAAATAAATGAAACATAATATTCCCACAAGAACTTTAGTCTTCTCATTTAAAATTCAAACTTTTTAATTTTGTTTCTTTCTTTTGAAAATTGGTTTCTTTTTTGTTAGATATGTAAATGGTTTAGTTTTAACAAAGATTTAGTCTTATTTTGAGAATAAATTAAGTATAGTGGTCAATTATGGATTCTTCGCGTATTACTTTGTGAAGTAACCATCACTGAGAGGTTGCCCCAGGCATCATTGTGTGAACTTGAATATATACTAGAACTTATTAAATGGAACCGAAAAAAAATAGAAATCTTCTTGTTTTGACGAAACGAAAATCAGCTATTGAAGACAACTAAGAGAGAATGATATAAGTATGCATTTGCATGCGTTTATTCAGTGTTCATTATTAAAGCAAAAGTGACTGATAAGTAGATTAGTGATTTCCTGGTTCAATCAACTTCAATGTTGATTATTTAATCCATAATTTGAGCATTACACTCATTTCCATAAAAGAGTTCTATATCAGTTCGAACTCTTTTATGTATCAGTATCAAGAAAGAGTTCTTGTTACAGCTGCACAGTGCACGATTCGAGAATAGGCTTAAACGTTTGACTTGTTATATTACCGGCAACGATCTAATCTTTTTTGAGCATTTGATTTGTTTACAAGAGATTCTGGATGTTACATGTTGGGACTTTAATATCCATCTGAAACTATAGGAAATTTCAGAAATGTTGACAACTTAAATCTCGCTCAATTTATGAATGAAAATGTACTCCGCTTATAACTTAACCTTATAGTTTAATGTAGGTTCGGGGTCGAGTGATTAGCGTGGATCAGGAAATGGATATTCCTTTTTCTGTGTTGTCTTTCGGCTGAAGTTTCGCTTGACAGCTCCTGTTAGATCTCTGTTCTAAGTGAATGCTTGAGGGGTAATTCATTTTTATCTCATTTTTAAGTTTTACATAGAGGAAGTTAAATTTATATTTGCGTGAACAGACACACAAGAAGCTTTTCTGCAGTAGAAAAGAAATATTTCCATATCAAATAATTGATAATGACTTCATGGTTACAAACAGGAGCTTTTATTTCTAAGCTCTCAGGTATGGGTTTAGTTGTTTGGTTTCGCTGCCTTAATAAACTCAGGAGGTTCTGGGTTCGGGTCCCAATGGATAAGATACACTGTTTTCTGCCGTACTGAAAATAAACTTTCAGTTTTCCTCTAATCGTAATTCGTTCACTTTGTCAATAACTGAAACATGAATCATAAACATTATCCTAATACCTCTGATATACAGGTATATATGAGAATATAATTATATGAGATACGTATAATTAAAGAGATGCTACTCTTGCGAGCTTATAGCAGTTGCAGCCTTAACATCGGAGAGAAGAAATATTTCGTATGGTGGGTGTTTTCCGACAGGAAGAAGAGAATTACGTACAGGATAAAAGAAATCAGAAGGTATAGTAGGTGATATCGCATAAACAAGCCACTTATGACAATCAGATGTCATTAACGATGATACTGATAGCACTGCATAATGGAATATCCTTCATGTTCAATAGTTGACAAGACATGATGATATTGTTCATAGTGATATGTATATCCTGGGTAACGTTGATGACTTTATGCGCGATATGCACGGTCAGTAGGGGACACCGATGGGCTTGGAAAGGCCACCGTCCGTCGGATGGGACGTTAAGCCGTGGCCCGTGTGCGGGAGAGCCATACCCTGTGCACGTTAAAGAACACGCTGGATGGCCCTGACGGGAGGCTACCATCTGTCTCACAACAGCTGTTCCAGTGGGTCCCCTCCCCCAACCTTCTCTGAGCCTTCGGGGTCCATGTGACCTGGCCATTTAGCCCATGGTGTGCAAAATAGTGCCGCTCAGAGGTAAAACAACCCAACCCAACTCACTACTTAAACGATCACTTTGGTAAAAAGGAAATGTGATAAAATGAATCAATGCGTAACTCTATTTTAATACCAGATCAATCAGTAAAAGCTACATCGACTTTGACACATGTTGATTGGAAAATTAGCATTATATTAAGCTTTCAGGTAAAACCTGAACTATATAAATCAACCACAAAGTATGTTAATCAATAGAGTCAAAAGTTTCCTTGAAATCTACAAAGCTAGTAGTCACAAGTTACTTAAAATCTGAATTCCTCAAGAATCTTTCAGAACGAGACAAAATTGGGTTACGAAGTTTTTAGCACTTCTCAACCTCTATCCTCATCTGAAAGTCTTCCATCAATGACACAATTATGAAATTAACTTGACAGGACACAGAAGTAGCCCGATTGGTTGGTTGTTTTACCTCTGAGCGGCACTTTTCTGCACACCATGGGCTAAATGGCCAGGTCACATGGACCCCGACGGCTCAGAGAAGGTTGGGGGAGGGGACCCACTGGAACAGCTGTTGGGAGACAGATGGTAGCCTCCCGTCAAGGCCATCCAGCGTGTTCTTTAACGTGCACAGGGTATGGCTCTCCCGCACACGGGGCCACAGCTTAACGTCCCATCCGACGGACGGCGGCCTTTCCAAACCCATCGGTGTCCCCTACTGACCGTGGGCAGGGCGGGGAATTTTGCGGAGGTTTATCTCAACGGTGACCCAGCTGGGACTCGAACCTGGGAACTACAAATTACGAGCCTGGCGCGCTACCGACTGAGCCACCCCCGCCCGAAGTAGCCCGATCATTCTGTAATTACTCCAAGAACTACGATCACATTTCCTGAAAATTACATCTCTAAGGCAATCCTTAAACATCTCAATATAATAAATATTTTAAACTTCAGTCCGCCATCTTGCATATCAATCATTTCAGCCATTTCATCAGTAGTTTCTTCTGCTTCTGGTTACTTTTGTAGTTTTTAGTTTCAACCCTTTGCACTCCACAGTCGCCGCTACGGCGACATACTAATACTGTTTAACAACTCATACTAAAAAAACATCTGGAGTACAAAGGGTTAAATCTCCAAAGTAACTTTGAAACAGAGCCAACATTAAAACCAATACTGCATTTATTTTCGCTGCAGATATTAGGAGCAGAATTAATCACATTATTCAGAACATTTTTAAAATGCTCAGTACACATTTTGATAATATCAGAATCCTTGTCATCGATACCTTGCCATCTTTTTCCCTCCGCTTTTGCAAGCCAAAAATTCTTAACAACATTCAACTAATTCCTCGAATATATTCTTGTAATTAATTTATGCCTCATTAATTGTATCATATAACAATGCATTGCCACTCCAAGCCTTTTTGAGATCTTACAGAATTTGTTTATTATGTTTAACTTTTGGACACCAGTGTATATTAAACTATATTTTCGTACATATTTTAAATTGTTAGAGTAAAAGCTGGGTTAAACTTTGGCTATATTATATAACCACACTTAACGTTAATGATAATTAAATTTTGCCTCTTTCACATGACTTGTCAATAACAAGTTTTATAAAATCCTGGAGGCTAAGATTGCTTTTCCGAATATCCAAGAAAGTTATTTATTATGCACAGAAAAAAATACGTTGTTGTTAATATTAAAAGCTCCAAAAATACCTCCCAGAACTACGGTCACCTTCTTGAGATGTTTGCTTGATACTGATTCTATTTTAAGGTCATCTATTCCCTTCTTACATGACGTCAATGAAAATATAGTAAAAGTTGCACATAAGGTCAATTAAAAGCGAAATCACTATGTCTGGATTTATTATTAGCGAAACAACCTCCATCATTAGCTAAGGTTGCAAAGTTCGTTTCTTCTTATTCTTCCCGCTACGAGTGGAGATGAACATGTGTTTTTTCCCCCGTTCTTTTTTTTAATTTTCAGCAGAGAACAAAGCCCTTCTAAGAACAATGAAGTCTTATCATCGCTGTGGCCATCTTAGATGTTAATAACCTTCATTTTTAATGGATGATTATCTCTTCTTTTACATTCGAAGGCCATCTCTGAAGTCTTTTGGTGCATTATCGCGAAATCACGACAGCAATTCAAAGATTCAAACTTATAAAGTAGCGAAATTAAGAGCTCAAAGATTCATAACATATGTATAATATAATCATATAAGCCCAAAGATTCGCATTCATATTCTGCTAATTGGTAAGCACTTAAGAAAGTCCATTGAATAAATTTATAATCCTAAACAGTACCACAAATATATCACTAAACAGTTTAAAAAAAATGAACACGATAGGTTTCAAGTATTTTTTGCTAATAAGTTATATTTAACAGCAGTTGTAAATACATAAGTGTGTAGTAGACTTTTGACAGCTGAGAAGAATGTTAATAATTTTGTCTGCCGATTATGACTGTAGTTTCTTACATTGCATTCAGTTGTCGACCTTGTTACCTTGATTGGGAATGACATTCAAAATGAAGACTGAATGGGTTCCGACCTCAGATCTTTAATCAATAAAGGTCTCATTCAATCTTTGTCTTGATCTCACTCTCAAAATACAGTGTAGTCAATGCATTCATACTGTTAAGTCGAAATTTTGTTAACACGAAATATTTACAGGTCCCCTGTTTTTTGTGTTAACCGTTTTGCAATGTAGACTGTTTTAACTAAGTAATCAGCAGGTCATCATAAAGCCAATCCACCGTTTACAAATCAAGAGCAAACTTAAAATTAGGAATCGGTCACATCGCCTATGAAATGTTCAGCATAAAATTCGAAAATGTGCATTATACGACTCTAGACGGCAATGCTATGCTTTTTGCAAAAGACACATGTTACTTTTACAGCTTTAAGCCAAGATATACGAATATCCTTTATCCTGAACAAGAAACAAAGATATTAAAGGAATCAAAACAAATATAATTTTAATTAAAAGAATCAAAACAAAACAATGTAATTTTTAATTAAAAGAATTGAAACAAGATAAATATATTTCACATAATGATCAACTTTCACAAATCAGATGGTAATATTCTAATAACCTTATTAATGCTAAAATTCTTCAGAGTATCAAAAAGATTTTTTTACGTATACACTTCACTATACATTCTACTATGCACAAAGAACTAAAAACTATATACATATACATTCCTTATGCTAAATATGTTTATATAGATTATTCTTCTCTCCTACAGATAAGCGATTGCTTTGCTAGTAATTTGTTTTGCTTTGCTAGTAATTTGTTTAAATAATCCTTATATTACTAACATAAATAATGAAGAATAAAGATTATTATTAATAGTAATTTATCTTTTGCGTTTGTTCGAATAAGTGGTAACTTTTAAAATTTAGATGGTCCAGTTCCCTATATGTATGTGAGCAATTCATGCGGAAGAATTGCTTAGAAGCAACTGTAAAGGAATAGATTTTCCTAAAGAATGGAAATGAGATAAATTGCATATAGGTAACTATGTTATCCAAAAATATGAATTAATGAAATGTCATAAACATTAAAGTAAAAAAGTGCATAAAATGTAATATTAATATAGGATAAGATCAAACAAATATCCAAATAAGAAGAGAAAATGCAGAACATCAGGTAAAGTTCTATCAGTGGAAATAATGATAAAGAAAAATCCAAGAAATACAAGTAGTGGAGGGATGAAAAAATATACAGAGTCAGCTTATGAACGAGCACACGTAAGCCCCAGTTGTGTCTGTTTACCCAACCTCTGTCAACTGTTCCTTGCAACTATCTACAAAGATCAATTACTGCGCGTTGTAAGCGATGTTCTTCAAGTGAGTCTCCAAAGAAAAAATTTAGTTGTGGGCCACCGATTTAGAGATACTAAAGAGCTACTTCAGGAAACGAATAAAAGTTCTTAACAAGTGTTTGCACTTTAACTATGTATCTTGTGCGGTATAAAAATAAATCGTTTATAGTGTACACTGACCACTTAATGCGATAATATAGTTTTGTTAGGACATGAAAACAACGAGTACAAAGATCGCTTAGCAACGCTATTCGCTTAACTATATTTCCTTTCTGCAGTGTGTAACATTCCTCAGAGGGATAGCCAAGCAGTTGGGAGGATAAGGCCGGAGCTCTACCAGCCAGAACTGATTCGACAAATGTCTACAGACAGCGCCGATCTCTTAGGAGATGTAGGGGAGCAAGGAGCTGCTTGCGGCAAAATGCAATTCACCCTTAGGTATGACCAAGATGTCGAAGGACTCGTTGTTAGGGTGAGTAATTCTGTCGCATTGCAAACATTTCTTAATCTATTTCCTAACAAAATCATTGAACACAAAACATTTATTTCTGTGTTCTTAAGTTTTTAAGCACTTAGAATTAAGTTTAAGGTATCAGTAAGAAGCGATTTGTATTAAAAAATCTTAAATCTGAAATTTACATATTCTCTTTGCGATTTTTTTTTGCTCAATGATCAAAAATGCTTAACAAGACTGCAGCTTTCTATATGCTGGGGAAAAATGTCACAATAAAAAATCATTGAGAAAAAGTTTCATTACACATTTTTTAATATTTTAATTGCTCGAAATGTGTTAATATGAGACCTATTGATGTTTTCTTATTTTAATATTTACATATTTTATACGCTAATTGAGCTATGATATAATGATAATCATAGTAACTATTGAAATAATAAGTAACTATTGAAAACGCAAGCCTTTTTTTCTTATGCACTGGGTTGTTCTACTCTCTGAGCTTTTTTGGTTGCACAAGGGACTAAGAGCGAATGAATAGAATATAATTAGTGAATAAAATCTAAATGGACAGGTGATATTATCTACATAATTCTATATGTAGCGAAAGGATCCTTTACAAATGGGACCATGACTTTGATTAGAGATACTCAGAACATTTTCAAGCCCATTGTCCCTTCCTTGCTCAAATCATTGCAAAAATTTAAATTTAAGAAAGTGAGGATTCTGTGAATGAACAACTGTTTCGCCAATCACTTTATTATGTAAGCGGAAATGGATGGAAGTAAAACTATACTCACTTACTAGATTTTCATTAGTAGAATAAGGCCCCGCCAATTATATATTTTTCACTTCATTTCTTATTAAAAGATCTTATTAGCTAAATATTTTAATTAAAATTAAATGAAATTATTTCTGCTGCTAACAACAAACTCGATTAACTAGCAAATATTTTAAAATGACACCCGCGAATCCTGTGTAGCCCATTACAGCACGCTCCTAGGAGGATTCAAATTACAAAGTTAACAAGCTACCAGTTCTTTTACAGTTTTTTAAACTGACTTAAAAAGCTTTTCCTCTCAGTGCAGTTTCCAGGTTCGAGTCCCAACTGCATCTGCGTTTAGATATATCTCAGCTAACCCCCCCCCCCCCCCCCCCCCCCCCCCCGGTGAGAAAGGGAACATCGATGGGCTTGGAAAAGTTCATCAGATGAGACGTAAAGCCTTCTCCTTGTGTTCAGAAGAGCCATACCAAGAACACGCTTGATGGCCTTAACGGGAGTCTGCCATCTGTCTACTAGCAGTTTTATAGTTTATCCTCTTCCCCCAACCAACTCTGAGCTGTTGGGATCCTTTTATCCTCTTCCCCTAACCAACTCTTAGCTGTTGGGATCCTTGTGACCTGCCCACTGTGGACACAAAAGTAAACTCAGAGGTGAAACATTCAACCCATTTTCCTTCTTAGATTCAAGAACGATTGTTATTTCGTCATGTTTGTACTTTACAAAATTGTCCCTTTATGGGAAATTGGAATGTTGAATAGATGTCGATGGAAAATACTGCAACTGCTGAAACGATTCAGCTTGCTGCATAATTGTTGAGCAAAAAGTCAAAGCTAGACTCTATGCAATAAATATATTAATTAAACGAAACATTGAGTACTACGCTTTTCATACCATTTTATAAATTAATTTTACAATTTTGAAACGTCGTTACAGATGTGGAGAAAAAAATTAGATAATTTCCCACTAGAATATGAAACATGCACATTTCGTAATTTCATGTTGAAGTAATACAGAAAAAAATAATTATAATCTGCTACTAACTTCCGTTTCAAGCCATTTATTTCTAGTTGTTCTACTTTTCTCCAAAACTCATTAAGAATCTTTCCTCTTTTGGTTTTTCTTTTCTTCCTTCAATACAAAAGCATCAAATCGCATTCATCTCTTTAATCGTCAGAATTAGCAGATTTTTTTCATTCGCTAATACCTATTTGAGATGAAAGTGCGCGCATAATCCCAACCCATTAACCGCTATGTGCCTCGCACTATTTTCTTCACGCCGCGCTCCCAAGGATGTACCGGTCAATGATTCCACTCTTATGTTTCGAATCTTCAGCTTTCTTCATAGAGATTACCATCTCTCCGGAGAAACAGAGCATCGCCCATGTTGAAACTTCTCTCGCCGTACAACATATACACAGAAAAGGGGCTATAATACTTTCTCGTCTAGACAGCAAGAGCCCTGTTTTCGCAAACATCGTTAATACTTCACGCAAAGTATATGGTGATCAATCATTCACATCCGTTACCTTCTGCCTTTCATCGGCAACATTATCATCCCTCTGGGCTCTCCGACACACTTCCTAGGATTCCTCCGACGCGGATGACGTCATTCCTTACTACCTCAGTTATCGCCGTTATGTTCCAGCACGTGAATAATTTAGCTAAGAATCAGAGAATGGCGCGGGAGATAAATCTCTAACAATCCTTGTCGCCATCTTTTGGATCGCTTCCTCCCTCAAATCTGTCCTCTCCGCCATGCCGTGCTAGAATCGTGTAAGGCAATACGTGACAACAAAGAGCTTGCATTGAAATGGGATTAAACATGTTGGTATTGAACTTCCCCCTCGCAATTCCATCTCTGATATCTTTCCTTAAGGTTTTCACGCGTTCGTGGCATAGACAGGAAATTGCAAATACTTTGAAATCTGGTAAGCACCCAGAATATAATCTGCTCGCAGAACGTTGTAATTATGGCGAATAGGAATACCGAGAATTGCAAAGGAAATAACATATTAATAGTAGGTTAAAGTATCTGTGCCCTTATTATCGCTTGCAATTGGTAAAGTAACTCGAAGATTCAAGACAATTGTAATACACTAAAGTTTTTGACTTTCCAAAAGTAGTTAGCTTCAGTATTATATAAAAAAATAAATTCCCCCTCAAGAAGCTGCTTGCCACAGAGGTCTGACAGGAGCCTGCCAGTTTATATGCCACGGTAGAAGATCTGAGAGGATGGCAGGACCTCAGCAGAAAAACAACACGAACATCCATGCCTTAACCAGGGGCTCAGAACCCAGGTCTCTTAGAAAAACAACACGAACATCCATGCCTTAACCCAGGTCAGAACCCAGCTCAGTAGCCAAGCGTGCTAACCACTCGGCCACGGGACGGCTCAGTATTATATGCCAATTTAAAATACATAATTTAGCCATTCGACTTGATGACTAACCTTTGTTAATTATGCAGTAGTCTTGTTCAGCTATTTTTACACGAATCGTTAGATAGATGATACGCTATAGAAAAAAATGTTCTAATATAAAAACAGTGTAATAGCAAGATTGCAGAAATCGACACTCGAAGTTTAGTTAAAATAATTCAGAGCAGATTGCAAGTATATATCACATAAGAGAAATTCTAAAGGTGTGACAGAATATTCCCTTTAGAAGACAATCCCTGTTGCATATAATACAAAATATGTTTATATTAATTTTTTGTTTTCATGTTATTATCAGTCTCTGCATGTTGTTGCTTCAATGGCATTTTATAAAGCTTAAGAATGAAGAGTACGTTCCCTATTAAAGAGGGGCGGAGGTGGCTCAGTCGGTAGCGCGCCAGGCTCGTAATCTGTAGTTCCCAGGTTCGAGTCCCAGCTGGGTCAACGTTGAGATTTATCTCCGCAAAATTCCCCGCCCTGCCCACGGTCAGTAGGGGACACCGATGGGCTTGGAAAGGCCTCCGTCCGTCGGATGGGACGTTAAGCCGTGGCCCGTGTGCGGGAGAGCCATACCCTGTGCACGTTAAAGAACACACTGGATAGCCTTGACGGGAGGCTACCATCTGTCTCCTAATAGCTGTTCCAATGGGTCCCCTTCCCCAACCTTCTCTGAGCCTTCGGGGTCCATGTGACCTGGCCATTTAGCTTATGGTGTGCAAAAAAGTGCCGCTCAGAGGTAAAACAACCCAACCCTATTAAAGTTGATCTTTCTCACAGAGAAAACATATACGTTCTCTCTGTGACTGTCTTCTAAATCGATGTATGTAAAGTTGGTTATTTAAAATTACTAAGATGAATCTTCAAGCTATTCTTGCCAAGTGTTGGATCCGATTTGAGATGAAGTGAATTAGCAAGCCAATCACAGTCAACTTGCTTCGGCTCTTTCGTTTTTAAGTTGAGAGAAGACAAAGTACAGAAAATGTGGTATTTTTGAACAGCGCAACGTGGAAGCAGTTGCATTGAATTATTCATAAACTTCTCCTTATTAAGTCATATGTGTTAGCATTTGTTGTGCATTATGTCGAAGCTGGAGAATAAAATCTCGAAAAGCTCTTGAAGCAGCAGCATATATTTGGATTGCTGAAGAAAGTAAAAACACAGCGAATCGAAAAAGAAAATAATTTACTATTGCGAACCTGCTGTTTCATTGCGATCACTCTAACTGTATCCAATACTTTAAACCAATAAACGAAAAAAATGGTATTAGTTTTGATTTTCATGCTTTCTTCTGCTTATGACATATTTACCGTATATTTCCGCAGATAAGACGATAGTTGAATCATAAAAAAGGCTCCCAAAATCCGGGTCGTCTTATAGGACAGACACAAAAAAAAATTAGATTGAAATTTATATAAATTGAAACTATTATTACTACACCTATTCGAAAAATCTATCATATTATTTAAATACGCTATATGATAATACATTACATTGTAATAGTAAATAATACATTACATTGTAATAGCAAAACAATACTAAAACACAATGAATATTAAAAGTTATGTTTATTGAGCTACTGAGGAAAAAACGGACAAACCGTAATTATTTACTAGTACAGAGTAGGGTACAGGGCCGCCGACAGGGGGGGGGGGCAAGGGGGACTAGTGCATAGGGGCCCGTCAGCAATAAGGGCCCGTCAGATTAAGTGACTCTACTTTTTCTTACAAAAATTATTCTTAGTTAGGCTATATATCGATCCTATGCTAAAACGTTTTATGTGACACAAACTGTGTAGGCCTATGTTTTTGCATGCCTGACTGCGCAACAGGCTTTTTTTCCTCTGTATATCATCATTGTGTCCAGAATAATTGCTATTAATGATTTGTAAAGATAAAAAGTTTTCAAGGAGGGCCCCGAGCATAATATTACATAGAGGCCCTTAAATTCTCTCGGCGGCCCTGGTAGGGTATGTCCACAAAATAGAATAGCCCATACGACGCCTTTGTGAATAGTCAAGGTCATTACCCGAATGCCCGAATCAGTGCGAATGTTTGCGAATAGGACATAATTCCGTATACGCTATACAGTATTATTATCCAGATGATGATCGCCGATCTAAACTAAATTCATAGGCCGTTGATAGTTTGGGGTCGTCTTATAGGACAGATATATGCTAAAACTATAAAACTTTGACGAAAATTTATACCTCGTTTTATCTGAAGGTCGTCTTGTCTGCGGAAATATACGGTAAATAGTTACAAATTCGCCAGCTAATGGTTGGTTCACATCTGGTACTAGCTAAGGCAGCCAGATCCTCAGCCAAGATAAGCCATTCCCGAATCAGTGCATGCTATACGCGGGATTTAAAAATTTCACGGAGCATAGATTTAAAGGATATGGATGGAACTGCTACTTATTTCTAAGAAGGAGAGAGGAAATTATTAATCTAATGCGCCCTTAGATGAAAATTTATTTGCGACCGATCAATTGTTATAGTTAATAGTTAAGCTGTGCAATGTGCAGAGTTTGTTGTGTGGGTAAAATATCAGGTTTAAGAATTATGTTCATTTCACATTTTGTAAAGGTACTACAAGCTCGAGATTTACCAGCTAAAGATTTTTCTGGAACATCTGACCCCTACATCAAGATCTATCTTCTGCCTGACAGGAAAAAAAAATTCCAGACAAGGGTAAGTTTAGATCTGTAAGAGATAATGCATTTCACATTCACATAATTTGATTTAATTTAATACATGAATTTATCTAGGTTAATAGTAAAATTGCATGTTTATGATTCTGCTATATATTCAAGAACACAACAAATGTTGATAGATAGCATGGCATCAATGTTATTCTTGTTGCAACGAAATTAAAGTATTGTGTTCAGTATTTTGTTCTTGTCATGCAATTTTGTAAAGTTAGGTTCCGATCTTTGCAATTTGTAAGCCTTTCATTAATCAGCAGGCTGCTATTAGTAATGCATGTTGCGCACCTGTTTCCGTTGGGTGTTCTTTAAATTGCTCCCATGTTCGAATTGTGCAAGGAAGCGGAAATTATCGCTCTGCCTGGAATGAAAACACCCAGAAATGAGCATGGCATGTGGGAGGGAAACAAATGCAATGCAAGAATTATGTTTGGTAAATTGCCATTTTGGACTACGATATTTTAAGCTCTCTCAAGGGGTGGTTAGTTAACAGGCGAATCTTTCGTGCATTATTCTCGATAAAGATTGGGTAGGGATGTTTCACCTCTGACGGAATATTTTTGTGCACAATGAGCTACATGGCCAGGTCACAAGGACTCCAGAGGACCACTGGATAGTTGTTAAGAGACAGATGACAGACTCCCGTCAATGCCATCTTGGCTCTCTCTTGCACATAGGGTAACGGCTTTATGTCCTATCCAAAGGACGGCGGCCTTTACAAGCCCATTGGTATCCCTTTTATGACTGAGAGCAGAGGGAGTTTAGTGGATATAAGTCTCAACAATGGCACAATTGGTTTCGAACCTGGGAACTGCAGATTATGAGCTACCGACTGAGACATCCCCCGCTCCTTCTCTATAAAGAATTGTTTTCTCTTATATTCTGGGGGTTTTTTTAATTTTGCTTTCGGGGCAGCAAAATGTTGCATATTTAATCTTCAACTATCGAACACTCAATTTTTCTGTTCGTACTTCATTCTTTAAAACATTTTTTCCCCTACGACACATAGGATGGAACATTCTGATATGTGCAAAGCACTTTACAGATCTTTCCGCTTAATCCTTCATACTATAAAGTACACTCTTTGTTAAGTTTAGAAACAGCCGAAATAACTTCAGATTGTGTTATAGGGCCAACATTAAAGCCACCAATGCATCTCTCATCATTGCAAACAATGGGAATAGAACTAACCATATTGTTTAGAACATCACTGAAATACTCAGCCCACCTAGCCATGACAGAATCCTCACCTTCTATAACCTTACCTTGTTTATCCTTCAATTCCTGTATACCTGTCCGTTTTCTACCACACGAAACATTAACTATCTGGTACAGCTGTTGTGCTGTCCCTCTTAAGGCGCGATTTTGTATCTAGCTATTATAACTCGCCAAGAAGTTAAAGTTGAAATCAATTAAAATTTGATTGATTTTAATTAAACTCAACAGTAAGCCGTAAAATCATATTTTTTACAGAAACATCGCATTAGAATTTGTTAAAAAAAACAGCAGAAATGTGCAGTGACAAGTAACGAAAAAGATTTCGCGAGTCTAAATATTTAAATTTCTTAATTTTTTATTGCAACACACTTGTGTGTTGATTGAGAACCTTTATTTCAGAGGTCTCAGGAACTTTAGAAGCTCATAAAAAACGAAAGTTTTCTTTATTTGAAATAAAACTGAAAGAAACTGATAACTATATTGTACTTTCCTAAATTCCCCCGAAGTCAGGATTTTGTTCAATGCTTAACTTAGAACTATTGTCAGATTAGAGTAATGTTTATCTTACTATCTCTGACACTTGCTCAAGGTTGCAAACAGCAGATGTTTGAGATTGTCTTTGATAATAATATTCACCCGAAAGCATCATCTACAATACGAATGGCCAAATTTTATTGCTTGAGAACCAAGCATTAAGTCATTGAATGCCGCCGATCAATAACACATAAACTAGAGAATAATAATTTTGAAAGGAGATTGCAAATCATGCCACTAAGGAGTCACTACAGTGTCGCCAACGAAATTGTTTTACATCAAACTACAGAGTGTGCTGGATTTCTTACGAGGAAACTCCGTGAGTAGTAATTTTTTAACCGCTGAAACCACTTTCAGTGCTGCCATATTCCTTTGAAGAACAGCAGACAGCTTTGACCAAATGATTCGATTTGTCACTAAGAGTTTTCCAAACAACTGAATTTTAAAGCGACATTCTAAATAGGAACTAAAAGTCTATTGTTCAAATTCGAGAATAATGTTACAAATTAAGAGAAGGGGCATTGAAACTTATATATAGAAAATCTTGTGAATTCTGTCAGCAATGAGACATTATAAATAAGCAAATAGGTAAATTACAAAATAAAATTTATTTATAGTATGTAGAGATATTATCTACATACAAGGATTTTAAAGACAACTACCAAGGTACAAATAATTTTACTCACAATTTCAGATTTGGTCTAACTACTCAAACATTATATAGAATCTTTATAATAATACAACTCAACAAGTATTTTTTGGCAACTACAATTTCATTTAGAGATATTTCAAAACACGCTATATTTAACTGCATAACATAATAATTATTACAAATTCACTTGCTAGTAATTACAATCGCAAGTAATGACAATAATAGAAACCAATATTTACCCACTCTTGATTTCTAATCAAATAATAGGAGCACAGAAACCGACTAAACGAAATTCTGAATTTCCCGCTTCGTCGAATGAGCTACACATTTCCAGTTCTTTAAGTTAATACATTTTGCTGTTCACGCTCGAGAATCACAACGGCGACATTGGTGTTTTTAATTGTATGAAATAGCCGGGCTGTAGTATTAGAAACTCTTAATACATTAACCGGTAAGGCGTGGATCAGGAACAAAATCTTGAGATAGCACGGGGCTACGGAGTTGGAACCTGGTTAGCAATTTTGATAAGGTGACCATATTTACAGAAGTAGATCTGAGGACTTTAGAAAATATAGTTTGAATTCAGTTGCGAATTGTCAATTAGGATGACCTGACGTTCCCGTTTTACGGAGATGTCTGGTAGCCCTAGTTTGACAGCTCATATTAACGACTTTCATTTTAAAATTTTGCCTAATTTTTTCAGTCACCTGCATTTTTAATCGATTATTTTTATAACAGTGTTGCCACTATTATTCTAGTAGTAAGAGTTCTGATCATGCTGTACAGTTAATTTAATATTTAAAATAAGATTTAAAAATAAATACCGGGGACATTTATTCGTCGGGGACAGAGCTCATAAAATGTCCCATAAAAAGGAGACATCTGGTCCCCCTAAGTTTTGCCCTCCAAATACGTTTCTTCTGAGCAACACTGCCATGCTATGTAGGTCATTGCAAACTCTAATTAAATTCTTGTAATAAATGGTTCTAATCTTCTAATAAATGCCAAATATGATATTAACAGCGCTCCAAATTCTTAGTATGCCTACATTTCACCAAGCCTTTAGGAACTGATCGTAACTCTTTTCGCAATTCTGCATTCAATGTACTCACGCAACATGGTCGAATCAAAGCACCATAAGAAAATTGCTATATTGAATAAAAAGAATATTAGTTACGCATTATAATTGCTATTTACAATTTGTAAAGACCAAAGTTAGACTTGATTTCGATAGTATCGTTTATTTTACTGGAAAGATGGATCAGCTCCGTAGTTGCAGCAGCGGCTAGAATTGGAAATGCAAGAATAAATTTAGCTGTGTCCTTTTACTCGCATCTTACGTAATTTGAACCGTTATTTTTCTAATTTTAGTGCCAGATAACTTGCTTTTCCGATGCGGGGTTGTGCTGTCGATAGCGAGTCAAGCTCGTAATCTGATGTTTTGAACCCCAACTGTGGCGGGGTTGATTTTTTTCCCTCTATCTCTGCTAAACCTAATGGGCTTGGGAAGGCCACCGTCTGTTCTATGGGATGTTAAGCCATGACCTCTGTCGCGTTCCCTAACTCTTTCTTGTGGTCAGTTGATGCAACACTTCGCTGGCCTTCAGTGGTAAGAGTAGGGGACTTTCAACACTTAAAATTTATATTAAGATTCGAGGTTTATTTAATCCAGTGCCAGTGTCTTTGAGTGTTGATCCCATTGATAGTTCGCCCAATACCACGCAACCTTTGAGAGGAATTTTATCCCACCGCGATGAATTCACCTTTGATCGAGGGATAAACAGAAGACATTTGTTGCAAACTTAACACGAGCTTTATTATATCCTTCTCGTTAGTGTTGCATTCCTGTAGCTGGGATACGTCTTAGGAAGTTGTCTATCGTTTCTAGTGATTCCGTTCTCTGTTAGTCACACAGACTTTTACTTCGGATGGTTGCACAGATCTTTGATATATACCTGGTCACATAGACCTCTAGTTCTTCTAAGTCACACAGACTTTATTTAGGGTTAAATCTATTTAACCCTACCCTGAGAACTACAGTATATCAGGCTCCCAAGAAACGCACCACTCCATACCTTGACGTCCGATACGAGTCTCCCTATATTCGCTCACACTTTCGATGCCCTTCGTGCACTAGGTTTCAAGTTTAATCAACTTGACGCTCCCATCCAACAGAAATAGCTACAGGCAACAACCATATCACAAAAACAAAATAGACAGATACCATAATTATGTACATATAAAAAAAATAGAAATTTATCATTAAAATATCAACATCTATGGCATATAATACCTTATGCACTTATAATAATATATACGAAAATTAACCCAATTATGCGAGGGATACTACAACCTCCTATGTTAAAGAACACGCTGTATGGCATTATCAGGATTTCATTTTCTGTCTACTAACAGTTATCCAGTGATCTTCCTTGCCAAACTCTGAGACTTTAGGGGTCCATGTGACCTGACCATTTTAGCCCACTGTGTGCACAAACGTGCAGCAGGTAAAAATAATCCAATCTAATCTTTATTTTTCTTTATAATACTTTTGCAAATTTTTGTTTTTTTCTGATGAACGTAAAACATACCAATATATTATTTTTACCTCGAAAAGTGTATTTATGAAATATACTGAAGCTTTTCTGCATATGTATTATACTTCAGAATCGTGTTATGTTTCTAAAGCAAATATGTACTCTTTATGTAATGCATTTTATTTAGAATATGTTTTATTTAAATATGCGGCAGAGAAAAACAGGTTTTAAAAATATCTGCGAATAAATTATACTGATCCATAAATTCGCTGAAGAAAAATAATCGTGTTTTCGATGGTATATTATGTAGAAAATCTTGCAGCGGCTCGGTTTTTTTATCTTGCATTTGCAAATGATATCGTCATGTAAGTTTTTGTTCATGGGTAAGAAAAGCTCGATACATTCCTTGGGGAAATCTTTGTCTTCTACTAGATTTGAATTTTGTTAAATTTACTGATGTGTAGTGCGTTTTTTTTATTTATAACGACTAGGTTATCACTTGAAAAACGAATCACTTGAAAAAGAAACATTCAGTTTTTTTTTCAAGTGATTCGTTTGCCGCTTCGTAAGACTGACTCATTCTCACATTCCAGAATTCAAAACATTTTTTTCAAATGGTGCATATTTGAATTTTCACGTAGATGCGATATAACAAGAGGCTGTTAGCTGAAAAGGCGAAAAGCAGCACTGAAAGAGATATTTCTGCCAGTGAAGTGCCGGAAGCAAAAAAAGGTAATGTTACTAAAACAATTTTGCAATAACAACCCACTTTTATTTTTGGATATCACGTTACCTAACAAAAGCATTTTTTTGGCAAACTGATAACAGCTTTAGTTTTATTTAAAGGATGGTGATAAACATAACTTGAAACGTGTTGTTTTGTTTCTGTACTTATTTATATATACACTTATTAAACGTTGGTTTCTCCCCTGGTATTTATTACCTGCTGCTCTATTTGTTTAATTAGTTGTCTGTGAGCATAGCTTGTAAAGTCTCTCTTCATAAATATCGATTTTATTTATAACCACAGAGCATCAATTTACATACTGATCTTCAATTCTGTTGCTTTACTTTAAGTGAAAAAATTATTTTTACATTTTACACAGCTACTTAGACAAACATTCTGCAATCGTGTATAAAATAAAATTTGTTTGACTTCTATATATACGAACTGGCGGAAATTGAAAAAAGAACTCCCAAAAGGAATTCCTTTAGGAACGTCATATTTATAATATGTTAAAAGTTAAGGGAAGCAGAAACCGTGATCCAAGATTGAAAGCCATTGGGTGAAATAATGACGTCACTGAGGACGACAACATGCAAATGTACGCAGCGCGTATTTAAGGACTAGGGCGTGAAGAAAGAAGTTATTCTTCTTGTGTCGTGTAGTTTAGTGCTCTTTGAAGAAGCTACCATTCCTGAACGACGCAGGCTCGCAACATTTGTTCCGTTAGCGGAGTTAGAGCGAGGTCATATAATGAGTCTTCGGGAAGCAGGTTGGTCTTTTCGTCAAATTGCACACCGCGTTGGGACGGGGATGGCTCAGTCGGTAGTGCGCCAGGCTCGTAATCTGTAGTTCCAAGGTTTGAATCCCAGCTGGGTCAGTGTTGTGATTTATCTCTGCAAAACACCCTGCCCTGCCCACGGTCAGTGGGGGACACCGATGGCTTGGAAAGGCCCTTTTGTAGGAACATTAACACGTGGCCTCGTGTGTGGGAGAGCCATACCCTGTGGATGTTAAAGAACACCCTGTATGCTTTGACGGGAGGCTACTATCTGTCTCCCAATAGCTGTTCCAGTGGGTCTCCTCCCCCAACCTTCTCTGAGCCTTTGGGGTCCTTGTGACCTGGCTATTTAGCTCATTGTGTGCAAAAAAGTGCCGCTCAGAGGTAAAACAACCCAACCCTATTTGCTAATCTATGATTATGCATGTAGGCAACATGACCAAACCAACGGAGTCTCTCGCTGCATAATATGCTTCTCAAAGGAGGTTGCCGACTGCTTTGTCTAAAACAAGGCGATAAATCAATTATAAGAGAGCTCTCTCAGACATGAGAACAGCAGTGGTGTCGCGTGAGTGGCAACCGGGAAAACTTATGAGACTGCGCAGTTAAAGCTTCGACTCTTCTCAGAGAACACATACTGATGGACCTATGATCTATCCCAACTGTTTCTGCATTGCGAGTGGGGTAGGAGTTGCTCAGTTGGTTGTCCGACAGGTTCGTAATCTACAGTTCCCAGGTTCGAGTCTCAATTGCACCTGGGTTGAGATTTATCTCCGCTTAGCCCTCGTTGACAAAGGACATACTTAAGGGCTTGGAAAGGCTGCCATCAGTCCCATAGGACGTTAAATCGTGGCGCCTTGTGCAGGAGAGCCATAAACCTGTTCACGTAAAGAACTCTCTTGATGACTTTGACAGGAGGCGCACATCTGTATCCTAACCGCTGTCCAATGGGTCTCCTTCCCGTAATTTTCTCTGGGCCCTTAGAGTTCTTGTGACCTGACCGATTAGTACATTATGAGCAAAATAAATGTTGCTCAGGGGTAAAACAACTCAACTGTGCTTTGAGAATTTCCTCCGCTAACTCCCGTTCTGCTCTCGGTGAGAAAAGGAGCACCAGTGAAATTTAAATTATTTATAATAGTGATCCTTTTAGCTACTAATTCATTCCGCTAATTTATAGTTCATTTTGCGCGTATCTTTCAACTGAATGCTATTTTAGGAAGAACGCAGGGCGTAGTTATGTGTGGGGATGGGGTGAGGCTCCCCGCAAAGTTAATCGGAGTAGACAAAATTCGAAGCGACTTTGTAAAATCCAGTGAATTCTGAAAATTGGTATTATTTATTTTTTGCAAAATTAAGAAGAGTTAGCAAAATCTAAACAGTTTGGGAAAATCTAAGGTCGTTGCCAAATCGAGGCAACTTGACAAAATCTAGAGCAGTTGGCAAAATTCGAAATTACTTGGTAAAATACAGGCGAGTTGTGAAAATTGGAATTGGTTTTGTGAAATTAAGGAGAATTGACAAAATCTGGACAACTTGGGAAGTTGGCAAAATTCAGGTAAGATGTAAAAATTGGGATTTTTTCTGCAAAATTATGGCGAATTGGCCAAATCGGGATCACTTGGCAAAATCTATGGTAGTGGCAATATTCGAAGTACTTGGTAAAATGAAGGTTAGTTGTTCAATTGGGATTGGTTTTTTGAAATCTGAGAAAGTTGGCAAATCGAGCAAAATCGAATTGGCAAAATCGGGACAACTTGGGAGAAATGTAAAATTGCGTTTTTTAGTTTGTGGCCCACCACACCTCTCTGAATGCGTTCCCCGATAGAGACATAAGCTATGTAAAGGTCTTATTTTCTCAGTTGGCAAAATTTTATTTTAGAGTTGCAAAATTTTCGTAATCTCCCCCTCCCCCCAACCAAAGTCCTTCGCTACATCCTGGATGAACGTTTCATACCTTGGGCGAGGAAACCAGATTCTTATGACATTTATGACCTTTATGCTGTTTAATCTTCAATATATGGTCAAACGAATTAACGAAATATACTTAGTCTGAAGTTCAAAATATCATGAACTAAAAGTGAAGGGTCCGTTCATTTCGTAATAGCGTTCTTGCTCAGGAGTTCGGTAATCATTATAGTTTTAATGCTAAAAGATTGACAAGTGGCGCACCTAAGGAGCGGGATCACGGAATTATAACCCCCTACTGAAGGACTGAATGACATATATTTTCTAAGACAGTTTCCAAAAATCGAGACTCAAGCATGTCAACTCTACATTAAAACTTTCTGGGCACCCCAATGAGATTGTTTTGTTCTATACTCAAATTAGTTTAACTTTACTTATACATTAAATATTGATGCAGATGCATTATCGTACACTTCATACTCAGTTATTGATCAATATGAAAATTGTTATAATACGGGGATATTTTCATGCTAATTTGGGATATTCATTCGGTTGTAGAAAGACAAAATTAACATCTGATAGACTAAGAAATTTAAAATGTAATGTTTCATAAATGATATTGTTGAATGTATTATAGATTCCTCAGAATTAATAAAATTATTGGCAAATTTTTATACTTATTTATATGTAGGTTTTCGAAATATATTTATCTCTGTTTATTTATTAAAAGAAATTTGCATGCAATTTATGTTCAGCCAATAAATGTTGAAATAATACTTGTTAGGAATTGCTTATAGTCACTTTGTCTGTAAATTGCTGTCAATATGTTAATTTTTAAACTTAAAAGTGAACAAGATGTAAGAAATTCAAGCAAAGGTAATATTTATATCTTGTAAAAGTTTCTTCAAAAATGTAATGTCATGCTTAACTCAAAAGCATTACATATTAAAATTGAGTGATATGTCTTTTTTTTTTCTGCTGGTTTGGCCATGTTGCCCGTATGGATAATTATAGATTGGCGAATAGGGTTATGAACAGTGTGCCTAAAGGCTTCAGAAAGAGGGGGAGACCAAGGATGAGGTTGGCAGACAATGTCAAACAGGACCTTATTAGAATTGGTGTGCAGTGGCCAGATGCAGCAGATGTAGCTCAGGACAGACTTGCTTGGAGAACTAAATTGCACGGTCTGGTTGGACCTCCGTTAGCCCATGGCTGCTTGAGGATGATGATGATGATATGTCTTATCAAAAATTCTGGAAACATTATTTTTAATATACTTTTAGGAGTGGTAGCGTTCTCCACCGAAATCAACTCCTTCGTGTTATTACGCTAACAAATTAATTTATACGGACAATATAATCTGTTCCAACTTTTACAGACAGAACGAGATGTGTCCGCCAACCATACTGTTCATGGAATCTTCCTCACAGTTGAGTTTTATATTTATCATTGATTTGTAATAAGTGATTCAATTTGTAATCAGACGCCCATGGTTTCCTTTTCCTTTACCACTTCACACAATCACTGCAGGACGAGCTTATCCAATAGGTCCAGTAGGCACTGCGCCTAGTAGTGTTTTTTCACCATTTTTTTTCTTTTGCATGAAAAAAATCGTAACGAAGATCTCTTCTTGAATAGTGATTAAATCCCCTGTTAAGGCCTATTACATACCATTTTGCCATCCTAGAAAAATTATTCGAGATAACTGTAACCACCCATCTACCTATAGAAATCTAAATACCCATAAAAATTGCATCCGCCAAAGGGACTAGGCTCTTTGCCAGATAATCTGGCTCTGATTCCCGTCAATAAATTTCATTTTGCACCGCCACTGGTACTACTGATTTAAATCTACGATTGATATTTCTTCTTCATAAGAAAAAGTATCGGTACTTCGTTCCAGGCCATTCTGTCCAGAACTAATCCATGACTGCATGCCTTGCACTGGTATCTAGGATATATATCATTGATACTCATAATCTTTCGCTCTTTCTATGCAAGTGATGCTTTGTCATGAGCCGTGTAGGTTTGCCTTGCACTGGTATCTAGGATATATATCATTGATACTTATAATCTCTCGCTCTTTCTATGCAAGTGATGCTTTGTCATGAGCCGTGTAGGTTTCATTTCTTATCGTAATGACTTTTGAATAAGTTTAGAGTCTCTCAGGAGGAAACCTTACGTGACTCAATATTGCACGTTGTTAACTCCAAAGGATTTCTTTATCTTCAAAGAGTTCAAGAAAAGAAACAATACGTGATTAAAATAAACAAATGCCTATTTTATTCGGAGAAATTTTCGTGTGTGAGTATGAAAAATGCTGAACTAATAGCATTATTTACTTCTCCTAAAGCTTTCCAACTGTACACACGCATTGCGAAACGTTTTTGATCTGAAATTGACTTCGTTTATGTTTAAGAATAGAAATTCTAGTAGTAGCGTTTAACAAGATCTACTTCACTGAACGGGAATGTGTAGGCTGCAAAGGAGTCTCTCATTGTTTATGTTTTCGTCTGTTTTTGCTTTTTGTTTATCATTGAGGAAATTTGATTCCCTCTGTTTCATCTGAGCTCACAGGGTTTCAGTAGCTTCAGGTGAGTTCTCGAACCTTGATTAAATCCTTAAGATGATTTTATAGCGATATTGATTCAACCAAGAAGTTTCATAGTGGGAAAAGAGCATTAAATGTTTAAAAACATGCATCCCTTTCACAGAATACAGTTCTGAGACCTAAAATAAGAATCTCTTCAATTTCCAACGTAGGAATAAAACTGATATTAAGGAAATCAATGACAAAGCGCATATGGAAACTTTGAAGGTGATTGAGATTGTGTAGTTGATGCATCGAAAATTTTCACAGGCTGATTGAGCTATCAATTACTCTGCCATCAATCAGTGAACTCACAGATCATGGTTAGTTGACAAGTGATTGATTTTTGACTAAACCAATGAATAAGCTATCAAAACGATCAATTGCGCAGTCTCATAGTGTCCATTAATTCTAATATTTTCTGTACGTATCACCACTGAAGTAAATAAAATTAGTTATCCGAAATTAAAATTATTTACACAAGTAAAATGAAGTCTAAATGTCAGTAAAAGAAATAAGAAAATTAGGGTTTTTCTTATTCAAAGAAATATATCGTGCCTAAACTTCAATGTTATAAAGTTTACTTAGTCTTCTATTATGAAATTTATTCATTTAATAAGGTCTAGTTGTTGAGGTAGGAAATTCGCAAGAACTATCAAGAAAGAAATTTGATTGATATTGTAGACACGAAAAAGATAAATTAGAAAGAGATTTGTTCTTCTGTAATGTGCTTGAGAATTAGCAATTAGCCTGGAATAGATGAAGATGAGAACTAAGATCTTAAAATAACATAATAAGATAACGAAGTTTTGCAGCTTACGTTAGGAGAAGGGCGTGAATAGGTGACGATTATAGAGATCGTGTAACGGCATTTTCCATCAAGGTCGAAATGTTAGGGAATTTAATTTGCTTAGTTTAATAGAAATATTTTGGCGAAATTAACATTGGTTTTAGCGGCAAACCTAAGAGCATGAGTTGGTTGTTTGGAGCTTTATGGCTCATTGGCAATTTAGGTTATAATGCGTCTAAGAGCATGGGGAAATGGCATTCTTTTTTTAATAAAGGGAAGAAGTTTCCTACACAATGAATGGGGTTGTGTTGGGTTGTTTTACCTCTGAGCGGCACTTTTTTGCACATCATGGGCTAAATGGCTAGGTCACATGGACCCCGAAGGCTCAGAGAAGGTTGGGGGAGGGGACCCACTGCAACAGCTGTTGGGAGACAGATGGTAGCCTCCCGTCAAGGCCATCCAGCGTGTTCTTTAACGTGCACAGGGTATGGCTCTCCCCACACGGAGCCACGGCTTAACGTCCCATCCGGCGGACGGCGGCATTTCCAAGCCCATCGGTGTCCCCTACTGACCGTGGGCAGGGCAGAGAATTTTGCGGAGATAAATCTCAACGCTGACCCAGCTGGGAATCGAACCTGGGAACTACAAATTACGAGCCTGGCGCGCTACCGACTGAGCCACCTCCGCCCCCAATGAACGGAGATAACCTAGAAATTTTTTCTAATTTCTGTTTTTTTTATTTGTCCTAATTTCTCATACAACACACAAACATTTACACAAGGATATACCCTCAGGCTTAGGAGTCAGGTACGCTAACCACTGACCAGGTAGATCTTGCCAGGTAAAACACGTATTTGCAGAATGATTGCGCTTGAAAAAAGATATGTGGATAGATCTAGTGAATAGTTAAGTAGTTTGAAAATTAACACAAATTATGAGAAAAAACAACAACACATAAACTTAAATAGATGTATTAAAATTACAGAGCGATTATGGTGCTGCAGGATTCACTGGGCAGAGAGAAGAATGTATATGGCAATGGGTGCGTTGTTTTACATCTGAATGGCACTTGTTTGCACACAATGGACTACCTGGACAGGGCAAAGGACCCCGAGGGCTCTGGAAAGATTTGGAGGGAGAGGATTAACTGGAAAACTGTTAGAAGACATACGGTGGTCTACCGTCAAGGCCATTCAGCGTGTTCTTTAGTGTGCATAGGCTCCCGCACACGGAGCCACTGCATAATGTCCCATCCGACGGACGGCGACGGCCTATTTTAAGCCTGTCGGTCTCCCCTGCCGACCGAGGAAAGGGCGGGAATTCTGTGGAAATAAATCTCAACGTTGACCCAGGCGAGATTCGAACCTGAGAACTGCAGATTACGAGCCTGGCACGCTGCCGACTGAGCCACCCCGTTTACTTCGTTACTGTGGGTAACGAATCCATCAGTAATCCCACAGTAAACGAAATGTATCAGCTGAGTTCCGACGATTGAGTAAAACGAAATGTATCAGCTGAGTTCCGACGATTGAGTAAAACGAAATGTATCAGCTGAGTTCCGACAAGGTGAGTTTAGATTAGCTTGACAGCATTATTTTATATATATATACCGAAGAGCCAAAACATTATGACCACCTGCCTCATATGATGTTGGTCCTCCACGTGCCGCGAAAACAGCTCTTAGCCGCGAGGCCTGGACGCTATACGAGTTCTGAAGGTCTCTTGTGGTATCTGGTACCAACACGTTACCAGCAGATCCTTTTACTCTTGTAAGTTACGTGGTTGAGCCGCCGCAGATCGAATATGCTGTTTCAACACAAACCATAATGCTCGATTGGATTAATGTCTGGGGATTTTGGAGGCCAGGGCAATACCTAGACGTCTTCCTCATGTTCTGCGAACTATTCTCGAACAATCCGGGTAGTGTGGCATGGCACATCATCGTGCTGAAAGAAGGCACTACTAGAGGAGAATACCATTGCCATGAAAGGATGTACCTGGTCTGCAATGATGTTTAGGTAGGTGGTAGACGTCAAAGTTTCCTGCACATGAATGACTGGACCCAGGATATCCCAGCAGTACATTGCCCATAGCATTACACTTCCTCCACCGGTTTGTTTTCATCCCACAGTGCATCCTGGTGTTAACACTTCCCCAGATAAACGATGCATACGTACCCGACCGCCCACATGGTGCAACAGGAAACGAGATTCATCGGACCAGACGACCTTCTTCCAATCACTCAAGGTCCAGTTTTGATGCTCACTTGCCCATTGTAGGCTCTTTAAACGGTGAACCGAGGTTAGCATGGGCACTCGGAGTGGCCTGCAGCTACACAGCCCCATTTTCAGCAGGGTTCAATGTACTGTGTGATGTGACACATTACTCCCGTCACCAGCATTCAAATTACAGGCGAGTTACACCACAGTATCCTTTCTGTTGGTTCGTACCCTATGAGATAGCCTTCGCTCACCTCTAGCATCGATGAGCCGTGGTTGACCCACACCTTGCCGGCGGTTCGTAGTTTTTCCGTCCTCAGGCCACTTTTTGAAGGTACTAACCACGGCTCATCGTGAGCACCCCACAAACCTTGCCGTCTCGGAAATGCTCTAACCCAATCGTCTGGCCATTACAATTTGGCCTTTTTCAAACTTGCTTAAGTTCACTGCCTTTCCTATCTGAAGAACAAGAATAACACTGATTAACAGAGATCAGTATCAGATGTTATTTATACCGTTTCATGACTTGCACACGCGCCGTCGTTTACCTGTATTTGCTTAAAGATACGCTGGTCACAATGTTTTGGCTGTTCGGTGTATATATAGGTATTCGTAGGCTAACGTATTTTCATTCAGATTTTACTCCTAATTAGATTACTGCACAATGTCTAAGTTACAAGAACCCAGTCGATTCCCAATGAGGATGGAGAATTAGCTGTTAATAATAATAATATGTTAGACAGAGGGTAGAGTAGGTTTGGTGATAAACAGAAGGAAAAGTAAAGTATTGAAAATTTGTCAGGCAAGCTGTGATTCAGTTAATCTGAATAGTTTTACTCTTGAGCAAGTGTCTTAGGTTTAAGTATCTTGAGAACTACGTAACAGATACTGGTGATGTGCGGCATGAGATTAACAGATGAACACGGATTGCTGCCAAGACTTTAAGAATCTATGGATATTTGGAGAAATAGGTGTAAACACCTAAAGACTAAAATTCTAGAGTTAGTTATGGTAGTGAAACGTGGACTTTTTGTAAACGAGATAGCACAAAACTTGATGCTTTGGATTCTAGATACTTATGCAGTATATCGGGCATTAGATGATTCAACTTTGTAAGTAATCATGAGGTTAGGCAAAGGAGTCGACAACCTCCTTTGAGCAGCATATTGTGCAGAGAGAGACTCCATTGGTTTGACCATGTTGCCCTTATGCATAATTATAGATTAGTGAATAGGGTTATGAACAGTGTGCCTAAAGACCTTAGAAAGAGGGGAAGACCGGCAGACAATGTCAAACAGGACCTTGTTAAAATTGGTGTACATTGGCCAGATGCAGCAGGTGTAGCTCGGGACAGATACTAAGTGTCCAAATGCAGCGGATGTAGCTCAGGAGAACTAAATTGCAAAATCTGGTTGGACTTTCGTAGCCCATGGCTGTTTGAGGATGATGATGATGATCTTCTTAAATATACCCAACTTGTCCTCTATGGTCTCTGCTCCAAAGAACCACTTGGGCACTATCTGACAGACAGATGCCTTTTCGAGCCCAGTGGTGTTTCATTTCCACAGAGAGTAAAACAGAAAATGAATGATGTTAGATTAAAAGAAAGCTCTGTAATAAGGTTGTATGAAATTTGCTCTACACGTTTTTAACGAGTTTAATTATCAGTGCCAGTAAATAAAGTCAGTGAGCAATATGATGTATCTTGGAAGAGTTGGAAGTGGTAATAATAGAGATGGGAGAAGTGATCCGACATGATAATTTTTGCTTGAAAGCAATGTGCCTTATTCTTGCACTTGTAGGAACTCAAGAATGACTTATAAATATTTATTGATGATTGGTGAGAATTACATTTTTGGCATGTTTATGAGAGAGAAAACAAGCACCGATCCTTGTATGGAAAGAGATTCAGAATATGCAATTGATATAAGTAAAATGAAAGTTACGAAAGAGTTAAGTCAATTTAATCGGATGAATAAAGATGGAACAGCCATTCCATCTTTATTCAATCCGATTAGTAATTAAACAGTTAAATATTCGCATTTGAAAGTTGCAATTTTTACGTTTCGGCAAATGATATGTTGTTATAATGATAACGTTCTTCATTAATATAAATGAAATTATTTAGAAAGTTAGAAATCTTGAACTATTTCAATTGGACATAAATATCTCGTCCTTCGCTTTTAGATTAATGGAGTTAGATATTTGCTTCTCGAGTCTTGACACAGTTCCCGTTCAATTACCTTCCGATTCCTGACAACCTGAAAGGCGCCATTAAAGAACGCGAGGTGTGTTGCTCGCCTCGGACTATGACATTAATTAACTTGACGTCAACTGCGACAGCTGTTCTCCGCCCTATCCGACCCAACGCACTCGTGCCAAAGGTGTTTCCTCTAACGAGATGAAGTACCGGAAGAAAATTGTCACGGAGCTTCCTTACTACCCACAATGATCCCCCCCCCCCCACCTTCCTTCTTCTAGTTAAGATCTGGACTCAGGTGGCGGAATTGGCCGAAGGATTGGCGAGGGCTCTTCAACCGTCGTTATTTCGTGTTTCCGATTGATCTTAATTCACGATTGAAGCATTTCGCAGTGGAAAAATTTCGAGAGGAAACATTTCCATTTATTTCTTGCTAAAGGATTTCCCGGAGATGCTTTTTCTTGTTTTTGCATAATTTGCGGAAAAGAAATTTCTTTTTTTCGCTGATGGGTAGTTAATAGCCTGAAGCTAGTGAAGAGTTCATCAACCTGAAAAGCTGACATTTCTCTTAAAATAGTTTTTTTTTTCTCTTTGACGATTGTTTTCAATTATTCAGCAGTTGGAATCTTGCTCTCTACGAAAAATATTTCCTTTTTCGCTATTATAAATATAAATTGAGAGTTGTCATTTTTATTACGTGCATAATTCGCTGTCAGAAAAATAAATTAAAGAACTACTTTTCTCGCCGTAGGATGAACAAAAAAAAAGAAATTCAAAGAAAGAAGTTCTGTGAAATTTATTATTCTCAACTCCCGTGAGATTTTTAAAAAATTTTTCGAAACCTTTCCTGCATTTGGAGTAAAACTAAAAGTGATTGTCTGCTATTTTCTGAGTGTGTGTTTGAATTGAACGTTTGATTAAAGCTGTTGAGAGTTTTAAGTATTTAACAAATGCTAGAATAATTGACACACAGAGATTAGAACCAAATTGACACTTCGTGGTATACTGCGATCAAGTGCTGGATTAAGTGGTAAATACACACTGGAGCTCATAATTAAACGATAATCGACAAAAACGTATGAAGCTGCCGATATATGTTAAAGAATGTTCTGAAAATGGGCGAACATGGAAAATACGCTACGTGGAAAACTGCCCTGCATTTACAGTTGCCGTAAGCCGGATTATGCAAATTAGGAATGCTTTAAAAAGACGCGCGAGTCCACTCGCAGCTTGCAGCTGTTCTAGACAACTCTTGCTTTGACTTCAGTCTCACGTCTAGCTGATTATGTTCCGAAGACATCATAAGGATGATTTTCAGCGGTGGAGAGCAATTGGAAGGATGGAAGCAGATCAGTCCCAAACGGAAGTTTCCAGAGCATTTAATGTTCCACAAAATGTCCTATCAAGACTCTGGATATAGTTTCAACAGACAGGAGATGTTCGTTATCGACCAGGTTCGTTATCGTCCGTTATCCCAGAGCCACAACTACTGCAGACAATCACTATACGAGTCTTACTGCCAGACGGAACAGAGTGATGACCGCTAGGCAACTGTGTTTGGAGCTTACAGCAGCTACAGGACTTCAAGGAACGAGGACTTCAAGGCATACTCCTTACAGGAGACTTCGTGAACAATGCCTTTATGTCAGGAGACCTGTTATTTGTGTCCCTCTGACTCCCGTCGCCAGGCGAGCTCGTTTAACGTGCAATCTTCAACATCACACTTGGAGTCCAGACCAGTGGGCGCATGTTATATTCACAGATAATCACAATTCAGCTTAAGTACTGATTAGCGATGTATTCGCATCTGGAGTGAACCAAGGATCCGCAACAGTCCCTCGAACATCAGAGAAACGGATTACTCTGGTTGCCGTGGCGTGATGGTTGGGGCAGGAATCATGATGAACGGCGCACAGACCTGCACATCTTTCTGAGTGGCTGAGTTCCTGAACCCATATTTCGGGCCATTCCGGGGAGCCGTCGGTCCAGGTTTTATTCTTATGGACGATAACACCCACCGTCATCGAGCTCATGTGGTCGACGATTTTCTCGAAGATTAAGATATTTGCCGAATGGAGTGACCATCCAGGTCTCCTGACTTCAGTCCCATTGAGCATGTATGGGATGCTCTAGAGAGATGCACTGGAGCTCGCCAGCGCCCTCCCAAAACACTCCACGAACTCAGAGCAGCACTGTGGAATAGTGGTCATTAATCCCTCAAGACCTCATTAATGGCCTCATAAACAGTATGAGGAGTGGTTGAGTGAGTCGCAGGTTTGTCAGGGGTGATCACACTCCACATTAACATACCGCATGTCGTGTGTAACAGCCTTTAGTTATTGTTCCATGGAGTGCTCTTTCATGTCAATTACACGATTATGACCTTAACGCATGCGCATTATACGATTATGAATTTCTTCTGCTTGATTTATTTATTTTTTGGTCTGTAAATGTTAGCTAGGTAGTCACTGGAAGGAGAGCTATGCATCAATCTCCTGTGATGATGCATAGAACCGGCCAGGCCTAGCACCTAATGTCCGACCCCGCGTTCTCGTGGTGCAGACCGTTAGTACCTTTCAAAAGAGATACTCTCTTGTGGAAGTGAACGGAAGGCGAGGGCTGCCAGATTAGTGTGGCCTACTGAATCTGGACAACTGTGGCTACTTTTCTTTTCTTTCTACCCTACTGAGGAGTGGTCAACCACACAGGGTCCTGGTGCTGACCATATAAACCCACTGGACTGGACAGATATATGGCTCTGAGCTTGATTATGGATCCTGATTTTGCTGCACTGATGTGCAAAGTGATTCTGTGGAGGGAAAATCTTCCGCTGTGTTTTCTCTTTGTTTGTGGGTTGACAGCCCCAAGGGAATAGATTCACAGGATATGTTTATCAGCTGGTGGATAATCCTGAGCAGAGGTCATCGCTGGCACCTGAACTCTTTGCTTCCATTGACATCGTCAAATTCTATATTGGAGGAAGTCTTCCAGTATAGATGACTTCAGCTTTTAAAGGTGGGGGAACGGGTCTTTTCCCCATGTCTGCGATTAGGGGGCTGTTTGATATTGTCGGCATTCCCTCTCTCAATAAACATAGTTTCTTTAACTAAATATCCCACTAACCATTTTCTCCCATAGACAGTTGAAATGTGAGGACTCTGCACAGAGTTTTTCTCTTGTTGTCCTCACACAAGAATTCCACAGTTATAATTTAGATATTCTTGGCTTGCAAGAGACCAGATGAACTGATAAAGGTCAGATTCTTAAAAATAATCTTAAATTTCTGTTTTCAGGGAGGGACGACAATAAGCATCACCAAGGCGTGGGTCTGCTTCTCAGCAGACACGCTAGTGATGCTCTTTTAGGATATGAGGGCATTAATGAAAGATTTCTTACAGTAAAATTTCAGACAAACGTTAAAGATTTTAATGTTATCTGCTGTTATGCCCCCACTGAGGATGCCGATGAAGATGAGAAGGATAGGTTTTAGGGACAACTTCAGGATATTTTGGATTCTGTCAAGAAAGGAGATATTTCCCTTGTTCTTGGTGACTTCAGTGCCAAAATTGGTACTGACTATGACCTTTGGGGAGGGGTGATAGGCCCTTTTGGTATTGGTAGCTGCAATGGCAATGGGCAACGTCTCCTACAGGTAAGTAAACTCAATGGTTTCAGAATAACTAACACTTATTACAAACACCGTGACATACATAAGTACACATGGGTTTCATCTGATGGGCTACATAAGATTATGATTCATTACATATTAATTAACAGCAAATGGGCTAGTTCTGTTAGGAATACCAGGTCATATAGGGCAGCTGAAATTGGATCTGACCATTACCTTGTTAAAAGTGTCTTGCAACTTAAAAAGTGTTGTACTAGGGTTAAAAAATTTACTTTTAATACTGCTCTGAAAGACCCAGTTAGAGCCAAAGCTTACCATGATAGGTTACTTAGTCATTATGACAGTCATGATTGCTTACTACTGAAGTTGAGGAAGAATGGGATCATTTTAAACAGGCTTTTTTGGACACTAACAGTACTCTTTTAAGAAAAAAGGAGCAGAAGAGTCAGAATTATCTGAGTGATAAGGCACTTGAGCTTATTTCAGAAAGAAAGAACTGCAGGAATGCCCTTAATCAATACCCTACTAGTCCTAATGGAAAGCCCTACAGAGAACGTAATAAACGTGTAAAGTATCAGTTAGCTGCTGATAAGAATCTTTGGTTTGATGGCTTGGCTGACAAAGCCGAGGAAGAAGTTAGACAGCACAACAGCATAGAGCTGTATCAGATAGTTAATGTTTTGTTTGATAAAAAACGAACAGGTGTACAGGGATTAAAGGATAAACAAAGTAAGGTTATAGAAGGGGAGGATTCTGTCATGGCTAGGTGGGCTGAGCATTTCCGTGATGTTCTAAACAATGTAGTTAGTTCTACTCCCATTGTTTGCAATGATGATAGATGCATTGGTGGCTTTAATGTTGGCCCTATAACACAGTCTGAAGTTATTTTGGCTATTTCTAAACTTAAACTTCATAAATCCCCAGGGGTAGATGAAATTACTACGAAAATGCTTAGAGCTGGGAATGTTTCGGTTACCACTTGGATGACTGAATTTTTGAATATCTTTTACGATGAAGGCAAGGTTCTTGAAGGATTTTACCAGAGTTATTATTATCCTTATTTTTAAAAGGGGTGATCGCAGTACTTGTGATAACTGCAGGGGTATCAGCCTACTTTCTGTTCCAGGTAAAGTTCTTTGCATGATTGTGCTTAATAGAATTAAGAATCTGGTTGACAGTCAATTGCGTGATGAGCAATGTTGCTGAGCAATGTTGAAGTGGTAGGGGATCTGTGGATCAGATATTATCACTTAAGCAGATTCAGAAACCTTTGGTTGCTAGCTTTGTTGATTTCAAAAAGGCTTTCGACTCTGTTGATCGTCATAATTTGTGGTTGACTGTGAAAGAATATGGTATACCAGACAAGTTAGTTAACATAATGAAAGCTCTCTATAATAACACTGAGTCGTGTGTGAGAGTTGGTAAGGCTTGTAGCATTTGGTTTAGCATTAATTCTGGTGTTCGACAAGGGTGCATTTTGTCTCCTTTTCTCTTTAGCTTGGTTATTGATTATGTTATGCGAAATTCACTTCAAGGGAAAGATTTTGGCCTTAAATGAACTGGAGATATGAAAATTTCTGATTTGGATTATGCTGATGATTTAGCCCTTTTGGCAAATGATGATGAGATGAACTCTTTCATTCGAGCTGTTGATGAAACTGGTAGTAGAGTAGGTTTGGTTATAAACAGAGAGAAAACTAAAGTGATGAAAATTGGTCAGGCAGGCTGTGATTCAGTTAATCTGAATGGTTGCAGTCTTGAGCAGGTGTCACAGTTTAATTATCTTGGGAGCTATGTAACAGATAATGGTGATGTGCGGCATGAGATTAACAGACGAACAGGGATTTCTGCCGGGACTTTTAAGAATCTATGGAGATTGTGGAGAAATAGGTGTATACACCTAAACACTAAAATTAGACTGTATAATAGTTTGATTCTTTCTAGGGTTAGTTATGGTAGTGAAACTTGGATACTTTGTAAACAAGATAACAGGAAACTAGATGCTTTTGATTCCAGATGCTTACGCAGTATCTTGGGCATTAGGTGGTTCAACTTTGTAACTAATGATGAGGTTAGGCAAAGGAGTTTGCAACCTCCTTTAAGCAGATATTGTGCAGAGAGAGACTCCGTTGGTTTGGCCATGTTGCCAGTATGAATAATTATAGATTGGTGAATAGGGTTATGTACAGTGTGCCTAAAGGCCTAAGAAAGAGGGGGAGACCTAGGATGCGGTGGGCAGACATTGTCAAACAGGACCTTATATTAGAATTGGTGTGCAGTGGCCAGATGCAGTAGATGTAGCTCAGGACAGGCTTGCTTGGAGAACTTAATTGCACGGTCTGGTTGGACCTCCGTAGCCTTTGGCTGCTTAAGGATGATGATGATGATGATTTACGTTTGTAATATAATAATAAACCTCTTTACCAAATTTCATTGCATTCCCTTAAAAATACTTCGAGTTATGTACGAATTTAGACATTACTCTTAATTTTGCGCACCAGTGTTTAGGTGAGAAGGAAAACAATGGTAAAAAACTGAAACAATGAAAAAGAAACTGAAAGAATGGTATTTTTTAAATATATTTTAGAGTACCTTAAAGAAACAATAATTCGAAAAGAGAACCAAATGTTCATTACTGGGTTGAAGAAATAGAATTGTAAACTAAAATATAAAGACTCCGTAATTTTATTGGATGATGATAGGTAATGGTTAGCTGCGTCTGTCAAGGGCTTGCAGAAAGAATGATTTATGAAACTATTTGTACAAAAACCAGTTAGTCTGCGAAGAATGGATTTGTGCACTAAGAAATTGTTGCCATGTAAAAGATTCTTTATCCTATTTCTAAACGGATAGCAACGTCAAGAACGGATGTTAAAACAAATGCTTCCTTTACACTTGGCGTTATCTAGCGTCCAACACGTGACTTTTAGTAGCCTCTTTCCCTCCGGAGAATACGTTCGCGTGCGTGTTTGACAACCAAATAAAGTTACACGCCAATAACTCCGAAGAAAACCGACAGCAGTGCACGTGCACGGACTCGAAAGGCTGTTGCTAACGGGAGCTGCATCGCGAATTCTGCAGTTGTGGCTCGTGCGACCTGCGGAAGTGAGTGATTTGCATATCGTTGTGCTATTACCTCGCTGAGCAGAGACACAAAAAGAGAGAGGCGACAAAATTTGCGAGCTATTGTGACACAAGGCAGCTAATGGAATAGGCTTATTGTTAAGGTTATCTTCAGATCTCAAAGTGGGAGAATATTAAAATGAAAACTAAGGAGATTATGGATCACGTTTTCACCTAAACTGCAACCTGTTGTATACATATTCAACTGTTATCATGCGCAGTTATTTCAATGCTATCCTTGAACGTGATCGCGGACATCGCACAATACTCAATAACGTAATGAACTTGGTATTCACAGAGAGCGTCATAACTATACCATATAGCTCTGAGATGTCGTCTTTGTCCAAGGTAAAAAAGGTTGTTCAGGTAAATAAAATCAAAGATCGATGAGATAGTAAAGTTGGTCGTTGATCATACCTCAATGTGCAGAAGAACCACACACTATGCACATTAAAACGACAGATTGCCTTGACGGGGGACAGAGAGCTATCCAGTGAAACTCCACCAATCCTATCTTAAACTTTGAGATTGTTACCTGGTCTCTGAGCCCAGTAATGCAGCAAAACTTCGGAATAAGACAACTCCAGCCCAACTCAGGTAGGTTTAACCAGTAGCAAATTTCTTTGCTTCGTGGAAAAGTAATCTCCTTCCCGTAAACATGAAAGTAATATCAGTTTCGTTGGAGTTGCTACTTGTTTACTTTGAAGGATGAAGAAGTGCTTGAGGCGTGTCCTGAGCCGTTACTGCACTGCATCGGCTTTCCCATCACGCCTGAAGCTAGTCAGTGGCGATGGGTGGTGCAGATGCTGAAGCGCAATGACGTTGAGTGCCATGGCGAAGACAATTAGCGTAATCGACGTTTTACATCAGTTGAAAGCTGTTGAAGTTTCCAAATTTGGGTCATTTACGTAATGAAGCTGATAGGAGCCTCTGCTTCTGCTGTTTATCTTCTCTTATAGCAAACAAATATCGAAAACCACTTTTCGAAATAGAATTTTGTGGGTATTAACGTAAATAGTAGCGATGAAAAGAACAATAAATTATGTTGCCTCCTTTAGGACTTATTTACTTGGCTTCGAATTTGGTCTTACACGAATTCTTGAAGTATGCATTATTTGTTACGCTGAAGGTGACTTTAATCCGAAACAAAATATTATTTCCTCTTGAGGATTTATTTGTTCTTTTCATTCAATTTTCATAAGGTTTCATAATAAAAAGTTGTTGATTGGAAAGTTTAAAAAATATTTTTTTGGATTTTCACGTTTAAACAATAAAACGTTTACACAATAAAGAATATTTTCTAATTCTTTGATTCTATTACAGTTTTATTAGTATATGACTAAATAGAATCCCATGAATATTTGAGGTGCTGGGGTGGCTCAGTCGGTAGCGCGCCAGGCTCGTAATCTGTAATTCCCAGGTTCGAGTCCCAGTTGGGTCAGCGTTGAGATTTATCTCCGCAAAATTTCCCACCCTGCCCACGGTCGGTAGGAGACACCGATGGACTTGGAATTCCCCACCCTGACCACGGTCAGTAGGGGACACCGATGGACTTGGAAAGGCCGCCGTCCGTCGGATGGGACGTTAAGCCGTGGTCACGTATGCGGGAGAGCCATACCCTGTGCACGTTAAAGAACACGCTGGATGGCCTTGACGGGAGACTACCATCTGTCTCCCAACAGCTGTTCCAGTGGGTTCCCTCCTCCAACCTTCTCTGAGCCTTCGGGGTCCATGTGACCTGGCCATTTAGCCCATGGTGGGCAAAAAAGTGCCGCTCAGAGGTAAAACAACCCAACCCAACCCCTCTCCCAACCTTCTCTGAGCCTTCGAGGTCCTTGTGACCTGGCCATTTAGCCCATGATGTGCAAAAAAGTGTCGCTCAGAGGTAAAACAACCCAACCCATGAATATTTGAACTCTAAGAAAGTGAAATAAGAAATATGGAATTTTAATTCCTTATCAAATAGAATGCATATATTTAATTGGATTGCATATGTACACTTTTCACTGAGAATAGATTTCAAAATAATTTCCATAAAGTCCTGCGAAATATTATCATTTAATCACATCAATGATTAATTATGTCGTTGCTCGTCCATTCAAATGTAGTTACAACAACAATGTTAATTCATATCTAGAAATATTACAGCTAACTCTCTTTAATAATATATGCATATGTGCAATACAACCTTTTCGAATATTAGCTCGGAGATAATGAAAGATTCATCGACAAATTCCAAGGGTGTTTGCAAACCCAAACTGGAGATATCCTAAAATGCATCAAGCAATTAAAAAAGTGGTTGATCTTCTTCGCATTTTCTTACTACAAGAAAGACTTAATGCTCAATTCTTAATGACCTGGAGGATCAGAATACGGTTGCGAACGACTAGGCAATTCTCAAGAATCATGCTAACTCTCTTTAAGAGATTAGTGCATTCCTTAATCTGACTAGGGAGTTATATGAACAGTGGCTGAACATATCATTTGACCAATGAACGGATACCTTCCCAAAGCAATGAGTTTCTTTGTTGAGTAAAACGTCCTCCATTTAGATGTCCGTACGAAAAGGGGCGGGGGTGGCTCAGTCGGTAGCTCGCCAGGCTCGTAATCTGTAGTTCCCAGGTTCGAGTCCCAGCTGGGTCAGCGTTGAAATTTATCTCCGCAAAATTCCCCGCCCTGCCCACGGTCAGTAGGGGACACCGATGGGCTTGGAAAGGCCGCCGTCCATCGGTGGGAGGTTAAGCCGTGGCCCCGTGTGCGGGAGAGCCATACCCTATGCACTTTAAAGAACACGCTGGATGGCCTTGACGGGAGACTACCATCTGTCTCCCAACAGCTGTTCCAGTGGGTCCCCTCCTCCAACCTTCTCTGAACCTTCGGGGTCCATGTGACCTGGCCATTTAGCCCATGGTGTGCAAAAAAGTGCCGCTCAGAGGTAAAACAACCCAACCCAATCCGTACGAAAAGACAATAAAGTAATTTGTTATAACAGGGTGTCCCATAAGTCCTTATACATAGGCACGGGTGTCCCATACTTTCGTATACATGGTCACAAATAAAAATAACTATAATGTGTTCTTTTTTGTTTCAGATGAGTTGACACTTTGATAAATGACAGAGTAACTAGTATGTATCGTCTCGCACCCCAGGAGAAAGTGGAATTGGTATTTATTCATGTTTCTGAAAAAAGTCAGCGAGAATCATGCGAGGAATTTCACAGGCTACATCGAGACAAACCAAAGCCATGTCATATGTTAGTCAGTAATATTCCGAAGAGACTGAAGGAGACTGGTTCGCTGATAGATAAACATAGATCAGGTCATCCGAGTAGTTCCATAGATGACGACTACACTGTGGCAGTTCTCGCTAAAGTGGAAAATTTCTTATAGCCCTTCGCCGGGCTGTAAGAAAAATTGCACAGGAGATGGGAATGGATTCGATACAGTTGAATAAAGTGAATATAAACGGTGAATACCATTTCCTGTGTATAAGGGTTGGGTTGGGTTGTTTTACCTCTGAGCGGCACTTTTTTGCACACCATGGGCTAAATGGCCAGGTCACATGGACCCCGAAGGCTCAGAGAAGGTTGGGGGAGGGGACCCACTGGAACAGCTGTTGGGAGACAGATGGTAGCCTCCCGTCAAGGCCACCCAGCGTGTTCTTTAACGTGCACAGGATATAGCTCTCCCGCACACGGGGCCACGGCTTAACGTCCCATCCGACGGACGGTGGCCTTTCCAAGCCCATCGGTATCCCCTACTGACCGTGGGCAGGGCGGGGAATTTTGCGGAGATAAATCTCAACGCTGACCCAGCTGGGACTCGAACCTGGGAACTGCAGATTACGAGCCTGGCGCGCTACCGACTGAGCCACCCCCGCCCCCTTATGTATAAGGACTTATGGGATACCCTGTATATATATTTCCTAAATATTCGTGTTCTGTACAATAAAGTTTATAGTATATCACGAGGAATGAACGTAGCCTGTCTGTACTAGTTAGTGAAAAAACGAATTTGTTGACATGAGACAAATGGATGGTATACACACTGCTGCAGTTATTTCTATATAGAGGTTTCGTGTGTAAACGAAATTATCCCTCGTCGTAATAATGATCATCAAATACGTTGAAAGATTCCTGGAGTAGTCCTAATGGTTTCACAGACAAGTGTAACGCGTTGCTGTAGAGTTCTGCGAGTCACGTACTGAAGGCTAGGAGGCATGCGATAGACGCAAAGCTATTCGAGCAATTTTTGTAGAGTAATTTGTATGCCATGGCTTCCAAATATCGCTTTTTCCAGACATAAGTTCGCTTAACTTTTCTTCTATTGGACCGTAGAATACATCCCTGAATTCGTTTCATGAACTTTTGTTACAGCCTGCATAATCGGTATTTTTGCTTCTTTGTTTCTTAATACTTCTGCTAATTAATACTAGCAACAGAAGTATCACGATAATACTTAACTAATTCCTTTCATTTGCGTAGCCAAATACGAGTGCAATTCGTCTATGACTTTCACTTGATTCATCTATGACTATTGTTGTCCGGAGTGGTTAAACTACTGCCCGCCAATGTTCTTCAATTACGCGTATATGTATATAAGGATAATCTTTACATGATATAAGGTAGAGTTATAAGGTAGAGGCAATAATAAGGAAACTATTATCGAATATTTTCGTTGATATTTTCTTTATGAATTAATTTCCTTGAAATTTAGTTACAGCAAGACTTTGGTCCATTACAAACTGAAAACAATTTGGTCATAACATAAATTTATGATCTGACTGTTTAGACCGTTGTATGCCAAATAAAAGTGCCGCTCAGAGATAGAACAATCCAATCTCATTTCTATATTAAATCTTGCTTATGTAATTGACGTTAGAAGCAATATTTTGTTTACGGTGTTAATTATTATGTCGAGTAACAGTAGTTTCGTTTTAATCATAATAATCTACATAAAAATTAGTCAAAGTCAATGACTTATCTCCAGTAATAAATTTCTTAATACAGCATTATTTATGAGACCAAGATCTATACAGCTAAATTTTAAAACTACCTACCAAATAAATAATACTGATGCTGCTGGTATTATTCAGGATATGTATTATCTGCTGTGAAAGTCGAAGCAGCGAACGTTAATGACGTAAGATTTTACGTGTCTTAGTTTTAATTTAGCTTGAGAGATTAATTTTTCAAGGGCGATTCAATTGAAAGCGCCTCGCTGATTTTCCTTGCTATGTATATCTGTATCTCACTAACCTTAACATCTTGAAATGGAAGAGTAAACCATTGCGCATTCTTTCTCCTGATTCATCTGTCATTATTGTAACCATCATCTGTTAAATTTAGTTTTCCTGTAATATCTAGATCATGAGTCTCAAACTCAAACGATATATGTTCAGTTACTTCTCAATTATGGCGGCCCACATTATACTCGTATTTTAACGAATCGTACTGCATAGCGGCTAAATCAATTACTTTTTATCATATGTTGGGCCGCATTTTAAGAAATAATAGGCAAAGCTTAATTACTTATACACGGTCATTATAAAACTATACCCATAGTTTAAAGTGTTATATTTTATTAAATAATTAAGTAACGAAAGCAATTGTATGTCGAAAATGTCAAAAACTCTCCGAGTTTCGTTTTGTGTTCTTCAATTGATTTCAATCTGTGAGCCATTGGTGACGTGGCATTCAACTTCCTTCCATACTCAGCTCAACATAGAGACCAGTGTTGTAAAAGGAGGACAGAAAAGGTAGAAAGGGAGGACAAAGGAGAACATGCTTTCAATTTGTGAAATAAAATAAGTTTCTTTCTTACTAAGTTTTATCCCAGGTTCGAGTCCCAGCTGGGTCAGCGTTGAGATTTATCTCCGCAAAATTCCCCGCCCTGCCCACGGTCAGTAGGGGACACCGATGGGCTTGGAAAGGCCGCCGTCCGTCGGATGGGACGTTAAGCCGTGGCCCCGTGTGCGGGAGAGACATACCCTGTGCACGTTAAAGAATACGCTGGATGGCCTTGACGGGAGGCTACCATCTGTCTCCCAACAGCTGTTCCAGTGGGTCCCCTCCCTCAACCTTCTCTGAACCTTCGGGGTCCATGTGAACTGGCCATTTAGCCCATGATGTGCAAAAAAGTGCCGCTCAGAGATAAAACAACCCAACCCAACCCTTACTAAGTTTTATTTCAAGTACCGACTCACTTTAGTCAGAAAAAGGCATAATTCTAATTGTTCAGTACACTTCAAAATATATGACGTGACGTTTTTTATTGATACTTGATAAGCAATCGAGGGTTATTTGGCTTTAAGTGGCATCGTGATTATCTGCTGTTGCGGGAGGCAAACTTTGTGTGTTTCTATGAATTGTAACTGAGCCAGTGGTCAGCTGTGACTTTGGTCTTCCTAGGGTATGCTCTTGTATGAGGATGCTTGTACAAATTAGTAGTTCCTTTATTTCTTTGATGTCCTTTTATGTTGCGAATAAAAACATAAAATTGCTATCAACTTTCGTAGCTCCAACTATAAGTGGACGGATGCAAAATGTTATGTACTTTTCTAAAGCGCGTGCTTTTTTCAATCTGGCATGTAAATTGTACATATTGAGAAAAATATAACTTTTACAATAAGAGAATTAATTTAGCATTCGCGATTTGCATTTAGAGTATATTTTTCCACGCTTAACAGTAAATTATATTCTAGTCATGGGTTCAAGAAATTTAAAAAAGGAAAATACAGAAATTAGTGCCTTAATTTTAATTTAAATTATGTTATTACAAAAAGGAGGACATTTCAAGCTTTTTCAAAATTCCGGGAGGACACGAGATAAAAAAGGACATATCCCCCTTTTGGAGGACGTACGGTAACCCTAGCAGCATGTCGTGTGTAAAGCTGCCGTGATTCTTTAATTTAAATAGTGTAAGTGCAATTTTTTTTCGGAAACGATTTTTTTTTAGTGTATCACCCCTCCCGCCCAAAAAAGGCACAATGTTCGGTTAAAATCGGGACTTCTCGGGAACCACAAAATCAATACACCTTAATCAATCCAGTGATTTGGAAATTTCGCATTTAAGATATTGCATGTGATATCATCATATGATACACAATACATGCCGTCGTAACAAGGGAACTTGGAGAATTTCTTGACATTTTGGACATAAAATTACTTTTGTTACTTAAACATTTAATAAAATATAATACTTTAAAAATGGGTATTCTTTTTAATGATTCTGTATTGTTATTATATTAGTTAAATTTACATATTTTAAATGCGAAAACAAAACTTAAATTTCATTTGCAGTAGCTACATCTTTGTTTGAATCAATCATCTCCGTACTCGCGTGAGATCATGATACCATAATCTCACGCGTTTTCCATACTCGCGTGCGATCATGATACTTCAATGAAGCTAGTGAGCACAGTCCGCGATGATGATTCTGACTCGCGTGAGATCATGGTACTTCAGTGAAATTAGTGTGCCACAGTCAGCTAACATGATTATAACTCGCTTGAATCTCTTTTGTTGCGATCTTATGCAACCACGGCAATTCCCGGTTCCGCTTGTACAGCACTACCTGGTTATGAAAAGCCATGACCATCTAGAGCCGGGGGCAAGGAATACGCCCTATAGGCGCACCTCAACCCCAGCCTCACATGGCAGCAGTCCTATAGAAGGAAAGCTGACCACCGGAAGAAACCTTACTTTAATCTATTCCCCGGTTTGCAAATGTGCAAGGATATAAAGATCCAAGCTCGATCGGCACCCGGGGTGGAGACTCTTAGTAAGACCCAGACGTTTTGGACAGCTCGTGCCTACAAGGCGGGCTCAGACCTTTCGGCAGAGCCGTCGAACAGACCACACAGGTCTCCTGAGAGGTGAGGTCTCCGACGCCGTCACCATCCGACCGGCAATCAAGCCGGCCAGCAGCATCTTCAACCTCGGTTAGCCTTAGCCATGTCCAACCGGGATGCCAATCAGGTCGGCACAGCCTTCAGCCGGGTTGCTGGGCCCTAGGCCCCCCCCACCACGACAAGATTGTCCCCTATCGGGGGGGGGGGGGTATAACTCGCTTGAGATGAAACTAGTGAGCCACAGTCCGCTACATGACTCTGACTCGCGTGAGATCATGGTACTTCATGAAGCAAGTGTGTCACAGTCCGCCACCATGATTATGAGTCGAGTGAGATCATGGTACTTCAACGAAGCTAGTGTGCTGCGGTCCGGTATCATAATTATGCCTCTCATGAGATCATGGTACTTCATGAAGCTAGTGTGCCACAGTCCGCTATCATGATTATGACTCGCGTGCTTTTGAGACTCCTGATCTAGTGTTTAAGAATTTTCTCTTTATTATAGATATTTATTTTTTTGTTTTCTATATTCGATCAGGTACATCGCAGAAACCTCAACCCAGTCTTCAACGAGACGTTTGTATTTGGCGTTCCTTACGAACAACTCAAATCTCGTACTATTCAATTCTCTGTATACGACTTCGACAGGTTTTCTCGACACGACCTCATAGGCCAAGTCCTTGTGCGGGGACTCTCTGAACTATGTGACATCACCCATGAAATGGAGTACATTATGGATGTAATGGGAGTGCCACAGGTACGTGATCTTTTGCAAATATGTGAGAAGACTTGTGTTTAAATTTCTATGAGCTTTTTTTAAGTTTTAATGTTATTTGTATACAAAGATGTAGGCAGGTTTTTGCACCGGGCTTATGGAAATGCAAAATGAAATATCATAAACAGCTAAACTGTTTGCCTAATTTAATTTCGTGTAAATCCCTCAATAGTGTTTGCTTGGGGGCGGGGTTAGACTCATTTCAACTTATTGATGAAATTTTATTCTTAAGAAATCATTCGTTCATTAATTTGTATTAACGAACTTTGTATACATTCAATACCAGTTTCGTTTTTTAATATCTCCTTTTAATTATTAATATGTAATATAAAACTAAAAACTAAGAAAGAAATATAAAATATTAACTTAATCCCCCCGCTCCAAAATTCCTGACTATGCCTTTGTTCTCCCTTATTTAATAATATAGTGTTTAAAGCGATATGTATTCATTTACTCTACTTTACGCTTACAGTTACTATTTTACGTTACAGTTTACACTCGCTGCTTGGATGAAGAGTACTCGGCTCTCCTATTTGATGGAGACCGAGTACTATTCACAAATGAAAGCATGTGAAAGTGAAAAGGGCTACTACACATTAAATATAAATGAAAGCGGGGGGGGGGGGGTATAAATTTAACGAGAGTCCATCGTAAAGAGTCATATGTAATAAAAAAAAACTCAAGAGGTGTAGAGTAGCATAGGGGGTATAACAACTTTCTCCTCCAAAGAAGGGGAGACGAGTGTCTGCGGTGTCCAAGTTCACTGAAAAGTTGCTATTGAAGAGCAAAAAATAAAATATATAAATGCAAAAACTAAGTAATACCATTCTTTCTATATGAGTCCTAAAAATAAAAACATAAAAGGGGAACATATCAATGATGAAAACATTGAATTCGTTTTAACTCGAAAGTGAAAAAGGCGTCATAGCTGATTTCACTTAGCAACAAAATAAAACAAGTCGGCGAACGAATCTCTTTTGAAGTTAATATGAATGCAGCAGGTGATTTCATCATTGATATGTTTTCTTTTCCCTTTTTACTCTTTTGAGCACATGGAGGAAAACAGGTTTTAGAAATTTTCATTTTATGCACGTTATTTTACTAAGAAACCTAGATCTTTCTACCAGAAGTATTCCATCCCAGAAAGTTTTATTATTGTAACAAAATCAATTCCGTTTCATCTGGCCCTTCGCTCCATTTTCTTTCGTTAGCGAGGAGTTCTGTTGCATTACGTTTCTCGAAATATAATCGTTAGATCAATGAAACTGTAATAGTTAGTATTTTAGGTATCTTTAGCAGCTGATGTTCCAGTCCTTTCAACTTTTGAATTTCAAGGCAACGTGAAAATTACAAAGAGTCCCTGCTACTAAATATTTACAAATGTCAATATTATCCTGTACGTATGAAAACGTTCGTCTTATTTTCTTAAAGTTAAAAATAGCGAATCTAACTAAAAAAATACATTAGTGAATGTATAATATGCAATTGAGGTTCGAGTCCAACTGTAATCGCTTTGGAATTTTTCTCTGAGATATCACACTCTGCTTTCAGAAGAGCCATCTTGTCCCCATTAAAGAAACCCTGGATCAGCTATACGGGAACTGGACACATTAAATGACACCCTGGATCAGCTTAAACGGGAGTTGCACCCATTAAAGAACACCCTGGATCATCCTAATGGGAGTCACGCACATTGTAGGACACCCTGGATCAGCTTGACGGGAGTTGCGCACATTAAAGGACACCCTGGATCAGCTTGACGGGAGTTGTGCACATTAAAGGACACCCTGGATCAATTTGATAGGAGTTGTACACTTTAAAGGACATCCTGGATCAGCTTGACGGGAGTTGTACACATTAAAAAACATCCTGGATCAGCTTGACAGGAGTTGTGCGTATTGAAGGGCACCGTATCAGCTTGGCAGGAGTTGTGCACATTAAAGGACACCTGGATCAGCTTGACGGGAATTGTGCACATTAAAGGACACCCTGGATCAATTTGATAGGAGTTGTACACATTAAAGGACATCCTGGATCAGCTCGACAGGAGTTGTACATATTAAAAGAAATTCTGGATCAGCTAGACGGGAATTGCGCCCATTAAAGAACACCCTGGATCAACCTAACAGCAGTTATGCACATCAAAAGACACCCTGGATCAGCTTTACGGGAGTTGTGCACATTAAAGGACACCCTGGATCAATTTAATAGTAGTTGTACGCATTAAAGGACATCCTGGATCAGCTTGACGGGAGTGGTACACTTTAAAAAACATCCTGGATCAGCTTGACAGGAGTTGTGCGTATTGAAGGGCACCGTATCAGCTTGGCAGGAGTTGTGCACATTAAAGGACACCTGGATCAGCTTGACGAGAGTTGTTCACATTAAAGAGATGCTGAACGACCTTGACAGGAGGCTTCCATCTATTTCCAAACTGCTGCTCAGTAGATTCCCTTATTACACCAGGATCCTTGTGACCTGGCCACTTAGTCTACAGAATGCAAGAAATTGCCGCTCAGAAGTAAAATAATTGAGCACCTAAATAAATGCTATGGCGATATTTGGTATAAATACTCGTATTTGCATGTTTTGAAAGAAATTCGCATCATTATTTTAGCAACGTTAAATTTTGAAACCGCACATGTTCTTTTCGCCCGTTTCCCTATACATATTCGTTTGTTATTTGTTGTTTATGAAAACAGTTTTTCTTCCGTACATCTCTTTAACTTGGAGCTGTCGTAATGAGGTTTCGATCAAATAAAAATGTTTATGAACTGAAGAATGACTCAGACCAGTGGTTCTCAACCTATTGTGCTTCACGTACCCCCTGGAAATGAGTATGTAACTGGGGTACCCCTTGTATAGATAGATAAAACTATAGTTATAGTATAACAATGGGAATAAAATAAAATATACATAACATATATCTAGCGACTTTTAGCTCTCACGGCGTACTCCAAAAAATTTTTACCGCGTACCCCACGTTGAGAACTCCTAACTCAGATTATAAGATAAATTTCAGTTCACCCTTTCGCCCATCTGAAAAAGGGAATGGCTTTTTCCTAATGTAATATATTGCTTTTAAAAGAACAGATAAAATAAATCCCTTAAATAATAATAATGATAAAGAACTATCTCAATATATTTTGAAAATGCTCATTAAAAAGGTAAATGTAATTATCAGTTAACAACGATTACATGATGTTTTTTTTTAATCAAATTAATTTCTGGTGGCGACAATATGGGCTTTTTTACCTATAAAAAAATTTCAGATGCCTTCTTTGCATTTGAAATTAGTTTATTTTGAGTAAGTGATATAACATTAACAAAATTGTTTTTTGCTTTTACAACAGCATATATAGGAAGATGAAAAGTATTCTTAGCTTATAGACTTTTTCATTTAACTAATTGAAACTATATTTAGTTTCAATTTAAAATTAATGCCGTATAGAGGAGAGCGAAGAATCTTAGAAACTACTCCTAAGCTCATACTCACTTTCTCATTAATCTGAAATAACTGCTTATCAGCAGTGCTCTTTGATTTTAAATGTCTGAAGCAACATTTCTTGGTGATTCCGTGTTTTGGCAAGACTTCTTATCTTATGTGTATTGTACTGAGCACACGTTAACTGAACTATAAACACAAAATACACTTCGAAGATTAAAAAAAACAACGAAATTTTTAATTTAGTGTTATGAAGCTGAATTGTTCCGTGATTCATCAGACAGTTCAAAATTTAATCATCTGTAAGATTATTTGCCTTGATGCTCTTCCCTTAATTGCAACAACATTTATTTCGGTGTGCATTAAACCAAAAGTGGAAGTGGAGAGCATGGAAGGTTTTTCTCCCTTTCTGTTTATTCATCTTCTTCCTTTTTCTAAGAGAAAGATTTGCGCGGCGGAGGCATTTGATGTCTAACAGAGAAGCTCGCTGTCGAAACGAATGAAGTTTTCGTCTTGTATCTGTTAATAAGACTAACGTGTCCAAAGCGTCGGTCACACGAGCTGCTGCCAACCGAGCATTTTAAATGATGATTTGCAAGCGAACTGCACTTTCTTTAACGTTATTAAAATATGCACTCATAAGCTATTATTGCAATAATGACGTCAGTGCAATGCCGTTATTTCATATTTTAAGAATTTCTGATGATTATCAATAGTTAACTGTATAGAATTTAACCATAAAAACTCTATCTGTTGCTGTTTTTATTTTGCTTAGGCAATGAGAAAATTTTTTTGAGTATTTAATGCAGCTATTAGTCGAAATTTTGGATAGTTATGATTTCCAGATAACTGGAATTTACACAGTCAGGTCAAATTTTAGAATTTTAGTTTTTCAATTATAAAATGTTGTTTTAATATATATTAAGGATCTTCGGTGAATGTTTCTGGTTTTTATTTTTCTGTTTTTGCTTTAAATATTACTTTCGCCGTAGCTTACCCAGAAAATTTCAATACGAATGTGTATGTATGTGTGCATGTATTTGAAAAAGTAAATTAGCAATCTTTCATGTGTAATTTTTAAATCTTGATTGGTCATTATGCTTTCTTTCGTTATATAATTAATTCACGTCAATTTTATTTTATCCTTATGGTTTCTTCAAAATCTTTTATTCTTATTTACTATCTCGTTATTTGTTAGCAAAACATAAAAACGAGTTTTACTTGAGAATAGCAACAACAACAGAAAAAAAAATGTCTTTTTTGGTAGCGAATACGCCAGCCAAGAAGTAAAATCCATTTTAAAAAGCCATTTTGTATTTGGAAACGGTAAAAAGAACAAATCCACCTTTTGCATTCGTTGTTGCAGCTAACCTAACTTGCCTCCAACGAACACTTGATATATTCGATAAGCAACACACGATTACACCTTCCTTTACATTCTTTTTTTCGCGAATTCTTCTAATTGTAATTCTTTCCGAATGCGTTAGCTTCCAAACATTGGCAATTTTAATCTCCATAATAAAATTGAGGTGTTCTTCAACTCAGACAGAAAAAGGGCTCACTCCTTCATTTCACTTTCTCCGGCGTTTGCCGTCGCCTTGGATTTCGATTGCCGAGCTGTTCCCTTTTCACTGCTCGGTTGGATTCATTTCTCCGACTCTCAAGCGTTTTTCTTTCATCAAACCTTATTTACTCAGAGCATCAGCTTCGAACTTCCTTTTCGGCTTAATAAGAACGTTAGAAAAATGTTTAAAAAGCGCGTGGTTAGGAAGAACAGGTGTACGAAACTTCTGAAGCGAGACAACGACTCGAAATACAAAGAGAGCGAGCTTATTGATATTCGCAGCACAAAGTCGCTAAAGATTCGGATTCTGAAAAGATGTTTTCTGTTTGAAATATCGATGGGATTACATTCCTTGCAATGCACTCACTTCTCATGGCGACTACAGGTTTGTTAAACAGCGAAAGACTGAAAGAGTTTCGGCTTAGTCGCCCATCATTTTAAAAACAGTAGTAAAAACCTCTCTCCATTTCTCCGAAGAAAGTATTCTCCATTTTTTTTACCTTTTTTTATCATCTTTTGCTGCTATAGTTAAAAAATCCAGTTCTTCATCATTTCATCAGCGCTCAGTGAAGGAAAGAATTAAAACCTTCGCACTGACGTAAAATTGACAAGCTAGTTATTGGGAAACGACAAACATTTAATTTAATTTTTGTTTCAAAACGGTTTCTTACACAAATACATCAATTCGACCCATGAAGAGGGTTTTTATTATATAGATATACCAGGAATAATACAAGAGAAGTTCGCTGGGATAATACAAAGGAAGTCGCATTCACTAAGGTACGCAATTCTACCTGTACAGTCACCAACCAAAAAAAATCCAATGGCATATTTGCTTGAGGGACCTGGTATAATGTATACGAGGTTCCACCGAGTGTAGGACTTACAAAACTTAGGGAGCTGTTACATTTGGGAGAAGTTCAAATGCATTTTATTCTTCACTAGAGTCAGTAAAGCATAAAAAGGCATTTTTTTTTACGTAACAGAGAAAGTGTCGTGCGCACTTCGCGATTACAAACACACTCTTAGTTATGGTGAGGACTATATAAACTTAAATGTACGTTTGTGTTGCTTTGTGTTACCAGTATTATCCAAGTAAAGATCTTACCCTTAATCAGCTAATGAAGGCCGCTATAACCCTAGGCCGTCACCTTAAGGGAAGACGCTTTTCGTTTAACTCCACTGACGACCACTAAATCAGGTTTGTGAGAAACAATGAAACATTTATTGAAAACGTAGAAAAAGTAAAACAGAAAAACAAATAATCTTAGAAACCAAATCATAGATAGATAGATTTTTATTCACTACTCTCAACACCAGTACAGTTCAATACAAAAATCCGAAACCAAAAACATACTTTTACATAAATTCTTTAGTTCAAACGTTCATACTCAAGAACTCATTAACATAAATTATATCATAAAGTAAAAATTAAAAGTGTATTTTAGAGTTATTTATTAAACGAACTGAACAATACGAAAGCAGTAAATAAGTAGGATCACTCCACTGGAGTCCAAGCTCGTGTGTGGAGAAGTTCACAAATATAATATTTACAAAAGTAGTTGCAACAGTGTTATTAAAACTAAACATTTAAGCTACAGTTTTCTTTCTATAGATATTTCTCTACGGCATCAGAATCCAATAACCAATTCCATATTAATTTTTTGAAATCGTAAATGTTTTACATAAGAGTTTTTAAATAATTAGGGAAACATCCTGAAATTGAAGATTTATTAATTAAAGTACTTAAGATGCCTTTATTACATGACCCAATCTTTTTAAGGATATATACAGAAATGTGGTCAGTGCTAGAGGTTTTTGCAGAGTTTAAACTCTAAATTACATCTTCAACTTCATTTTCATGTATTTCCTCAATAAAAAAACCTGTTAGAGAATATCCCTAAGTTATGCAAACTACCACAGCTATTCTCAGGAATTTATTTTGTTATATCCATAATACTAATGAAATAATTGTTAAACATGTTTGCCAAAGCTACTGGATTATCCCTAACACTTATAGTCATGATTGTTATAAAAAATTGTTATTGTAAATTTGGATCATTTTAGATATTTAGCACACATTTTATTTACAACTTCACATTGCTTTTTAAACATTTTCTGGTTTTCTTAATAATTTCATCAGTATAATATCTTAGATTCTTTAATAACATTAGTTAGCACATTTCTATATCTTTTATAATATTCTACCAAATTTATATCAGTGATATTACTGTTTTTTTTAACTTGAATAATCTATTTCTTTCCTTAATAGGGTGCAGTAAAGCAAGGTTTTAATTTTTTTAACTGGGTTTCGGTTTCGGAGAACGTAAGATGTTTCTTTCATCATCTTACGTAATTCATTTATGAAGTCCTCAATAGAAACATTTTCGTTTATTTTATTATTTATAAACGACCAATCTTTATCCATTAATAATTCCTGTAATTTACTTATAATTATCTTATTTTTATGTTCTTTAAGTAGCATTATCTTAAAAGAACTTAAAATTAAACTACTACAACTAAAGCGTTTCTGGAAACTCGTTTTTTAAGTATAAATTTTAACGATAACAAATGTTGAATAAAAGGAAGGATAATTAAGCATGCTGTTTTTCATATATCATCCTGAGTTCGTCCAGCAGCGGGATCGGTCAGTGGAATCTGCTTCTTTCCCTCATCCGGCGTGATATCTTTATGGTGCCCTTTTGACGGAGAAAGGGATGACAGCTACGTCGAATTCGAGCTGATATGGGGATGGAGCCCTCGTTGATTTCAGTCACATGAGCACTTTCTCTTCAGGAGAGTTGTCGCAATGGCTTGAGGTTGGAAGAAAGGAAGTCTGCTGTATTACCCGTTCAACAGACTGTTGCAGGTGGGAGTTTGTTCTCCACTGATGAGAAGATCGGAATTCTGTCTTTCTGCTTCTAATTTCGAAGTCCTGCAGGCCAAGCAATGATGCCCTTGCTTTAATGCATTATGTAATTGTCGAAGTCGATTTGCGCACTAATCCCTCTCAAATTCGCCTCATTCACTACAGTTCAATCTGCTCACTAAACCCTCTGTAATCAAGTTCATTCGCTACTCTTCTATGTAATCACTGCTCACTAACGTCACTTCCTACGCATTCTATATATCGACAATATCCCTAATTATAGGACAGGGTACTCTGGGTCTGAAAAATATAATCACTTTGTGCCGTGTGTGTGTTTGGGCTTTCGGTATACAGTAAGAGCTGCAGCTGTGGATTCTGAGCCTTCCCTTTTAAAGCGAAAACTAATATGGCACCTGTTTGTCTGTTCCCTGTGTATTGATAAAAATCTCAATTAAATGAGAAATTAAAAAGAATAATTATGCTTGATGCAAATCGGAGCATAACAGAAGCAGAAGTAGAATAGTGCACGTGCATTACTGGAGGTAAAGTGTATGGGCATACACACTGAAAAGACAATTTATTATACCCTCCCCCCTAGTAACGTGTAGATGCATGTGTATAGGAATCTTTCGTCCTCTCAAAGCAGCGAAACGTCGTGGCATATACTCTACCAGGTGTTGGAAACGATCGAGGGGTACTGAGCCCATGATTCCAAGACATCCATGTGTAAAGCGCCGAGAGTCGTTGGTGGTGTGGGTTTCGGTCCTGAATGCACCACTGCACTTCGTCCCACAGATGCTCAGTAGGGTTAACATCCCGAGAGTGAGAGGACCATTCGAAGGTTCTGAACTCGCTGGAATGCTCTTTCAACCAGTTCGTTGCGAAACGGGAGTTATTGTTTGGGTTGTTTTACCTCTGAGCGGCACTTTTTTGCACACCATGGGCTAAATGGCCAGGTCACGTGGACCCCGAAGGCTCAGAGAAGGTTGGGGGAGGGGACCCACTGGAACAGCTGTTGGGAGACAGATGGTAGCCTCCCGTCAAGGCCATCCAGCGTGTTCTTTAACGTGCACAGGGTATGTCTCTCCCGCACACGGACCCACGGCTTAACGTCCCATCCGACGGACGGCGGCCTTTCCAAGCCCATCGGTGTCCCCTACTGACCGTGGGCAGGGCAGTGAAACGGGAGTGATGAGACTGGGCATTGTCTTGTTGAAAGAAGGAAACCTCATCCTGTTGCGAGAAATGGAGAGCCATGAACGAGTGTAGTAGTCGCCAAGAACGTCAAATACCAGGCTCGTAATCTGTAGTTCCCAGGTTCGAGTCCCAGCTGGGTCAGCGTTGAGATTTATCTCCGCAAAATTCCCCGCCCTGCCCACGGTCAGTAGGGGACACCGATGGGCTTGGAAATGCCGCCGTCCGTCGGATGGGACGTTAAGCCTTGGCCCCGTGTGCGGGAGAGACATACCCTGTGCACGTTAAAGAACACGCTGGATGGCCATGACGGGAGGTTACCATCTGTCTCCCAACAGCTTTTGCAGTGGGTCCCCTCCCCCAACCTTCTCTGAGCCTTCGGGGTCCATGCGACCTGGCCATTTAGCCCATGGTGTGCAAAAACAACCCAACTCAAACACTTGGAAATGATTTGAAACGAACGTACATTTCTCGATCTTCAAAACCATGGGCAAGTCATTCGCTGGAGATTTCGTCCTTTTAAATGCATTGAGCATTACCCGTCTCCAATTGCAGCAATCCTTCATGATTCGTTAATGTAATCGGAGATACAGAGCTAAGTATCTCCGCATCCTTGGAGCTGTTGCTAGGGACTTTACATCCCGTCTTAAGGAGCACACGTTATTGCGATTTTCAGTTTTGAAAGTTGAACAAAGATTATGTAGAGATCAGCTTAAAAGGAACGACAAATGCAGATCAGAACGCTTTGAAAGGTCAACGGCATTTTGCAAGCGACCTACTGAAAGTTAATAGGATATCACAAGAAGATGAATATTGCAAATGAGATATCACAAGAAGATGAATATTGCAAATTAGATATCACAAGAAGATGAATATTGCAAATTAGATATCACAAGACGATGAATATTGCAAATTAGATATCACAAGAAGATGAATATTGCAAATTAGATATCACAAGAAGATGAATATTGCAAATTAGATATCACAAGAAGATGAATATTGCAAATTAGATATCACAAGAAGATGAATATTGCAAATTAGATATCACAAGAAGATGAATATTGCAAATTAGATATCACAAGAAGATGAATATTGCAAATTAGATATCACAAGAAGATGAATATTGCAAATTAGATATCACAAGAAGATGAATATTGCAAATTAGATATCACAAGAAGATGAATATTGCAAATTAGATATCACAAGAAGATGAATATTGCAAATTAGATATCACAAGAAGATGAATATTGCATATTAGATATCACAAGAAGATGAATATTGCAAATTAGATATCACAAGAAGATGAATATTGCAAATTAGATATCACAAGAAGATGAATATTGCAAATGACTGTCCAACCAACTGCCATTTGCATTGAGGCATATCATTAATTTAGTCTTATTGCTTATCACTTCAATACACTTCTTTATTATTTTTCGTGTGCATATAGGTCAACGTTTACAATTCTCTAAATAGATTGAAACTGTGATAGGCAAAAGAATTTAATGCTTTTCCGGGCATTGATACAAGGTTTGCATTGAAATTTTAAAGCTGGAAATATTTAAACGAAATATGACTGGGATGAAAGAACAATGGAAGTTATTAGTACACTATTTTTTGCAATATCTTTAGGGTTGTAATGTTTCGGAGACGGAAAACTTTACTAATTCTCCCTACTGCAAATTGTTTACATTGCATAAATGTTTACTCCACAAACGTGTTTCTTTTATTCTGGTGGCAGTAAATATTTGTTTCTTTACGTAATTCCTTGTTCGAAATTGTACTAAAACCGAGAATAAGCATTATTTGATAATTGATTGAACATGCACATAAAAAATAATAAAATACCTCATTGTGCACTCTAAATCAAATGAAAATAAAACTCAAAAACAAACCACTTTCTCAATTCGCATTAATTCCAAAAAAAAAAATGGTAGAGTACCATCAAATTTTTATGGATAATAAACTTTTCCTGGGTACTAAATCTTAAAGTTGTTATCAGCTGAAGAGGCAATTTACTAATTAAGAATTGTGTTCTGCGTTGTTATTTTTTACCATTACCTTATAGTAGAGTAGGGTTTTCCAAAATTTATTTTATTTATTGTTTTTAGTGATAATTTACGGGAAACGTTATCGTCAAAAAAATGCTCATCTCTTTTCTGCTTTGCAGACGAAATTTCTTTATAGCCCCTGAACTGAATATAATAAGCTTTTATTTGAAGCATTTAGGGTCGTTCCATGGTTGAGATGATAGGTGTAACAACCATTTAAAAACCACCTTCTTTTTCGAGGAATGGGCAAATTTTTAATAACCTCTGATACTCCCCATGTCGAAACACATTGATTTGGTTTTAAGACCAAATGGCTAGCGTGTTTTGCTACTAATCAAAGGGACCTAGATAAGGAGCGAATGTTTGTATTGTCTTTCTGCCAAGGCCTCGCCTTCGTCACAGATCTCCGACTTTTTATACTGACAAGCTCTTCCCAGACCTCTGTGGAAGCAGCTGCTTGAAGAGTATTTTTTTTACAGAAAAATATCACTTTAAATAATCGAGTTGTATATGAACTGATATAGGTCCTGCCATCCTCTCAGATCTTCTACTGTGGCATATAAACTGACAGGCTCCTGTCAGACCTCTGTGGTCAAGCAGCTGCTTGAGGGGGTATTTATATATTATTTTTATTTATAACTTATCCGTTCATGGGTTGGGTCCTTCAATCCTACCGATCGACAAAGTTAAAAGATAATAAATAAGAAGATGTTTAACATAACATAATCAGATTTCTGTACGAATCTTTTTAACATGTAACAACAGTATGAAATGACAGTATGTTTTAAGCCTTTCATACGTTTCATTTCAAATTAAATATATTCTAAAATAAATTTTAAATTTCCTCTATTTAAAGGTTTCATAAGTTTTTATAATTCTTGAACTTTTCCTCGAACTTTGAAATGATTTCATTTTCATCACTATGAACGCTCCCATGTTTCGGAAATGAAAAATTCATATTCTGAATATATTCGCTCTATTCGCTCCAATGTTTCGGAAATGAAAAATTTGTATTCTGTAACAACCATTTAAAAACCACCTTCTTTTTCGAGGAGATGAGCAAATTTTTAATAACCTCTAATACTCCCCATGTCGAAACACTTTGATTTGGTTTTAAAACCAAATGGTTAGCTAATATCATCTGTCAAGCGAGAAGAAACTATGCACGTTCTCGGGATTTATATTCGGGGGGCGGGGGGGGGGGGGTTGAAATAACACTTCATCAAATCTGATCTAAGCAAATCATTTGTCATGCAAGATAATTATATGCAATGTATTACATGAAACTATGCACGTTCTCAGGATTTATATTCGGGGGGCGGGGGGGGGGGCTGAGAATAACACTTGAGTACGTTTCCCAACTACTAAAATATTCCACCAGAGAGGAAAGGTTGAAATGATATTCTGTATGGAACACATACATACAAAATCCTCATGCAGCCATGGGATACGGAGGTCCTATCAGACTGCGCAATTTTGTTGTACAGACATGTCTGTCATGAACTACAGCTGCTGCATTTCGACACTGTAGGCCAATTTTAGATCCTGTTTGTCCTTGTCTACCCATCGCATCCTAGGTCTCCCAATTTTCCTGAGGCCTTTAGGTAGATTGTTCATAATTCTGTTTACCAATATAGCAATAAGAGAGCTATACATACGGGCAATAAGCCAAACCTCTTTTTTCAGTCTCTTTTTGCACAATGTGCTGCTCAAAGCACGTTTCTGACTCCTTCTTCTAACTTCATTATTGCATAAAAAGTCAAACCACCTAATGCCAAAGATGCTGCGCAAGAATCTAGAATCGAAGGCATCAAGTATCTTGTTATCCTGCTTACAAAGGGTCCATGTTTCGCTACCATAACTAACCTTAGAAAGAACCAAATTATTATACAGCCTAATTTTAGCCTTAAGGTGTACACGCTTATTTTTCCACACTCTCCAGGGATTCTGAAAAGCCTCAAGGCAAATCCTGTTCTTCTATTTATCTCATGCCGCACATCACCAGTATCTGTTACATAGTTCCCAGAAAATTAAACTGAGACACTTGGTCAATAGTCCAGCCATTTTCATAGTGCACATAAAGTACCATCTGCTTCACCAATTTTCATCACTTTAGTTTCCCTCTGTTTATCACCAAACCTGCTCTATTACAAGTCTCATCAACAGCCCTAATGAACGAATTCATCTCATCAACATCATTAACCAAAAGGGCCAAATCATCTGCATAATCAGAAATCTTGAAATCTCTGGACCATTTAAGACCAAAATCTTGCCCTTGCAAAAAATTCCGCATAACATAATCAATAACTAAACTAAAGAAAAAAAAAGAAGACAAAATGTACCCTTGTCTAACTCCACTACTAATGCTAAACCAATCGCCACAAGCCTTACTAACTCTCACACACGACTCAATGCTAATATAGAGAGCTTTCATTAGGCTAACCAACATGTCAGGTATTCCATATGATCTAACGTGTCATATCCTTCTAATTTATTTATTTTTATTTATTGTTGCATTTTTATTGCATTTATGTTGTAAATATTTTATGTATTAAGTGTGTTTTTGTAAATGCTATTGTGGGGATGTGACTCATAGATGTTTTCGGGTCTGAGCTGGCTGCCTGCACGGGATGACGAATTCGAAAAGCCCTTTTATGACCCTTTACAACTAGGCTGGGGCGCGAGTGTGAGAGCTGGAGACAAGCCAGGCAATAAGAAAAGAACAGTCTTGAGGGTCGCTGTCAAACGAGAACGACGTTTGGACACGCGTCAAGTAACGCCGCTTTTATTCACAGAAAAACCCTTAAGAAGAGGGTTCGATTCTATGTGAGAATCAAGATTCTTGGTGAATCAAATGCAGTTCTGTGAAACTGAAAGGAGTTCTGTGTGAACCACATTGTAGGCAGAGGTTAAATATCCTTTAGCAGAGTTTGAGGTCGGTAATGCGAGAATCTGCAAAGTGCGGTTTTTCACCTCGTTGCAAAATTGTTTGCAGCAGCAAAACCTACGGAGTCGAAAGCATCCCCAGCATGTGATTGTATATAAGTGTGAATAAACTGTGTCGTCCCTATACAACTCTCGTGTGTGAATTGTTGGACATATTTCTGTACATTACTTGGCGCAGCAAGTCTGAGGCATACGTCGGTAAGGGTGTAAAAACTCACGAACCTGTTATTTCACCGAAATAATGGTGAATGTAATCAAGGAACTAATTGATCGTCCTCTACTGTAGAGTGGGTAAATCATTTGTAATCTGGCCCAACACCACACTCGGCGCAGTACAAAGAAAATCTAATTCCACGTGACGAAATAAAACCTGCGTCGTTCTTTCCCTTACCACCGGCGCCACGACATAACGGTCAACCGCAAATTATGACAATCAATAGTGCCAAAAGCCTTCCTGAAATATATAAAGCTAGTAACCACAGGTTTCTGAAACTCTTAACATTTCTTAAGAATCTGCTTAAGTGAAAATATTTTATCTATACATCCCCTACCACTTCTGAATCCACACATTGTTCATCATGCAGTTGTCCATCAAATTCTTAATTCTATTAAGCACAACCATGCAAATAACTTTACCTGAACAGAAAGTAGACTAATTTCCCTATAATTATCACAAGAATTATGATCACCTTTTTTAAAAATAGGGACAATAATGGTTACAATAAGATCCGTAGGAAAAACACCTTTATTATAAAATATACTGAAATTTTCAGTCAGCCAGCTGGCAACACAAACTTTCCCAGCTCTAAGCATTTCAGTGGTAATTTCATCTACCCTGGGGATTTATGTAGTTTTAACTTTGAGATAGCTAAAGCGACTTTAGAAAGTGATACAAGGCTAACATTAATGCCCGTAATGCATCTAACTACATTATAAACAATGGGAGTAGAAATAACCAAATTGTTAAAATGTTATATTTGCTTTTTAAATCTGTTTTTTTTTTGGTGTAGGGATAAAATAAAATTATCCAAAGACAAATGTTTTGGATTTCAAAGCAGGTAGACAAGTTTGAGATTTCGTATAAGATGACTGGATTTTCAGGAGGGGGGGGGGTCCGAACCTCCTGGTTTCTTCCCCCCATACATCTCCCTGTATGAAACTACTATTCCATATCAACAGCAACATCTGGCATCATTGACGCATCTCCCTTTTTTCTAATTCTATAGTGTTTTGTACCTAAGTTTATCTTTCTTCGCTAACCCCCAAGTCTTCTCTCTCTTTGAGAAAGGGGACACCGATGGGTTTGAAAAAGCTACCGTTCTTCGGATAGGACGTTAAGCAATGGTCCCGTATGCAGGACAGCCACACTCTTTGCACTTTAATAAAACGCTGGAGACGAATACAAAACTTGACGGGAGGCTTCATCTGTCTTCTAATGGTTTTCTTTTCCTGTTCCGTGGTCATTTCAACCTTTTCCGAGCACTTGGGTCTTTGTGACCTGGCCATTTAGCCCATTGTGTGCAAAAAAAGTGCCGTTCAGAAGTAAAAAACCTAGCCCTAGTGGCCGAGTGACAAGCGTATTTATCTGGGTGAAAAGGCATCTGGGTTTGGATCTTGGATTTTTTTCTGATTTAAATTGTCTTTTTTAAAGCCTCATTTTTCCCATAGATCTTTATGCGGCATTAATTGACGCTTCGTGTCAATGTGAACTAAGGAATTTTTGTGCTTGCCAATTGATGAAAAAGGCATAAAAAGGATTCCGAAATATTTAGCTTTCAATAAAAATCGTTACCAACTTAAAAATAAATGAAATAACTAAATATATTAAATTCATAAAATATGTCAACAGTATATTTGCAAAACGTTTTGTAGTTCTCGTAGAACAACTACAGAGATTACTAAAGGAAACAAGAAACTAGAGCATTTCAATATGACCAGAAAAAGGAGTTTTAAGTGTGCGATTCGGTAACTAAATGAACGGATAATCAAGCGCTTTTCATAACAGTAGTTAATACAAAACAGCCTATAAATTTTGTTTCCAATGTGCAAGTGCACCTCTTAGAGTTTAGAAAAAGAAACTGTACTTTAAATGAATCTTTATTTACGTTAGATAACTTTTCTAACGCATTACAATCGCTTTTTATGAATTATTAGTTTTCTCTTAATAAGTTTTCGTCTAGAGATGATTTAAATTTTCATGATCAGATAAAAAAAGATGTTTGTGAAAACACTCGTTTATTGCACTTCAAGCAAATGTTATTGCAAAAATATTAGACTGAAAAGCTAGTAATAAAAATAATATTTCAGTTTCAAATTCTCTTTTCCCTCTTAAGTATCATATTTGCCAAAGATAAGTAAACATGTTTCGTACTTCATCACTCTAAAGCAGTTCATTGTGCATGGTGCTCCTTACTCCTCAACGCAGATAATGCGATACTTTGTGGGGCGGGGGTGGCTCAGTCGGTAGCGCGCCAGGCTCGTAATCTGTAGTTCCCAGGTTCGAGTCCCAGCTGGGTCAGCGTAGAGATTTATCTCCGCAAAATTCCCCGCCCTGCCCACGGTCACTAGGGGACACCGATGGGCTTGGAAAGGCCGCCGTCCGTCGGATGGGACGTTAAGCCGTGGTCCCGTGTGTGGGAGAGCCATACCCTGTGCACGTTAAAGAACACGCTGGATGGCCTTGACGGGAGGCTACCATCTGTCTCCCAACAGCTGTTCCAGTGGGTCCCCTCCCCCAACCTTCTCTGAGCCTTCGGGGTCCATGTGACCTGGCCATTTAGCCCATGGTGTGCAAAAAAGTGCCGCTCAGAGGTAAAACAACCCAAACAACCCAAGCGATACTTTGACGGCAAATTTAACGTCAAATTTTTTACATCATTTAGTTAACTTTTTCGTTTTTGCAAATAAATCTCGTTGTCTTCTCGTTTCCTTTATTCCATTAGGGAAAGGCATAATTTAAAATTTCGAGGAATATTTTCTTGACTAGAAGTAAAAAAAAGCATTTATCTCTCTGTTAATGTCATTTTCTTCTTGTTCTTTAAAATTACAAAAGTATATAAGGTGAGTCATGCTAAATGCATTTAACAGTAAGAAATGTGTGAAATATTAGTAACTATTTTTTTAGTGTTTTATTTTTTTCTGTGGCATAATGTTCAGTTCAGTTCAGTTTTATTATAATAATAAGGTTAAAACCAACATATATTTGTAATACTCTTATTAACCCAAGAGCATCTAAGCTCATGTAGGTTAATTTACAAATTATTTAAATACATAATTTTGGCAACACTGACACTCAACTTTGCATAAAGAAAAAAAATATATGTATACAAAAACAACAAAGAATTTATAAAAAACGAATTATTATTTTTTTTTACTTTAACACTGAAAACAGGCTGTCAGACTCTTAGATTTCCCAAAAGACACTTTTTAATTTTGAACTTATTGTCTTTGCGCACTTTTTTTTTCATTGAAAAGTGTCGTTGGTTAAGAAATGGAACAGTTTTGCCGTTTCAAATATGTCCTTGTCATGGTTGGGTTGTTTTACCTCTGAGCGGCACTTTTTTGCACACAATGGGCTAAATGGCCAGGTCACAAGGACCCCGAGGGATCAGAGAAGGATGGGGGAAGGGGACCCAATGGACAGCTGTTGGGAGACAGATGGTAGCCTCCCGTCAAAGCCATCCAGAATGTTCTTAGCACAGGGTATGGGTCTCTCCTGCACACGGACCACGGCTTAACGTCCATCCGAGATTGCTGCTTTCCAGGCCCATCGGTGTCCCTTACTGACCAAGGTGGGGAATTTTGGAGAGATAAATTTCAACGCTGGTCCAGGAGGGAGTTATTATCATATATTATAATGCCCTATTCAAATAGTGAAATGGGAATCAAACTGTCGAAGTCATTTAGGTTTCTTAAATCTTTCATTTTCAATCGAGAAACGAAAGGCAAGAAATTAAAGTGGAATATTCTCCGTTTAGATGTCAGTCACCGATCTAAAGATTTCATTTAAAAAAGAACCTATCTATAATTAAGGGAACAATGAGTTCAAACAATAGTTGCAAAACGAGTTGGTTTCATTTAAGCTTTTTTTTAAGGATTTTGTAAGGCTTAGCAAACCGTTCCTTTTCTTATAAAGAATCGGTAACTTTATTGTGTATAAGCTTATCGTTTTAAGAACAGAAGTATTCCTATTGAGAAAACTAGCGAGGACAATGGTTGTATTCTAATCCTACCATTTCAATCGAAGGTCAAGAAACCAACGGTCGCAAGTATTCAGGTCCGGATCTCGGATGTGGGGGAGGAATGGACGCGAAAAAATATTAAGCATGCGTTTATTACATGCATGTTTCAAGAACATTTTTTGAAATACATCTGATGAAACGGAGAGAAAAAAATTATTCGACTGCTATCCAGTCACTTGGCCTCCCCCCCCCTCTCCTCTTTATTTTTATCTAGCTCCGTGTCTGTCACTAACCGTGGATCCTCTAGGATAGTGGTTCTCAACCTTTTTACACCAGAGGACCACATTCCCAAATCACATTTGAGTTGCTCACACGCCACTCGTCCCTGTTTCATATCATTGTCATCAACGTTTTCTTTTTAAAATATCCAACAGTTTAATTTGCTTACTCATTTTCAATGGAAGGGATAAAAAATAATATGTAAAAAAGAGTCCCTACTAAAACCATCCACAATACCTAAAGTCTACTCATTTGCAAGACGGACTAGATGTTAACAAACATTATCACGTGACAGATGTGTTGTCGTGTTGCGATTGGTCTCCCCATTCTCCCACATGCAGCAGTTCTCCTTTCGGTTTCGGCCCCAACTTTATCTTCTCTATGCTCAGTAGTCGGCAGCGGTGGTTGAGAATTAGATTAAAGATGGAAAATTTTATATTATTGGCACCGCAGTTACGACCACAGGTTGGGAAACACTGTTCTGGGAAATCCCGCTTCATGCGATAACATTTTGACTACTAATCATTCAGCCTAACCTAACAATCGACGAAAGCGTGGGAAACTTGTTTCGTTATCTCACTGATCCTTAACCCAGCTATGATATTCTTTAGATACCGCCTTTACTAAGGAAATCTGTAAGTGAAATGAATTCGTTTTCCTTGCTAAAAGAAGATAGGAGATTAGGGCATCCTGTATTCATTTAAAAATCATTCCTGACCTTTTTTCTATGGCAAAACAAATGTTAAAGTATATTACCTCGAATTACTGAAAGGAGCCAAGGTCGCATCTCCAAATATTGCTAACAGCCGATGGTGTTTATTCCTTTCCACGGAGATGAAAGCTGCTCTCATGAGGTCTCATCGTATCTGCATTGAACGACACAATTGAGTAAAATGCTTTGAAAATGCAATTTTAGTCTCTAAGAGACAGAAAGACGCCGGCACGATATCGAGATAAGAAGTGAGAAAGGGATAAGGGATAAGAGTAAGCTACGATTGCATTTAGAAAGAGGAAATTGACGTGCAAATAGGATTTACAACTCAGTATACTTTTCCTGGATTCTCCTAGGTCTTCTGTCTTGTTTATCCATAATACATTGCAGACCGCATCCCAACAGAAATAAACTGAAGGCAGCTCAGCGGATTCTCTCTGTCCATGGGGAGGCAATCGGCCACCACAGAACCGATCGATTCAAGCTTCTGATGGTGTCTTCCTCTTCTGTTGCCATAGGAACAAGTAAGCTAGGCAATCGGCATCCTAGTGTACGTGTAGACATGTTGTGGATGTAACTTACTATTACGTGTTTCCGACCGGCATCACTGACCTCTTATTTCTCGAAGGAGTTCAGTCGGCTACGGTGTCATTTCACCGGAACTGAAGTCTTTCTTGATATACGAAGCTCTTTACTTTTATATCTCCCAATTCGGGATCGTTTCCCTTCTCGGAAATAAGCATTTCCTGATTTTTGTTTCAGCACACAAACAGCATAAAATTATTTATATTAGGAAAGAAAAGACTCTGAATGTGTCGCTTCTTCCTCGTGTTCTTAATAATTCAAAGCACTGCCTTAGGCATCGTCTTCTTTGAAGTCGAATCCAGTTCAAATAATACAGGGAAAAATAGAGGAAGATAATATAAATTTATATTTCATTTGATGCGAATCGATTCAAATATAAATTTATATCCTACTTGAAATGTAGTTATGCTATGCTGTAACTAGAAGATCGGTTTTGATTATAATACAAATTGTGGTGAAGTGCAACATTTAAATGAAACCGTAAATTTTGCTACTGCAGAAATGTTTACTTTGAATAAATTGCATTAGTATCAGCTGAAATTTAATCTAAAATGTTTTAGTTTGAGTAAGTAAGTAAGTTTATTTTCTATTTTATGTACATATATAGTCCATGGTTGTTATAGCGAAATGCTTAAAAATAGCAATTTGTAATATAAGGAAAGGAAGCGTAAATACATATTAATAATTTGTATAATTTTAAACTGTGTATTCAGTCATTTACAATAAAAAAGTCAGTCGGTATTACACATTTTTCTCTTTGATTTCCTGTCATTACAGTAACATTACCATGTACATTATAAAACATAAAAAAACCCACCCGAGTATGTACTCGTTTGTGGGGTTTATAAAAAAAAAGTTCACTAATTTGGCATTATTTTAATATTTAAAGAATAATTTTATGTATAGTATCGCCATTTCGTTCTCTTTTTTTTACTATAACTATATAATTATTTTTAAGTTTAACTCCAATATTCATTTCCTAAGTTCTTTAAAACACTCATTTAGGTTTCTTAAATCTTTCCTATAATTTGGAATCAAATTAAATTGATTTGATAATAAATATGTAAAAAAGTGGAAAATAAATTTGAAAATAATATGGAACTTAAATTTAAAAATAATATGGAAATTAAATTTGAAAATAATATGGAAATTAAATAGGATTGATAGGTGCTCAGAATAATTTCTTCTATCTTAATTCTAATTTCCGTCTACATAAGATAAGATTTCTACACCAGTTATTTATTACAATGATACGAAACAAAAAAAGTCGTTTCTTAATATGCTGTCAAAATATTTGTAGGAAGAATACAAATCTCTAAGAGTATTCTACTTCTTTAATATCGCTCCGATGTAAAAGCAAATTCGAAATTCTGTACACATTGATAAGATTTTTTTCGACGTATTTATTCATATATTAAGAAAGATATCACTCTGAATTTAACGTCGATCTGTAAATCCTAAAATATTTTTTTTTGTAAAACTGTCATTATAGGTGGTTTAAATTAAAATCCGATGAGTCTGAATCGGATTTGCGGAAATATTCGTTGAGCATTAAAAGAATTAGGGATCCTGAAACGTTAAATAAGAGCGATATTCATCTGGATAATTATTTCCAAAATGATGAAGTTGAAAAGAATCATTACATGCTGCATTTACGAGTTAAGTTGATTGTTTTACCTGTGAGCGGCACTTTTTCTGCACACAATGCGCTAAATGACCAAGCCGCAAGAATTCCAAGAGCTCAGAGCTGCGTTGGAGAAGGTGCCCCCTCCCCCCATTAGACATCTGCAAGGAGAGATCACCTTCAACGGTGATCAATCAGGTATTAATCACCATTGAAGTGAGGGATTCTCCCTTCAAGGACATCCTGGGTGTTCTTTAATGTGCCCGGGGTGGGGCGTTTTCTGCACACGAGACTAGGACTTAATTTGACTTAATCCATCCGAATGACGTTCGGTCTTTACAAGGCCATCACTGTCCTTTCTCACCGATAAGGAGAAGCGCAATAAATCTGAAAACAGGTACAGTGTGCACTCTAATCTGGGAACATATATTACGATCCTGGCGTTCTACTGACTGAACATACTCTGATACAGTAAGAAATTGTCATATGAAAAGTCCTGTAGACAAGTAACACTTGAAAAAATAAGTTGGAAAAAATCGATTGTCTTGACCTTCCACCTACAAAGCAAACGGTTTGATAAACGGTTTAGTATCTGTGTTTAACTTTTGAGATGAGATAATTCTTAGTACTTAAAATGTTGCTATTAAATATTACAACTTTCAAAACTCTTTTGAATAGATATTCAAAATTTAGGCAGCAGTTTGATTAATATCTTTTATTTTCATTATTATTTTACGGAAAATAATTTTACTTCAGATAATACTGAGTTTAGAATTTGGCTTTTCGTTCGTGTAATATGCAAATGACATGACGCTTTTGGTGATGCTATAGATATATAAAGAAATATGAGTAGCAGCAATTTTAAGAGTTTACTTGACTCAGCGAAACAGCGATTTTTGAATGTCCGCCAATTCGAAAGAATCTAATTATGTTAAGGAACGAACAATTTCGAGTTTTCAACAGATTCTGTTGATGAATGGAATGGACATAATCTTGTGAGGGCAAAACTGCAATAAATGGCCTGTCTGACGAAAAATCTGTTTTAATGCAAAGTCCAATAAAGGCTTTTTAACTCATATTCTGTTTCACTGTGGATTTCCTATAAAGACGGCTTTGTTAGACTGAACATCCTGATAAATAGGTTTTGATTCTCGAATATGTTCTTGTCCCCTTCCCGAAAAGCTATAAATTCTTTATATATATTTTTTTTTACATTTTTTACGGGAAATTTCTTTTAGAACAAAAAAAAACTATAATATTACAGAGAAGAATTTATTTTACTTTAATATTAAAATTAAATTACAGGCTCAATGACACTTTTGCTGTTTCTTGTGTTCGATAATATTCATGAAACAGAATTTTTTTATAAATAGCCATACGCATTTCATCACTCGCATTAAAGTGATTTCTGGTCTTTGTTTTGATATGTATGAGTGATGAAAATCTCATCTCACATAAATGGAAATTTGAGAAACAAAGTATTTTTACTTATGTCTCTGCATTTGATTATTGATCTTAAAATTATCTCACAAGGTCTCCTCCCCCTCAGAAATGATCTCTCGCTCCCCACCCTAAGTGGGCTCGTGACTTACCAGTTAAGAATCACTGTTTTATAGGTATAATAATCATTTGAGTTAAAATATCGGCTCTCGTTATCTGTGTGATGCGGAATAAAGACGATTTGCCAAGGATGACAGTTACGGTATTGTGCATCAGGTGATGGTTCGATAGTTTTACTTTCTAACGTTTATGTGATGAACGATTTCTTCTAAACGTAACGCTCTTTCGAGAAAAAAATTGTTGAGTTGGAACGTAAATCATTAATTGGAAAAAATGGCTGGAAATAATCCCTTTGAAGAGGAAATGATGAACACGACTGAATCAGTCGAGCATTCCAAATTGATATTATGACTAATGAAAATAATCCTGAAGGCGGGTACACTAATCGCAATCATTTTCTTGGGGCAATCGGAGCAAAACACAGTTTTATATCGTTTCCAGTAACAGGAACTTTAGTCTCAAGCACAGATTAAAGAGTTTTTTGATCTATTGACTTAGAGCGTAGTCTCCCGTTTCGGAAATCAAGTATTAATCACCCGTTGTGCATTAACACGAACTTATTCAGAACTAAATATCCGAACCAACTGTTGTTCAATATTAGCTGCATTAGCAAAAAGATTATTCAGTGTGAATGAAATGTTGTAGTATTAAGGTCAATCGTAGTCCAATGAAGTGCAATGGCTTATAATTATATTAATTGTTAATTGGCTTATTAACAATTAATTAATTGAGTTGTCCTCACTTCTAGCAAGGGAGGAGCTGATTTTTTTAGCCGTTAATAAAATTCCTGAGTAACTTGTTCTGAAGCTATCGACTTTAGCGTAAACGAATGAAAGAAAGAATAATGAGCAAAGACGATATGCTGAACTTGGGATTGAGTGTCAAAATAACCCTCACTGCTGTTCTTTCGCAATAACATGGATAGGTGCTGCATCGACCAGGTCCTTTGGATAAATTCCTCACATTATTAAAATCCCAGGTTGACACGAAGCCAGTAAGGTATCGGTATCGCTAAGCCCATCAGAAATCGCACACTCTATTTAATTAAAAGTTCACACAAACTGTGATGATCTTGAATGGGATGAAACATAAAACTTTTAAGCTGCAATACGGAAAATATAAGTTGCAGATTATTTCTTTGAATTTATTTTTTTTTCATTTCAGGCATAGTTTCTAGAAGATAACTAGTTCGTTAATTTAATCGAAGGTTGATCCAGATTTGATCACATTTCCTATATATCAAAATTTTTTATCAATTTTTTTCATCTATTTATTTAAAAAAAAGACACTCACGAATCGCCATTTTTTTAAGATAATTAGCCACTAAATTGGTATAATAATTTATATTGCGACTTTTCCTCCCTTAAATGAGATTAAACACCGTTTTTGTCCTATTATCTATCATTCTGCCTGAACATGATATCTTTATCACTTTCAGCGTTAACCCAAAAAGTAAAATAAAAAATCCCGAAACATCCCATCCTCGAGTAAAGGATTAACCTGTCTTTATGTCTTCAGAAAGTTGGAGAGTTCTTGTGTTTGTCTTGCATTCGGAAATGGCCAGAGGTCGACTCCTTGACACCCGCTAACGTAATATAGAGAGCTCCTCACGTCTTCATCCTTTCCGCGCGCTCACACGCGTGTACCCTGTGTAGATGATGGCCTGAGTGCGTGCTACTGTCACTTGTGACCGCTGTTGACCAACCTGGTAGTGTGTGTGTTCATTTTCCCGGCCTTGCAGCGAGAGATCGATGACTATTACATTTCGTGCTGCAATCTTATTACCTGCTTGGATCCAAGGTCAGGAAGTCACGCGGTCACTTTGATCTCTTTGCCGAAGCGGCGTGATCGTCATAATGAGATTTCAACTAAGAGTGGCTTGGCCTTACTAGGATGGAAACAGAAGGAGTTGATGACATTCAGTGTGAGCTCGAACGAAACATGGAAATACAATTTCTGCTGAATTGCATTCATCTGCTTTGATTTGTTGTTGTTATTCATCCTCGTTTTCGCTAATCTGTCTTTTATTTAATCTTTTGCTGAGATCTATCCGCCGTCCCACTTTTTTTCCTCCTATTTTTCCTATTTGCTTTAGTCTTCAAATTATGAATCCGCAGTGAAACCAAAATGGTCTTCTCTATAAAAAATAAATAAATACTCCCTCTTGATAATTCTCAGCTTTTGCCGTCTTTCAAAAAAGATGCATTACTATTTGTAGAGTAAGACGTTAAGCCGTGATCCGTTGTCAGAAGAGACACATTTAGATAGATCTTCATACTATTCATTGCGTGAGAAAAATTTGATACTGTGACGAAAAATGACCCAGCATCATCTCAAAAGATAAGATTACTGTATTTTGGTGGAAACTCTAAAACTAGTAGATCGAAATATGTGTGACTGCAAAATTTGTAACGTCTCTGGTCTTTCGCGGATGGTGCATGATAGATGCGAACTTATTGAATGTGAATTCAGTGTGGTTAGCGCGCTTGGCTATTGATCTACGGGACCTGGGTTCGAGCCCCGGGTAAGGCATGGTTGTGCGTGTTGTTTTTCTGCTGAGGTCCTGCCATCCTCTCAGACCCCCCCCCCCCCCCGATAGGGGATCACCTTGTCGTGGTGGCCTACCTTGTCGTGGTGGTCACCTTGTCGTGGTATTTGCCTAGGGCCCAGCAACCCGGCTGAAGGCTGTGCCGACCGGATTGGTGTCCCAGTTGGACATGGCTAAGGCCAATCGAGGTTGAAGATGCTGCTGGCCGGAGACCTCACCTCTCAGGAGACCTGTGTGGTCTGTTCGACGGCTCTGCCGAAAGGTCTGAACCCGCCTTGTAGGCACGAGCTGTCCAAAAAGTCTGGGTCTTACTAAGAGTCTCCACCCCGGACGCCGATCGAACTTGGATCTATATATCCTTGTTCATGGCTAACCGGGGAATAGATTAAAGCAAGGTTTCTTCCGGTGGTCAGCTTTCCTTTTATAGGACTGCTGCCATATGAGGCTGGGGTTGAGGTGCACCTATAGGGCGTATTCCTTTCCTCCGGCTCTAGATAAGCACGGCTCTTCATAACCAGGTAGTGCTGTACAAGCGGAACCGGGAATTGCCGTGGTTGCATAAGATCGCAACAAGAGATTCATCCTCTCAGACCTTCTACTATGGCATATAAACTGACAGGCTCCTGTCAGACCTCTGTGACAAGCAGCTGCTTGAGGGGGGTATTTATTTTTATTATATTACTGTTTAGGGAAGTGATTATCACATTTGGATAAAGTTACTAAGTGTTTATTTATTTAGTACGAGCCAGGAATTGGAGAAAGGAGAAAAGTGTATTTTTGGAGCATTGTCCCGAGACTTGCAGTGGCATATCGCAACGTGAGCAACAGTGGAATGGATATAGGGATTATCCACGCTATTTTAGCTCTAGTTTTGCAAATGTATTTTTCTATTATACTGTATATCTGTCCATCTGTCTGTCGTAATGTCCTCTTTGACATTTTTCATTTTTAGCATAACTATTTTTTTAGCATAACTCGATTCTCTAGTGTAACTCTCTAAGTGATCACATAGTCAAAATAACATTCCTTCCTTATGTAAAATGTTTCTTCAAGGCGGTTGATGACAACATTATTCAACTTCATCATTACTTGCAATATCAAACCACCCAATATTTAAGATGCTGTTTTATCATCTGGAATCAAAAACATCAAATTTACTTTAATCTTATTTACTAAGTGTCTTTTTTACTACCATTTTTGCTACCATAATAGACTTTAGAGAACAAATTATTATATATCCTAATTCTAGTCTTTAAGTGAATTCGGCTGTTTTTTCGTATTCTCCACAGATTCTTAAAGATTCCAACAGCAAAGTCAGTTTTTTATTTCAGTTATTTCTGTTTCGGTTTATTTATTACCAATTATTCCATTAACCGTTATTTTGAGCCTCTTCTGCCTATCAGCGGCAGGCCATATATCTTACAGTGAAAGTTTCAAGATCATGAAAAGGAAATATCTCGTGGCTGTTTACTAGTTGCATTAAAAGTTATGAAATATTTTTCTAACTATTTTGATCTTGTACAGCATATATAATTTCCTACTTTTTTTTAGTCTATTTCGAGTAGAATATGCGCTCTGCGAACAAACCACAAGAAGTGAAAATAAAACGTGGATAATTTCTTGTTTCATTTTTGTGGCCGTCCTTCGTTTTAAAAAGAAAAACCTCTTTCGCAGTTATTCAAGAGGCATATTTAATCTCTGATTCTGGTGCATTCGTTAAATGCATCATTAAAGTCATTTTACTGAAGTCAATAGGGGAGAAAACTCTACTAATGCACTCTTTGTTACTGCGGCAGCAAGCACTTCATTTTTTGGAGGAGCGTTGCACGAGCAGTGATTTTTCATTTGCATAGCTTCTTCGAAATCTATTTCTCGGGGCATTTCTCTTTCTCTGATGGAGCATAAAAACGACCCGAACTTGCGCGTGCAGAGAGTCAAGGTCGTCACGAACGGAGCTCGCTGCCACCTGTTAGGGTGCCCCGGGCAGATATCGACCGAGCGATCTGTCTGTCGCCGCGAGAGCCCATCGCATACAGACGATGGTGTTAACAGCTGCTGGTGTTGCTCAGGTTGAGCAATGGAGAGAGCGAAGCCTCAGTGCGCTCGACCAGTGGCAGAAGATATTCGAAGCCACTACTTGTTGATTTAAGTGCAACGCGTGGAATGTGCAAACGCCAAGAACGAAGCGCTAGAGCAAAACTTACAGAATTTCGATCTTGGTATTGAGATATAAAATTATTTAGACTTGTCCATTTTCTGCAAGTTATTTTAAATACAAATCCTGATCAGTAAAAAAAAATAGAAGAGGGTGTAAATGAACCAGAACGGATCAGAACGCAGCTCCTGTATTTTTTTACCAGAAAATATTCTCTCTCAAAATTTGCGATATATTCATATGATTTTTCCCTTCCGTTTCAGCCCTTCGTAATTTTTTTTATCCTGCGTTCCAATTATTCATATTTTCCAAAGAAGGGTTCACCTCTCGTGGATTCGTACTTTTAAAGATATACTTTTTGTTTCGCAAACTGAAATATTATAACAACAAAAGATTCATTTTTTTTATCATCGTTCAATTGTAAATGGTCTTTATTTATTCGAAAAAATATTTGTGAAACTATTTTTATTTCTTTTCTGAAGTATTAATTTTTTAAAACAGCGAAAAGGAAAATCAGTGATTACAAGTAAAAACGACATGTACGATTCTGATACAGTGAAAACCTGAAAATATAATTTTTTCAAATTATGTCATATCTGATTGAAAATCCTCGTAGAATTTCTGTTTCATCTGAAATGGAGATTTTGATGAATGTGCTTATGTATATTACAGAGGGCGATATTCGAACTTTTTTTTATTTACCTGACTTCATGTTCTTTCCACTTTATTCCTCTAGAGATTCAAATCATATAAGGGGACCAAATCAATTACTTCTCGAAATATAGTTAGCCGCATTTTATTTCAAGCAATAAAAAGCAAAATATAATTTCTAATATTGTTTTATTATTTAAATGTTCATGCTTTTATACCAAATCATATACTTCATCATCTGCTAAATGCGATTATAACCTTTGTATTAGAGTGAGATCATAGTAGTCGAGCTAACTTAATAGGCAGCAGTTCATTGCCACGATTAGGGGCGGGGGTGGCTCAGTGGGTAGCGCGCCAGGCTCGTAATCTGTAGTTCCCAGGTTCGAGTCCCAGCTGGGTCAGCGTTGAGATTTATCTCCGCAAAATTCCCCGCCCTGCCCACGGTCAGTAGGGAACACCGATGGGCTTGAAAAGGCCGCCGTCCGTCGGATGGGACGTTAAGATGTGGCCCCGTGTGCGGGAGAGACATACCCTGTGCACGTTAAAGAACACGCTGGATGGCCTTGACGGGAGGCTACCATCTGTCTCCCAACAGCTGTTCCAGTGGGTCCCCTCCCCCAACCTTCTCTGAGCCTTCGGGGTCCATGTGACCTGGCCATTTAGCCCATGGTGTGCAAAAAAAGTACCGCTCAGAGGTAAAACAACCCAACTGCCACGATTATGTTGAAATGTATTGCTTGTGGACTGCACAAAATGACACCACACGTTTGAGACCACTGTTCTAGAGCATCTGGAATGTCAAAAGTCGTGGGATGGTGTCCCTTCCCGACCAAGACACTTTTTCTGTGATTTTTTTATTATTAAGCATATTCTATTTCATTCGTCACCGAGAACAGGATTTCTCATCAAGTTCTTACAAGACGAAAACTTTCAAATCTATAAAGAGATATTTTTTCAGGTGTTATACATTTCATTCTGAACAGCCACTGATATAAAAATCATCGCATTGACTCATATAGTGATCGCTCTTTTTGATGCCAATTTTTTCTCTCTCAAGAAAAGAGGACTTGGCCAAACTCAAGGATTTTATTTTGTATGAAAATCAGGTGGATGTCTAGTTACTTTAATGAGCTAAATGAAAGTTACAGAATAATAAATTCAGTTCATATACTGAATTTATTATTCTGTAACACTTCTTAACTGATTTCATTTGGTAAACTTACGAACAAGCTAATCTCAGAAGATAATAATAATATAACAAATTTATTGCAATTGTAACAGAATAATAATTAGATTTCGCTATAACCTCTTGATATGGAAATAAGTATATTATTTCTTACCTATCAGAGATACATGATGCTTAATTGGCACTCATAAGCTATTGATTAAAGTATAACCCAAGGTATATACGAACATATAACACACTGCAATATCATCTTTTAAGTTTCGAAACTATTTCATGTAAATTAATAAAATATAGTGTAATGTAAAATTATACCGACGATTGAATAAACTGAATTTTCCCATGATCACCTGTTGTTTCTGGAATTTAAGATTATTCGAACTGTGAATCATCTTTTGAGGAGCAATATTTGAATCAGCTGCACGATGCTGCTTTGAGCATAAATAAAAAATAAATAAACACATGAGTTATTTTAATATTTATTTAATATGTTTTCCCGACAGAATTTATTGTTCTAAATTTTGAAGACAAGATTTCAACTCCTTTCTATACTGTACGACGAGAGATTTGTAATTGAGTTCCTCTTACCCCTTTTATGTATTGTAACACAATAGCATGATAACGTTAGAGAAACTTATTTCTTTTGTTTCTTCTGTTAGGATAAAGTCGACCTCGGTGAAGTAATGCTCTCTTTGTGTTATCTACCAACTGCCGGCAGACTCACGGTCACTATCATCAAAGCGAGAAATCTGAAAGTCATGGATATCACAGGGTCATCTGGTAAGTGCCTAGTGCTGCCATCTCTTGTCGTTATTTCATACTAGTAATTATCAGGAAGCCGTCCCATGGCCGAGTGGTTAGCGCGCTTGGCTACTGATCTAAGGGACCTGGGTTCGAGCCCCGGGTAAGGCATGGCTGTTTGTGTCATTTTTCTGCTGAGGGCCTGCCATCCTCTCAGACCTTTTACTATGGCATATAAACTGACAGGCTCCTGTCAGACTTCTGTGGCAAGCAGCTGCTTGAGGGGGTATTTATTTATTCTTTTTAATTATCACGGTTTTTTTTTATTATCCATCGCATTTAGGTGACATGTAATTACGAGAGGTAAATAAATCCACTGAACCATTTCCTAGTATATATGCTAGGATAGCTAGATTTCAAACTGGTAAATAGGCATACACGAGAATAATTTCGTCAAGTTTCCCATCCTCCCCTGCAACAGAACACTTGAATCCCCCAATGTTTGTGGAAAAAGGAAGGACTTGGAATATAAATCTTGTTTGCATTGACAAACTGATCTGTGATGCTTTCAAATAACTCAAATACGTTATTATATTTTAAATTTAAAATTTAAAAGTGAATAATATTTATATCCTATATTATCAACTACTATTCAAAGAATATTCGAATTCAAATCATTAAATTGCTGTCCCAAATATGTTTTATCTCAGAAACGAATAAATAGAAGATTAGAATTAATGTGGATAAAAGCGGCAATTCATTCCATGCAGGAGGATGGATTGCAAACGATCTCCTGGCAATAATGCATGTTGATGTTTTTCTTGACAGTTTTTCAAGGGATACGCCCATGGGTATATGGAATGGGAACCGATGAATTACAAGAAATTTGCTACCTATACGATAATACGTAACTGTAGTGCTATGCTTTGCCTTTTTTTTTATGTTTGAAATCATAAATTGCATAATATTACAGAAAATATTAAAATAAGGCATATGGGAAGAACTTATGTTTATGAAGCCAAAATCATTCTCAACACTGATAATAAATTTATCTACCCATAGAGAGAGAAAAGGATTTAGTTGCCCACCATTCAATTTAGTGCTGTGAAATCAGCTCGGAGAACTTTGCTTACTCTTGCAAAACAATGTGATGTTCTAATGTACCCTTTTTGACCATTTGGAGTAGAACAGCAGAAGTTTCTGGATGTATGGATCATATGGATTGTTTTACTGTAGAAATTCCATTTTTTTCTTTTTCACAATACCTGTCTAAGACTAAACATTGGAATAAACATTTGTCCGGAATTTCCCTACAATTGATTAATTTCATAGGCCCAAAAATATATTTCTGTTTATCTGAATAATTTAAATAACAGGGGCGACTCGTCCATTAGGCCGCACCAAAAATAATCACAAAAAAAATTAAAAATTTCAAATTTAGATTGATTATTTGTCATTTTTTTTAATCAACATAATATCACTTTTACATTCGTTTTATCGTTATTTGCCGTGTTACGTAGACAATCACAGCATTTACTTTGCAAATCACGGCTACATCGGCTACTTTCGTATTGTCAATACGAATTTTAACATTACTGCCACCATCCAGAATCTTAACATTATGTATTATAGCGATGACACAAATGTCTATGTGCGGAAATACAATACCGCTGAACTGCACGAGCCAGGTCCTTATTTTGCAGTGGTCCGTGACACTTGATTGGCTGATTCTACCAGTCCAACCAATAGTCGAAGATCTTCATTTGACTGTGGCAAGCTTAACAAGCCGAAACTTTCCTCACAAGATGTGTTTGAACTGGATTGCCGCCAACTTTTTATCTTGCCAAGGAAGGATACTTCTGTGTGAGGAATTTAAGAGCAACGTTAATATGAAAATATGCTTACAAAATGAGTTGAACATTTGGTCTACAGAAGAATGCTAATAAAATACTTTAACATCCAATTTCGTTATTAATATGTAGTTCAATCGGCTAAACGCACTGTCTATTTTCAATTTGCTGTAATTTTAAAGACCTGTTCGAATATTCTCATTATATTTTTTTCAATCTTTTTTTTTTAATTCGTTTTATTACCATATCAGTATTTTGCAATTCGTTATAAAATAAATTAATATGTGCCATAATATATATAATAAATTAATATTGTAAATTAATTATAACCAAAATAGACAACTTTTCATGTGATAATTTACGACGAGTACTTCAGTTTAAAATAATAAATATAAATTTGTAATCAAATCAGAGTTAAAAAAAAATAGCAAACTAGACATAACTTTTTAAAATTCCACTAGAAGAGAGAGGAAAGATACACACACACATATAGTATATATGTAGGCAGTTGTTACAGCAGAGGGAGCAAAATACTGAATTGAGTCAGAAAGGGGACAAGAACACTTTTTGGAGTTTGCTTTTTTTCCTGAAAAATTTTGTTAAATAATGCGTTTTGTGAATAGCTGGAAAAAATACATGCGTTACGAAACGTCTTTGAGTCCTGTTCAGTTCAATACAGGCATCTCTCCAATCTTTTTCCCACACTCGGTGTCCCAACAAAATGCTCCACCAAAACTTTTAGTCACAAGGAGCTGCTGCTAATCAGTTAAATAATTTGACTGCATTTCTTCAATTATGTTGTCTACCCTTAAAAGCGAATGTTATTTTAGACAATTTTAGAATGAATGTTCCTTATTTCTAGCTAAAGTCACTGATTTTCGTTTAGATCCTTATGTGAAAGTGTCTCTGATGTGCCAAGGAAAGCGAGTGAAGAAAAAGAAAAGCACTGTCAAGAAATCGACTCTTAATCCTGTGTATAATGAAGCCCTCGTCTTTGACGTACCAGCAGAAAACATAGAAGACGTCACCCTTATAGTGAAGGTTATAGATTATGACAGGTAAAACATGTAACATATAAATCTTAACTTGCATTTACAGAAATGTTGGTTTAATAACTCTTCGTAAAAACGATATTTTGCTCGCTTCTCTCAATTTTCGCAAAGTTCTAAAACCTTTTGAAAAATGCAATATTTTTATGTTAATTATATACATTATAATTTTTCTTCTTCTGAATTTATTTCACCTAAGGCAAATTTAAGTCCAGAAATTGCGTTGATAACTAGTTGCAAGTGTCATTAATACTGGCAAAAATTAAAATTAGATCTAGAATTTGGACCCTCAATAGTGAATAACGATAAGTTAAAACGCAAGTCCGATATTTCTTCTCATAGATTAGGTTCGAGTCCCAGCTGGGTCAGCGTTGAGATTTATCTCCGCAAAATTCCTCGCCCTGCCCACGGTCAGTAGGGGACACCGATGGGCTTGGAAAGGCCGCCGTCCGTCGGATGGGACGTTAAGACGTGGCCCCGTGTGCGGGAGAGCCATACCCTGTGCACGTTAAAGAACACGCTGGATGGCCTTGACGGGAGGCTACCATCTGTCTCCCAACAGCTGTTCCAGTGGGTCCCCTCCCCCAACCTTCTCTGAGCCTCCGGGGTCCTTGTGGCCTGGCCATTTAGCCCATGGTGTGCAAAAAAGTGCCGCTCAGAGGTAAAACAACCCAACCCTTCTCATAGATCTTGGCTGCATCGAGAATTTTCTGATTAGTCTTTAACGATTGAAAACTTGGGTGACCTGATTTATATATACAGAGTGTCTCAAAAATATAGGTACAAACTTTTAGGGGAGGTAGATAACATCTAAAGGAATGAGAATTACATAGGAACCCATAACCGAAAACGTCATGGGAAAGTGGTAGCAGAGGTACAAGATCTGAAAGGACACAAGACAGTGATTAATGGGAAAACATTTATTGGACATAATTATTACAAATGGCGTACTAGATGATACATTTCATAATGTTACAGCAGATGCTCGAAGTTTGACCCATGATCGCACAAATTTTGATGCGCACGCGCAAGCAAACGGTGGTCGGTTCATGTCTATGTGGGAAGCGTTCTTGATACATTCTGTGAGCGGCTCGTCCGTTGCCCTCAGCTATTCCATACACTAAGTGCATGTCTGCCAGCTCCCTGTTCGAATACCTTTGCATGCTCTTCGTCAGCCGACTACCGCTCGAATGAGGAAATTCGAAATTTCCCCTCTAGCGCACTGATGAACAGCGCCGCCTATTGACTTATGGTGACGTTTCCGGTTATGGGTTCCTATGCAATTCTAATTCCTTTAGATGTTATCTACCTCCCCTAAAAGTTTGTACCTATATTTTTGAGACACCCTGTATATACAGGGTGATTCAAAACTCTTGGGCCAAACTTTAAGGGGTGATAAAACACACCTAAACAAACACTTTTCGTCATACAATGCATGGTTGGAACTCAAGCGGTGAAGCGCTAGAGGGCGCTTTCCAATGAACACTTATAAGCTCTGGTTTTCGCACTCGTCGTCATTTCTACCGCGAAATGCAGAACGGATGGATTGTTTCACGAATCAAAAGAAGGCGAACATCCATTTCACGTACGGAGCTGCGGGCGGGAATGCGAGGGAATGCAATCCACGATAGAAATGACGACGAGTGCGAAAACTAGCGCTTATAAGTGTTCACTGGAAAGCGACCTCTAGCGCTTCGCCGCTTGAATTCCGACCATGCATTGTATGACGAAAAGTGCTTGTTTAGGTGTGTTCTATCACCCCTTAAAGTTTGGTCCAAGAGTTTTGAACACCGTGAATGTATATTATTTATATGTGTGCTTTTCTCTCGTTCCAAAATAAAGAAAGAATTTCTTTGGTTAGTTGACTAAGGATCTCCCGTTCTTCTGATAAATTCGTTGGGTGCAATGATTAGACCAAGGCTTCTCCAAATTTTCTATTGTCTCAATAGCATGAACATACGCATCAGAGATTTGTAGTACTGATATTTTTTCTTCCAAATAGAAACATCCACAATGAATTATAGACATTTACCAGCGTTGTCTGTGAAGTGTTGAACTACACAGTAATAATACCATCTTGGTAAACAACTTGGATATACAGAAAATATTAAAATAAGGCATATGGAAAGAAATTATGTTTATGAAACCAAAATCATTGCCAACACTGATAACAAATTTATCTACCCATCGAGAGAGAAAAGCATTTCTGTCTAGAGAAACTCTTCATTCTATCTAGCTCGTAGGGAATAAAAAAAAGAAGGAATCCTCAGAAATGCCAACGAATGAAAGGACATGTCATAGATTAATGCCGGTTTCCACTTCAGCTGAAGCTATAGAGATAATCAAATCGTCGATCAACTACTCAGAGACATCTCTTCTGTGTTGGATTGGTGATCCGACAAAACGAACAGAATTGCTGCATTAGATTCATCCCACTCTGTTCTAGTTTTGTGTTGCCTTTTCATTCTCATCATTCGTCCTCAAACTGCCCATCCGATATTTGCCACATCAGCTCTAGATGTTCCCCGGCTTCCTTGCTCTCGAAATTGTACAACGTATACATGTGATATTATCTTTTCTAAACTATTACCTTTATTCTTCGATATATTCACTCAGCGTGTTCTTTTTATTTACTTACATTTAATTTTTGCACATTTTGATCTATTAACATAGATTACTCTTTTCTAATATAATATTCTTCCGCTGTCAAAGAGATAATATAGTAATCTTAATATTTCGCTCCTTCCTTCATTCCCCATTTGCTTAACATTTTTCATTAAAAGAGCCTTCTACTCTGCTATTAACTATTTAATGATTCTCTTATTTTACTATTATTACATTGCACCATTTAATGATGAAGTAGAAACTGCTTGTAAATGTCGCGTGTCTCTCATTTCCGTATTAAATTCTTAGATACTACGACCGAAATGACTTATATATTTCTTCTTTTCTTTCTTTCGACTTAATATTTTCCTCCTCCATGCATCTTATGCAAACATCATTTTATGTTCTAGGGTTGGCGCCAACGAGGTAATGGGATGCTGTGCCATTGGTAGCAGCTGCATTGGTCTGGGCCGGGATCATTGGATCGAGATGCTAGACAATCCTCGGAAACCTGTGGCTCAGTGGTATCCTCTCTCTGAGACCCTTCCCGGCCTGGCTGATATCCAGAAATCGTCTCCAGTGAAGTGCATCAGCATGAGATGACTCAAAGGTCCCCGAGCAACGGATGTGTAACGCAAATGACGTCACTCCACTCTGTTGTCGTTTTTGTGTGGCACCACGCTCCTAGTGGAACGCGCCCCATGACGCACGGCGTAGCACATGCGGTGCTCACTGACCACTGGTCACTAATAGAGAAATGTTGATTCTGAAAGATCAAAATATCAACACTGTCGGGTCCTTTTGCCACAGTTGTCCATGGTTATGCCTATATTTCTGACACAGATCAAAATTCGAGTTCATTTTACTTTTTATTGGAGCATTTTGAAGTACATTTGTTTATACATCATGTCACACAATTTTGGCAGAAAGGATTGCTGTTAAATACGTTCATTCGTCGATGAAGATGAGGATTTTTGATATGTAAATGTTAAAGGTATTCAGTTAATAGAAGCAGATGTTTTGTTGTTGTTTTTTTTTCTCTTTTATCTCTTCATCTTTTTATATATAAATGCCTTTTTATTGTTATATCAACGCTCAATGTTACATTCATTATTTGCTCTTTTGGCAAAAAAAAAAATTCGGTAGGCTTGTTATAAACCGACACCTTTAAGGAGTAGCTTTTTAAACTCCTGTTGGAAAAGGATATTGATGTATTTACAAATATTTGATGTTCAAATGAATGTTGTATTGGATAAATTTATGTAACTGTCGCTTTCCGACCACTCTAAAAATGAAATCGAAATCGTTTGGATCTTTAGCTTTAGACTTCGAGATATGAAGACAGGGAAATTGATTCATAACTTAAATGAAGGTTCCATGGGATCAAGGGCGAAATGAAGGTTCCGAACATCAGAGATGACATGAAGATCCCGTGGGATAAGGGGCCCTTAGTTCATTCTATTTCCGTTTCATACAATTCTGCGAAAAAAAGAAATATTATTTTCCTCATTTTTACCTTTTTACATAAATTAATTCAATCCATATTAATAAATGCCACTTAGTTTATTTTTGCTTTCTATGAAAGTAATTGCACATCAAAATGAGATAATACTGTTTATATGAGACAATTGTCTTGTCATAATATTAAAATAATAATCAACTTCATATTTCTCCATTTACATCTTGATTGTTCGCATCTTAAAAAACTTATAAAATGGTCCGTGTCACATTTTAAATTATTTCCAAAGTTATCAATATTTGCATCACGCTAGATTTAATAACATTAAGTTGTGCTGTAAAGTACTTTTTTTAATTTGTATTCAGAGACTTTGGGAACTGGCACGACGAAAATGTTTTCAAAAACAAATGATTCAGTTCATGCCCGAAGTCATCCTGATTTGAAAAATATTTAAATATAAATAAGCCTTTTATAATTGCATTTAATCAGATTATTTATTCGCGAAACGAAGAGATTCAAATCTTCTCCAATAATATTTATTTTAGTTAAACCTATTACATTTTTTATCTTGAATTTTAAGCCAATTAAAATCCTTTGATTGAAAAAATGTGGAGTTTTCAATTTCTGTCTAATAAAGAGAAGAAATTAAGAACAGTTTTGAATTTAAAGCAACATATATGCTACTTTGTGTTTTTTCCTTGCTTGATATTTTGGAAAAACAAAAATAAGTAGCCTTTTTTTGTCATGCCGGTCTTCAAAGTTTTTTCAGCAAAAGGTTTTAACGAAAGCTTTATCTTCAAAGCTGTTCCTTATACGACTTATTTTTCTGAAAACTTTATGAAGAACTTTATTTCGAGTTTTTGAATCTCATCTGTTTTTAAAGCAAAGGAAAAAAATTATTCACCATATTTTTTTGTAATGTTAAGTGCTATAAACTGTTTTAAAGAAAATTTAAAGATAATTGTTAGTTGAAGAATAAAAGTATCGGAAGTATTGAGACATTTCTTCATTGTAATGATTTAGCTTTCCAGAAGTCAAAGAGTCTGTGAGGGATGTGACGTATCATGCTCTTAATATTAGGCAAGTCAAATGCAAAAGATCGAAATGATTATCAATGCTCATGTCCAGTGAAATCAGCAGTTAAATAACGTTAAACAAAAAATGTGATTTCAAACCATAGAATCTAGGTCAATATATGTACAAAGCTTTGTTTTTAAATTAAGAGTGCTGACCATCAAAGATCTGAAATTTTGAGATTGTGCTACAGAATTTAAGACGGATATAATTCAGACAGATATGTGTGTGGATATAAACTGTGCGTAAAGTGTAAAATCAGCTGCAGCGATAGTAAGAATTATTATGACAGGAAACATTTGCCTACTGAAACCTCTTGTGCAAAGATTCATATTAGAACTGCAGAAATAGACTAAATTTCGCACTTGATATACAGAAAGTATTAGATGTGGATCATCACACTGGTATGTTCCCTATTATACACCAAGAAGGAAACCCCCATACAACCCCGTAAATTCTCTCCTGGGAACCCACTGAGCTAAGATGTCGAATTCGTTTCTCAAAGATTGACAAAAAAAAAACTGATGCTTTTCAAAGCATGCTCTGTATAACATACTCATTAAAACTTGCTTTTTTGACGAAACTCCGTCGTAAGAACATCTGAACAGGAAATACCTGACCTAATGCAACGAAGTTGTTCTTTATACTTATTTAAATCGTTGGTATATAATCAGTGAAATCCCCAATGCACTAAAACCATACAAAGTGACTACGATCAGGTGTTGGGTTGTTTTACCTCTGAGCGGCACTTTTTTGCACACCATGGGCTAAATGGCCAGGTCACATGGACCCCGAAGGCTCAGAGAAGGTTGGGGGAGGGGACCCACTGGAACAGCTGTTGGGAGACAGATGGTAGCCTTCCGTCAAGGCCATCCAGTGTGTTCTTTAACGTGCACAGGGTATGGCTCTCCCACATACGGGGCCACGGCTTAACGTCCCATCCGACGGACGGCGGCCTTTCCAAGCCCATCGGTGTCCCCTACTGACCGTGGGCAGGGCGGGGAAATTTGCGGAGATAAATCTCAACGCTGACCCAGCTGGGACTCGAACCTGGGAACTACAGATTACGAGCCTGGCGCACTACCGACTGAGCCACCCCCGCCCCACGATCAGGTGTTAGATTATTCATGATTGTAAACTGCAAAAGTCTTTCCGATGTTATAAGTTGTTTTCCTCAATCACTTACTCTTAATAGTGAATGTTATCGATAGTAACGTCAAACTGGTAGGTTGAGTTGTTTTATCTCTGATCGGCGCTTTTTTGCACACAGTGGGATAAATGGCTAGGTGACAAGGACCGCAAAGACTGAGAAGGTTGAGGAAGGGACCCACTGGAAGGCTAAGAAGACGGATGGAAGATTCAGGTTAAGACCATCCAGAGTGTTATTTAAGGAGCATAGGGTATGGCTCTCCTGCACACGGGTCACGACTTAATGTTCCATCCAACGGAAGGATGCCTTTCCAAGTCCACTGGTGTCCCCTTTCTCATCTAGGGCAGGGTGAGAGTTTAGCGGAGATAATGTTTGTGTTGTTTTTCTGCTGAGGTCCTGCCATCCTCTCAGACCTTCTACTATGGCATATAAACTGACAGGCTCCTGTCAGACCTCTGTGGCAAGCAGCTGCTTGAGGGGGTATTGATTTTTATTTATAAATGGCAAAAATCAGATTACAAGACTGATGTGTTACTGATTGGGCAAACTCCTGCCTTTACTGTCTGGTGGAGTCAATTATGAGTATAGAATTGGTTCGTGTCCTGTTTGGGAAATCTCACTACTAAGAAGAATAAAAAAAATATTAGGTTTATGCTTTTCGTAAAGTTTCTTATTAACAACTTTAGCAACGATAATAACAGAATTGGTCATTGAAACTTGGATTCGACAAAATAATTTGATGACTTTTGGCTCCATATATCAGAACTCTGTGGAAAGCAGCTGCTTGAGGGGATATTTATTTTTTATTATTTTATATGAACCTATACTCAGGACTTTCTGAAGCAGGCCTACTACCATTCCTAGCAAAAGCAATTGCAAGGTCCGATTTTCTACATTTGTGGGGCTAAAAACTAAGAAGAGAAACCGGCTGAACGTGGAACCTGACATGAGACAAACACTCCAAATTGGAGCCAGACGTCGCTTTTTTCGGTGCGCCACATAAAAAAAGGCGTCTTCCCGCAAAATCCTGTGATTTATTTTGTGAAAGAAGATTGGAGAGGTACTTCGAAACTTGTACCAAGAATTTTTCTCTCTTAAGCTAGTTCAGTTGCTTGCTTTAGGAAAAATTTTCATAGTTGATATAGTCGAGGGATTTAAGCACATTGGTCACGCCATCTATCTGTAGCTTTCTGAACTATTGCTATTTAATAACGATACATTTTCATGACGATGAGGAAAAAGACAGATGGTTGAAAGATAAGAAATTCTTGACTTCGATAAAAAAAAATACATTGCCTAAATTCCACTTATTGTTAATCCCTCCCTTGTAGATTTTTCTCTGAAATGGTAACTTAAAATATTTTACTCTATTACTCTTTTACTTCCATTGTTTTCCGAGTTAATTTTAGATTCTTTTAAAAAAATTCAACTCGAGTAAACTCAGAAAATAAGGAAATCGATTAATATATCTGTTTCTTTCTTTTCATAAATCCTGTTGGTAATTCAAAATCGAATTGATTTTTAATCATTGCAGTTTTGAGTAAACAAGAAAGGTAATATAGGTTGCCTTTCAGTAACTCGAATTTTTCGAGGTGCTAATTACCAGGGCCGGTGCGAGGCGGGTTCAGCGCGTTCCCCGGGACCCGACCCCGCTGTCCACGAAAAGCTCATTGTAAAAAACGACGCCATTTTCTTATCTTTAACACAGCAGACGACACAATGTATCCTCGTTCCTCTAGCTCCACGTCCCACCACCAGAGCAGATGTCAGTTATTTCCCAAGCCCAATAGTAAATCCTTATTAGCGGATTCTGCGAATCCGCTAATCGATGACTAACTATTCTTTCAATAGAAAGCGAAATAGCGAAATCGGTCAATTTTGATGATTTAATTAAAGATTTTGCAGCGAAAAAGGCGAGAAAAATTATGTAATATATATAATATACTCGGTGTTTCTATAAGTTGTATGTATATATGTACCGCACTTTGTACTTATAATAAATAATTTTTTATTATAAAATTTAGAAGTACATATAAATGCGTTTTTTTTTTTGGCCCCGCACAATTTTGGAACCCGGCCATGCAAAAGTTCACGCCGGCCCTGCTAATTACAACTATCTGGAAATGTGAGATTATTCTGTTCACGATTCTGCCAACTATAACTTATCATTCCGCTGTCAAATGGGCAAAATAGCAATACTTCATACTAATTCCGCTGTCAAATGGGCAAAATAGCAATACTTCATACTAATTCCGCTGTCAAATGGGCAAAATAGCAATACTTCATACTAATTCCGCTGTCAAATGGGCAAAATAGCAATACTTCATACTAATTCCAATCAAAATATTACCTGAGTGTAGTTTAGTACATTCCGAAAAATTCTAAATTACAGATACAAATATAATATATAATCTGTATGGGAACATTCTTCAGACTGTATATGTATCTAGTATGTGCGATATTTAATTGCACATTTTAATGAACAGTAGAAAATGATTTTGAACACTTGTCACAAAAGAAAATTTACTATGCCTAGAGTTACGACCACCTATTGTCGGAGGAGGTTAACTTTAGTAGATCAGTGATAGTTACTCATGACCCAAGAATCAAATGCCACCTGCCAAGCTATATTTTGCAGCTGGCATAAGTGATCAGTTTTTTTGTGTGTGAATTCTACAGGTGTTATTGGCTGACAGAGCCTATCAACAACAGTCACGTAAGGCCAATGAATGACGGAAAAAATAGCCTTAAAATTTGATATTTTCATTTTCGTTTTTGACTTGTTTATGAGACAGGTGTGACATAGCTCTCTCTTCGTTGCGTAGTTTAACAGGAAATATGAGTCAATGATATTTCCTTCCTTAAACGCTAATAAATATCCAATATGTCTTGAATGTGCTACACAATTCCTGTTCGTTTGGAACAGAAAAGAAGCCAAGATTCATATATGTATTAAGAGCTCCCTCATGTCACTTATTGAAACTAATCACATTTGATCAAAGATGTCGACAACTCGCTTGAGCGCACTGTTCGCTGCGTCGTATTTGCTTTCGCTTGAAAGAGAATCGAGATAATTGTCGTTGACGAGGCGATAACATCTCGTGCATACTTCCTCTTGGGTCACTTGATTTATTTTATCTGGTTGAGTCAACTGACACGCAGAGAGAAAGGGCTGCGATGTTTAAAGTGACATGTGGCTTAGGTATTCGGCGTGGGTGGAAATCAGGTGCTGCCTTGAAGTGGGGAGGCAATCGACCGTTGTCCCATTCACTGTAAAGGAGCTTTCGAAAACCGTCAAAAACTGCTTCGCATAAATATAAATAATAATAAAAATAATAAATACCCCCTCAAGCAGCTGCTTGCCACAGAGGTCTGACAGGAGCCTGTCAGTTTATATGCCACAGTAGGAGATCTGAGAGGATGGCAGGACCTCAGCAGAAAAACGACACACACATCCATGCCTAATCCGGGACTCGAACCCAGGTCCCTTAGATCAGTAGCCAAGCGTGCTAACCACTCGGCCTGAATATGCTGCTCTATTTCTCTTTCAGCTTGTTCCGAAATCAATAAAATCAGATCTTCATAGATGCTGTAGAAAGAGTTCTAAAACGTTTCGTTTCTGTTAAATTACTCTGCATCATTTTTAGTGTTGTAACTTTCATCTGATTATTGTTTCAATTAGTATTTTTTTTCGACATAGTTCCCATAAGATAAAGTTAAATTTTAATCAGCTAAGAAATCGAGAAGCAACATTTTATATTAGAATAAATACGGATTCCCAACCTATTTTTGTACACCAATTATTGTCACTCATTTAGATATTTGTGCTTCCAACTATTTTGTCGTAGAGCTAATTAAAAACAAATTTTGAATAATTGGAATACTTAATATTTGAATTAGCCCAAACAAATGTTTTGATGTTTAACATCAGAAGCATTATCTCCAGAGTTAACATTCTAAAACGAGCAGCATTCTGTATTTTTTACCCCTTTCACAAAGCTAACTCGTATCACAGTTTCGTGTAACAGATTGCTCATATTTTTCTCTTTTAAGAGTTTTGTAATAGGTAATTGTCGTATTTCTTCTACCATAAAACGCCCTTTAGGAGTCTTGGCGCAATCAAAATAATAATGTTCTCAGTTTTAGTTGGGAAATTTGATGATTCAGGTTTGGCGGCTCTGAAGAGGAGAAAAAAAAGCAAAATCCTCAATTTCCAGGTTAGGTATATGCATATTTTTGCGTGAATGAGTTCTGCAGTAAAGAGCAATACTATGATCCTGCATAGATGGCCGAGAGATATTTTCAACTTTTTACTTAGGAAATCTTGCACTTAGCTTCGCCCTAGATCACCTAAAGGCGATCAAGTATAAAACTAGAAGCTTCAAATAATGTTAAATATTAAAAAATTAAAACTAATTGAATTAAGAATAATTTAAATAACTTTTAAAATTATGAACTGCAAACTGCAAAATTTTGAGATAAGTCTCACAGAATACCTTTTATATATTTTTTGCCCCTCAGAATTAATTCGTCCTGGGTGGAAGGTTGGATATATTTCATTTTGGTGATGTAGCCGTAAATCGATATATTATAGAAGGGTTGCTTCTGTCGATAGCGCACTGGGCGCGCAACTGTTGTACTCAGATTCGAGTTGCGACTGTACTTGTATTAACATTTTCTCCGCTAGGGTTCGTTCTTCCCTCGGTGATAAAGGGAACGCAGAAGGGCTTGGAAAAGCCTTCGCCCATAGGAACGGACATTGAGCCGCGACATAGTGTAGAGCCATACTATATTCACGTTAAAGAACGCTGGAAGGCTGCCAGTAGCTCCCCCTTCGCAGCTCTGGGCAAGTAGAGTTCTTGCAACCTGAAAAGGTGCGGATCAGAGATAAAACAACCGAACCAGATCATCCTTAATGTAAACGAAATTAATTGCCAAAAAAGGTTCATCGCTAAATACGCTTTTATAATTTAAAGTAACTTTTTTTTTTTGGTTTTGAGAATGCTTTCAAGATCGGCAGCTTCGTTGAGGTTCCTTAATCAAAAGATATCAATTATTTAAAATTAATTAAGAGTTTGAATAAGTATTTTCATTTCAGTTTAGTGGAGATAATAATTTGATCAGTGGTTGATTTAACAATCAAGAGCTCCTAGTTGCTGCAGAATTTTAATGCCGTTCTTTGAAAAATTGAAATGAAATTTTTTCAAATGCATATTAAAAGTTAGCAAAAACGTTTGACGACTTTTTATGTATGCATTTATAGCGAAAAGGAAAGGGCTAGAGATGAGTTCCCACTCAACTTTCGAGCCCGAAATTATTAAGTTCGGTAACGAACCATTACAACAACTACTGAGCCCGAGCTCGGGAAATTTAAAGGAAAATTTTTCTCTGACACATCATAAACTTATATACAAAAATGCATGCCATTTAACTGTTTTTTAATTTTTAATTTCAGGCTAGAACGAACTGTCAAACAATTCCAATTATCTGAAAACAATATTAAAATCGTAATGTTATTTTGAACGAAAAATCCTTGATTTAATTTGCATAAACCCAAATTCTTGAGTAACATCATTATACCGTAATCATTAAGAGCAATTCATTGATGAGATTTTTCATTATTTTCTCTCATTGATGAGAGAAAATATGGAATAAAATCAAAAGCTCGATGGTGCTTATTTTAATTAGTAAAGGCTGATTAAATGATTGAATTCAAGTAATAAAAATTTTTTGCAATTACAAATAAAATTAGAAATTAAAATTATGATTAAGCCCAGACATGAACTCATCTATAGAACGGATCATTTTTCTAAATTTTATTTCTACAAAAATATCGGCTTGATCGTCTAAGTTTTGAAGTTACTAAATTTAAATACCCCACATTTCCCTAGTTCTAGACGCATGCGTAGAGGAGATGGGGGAGGGCGGTCTAGCGGGAGGATGGTCTTCTAAATGAATTAAGCTAACTTACGCAGAACACCTGATGAAAAATTTCTCGAAAAAGTGTACACTTATCTGAAATGTTGTTAATATCTGCGTATTGCTCATTCGTGTAAAGCAAAATGCTATTTTATTTGAATACATCACAGATCTATTTTCAAAAAACAGATGATTCCGCACAAGAATTGTAAACTGACGTTACTCAAGTTTAATTGGGAGTTTTCGACTTGCTTGTTCGAAAGGAATCAACTTATTTTCATTTCGTTCCAGTTTCGTCAAAGTCTTATAGTCGATAAGATGCTGTCAGTTTTTGCCAACTGGTAGGAAATTTCACATTTTATGATTGCCAAGATTACCAATGAAGTTGATCTTTCTATACTTTGTACAAAAAAAAAGAGTGAAAACTATGATCTAGATTTTCTCTAATTATTATGTTACAGACTCCCAACTTCCTTTCAAATATATACATTTAAGATAAGGTTACATTGCAGAAGACCCTTTTAATTATGCTGCATTTTTTCTAAAATGTGTAATATTCGATACATGAGTACTCTTGAACTTTTAAAATTTGCAAACAGAAGTTGTACGACAATTAGAAGTGGCAACTATCCCTCAAGCGTTTGCTGATGACCTAGATTCTTTTCTGTTCACAGCACGAAAAGAAATGATATAACCTTTTTGTAAATGTACTTTGAAGGAAAAGAAATGTTTGAATGTGGCACAATTTCCTCTATATCATGCTAGCTGATATTTCCTCCAATCCAAACATTAAATTACAATTTAGTAATATAATGTAGTGTGTTATATTATGTAAACATTAGCGGCCAGTAATTTATTGGAAACCTATAGTAAAATCGTAAAAATTCAAAGAATTGTTAGTTGAAGTAGTTTCATAGCTCTTTATGTTAAAATAGGAAGAAAGACAGTTGTTAATAATCCATCAGAGTAGTGTTTTAACTTTTATAGTTCCACCCGTGAACCAAGTTCGCCAATCGTAATTTCCTATTAATGGGTCCTGTGGCGGATCTGGTTCGCCTTTCTGAAATCCTCTCTCTTGGTCTTGTGGTAGATAGTTTGGCCATTGATTTTGTTCATTCCCTTGCATCGTTCGTTGCAGTTCAGATAACTGATGTTAGAATATTACAACTAGTAGTTAATCCATTGCATGGAGGAAGAATTGCGAAATGTTAATAAATTAATATTTGCTGTTAATAACGACATCATCATCTCGAGAGAAATACGTCATCGTCCAATCTTTGCCATGAGCCTAAAAGGAAGGATTCTAGATGTCGAAATAGAGAAGCTGTTTGGCGAAATCGATAGCAGTTGGTAATGTGTTAGATGTAGGGGTATAATTACGATACCAAAACTGAAATTTCTGATTGAAATGCACTTTTAATACTCGTATTTCTCTGATCGTTGATCTAATTTACCAAAGGAGACGTTATATTTCCATGATATACATATAAAACAAAACGCACATGTCATAAGACAACTGGGCTCACTGTAATGAATGCTTTTGTTAGCAATTCATTCAGACCTGTAGAGAAGGAGTCATTCCATAGTGCAGGACAGAATAGAGTTAAATGCTATGTGGATACTAAGAGAAAATCAAATTTGCACTTACCTGGCCTATGATATGGCAGTTGAGTTATTTTCATGCATATTAATAATTCCAGTTGCTTTATTTGTGAGTAATTTAACTACTAATGTTTCATAACTTGAGCTAATTACTATTTGGTACTCGATACCTTTTTCTCTCGTAAGTCAGTTATTCAACTGTAAATAGTTAATAATTGTAGTGACTAACTGAAATGTACAGTGTTAAATAATCATAAATTGTTATTGGGTGCCATTTAGTTGAAAAGCTTGAAGAGACCTTAGAAAAAATAATTCGGTCCTTTTTATTTAGTACTCGAGTTATTCAATTCAGCAAACCTCATGCAAATCATTGCCAGTCATATGTATTTCTATCTATAGTAACAGTGAATCTAAGAGGTTACATTCCATTTTAATATCCTTTAATCAGCTGGACAAGTCTCAGCGCAGATCAAAGTTAAGAACTGCAGGAGACATTTCAAGAATTGACAACAGATTTCTAAACTAATAATATGCTAGCTGTTATTGCACATATACGCGAAAATCTGAAAATGATGATACGACACTATCGATGTTGTCATCAAATCCCTTTGCATTTATACGACTGCAAACGCATGTTTGTTAATTATTCTAGTCATATTTGTTGACTGTTAAAATGCTTGACATACTGCAGCTTTAAATGTTAATCTATTATGGAAAGTGATTCCAGTGTTCTACATTATCAGTAATTTCAATGTTTGTCGTCTGTGAAATTAACAATTGAGAGTAAAACGTTTTCTCTCAAGGAAAAGTCGCCTTGAAAGGTCGTGTGACATTTGCTTGAAGAAAAGAAACATATCACACTGTATGCAGATGCATTTAAAAGTTCCATTTGATCATTGGTTGCGATATATCATGCTTTTGTAACTTTTCACCAACTACGCCTGTTGCCTTTGGATGTTTGTAAGCCTTTGAAAACGTGGTTGATGTTATCACGTAATATTGTTCGATCCTGAACGTGTTTGTGTATGCAAAGTATTTTTGTATTTATTATTTAGAGAAGTGAATGTGAGTCCATACGATGTATTGTTGTTGTAAAGGAAGATTCTTTTTAAATATTTCCATTAAGATAAAAACTAACTTCAGTTGTTTCTATGGAAGCGTAGTTGCTTCTGCATGTAGCTTCAACATTCTTAGATATTAGCAAAACACTGTGTAGTAGCTGTATACAGGTAGTGTGAGCAATCACAGGAAAAGCGCTTCCAAAGATTCCTAGTTTTGCTAGTTATTGTGTGTTTGAGTGTGAAGCTGGACGAGATTTATGTCATTTCACTTGCAGATTCTTTCAGGCCTGTTTTGCTACAATCAGTCGTCGCTTTCGTACGACGAAACTCAAAGGTTCCAGGATTTGAAGTGTTTCCTTAACAAAACCAAGTGGATTTAATCTGTTTAGTAGCTGAAATGTGTGTTTTTAATAGATTTAACTGCATTTGCCTGTAACATTCTGTTAATGATCATTTGTACATACAACAGATATGTGTTTAGAATCGCATGTGGCATACAAGTAACATGCACATTAGATGTCATTTATTACTTTGCATGTCAAAATATATCAAAAACTAGTTTAGAAGAACAGTGATAATACGTTGGTGAAGCATCTCATAAGAATAGTAGTACTCCAGTTGTATCATTTTTCATGTTTCATTGTAGTTGAAACCAGTTGATTAATTCTTTGAGAAAAGGTTATGTACATAAACACTAAAGGGAGAATGCATGCAACCGAAACCAAATGAAAATGTAAATAAGCGGAAAGACGTTGGGCAAAGCTCTTCGTTTCGTTTTTGGTGGTTATGTTTTCCTCTTTGGGCATTTTGCAGAATTTCTTGTATATTAAATCACGGTTTTCTTCATATGATCCTAAGAGAGCTCAGCAGTACTTAAAATTTTTTTGACGAACTTGTAGCATGTAGAAAAGAACTTATTCTTTATCTGCAGTCATTCCTGAAGTCTAACACTCTAAAACGCTCTCCATTGAAAATAATAGGTATAAATTTTATAGCCAGTATTTGAGCAAAAGTATTGAGACAATTCATGTTATATGATTGAGAAACCAAATTCGATGCTGTTACTTTGAAAAGAAACTTTTTATGGCAAAAAAGATAAAGACGAAAATAAATGAAATCAATCTGAAATCTTGATTTTTTTTTCAAAATATTGGTTCATTGTTTAAGGGTTATTATTCAGGTCGGAAGACTTAACAGTAGCGTTTCAAATTATGAGCATATGTCGAAAATTAAAACGTAAAAAATAACTTTTAGACTGAATCATTTACTAAAACAGATGCATTTCTAGAAGTTTGTACAATGAGAGTTTTCATCAATTTAAGAGGGAATATTTAAAATCTGTGAAGTTGCTATCGAATGCTCCAGTTTCAATAGCACTTTAAATACTGAACAAGTATTGTTAATTGACAAATATTTGAAGAATTTTATTCAACAGTTTAATTTCAATTTAATTTTTTTATATAAAAAGCTTGTTTTACATGTCACAGGATTTTGAATCTGGCTTCTGTTCACATAACGTGAAAGTGTACCAATACCATTACTAATATATATATATAGTGCGTGTGCGTTTTGCTTATTTATTTATTTATTTGTTAATGAATTCATAGCTTCAAAATAGAGCTCTTACGAAAAACATTTCAAGGTCCTAAAGAGTTAAAGAAATGAAGAGAAATTAGCAGGAAAGAATCTATAAATAAAGATTTAATTTTTTAACACTTTAGGAATTGGCCTTATTCACCTATTTTTATTGGAAAAGTTTAACTGACTTTAACTTCGGCATCCAGATTAATTCAATTCCAGCTTTAAAATTGTGTATTTTGACATGGGTGCAAAAAATCAGGTAAAGACGAAATATATTAGCGGGTGCTGAGTTCAAAGACGCCTCTCAGCTTTCTTATCTCTCTATATAATATTCGTTCTTGAGTAGCCCTGTAAGATTATGAGATCCCAAACCCAAATGCTATAACTGGTCTAAAAACTCTTATTGGCTTCCCTTCTTTTTAGTATCAGTAAGAGTTCTGTTTCGCTTTTTTGGTGTGTCGCATAAATGCTAAAAAACTGCCTCTGAAGAATTCTTCCATCATGCCATATTTAATATTTGAGCCGTCACAAAATCTCAAATTAATGCATGTGAACATGAAAACCCTTTAGAGGCCTTCGTTTGATACTCGATATTTTTTCTCTCGTAGTACAAACTGTCGTACAAACATCAGTAACGTATAAGTCACCAAAAAGTCTGTGGCATATAAATTTTCCAACAAATAATGCTCTATGTAAATTTTTAATCATACCCCAAATTCATATTTTTAATTCAAAATCCAAAGTTTTGTAATAAGCCATGATGCTTATTTCCAGCTTTATTTCTGAACTTCCTGTTCCAACAACTTACTCATACAAGCTACACACCATTTCTACTTTCTCATACCAGAGTTTTCCTTCTAAAGAAACGTTTTCTAACACTTAAAGTTGTCTTTTATGAAAGAGTAAATAGAAAAATACATTTGAAGCGCAAACATTTTGTTGCACTTTATCCAGTTATTTTTCATTTGAAGTCTGAATTCTTGTGAATTCTTGTATTAAATAATTACGAGAAGAGTAGAATTTAATCTCGTTTTTCATTGGTTAGAAAAATGAAAAGTGTATTTAAAAAAAGATTATTTTGAAGGAAAAAAAAAAAACTATAAAAAAAAGTCTTTTCTCTAACGATGGCCTTACATATATATACCCTCTCAAGCAGCTGCTTGCCATAGAGGTCTGACAGGAGTCTGTCAGTTTATATGCCACAGTAGATCTGAGAGGATGGCAGGACCTCAGCAGAAAAACGACACACACATCCATGCCTAATCCGGGGCTCGAACCCAGGTCCCTTAGATCAGTAGCCAAGCGCGCTAACCACTCGGCCACGGAGATAAACCATATTCCACCCTTATGGCGATTTTCGATTTAAGCTAGTAAAATGATGTAGTCATATAACGTACTTTGCACAACATAAATAGGTATTAATTTAATAATATTATTGCCAGTTATTGTAACATAATAGCAGGCACTGCGTAATATAATCAATAACATACTATACCACTGAATGTTATTATGTTACGATATAAATTTGAATCAGTTATCATCTCTCATTATCACACATCTCTCTATTATCTAAAGGCATTCTTGTTTCTTATCTCCTGTGTCTCGTCAAAAGGCTTTGGTCTAGTTGCCTAGATTAATATTAAAATTTTCGTACATTTTCCATGCTGGTTTTTATATCAGCTGCAAAAGAAAAAAAAATAGAAGAAATCATGATATGGCATTTACAATTCTCATTCTAAGCAGGAGTTGAGAAGCCCAGTCGCAATTTCAGTTTTTTTTCAGCGGATGTTGCATTCGTCATTAAGGAAGAATTCTAATAAGATCCTAATCCAATCTTAAAAGTTCATTTCTTTCATATTTGATGCATTTCTTTTATTCTTTTAAGACCACTTTTCGTAATATCTTCGATTAATCTACCATGGATATGTGGAGATTAATCTACCATGTTATATGTGGAGAGTACTGAATTGGACAAAAAAAATTACCAGGAAAATTTCCTGTAGCCCATTGTTTAGTTGCAATTTAGGCACTGTTGGCCAATTTTTGACCATTTTGACATACTTCGGGTGCGGCCCATAGGAATTTTCCCGGCAACGTCTGTGGTCGGTCAGGCCCTGAATGCGGACATCATTGTCAAAATCAAAATAAGTTCATATGATGTTACATTTGCTAGTTAAATTATATTAATATTAGCATTGTGTTATTTCGAGGTAATTCATGCCTTTGATAAACTTTGTCAATACTCACATTACACTACTCTTCAACCTTTATCTTGGTTGGAGTATTCCTGTAAATATATTGCAGCATATCGAGGAAATGCTACGCATGCATTTTATCCCTGAATCTTGTAGTGGTAGAATTAGGCCTTTAATAAGCCTCCACTCCTTGTACACTGAATTCCCATAAAATTGAAAAAAAATCGTCACAAGATTAGAGCATCGCCATCTGTGACACTCTCTGAACTAAAATTCGTCAGCGTGAATGAGGAGAATTATCTACGCGAAGGAGGGAAGCGTCCGTAGTTTCGAAGTCTTTGCTGTTGCCTTTGCATCTTCGCCTTTGATGAACAGCGATCCTTCATAGAATACATACACTGCTCATCATTGATATTTGCCCTACCTACAAGGAGTTCTCGCTTTGAGATCAAAACAAGTGGAGTGACTCAGAGCAATGTAGAGAAGAAATGATTAAGTTTCTGTATCAATTCATACTATACTTACGAAAATACGGTGTACATCAATGAGAAGTATGATATCCATGAACAGCGATACAAATGACCAAACGTCGCATTTGCGAGTGGAAAAGATGGCGAATATCATCATGCTTCATGCATCTGTGCTGTGAGTGGGTTGGGTTGTTTTACTTCTGAGGGCCACTTTTTCGCACACAGTGAGCTAAATGGCCAGATCACAAGGACTTTGAGGGCTCTGAGAAGGTTGGGAGAAAGGGACCCACTGGACAGCTGTTAGGAGACAGTAGTATCCATCATCCAACATGTTCTTTAATGTGTACAGGGTATGGCTGTCCCACATGTAGGGACATGAGTTAATATCCCATCCGACCGATGGTGGCCTTTCCAAGCCCAACAGTATCCTTTACTGACCAAGTAAAGAGCAGGAAATTTTTCGGATATAAATCTCAACGCTGGTCTAGGTGGGACTCGAACCTGGGAACTTGCAGATTACGAGCCTAGTGCACTACCAACTGAGCCACCCCCACTACACTGTGAGCTAGGCAATAGTGATAGTGGGCTGAGAGGTGGTGGTCAGTGAACATCCAACTACATCCTAAACGTGTTCAATGGGTAATAGATCTGGGGAATGTGCAGGCCGAGAAAGCATATCCACATCATGTAGCCATATGTATTCAGGAGTTGTCCTATTGAAAAATAAGGTTTGGGATGGATTGTAGAAAGGGATGAAGCACCAGTCTCAGAATGTTATCCACATAATGCCTTGTCATCAACATGCTATCAACAACAACAAAATGTGAACGCCTGTTGTAACTGATGGATTCCTATACCATAATTCCAGGTATTAACCTTGTGTGACGCTCCATGATGCAGGCTGGATTATGTCTATCCCCGGCATGTCTGAAGATGCGCATGCCACCGAAATTGGATCCCAAACATAAGTGTGATTCGTCATTAAAGATGGAACAATACCAGTCTCATCCCAAGTAGCTCTCTTCCTGTACCACTGCAGATGCAGTCGACCGTGGGATGGTGCCATAGGTGCATGAGCCACTGAATGTCATGAATGCAGCCGACAATGTTGGAAATATGGCTGCTTAAGTCAGATCTTTCTGCTGTAGCTAATTGAGGGATTGGTCGATTCTCCCTTTCAGACGTTTTCCTCATGCCACCATAGTGTTATCGATGTGTCAGGGTACCTTTCTGTACCGGTTATTGCCAACAGTATCCAACTATTCGGGTGTTGCCATCCATATGAATGACAATTTGGTGTGTTGACTATCCAGCTTCTGACAACCCAATGATCTGATCCACTTTCAAATTCCATCACTTGTGCGTAACGTTGTCTTACGCTTGTTAAAGGAATTGCACACTCTTTGTCGATCTTTTGTTCATCATTTTGTGTTCCCTTTGACGTTTACCACTGAGTTATATCCTCTTCACATTCCTACGTCAGCATAGTATCAGACACGTTTTTGGATGTTTGCAAATCGTTTATATCCATATACTCCACAACCCTGCATGCAAATCGTCAGGTCAATCCATCCATTCTTTCTAGATGGGACAATTTCAATGACTAGTGTTGGGAATTCATTGCAATCTCAGTTATTCACATGTTGCTTATAACCAAAAAAATACGGGGAATCTCTTTAGGAATATATTGATTTGCAATATGAATCCATCTAATGCTCAGAAATGTTTATGTAGCAAACCATGAAAAATACTATAAATAATTCGATATTAAAAATGCATTTCAAGACGAGTTCTCTTAGTCTAGAAAGTTAAGAATCTTTTAAGCCTTCATCAAAAATCCCAGCTATTTTATTTATCCTAATTTCGATGTTATGAATAACAATCATAAAATTGTCCTGATAATTCTTCATATTTAGCATTTAAAGAGAAGCATCAACTGCGTAATAATATTTTTTTCTTTAGTCGCATGTTATGAGTTCCATAGTCCATAGGTTTAAATGTTTGCCTGTGGAGCTAAGGAACAGGAATTCATCAAGTAATATTGTTTTTCAATACCAGGCAAATTTGTGTTGTGTCTTGTCTCGGGCCTTTCTGCTTCTCATATCTTTTCTACGACATATTCTGTTAATATGCTCTTGCCAGGCCTTGCGGCAAATACTTTAAAGGAAAAACAGCTTCATTTTCTTCTTTTGAAATATAATTAGTATATGACTGCCGATAAAGAATCTTGGTTTTTATTTATTATTTGTTTCGCTTTTACAAGTACAACTAAATGGACTCAATTTAGTTATGTAAAGGGATATTAAGAGATTGGAAACATTTTCTAAGCAATTTACGTTTTTGCATAAATGGTTTTTTGAAAGCTTTAACATTTTTAGCTATGTTCTATAAGTGTGAGAGAATTCTGGCTTCTATTTCTAAGTGACATAACAAGACGTATGCATATGAAGATCATTAAGAGTGATTCAGTTCATAATATTGAACACGCTTTGTAAATGAAAAGTTTCTTATATGTTGCTCAACTCAATAAAGTGCTCTCTGATGTATTCTCTTTGCTTCATCCTTTGGGACCATTATTTTACCGTGATAAAAACAAGGCTTTAAAGAATGAACATGTTGAAGATAGAACAGACAATTGCGAACAGAAATTTTATGTAAGAGATAGAAAATTATACACTAATTTTGAAATTTTCTATCGGCTTAACTAGGAAATAGATTATCCAAAAAATGAAAGCCGTTTGTTAAGTATCGCTACCTATTTTTTCCTAGTATCTCAGTTTAAACTACACATATTGAAATATGCACGTTTCATTAACATATGAAGGTTTCTTTACATCGTTCTAGCCTTTTTTTTTTCTTCTTACATCATTCTGGCCCCTCTCGTCAAATGGCCATCATTTTGGATGGAAAAGTAGTAAAAAGAATTCATTACTTTTTATTGGTTATATTTTTCATCTTTAATGTATTTCTAAATAAGCATGATGGTAGAGACAAAGATTGGATTGGATTGTTTTACCTCTGAGCGGCACTTTTTTTGCACACCATGGGCTAAATGGCCAGGCCACAAGGGCCCCGAAGGCTCAGAGAAGGTTGGGGGAGGGGACCCACTGGAACAGCTGTTGGGAGACAGATGGTAGCCTCCCGTCAAGGCCATCCAGCGTGTTCTTTAACGTGCACAGGGTATGGCTCTCCCGCACACGGGGCCACGGCTTAACGTCCCATCCGACGGACGGCGGCCTTTTCAAGCCCAGCGGTGTCCCCTACTGACCGTGGGCAGAAATTTGCGAACAGAAATTTTATGTAAGTTTTGCGGAGATAAATCTCAACGCTGACCCAGCTGGGACTCGAACCTGGGAACTATAGAGACAAAGAAATCTCCATCGTAAAATCAGAATAATTTTAGTTATTGAAGATTTTCTGCGTCCCCATTCACTACAAAATAATTAAGGTTACGATAAATTTAGAATTTAATTCTAGTTATTAGGAGCCCCAGTGTAGCAGTCCCCAAAGAATGAGGGTCTATATCATGGACATCCTATATGCTGCCTGCCTGAGATTTGTAGAGAAAAAACACACACATGTGACTTATTGGGCCTAACCAAATTTCCTTTCGCTCTCGCTGTCTGACTCTGTAATTACTTAAATCTAATCCACTGCAATTGCATCATGAATCTGTGGTGTGGTGGATTAAGGCCAAAAGTAAAATTTTGTTATTAATAAAAAATCATGAGGCTTACCATATATAAATTTCTAATATGTGGCCCATTATTGATAGAACGTTAATGACCCTGATCTTTATGTTACATATAAGTATATTCCTCACCAGCGAAATTTCTCCGCCCTGAACGAATCAAGGATTTACTCCAAACTTGTGATTAACCATATTAATTGATAAATTGCGAAAACGTCTAGAAAGTATTGGAGACGTAAGTAGTGTCGCAAGCCGCATGGCGACGGAAGTAGCTCCACGGTCCACTGCACACGCTGGCGTCGGTAGTGACGTCATCGTCAGGGGCTTAATTTTTGAGGGGGATTGGAGGGGGTCGACCGGAAGTGCCGACCCCCCACACGTGTGTGCTGGAGACGGGGCTTAAATTTTGTGTCCCAAAAAAGGCCCCCTGGGGAGGCCTATTTTGATTTTTGAGGGGGCTTAATTTTTTGGGGGCTTAATTTTTGGTAGGGGGTCGACCGGAAGTGCCGATCCCCCACACATGCGTGCCGTCCTAGGGAGGGCTTAACGACCGGAAGTGACGACTCCTGCAGGTGGGGGGATGGTCTTCCTCCCCCACACGTGTGTGCTGGAGACGGGGGCTTGGGGGGGGAGTCGACCGGAAGGGGTGCCCCCCTCTCAGGTGTTGGGAGGGCTTACATTTCTTGATGGGTCCCCGAAAAATGCCTGTGGGGAGGGCTTAATTTTTCACGTCATTAAAAACGGCCGATCAGAAGTGTCGCCCATGCAGGTGGCAGCCCCCCGAAAAAGGCCCCCTGAGAGGGCTTATTTTTTTTTTAACGACCGGAAGTGCTGGAGACGGAGAGTACTTAAGTTTCTTGTGCCCCCAAAAACACCCCCTTAGGAGGGCTTATTTTTGACGGCATTAAAAACGGCCGCCCGGAAGTGACGTCATCGCTGGGGTCGGGAGGGCTTCTGATTTTTGGTAACCCTTTTGATTGGACATTCACCCCTTCGCCCCACAATTTTTAATTGGTTGATTCATTTTTCTGTATTTTGGTTGGATGCGTTGCTCCTTGGTGGAGGTTTCGAATGAAAAAGTGCTGCAGGGGTTCGGGAGCCACAGTCATGACGTTCTCAGACATTGTTTTGGAATCCGTGCAGAAGTATTGGTGCGCCCAGCCTCATGATAAATTAGTGCCTGTGTTTCCTGGTCTCCCGGAGAAGTTAGTGTGTGACAGCATCATCAGTCAACTTCCCGATCCTGCTGTAGAGAAAGTAGCGCTCGAGTTCACGCTGAAAGCCCATAAATATGGGTATCCTGTGCTTGAAGGGCTCGAGAGTGTCGACTTTGAAGACCTGGTAGAAACAGTGAAGGCAGACCGCGACCTCTCATCAGCGTGAACCCAGGTATGCTAGACATTAACTGTTCTACAGACCAGTGTGAAATACATCACGTCTGTTGTGTGCTTGATTTAGACGGCTTCACCATGAAAGGCGAATTCCTGACCCGTGAACTGGGTTACTCGAACTGCAGGGGTCAGACTGGTGTCTACAGATTCGACCTTTCCTTCGTGGCGTACATTACTCAGAAGGACTGGAAGTGTATCCGTCACGCGATCAAGCACGTCACAGGGCTTCCCTTTTATCCTCGTACCGGTGAAGTGGTGTGGGAGTACGACTGTTTGGATGATATAGTGCACCACATCCACAATATAGTGCACCACAGACCCTTTTCTTCTGTCGTCGCTTACAATGGCGGCCTCCACAAGAAGCAGTTATTGGACAGACTCTCTATACCCTCGTTCGATCTAGAGAAAATCGGCTGCCCCCGCTTCAAAGACCTTCCTAAAATTCCTGGAATGGAGTGTGGTTACCAAGAGGGACGTGACGTGCACTGCGCACAAGCCGAGACAACCGCATTTAGCACATGGATGAACGAGTATATAGAGAATACGAAATGGACCGGTTGTTAATTGGTCAACCCCATGGACAATTAGAGGGTTTTCCTCTGTGGGACTTGTTCGACTATTTTGCCGTGGATGTTAATGAAGAGCCTGTTGAAGAGGTAAGCCAGCCTCGTTTTATCCTTGGCCATCCCTGTGACACCGCCACCATGCTCAGTTCCGGTGTGCCCCCTGCCTCTCAAGCCCAAACCTAGGCGGAAAATGACCTGGAAGCCTATACCTCCAAAGTACGTGGATTCGCTACTAGAGGTGCGAACTTCTTCACCTAGAGGGGAAAAACGTGGCGACACCCCCTCACAACACAGACTTAAACGTCTGAAAACTTTGTAGGTCAGTTTTCGCCATGCAGCCTGTGAGTGCACACACCTACCCTCTCAGAGATGAGATTTTCGTCGTGCCTAGACTGTTCCGCGAGCGGCTCCTGGTCCACGTGTGCCGTTACCACCGCTACTGTGAAGGAGGCCTACTTTACCCGAGAAGGAAGGGGTCACTCTATCCCTCCCAGAATATCAGGAATTATTAGTGGTGTCAGACAGAATCGATATCGATCCGCACGTGAGAGAACTCCTCTGCTGGTAACAGTTCGGTGAATATTTTCTGCTGGACAGCTAGAAGTGTGTCCATGAATTCTAGAGGGTCCACACGGTCGAAGTTGGTCACTCGGACCGTGTGGGACGTAAAAATCGCCTTGTATTTGGCAGACCTGAAACTGCTGGGGTGCGTTACAATGCAGCCAGGAGCCGTGATGTCCTGCGCAGGCGTGGAAGATGCTGAAGTGTGTAGCGGGATGCTGGCTGCGTCTCCCTCCGTCCTCTGCTGCGTCGGTGTGGGGCCTTCTCCATGCTGTTGTTGCTGCAGCTGGTGATGCCTCTTCATGCTGAGACGCCAGGTATGAGAGACATCTCTGCCGGAGGCACTTGGCCGGCCGGAGTCATCTCTCGGCTGACCAGGGGTTGAACCGGCTATCTCACCGCTCACTAGGATGGAGGTACTTGACTGGCCAGAGTCATCTCTCGGCTGACCAGGGAATGAACTGGCTATCTCGCCGCTCACTGCGTTGGAGGTACTCGATGGCCCAGGGGATGGGGCGATGGACAGCATAGACGATTCCATCTCGATACGACGCAGAATATCCTCGAGCTCTCCCTGGATGCTGATTAGTGCTGCGAGTCTCTCATCAAATGACTTCTCCATGGTGGAAGAAGCTTCCCAGGCTGTGCAGGAGTTTATAAACTCCTTCAATGTGTATGCGAGGGTCCTCCCACCTGCCGCCAATGACATTCATTTTTTTCAAAATTTCGTTCCCGCCTTGTGACTGTTTCTACCTGTGTGGACGAATTCCGTCAACGGATATTTTCAGCAAAAATCTGTGTAACCGGAAATGCGTGAGTCCAACCCTAGCCCGTCTCCCACGCTCACGTGTCCTCCCGCCAGTGGCGTCCGTTTTTTTTAACATCCCGCATGCGTGGGCGGTTTCCGCCACCGTACTGTCGCCAGACAAATGCTGATACGCGTGGGGATAAGAAATGGGGGTGGAAGCCGTCTCTAGGACGTCACTACAAGAAAAAAAATCAGAAGCCCACGTGTGGGAGGAAGTCGTCCCGACGCCAGGAAAAGCATACGGGTGTGGGAGGAAGCCCATCAGCGTGGGAAACACTTTAGATTGACCATTTTTAATGACCCTCCCCAGAGGGCCTTTTTTGGGGTCACACAAAATTTAAGCCCCGTCTCCAGCACACACGTGTGGGGGGTCGGCACTTCCGGTCGACCCCCTCCCCAAGCCCCTGACACTGACGTCACTACCGACGCCAGCGTGTGCAGTGGACCGTGGAGCTACTTCCGTCACTATGCGGCTTGCGACACTACTGATGTAGTGTACAATGCCTACAGCATGTGTGAGATGTTGCTATGTGCAGATCAGTTCCTTTGGAAGTGGTCGAATAGCGGGTCCCAGAAAGTTTGGTTGGTTTACCAATCAGATAATGTCATATGCTGGCTAGGATGCCAAAATCGTTAGAAGATGTTTGCAATAGTGGTTTCAGAACCATATTTGTACTCACCGTACAGAGAGTCATCATATGAACGTCACCAGGGACGGATCCATTCATCTAGTATCTGGTGACAGGTAACGATAAGGACAGTGTACCAAATGCACTGCATGCTGATACAGGTACTATTACTATCAATTATCAATTTAGTGAAATAGGCCTGTCTGCACGGCATCCAATACGCTGTCTGCACGGCATCCAATACGCTGTCTGCAATTCACGCTAGCCAGCGTCTCCAGCTACTGCTGTTATGCTAAGAAAAAATATATACCGATGTGATGAATTGTGCTATTTTAGCTACAAATTTCTCTTTGGATGGCATCGACAGATCATTGCACATCTGGAAGTCAGCTGGCAAAGGGCTCATAATTTATGTATTCAGTAATGCCCTATTATACAAACTGGTTGCCCTCTGGTAGAGAGTGCCATCAACTATCATAGAAGGACATCTTTAGTGTTTCTTATTGGTACTCTGACAGCTCACCAGTGCTTAATAATAAAACAACCTAATACATCTGCTACTGACTCTCACTTCTTGTGTATTTCCGGGGCCATCTTCCTGCTTGACAAATGCATTCCTATAGCGCTACCACTATCTCACAGGCTCTATCAGCAGTGGACGTTCTGCCTTTGACATATAGATCTCTTGATCTTTCATCGAACACGTCTGGAAAGTGATTGATCAGTCGATCGCATCTTGGTCTTAAACAGCTGTGACTGAAAGTGAAATATCAAAACAGGCTCTCTCAAACAACCGTTGAACACCTAACTGATTTGATGTCGCACCGTGTGATGGCCTGTATCCGTTCCAATGGGGGATTGTATTACTAAGGGTGTGACTTCCACAGGGAAATACGGCAACAAAAATATACTATACGGAAGTGCTGCAAGAGTTATCATTCATTCTTCCTTTTGCATTCTACTCTCACACACAATGTAGCACATGACCCTTACCTGAACGTTCTTTCAGGTGCGGCAATTTCTTTGGCGATTATATTTCGTAATCAATAAAGCGAAAATGTTTAAAACATTTACATAGAAACATTTAGGTAAATCATAAGGAATTTAATTTACTTTTTATTAAATCACATTTAATTCTTGCCACTAAGCCAATAGAAACCTAACCACACACTAATGCCATTGGCTTAAAATCTGACTCGCAAAAGATATGAATTGGACTCATATGTATAGAAATTCATACAGCAAAACTTTCTTCATATTATAGTCTAATAAAATCTTTTACTTAACTATGGTTATTTCAATGCAAAATTAAAATTTCAATGTTAGTTTGAAATAAAAATACTAGAAATAATTCGTAGAAACTCATAAATCTTGGTAACGTTATTATAAGCGGCTAAATGCTAAAGTTGATTCATTAATGAGGATCCCTGAAAAAACTGAGCAAAAGTGAAATATTGCTCATTGATTTTAATTTTAGAAAGCAGGTTCAAAGCTTGAAACCATAAACGAAACGTTCCTTTTTCTTGTAAGAAAAAGGAAATTTTAAAAATTTGGTTGAGCTCAACTAGGAGCCGTTCATGCTCTTTTAAGCCCCATTGTAGCCTGCCCTAACCTCATCTCTACTTCGCAATTCCTTACACTATAAATTTGTTCTCTCTATATATAACTTTGGTATTAAATGCGTGAAAATGTTCAGTTCTTTAAATACTGTAAACCGTGACATATATATATATACGCAGAGGCGGAGATGGTTCAGTCTGTAGAGCGCCTGTCTCGTAATCTGCAGTTCACAGGTTCGAGTCCCAGCTTCTCCAGCATTGAGATTTATCTCCGCAATAGTACTCGTCCTGCCCACGGTTAGTAAGGGATACCGATGGGCTTGGAAAGACCGCCATCCATCGGATGGGACGTCAAGCTGTGGTCTGTGTGCGGGAGAGCCATACACTCTGCACGTTAAAGAACACACTGGATTGCCTTGACGGGAGGCTACCATCTGTCTCCCAACAGCTGTCCAGTGGGTACCCTCCAACCTTCTATGAGCTCTCGCGGTCCTTGTGACCTGGCCATTTAACCCACTATCTGCAAAAAAAATGTAGCTCAGGGGTAAAATAACAATATATATATATACATGGAAGTTCGCAGTAAGGGGCAAAAGGAGACATTTGTCCTCTCTACAGTTGTCAAGGAATTTATATTTTAAAATGTCATATTTTTTATTACGAAAGTTACTTTAAAGTGGATCATTTCTTGCACTCTTCAGGTATTATTTTAGTAATGCAATGTAAAGCTAGTCTCATCCTACACATACGTATACATGTTTTGACATAAAAGTTGGCAGGAATTTTTCCAGGAGGAGACAAAATTGTCCTCTTAATTCAAAAGAGCTGAAAGTGAAATAGCCAAAATCGTCTATATTACTTATTCAGTACTACAGATTACTGTAGGAAAAAAACTAAAAACTAAATTTAAGGATTTATACAAATCTAGGAGCGGAACTCAAATGTCTGAATTGTGCTCCTACTTGAAAATATTTTTTTTTAAGTCTATGCTTACATAGCTCGTAATTGGCAACCAGTTGACGTGAAAATGTTACAGATAGCGAATGAGCTGGATTTCACTCACGGAAGTAAACACGATAGCTTTGTGCTTTCATTTTCAGCAACCTTGACCAGTGTATGGTTTTCCGGTGTACTGGTAGAACCAGTTTGATCATATCATTCAAAGAGATCGTATTGTTTATTTCGTTTCAAAGCAGCAACTCTATTAATGCAAAAAACTGAAATTAAAATGGGATAATAAATCCGTACACTTCATTATAGTAAATAGTCATTACAAATTAAACATTTGTCGCTAGAAAAATAATTTTAACTGATAAATTCAGACAAATCTTACTTTCTGCCAGTTTTTGCTTCACCTCTCCGTAGCTATATGTCCAGTTGTTGTTTAATTATTTTTTTTTCTTCATTTCGAAGCAGTCAATCTTTATTATTGAGACCGTATGAGGGCTGGTTATTAAATGCAGTGCTTTACAAGAAATAAATTGAGGATTTCAATGTATATGATAGAATGAAACTATTAAATTCTTGGTAAATGTAATTTTAAATTTACTGCAGTTTTTAGTGTTTCAAGTTTTTGGTCCTTAAGTTATTTCGGTGTAACTAAAATGGTGCAGAGGGTGAGACCCAATCGGTCTCAGGAGGATAGAGGTCCATATCTACTTTTCTTTTTTTCAGTGTTCCAACCATTTTAGGCAATTTCATGCCTTACGAAATTATTTTTAAAAATAATTCTTAATTCAAAAATCTGCCAACCAGAATGACAGAATAGCCTTCGACAATACCAAGGAAGAAGTTGTATAAGGTCTTTGAGAACTCTGCAAAAAAAGGAGCTGTTAAAAAAAAAGTCTCCTTTTCCTCTATTGATGGGTGTCCATTGGGTATTTCTCCGTTATCCGACTTGGAAAAGAATTTGGAAGATTTTCTGTGAAAAAATTTTGAATTGCTCAATAGCGAAATAGCTTTTAAGAGCAAAAATAAAAATTCAGTTGTTGATCATTATAATACCATGTGTAACAATTCGGCAATCAGCTATAGGTCATCCAATATTCATAGTATTTTAGCAGCCCCTCTTGAATTTTCATATACCAGTGCTGTCTTAATCGTTGCCAGATATTTTTTCTGAATTCTGTAATCAACCATAGTGTTCGGATATATTTTTGGGCGACTGTACTACACTATTTACTTCCTGTGGCCAGTCGACCCTCTGTTCTCGGGCATGTTCAACCTCCAAAATGTCAGCACTACCATTTCATTAATTCCTACCACATCATCACCTGGACCAGAAAAGATTCCACCAACTTTTTACAAGCAGCTAAACTCCGTTGTTTGCGAAAAATTATCTATCGTATTTAACCCCTGTCTAGAATCTGGCAGGTTCCTCCTGACTGGACTCGAGCCATCTTATAGGTCATCTCCTGACTGGACTCGAGGACTCTTATAGAACAAGGAGGAATCATCAGAGTATACATATTCCTCATACGAGAACAAACTGTAAATATCATTCCTTTATATGCCGAGTTGGTCGTGTTTGGAACTCTCTTGTCATAGTCATTTGTTCGTGTTTGGATTCATAGTCATTTGTTCGTGTTTGGAATTCTCTAGTCATAGTCATTCCAATTTACAAGAAAAATTGAACACGAACAAAAACGACAAAATTACAAATTTTGTTCGTGTTTGTTTCATAGTCATTTGTTCGTGTTTGGAACTCTCTAGTCATAGTCATTCCAATTTACAAGAGAAAAGGTGATGCCACTGATCCTACCAATTATCTTCCAATCTCTCTGACGAACATCTTTCCCAAAATAATGGAACGTTGCATACTATTCAAGTTTCTTTACTTTCTTCAGGTGCATAATGTCATTCCATATGAACAGTTTGGTTTCATGGCAAGCTCCACTACAGTGCAATAACTTCACTTTATTAACAATTGGATAATATCAATTGACGCTGGCAGTCCAATCGACGTTATAAATCATAATTTCGAAAAAGGCTTCGATGAAGTAAAGAGATCGCTGGAATCTCGGCTCGTAAAGAGTGGCTGGGAATCCCCCAGATTATCGTAAGATTAATCTGTGCATTATTTTCCAACCGCTCTCAACAGATAAGAGTTGAAGATGCCCTTTCTCCAATCAAGGATGTCAGCAGTGGTATTGTTCAAGGATCTGTTCTTGGGCCTTACACTCTTCGCATTGTTCACCTCAAGCATACCTTCTGTTCTACAACCAGTTGCCTGCCATGTATTTGCTGATGACATTAAATTTCATGCCAATTCTGCTTCTTTAGATATTTTAGAAAATTCATTTCTGCTTCTTTAGACTTTTATCATACCAGTTACTGCAGACAAAACAACTATCATGCTCTTGAGTCATAGCAATCAGAAACAAAATTATGTTTATCAATGGATCCTCAATCATCAGTATATCATCTCAATTGGATCTGGAACATTCTCCCAACTTCTCATTTTCTTTACACTGCCAAAACATCACCAAAAAAGCCAACCATGTCGCCTTCATAATTTTGCATTGTTATAAGAAGTGCAACAGGCCCACTCTCTTCATGGCATTCACTACTTTTGTTTTGCCTATTCTTGAATATGCATCACCTGTCTGGTCTCCCCACATGATTTCTAACATCAGTCCAGTTGAACGTCTACTCAGATGGTTTAGTAAGAGACTACCTGGATTGTTGAACTCACGCTATGAGAGTGACTGAAAGTGCTCAATATTCACTCCTTGGAATAGAGAAGATTGGTTCAAGATCTAAAAATCTGTTATAAAATCATTAACAACCTTCTCTATTCAAATCCTGTCGAGCCATTGATTCTTGTCTTGGACTCTTATAAAACAAGGAGGAATCATCAGAGTATACATATTCCTCATACGAGAACAAACTGTAAATATCATTCCTTTATATGCCGAGTTGGTCGTGTTTGGAACTCTCTACATCCTGATGTTGTTGTCTCCAACTTTGCATATTTTCAAAGATCGTCTAAATACAGTCGACTTAGCCAAGTTTCTAAAATGTTTTAAAGTTTTAACTTTCGTTATATATGCAATTATATGTTCTCAATATGTGTATCATAGTGTAAACCACAACAAGTGTGTTAACCACATTGTAAATATTTCTCAAGCCTTTGTAAATTTGTTCTATTTGCATTGTAAATTTTCTCTAATGTCTTGAGCGGTGTTAGCGTAAATTTTTGTACCTTCCTCTCAATAAATAATTAAAATCTATGTGATGTGTTCTCTGTTCTTTTTGATTCATTTTACTCAATGTAGATAGATGGAAAGAGATAACTAATATAGCTAGTGCAATAATAACCATTTCATCAATTGCGGAAATTATCAACTTGATAATTTATCTCCTAATAAATTATCAAGTGTTAAGTCGAAAATCATTACAACTGATTTAAAATTGCAAGTGTGCAACTTAAGGTAGATATACGTCAGTTTATAAAAGACATCCCTACTGTTACAGAGGTTTCTCTTTCCTTACCAGAATGGAAAAACTAGTTATACCGCCTAGGAAAAACTAGTTATAACGCCTAGATTTTCGAGAAAGCAAAACACCGATTATTAAGCTTTCAAAAAAAACGTTTTGGTAGCGTTAAGAGTTAGCTCAAAGTAATCGACTATTTATCAAATTGGTTCCTGAGTGGCTAGATAAACAACCAGCCTAATATATATTTGGACTTTCGAATAACAATTAATCTTTCGAATAACTTTCGAATAGCTTAGGGCCTCAGAAGTCAAAGTCCAGCCAGGGCCAGACTTTGACCTCTGAGGCTAGACATGTAGCCTCAAACTATGACAAGTTTGAGACCCTAAGTTCTGGTAAGTATAAAACGCTCCGAAAATTCGAAAGTCCAAATATTTATTACATAGATTGAATGGAACATTTAACAAATAAACACGAATTTGATGAGGTGAAAATATTATATTAGAATTGATATGCAATGATGAACAGTATTTGTACAATAGATTAATTTTTTAAAAATTCGTGACATAGTGAACTTCAAACTCACTTTTTTGGAATCTACTCTCTTTGTGTCGAGGATAAACATAAATGACTGAAAAAGGGAGAAAAATGTTGCCAACCTTTATCAAAATCCTGACTAAAGGAAGTCTCTCATGCATTTGAACACCAATCAGGTCCATAATTCACAAACATGTCTTCCAAAAATTCTTTAATGCTAGCCATAAACCAAAGAAAATTTAAGGAAAAGAATGAAAGCTTCTATAAGCGTAATGTAAGACACTTTTGGCTGCAGTGCCACAAGGCTGCAGATACACGTGCTGTGCTGAAGGGAATCTGCTTTTCGTGATCTCAGGGGCTAACGTACTTGCATATTTGTTTCCGCAGAACTTTTAGATTCGGCGGCTGTAGTTTTTAGTGTCGTAAGGAGAGCTATGCACCAATCCCCTGTGATGATGCATAGAACCAGCCAGGCCTAGCACCTAATGTCCGACCCCGCCTTCTCGTGGTGCAGACCGTTAGTACCTTTCAAAAGAGATACTCTCTTGTGGAAGTGAACGGAAGGGGAGGGCTGCCAGATTAGTGTGGCCTACTGATCTGGACAACTATGGCTACTTTTCTTTTTTTTCTACCCTGCTGAGGAGTGGTCAACCACACAGGGTCCTGGTGCTGACCATATAAACCCACTGGACTGGACAGATATATGGCTCTGAGCTTGATTATGGATCCTGATTTTGCAGCACTGGTGGGCTTCTGTGGAGGGATAATCTTCCGCTGTTTTCTGTTTGTTTGTGGATTGACAGTCCCAAGTGAATAGATTCACAGGATATGTTTATCAGCTGGTGGATAATCCTGAGCAGAGGTCATCGCAGGCACCTGAACTCTTTGCTTCTATTGGCATCGTCAAATTCTACATTGGAGGAAGTCTTCCAGTGTAGATGGCTTCAGCCTTTAGTGGTGGGGGAACAGGTCTTTGCCACATGTCTGCGATTAAGGGGCTGTTTGATATTGTCGGCATTCCCTCTCTCAATAAACATAGTTTCTTTAACCATCCCACTAACCATTTTCTCTCCATAGGTAGTTGGAATGTGAGGACTCTGCACAGAGCTTTTTCTCTTGATGTCATCACACAAGAATTCCACCATTATATTTAGATATTCTCGGCTTGCAAGAGACCAGATGGACAGATAAAGGTCAGATTCTTAAAAATAATCTTAAATTTCTCTTTTCAGGGAGGGACGACAATAAGCATCACCAAGGCGTGGGTGTGCTTCTCAGCAGACATGCTAGTGATGCTCTTCTAGGATATGAGTGAGTTCAGACAAGCGTTAAAGACTTGAATGTTATCTGTTGTTATGCACCCACTGAGGATGCCGATGAGGATGAGAAGGATAGGTTTTATGAACAACTTCAGGATATTTTGAATTCTGTCAAGAAAGGAGATATTACCCTTGTTCTTGGTGACTTCAATGCCACCTTTGGGGAGGAGTAATAGGCCCTTTTGGTATTGGTAACTGCAATGGCAATGGGCAACGTCTCTTACAGGTAAGTAAACTCAATGGATTCAGAATAACATACATAAGTGCACATGGGTTTCACCCGATGGGCTGCATAAAAACATGATTGATTATATATTAATTAACAGCAAATGGACTAGTTCTGTTAGGAATACCAGGTCTTATACGGGAGCTGAAATTGAATCTGACCATTACTTTGTTAAAAGTGTCTTGCAATTTAAACTTAAAAAGTGTTGTGCCAGGGTTAAAACATTTACTTTTAATTACTGAAGCTCTGAAAGACCCAGTTATAGCCAAAGCTTACAATGATAGGTTACTTAGTCATTATGTGAGAGTCATGGTATGCTTACTACTGAAGTTGAGGAAGAATGGGATCATTTTAAACAGGCTTTTTTGGACACTAACAGCACTCTTTTAGGAAAAAAGGAGCAGGAGAGGCAGAATTATCTGAGTGATAAGGCACTTGAGCTTATTTCGGAAAGAAAGAACTGCAGGAATGTCCTTAATCAATACCCTACTAGTCTTAATAGAAAGCATTACAGAGAACTTAATAAACGTGTAAAAGATCAGTTAGCTGCTGATAAGAATCTTTGGCTTGATGGTTTGGCTGAGAAAGCCGAGGAAGCAGTTAGACAGCACAACAGCAGAGAGCTGTACCAGATAGTTGATGTTTTATGTGGTAGAAAACGGACAGGTATACAGGGATTGAAGTATAAACAAGGTAAGGTTATAGAAGGTGAGGATTCTGTCATGGCTAGGTGAGCTGAGCATTTGAATGATGTTCTAAACAATGTAGTTAGTTCTACTCCCATTGTTTGCAATGATGATAGATGCATTGGTGGCTTTAAAGTTGGCCCTATAACACAATCTGAAATTATTTTGGCTGTTTCTAAACTTAAACTACATAAATCCACAGGGGTAGATGAAATTACTACGGAAATGCTTAGCTGGGAATGTTTCGGTTACCACTTGGATGACTGAAATTCTGAATATCTTTTATGATAAAGGCATGGTTCCTAAGGATTTTACCAGAGCTATTGTTATCCCTATTTTCAAAACAGATGATCGCAGTTCTTATGATAACAACTATAGGGGTATCAGCCTACTCTCTATTCCAGGTAAAGTTCTTTCCATGATTGTGCTTAATAGAATTAAGAATCTGGTTGACAGTCAATTGCGTGATGAGCAATGTGGATTCAGAAGTGGTAGGGGATGTGTTGATCAGATATTATCACTTAAGCAGATTCAGAAACCTTTGATTGCTAGCTTTGTTGATTTCAAAAAGGCTTTCGACTCTGTTGATCGTCATAATTTGTGGTTGATTGTGAAATCATATGGTATACCAGACAAGTTAGTTAACATAATGAAAGCTCTCTATAATAACACTGAGTCATGTGTGAGAGTTGGTAAGTCTTGTAGCAATTGGTTTAGCATTACCTCTGGTGTTCGACAAGGGTGCATTTTGTCTCCTTTCCTCTTTAGCTTGGTTATTGATTATGTTATGCGAAATTTACTTCAAGGGAAAGATTTTGGTCTTAAATGGACTGGAGATACGAAAATTTCTGATTTAGATTATGCTGATGATTTAGCCCTTTTGGCAAATGATGTTGATGAGATGAACTCTTTCATTCGAGCTGTTGATGAAACTGGTAATAGAGTAGGTTTGGTTATAAACAGAGAGAAAACTAAAGTGATGAAAATTGGTCAAGCAGGCTGTGATTCAGTTAATCTGAATGGTTGCAGTCTTGAGCAGGTGTCACAGTTTAATTACCTAGAGAGCTATGTAACAGATACTGGTGATGTGCGGCAGGAGATTAACAGACGAATAGGGATTGCTACCGGGACTTTTAAGAATCTATGGAGAGTGTGGAGAAATAGGCTTATACACCTAAAGACTAAAATTAGACTGTGTAACAGTTTGGTTCTTTCTAGGGTTAGTTATGGTAGTGAAACTTGGACACTTTGTAAACAAGATAACAGGAAACTAGATGTTTTTGATTCTAGATGCTTACGCAGTATCTTGAGCATTAGGTGGTTCAATTTTGTAACTAATGATGAGGTTAGGCAAAGGAGTTTGCAACCTCCTTTAAGTAGCATATTGTTCAGAGAGAGACTCCGTTGGTTTGACCATGTTGCCCGTATGGATAATTATAGATTGGCGAATAGGGTTATAAACAGTGTGCCTAAAGGTCTCAGAAAGAAGGGGAGACCTAGGATGCGGTGGGCACACAATGTGAAACAGGACCTCATTAGAATTGGTGTGCAGTGGCCAGATGCAGTAGATGTAGCTCAGGATCGACTTGCTTGGAGAACTAAATTGCACGGTCTGGTTGGACCTCCATAGCCCATGGCTGCTTGAGGATGATGATGATAATGAATGTTTATAAGTTTTTTTAATATATATTATAAGCATTTGGGAATGTTTTCGCATCGCATGAGATATTCAGCATATCTTATCGCATGATCTTTTTTTTTTCTCCTTCAGCACTTTTACGTATGTTCATAAAAGGAAATATTAGTATAATCTTGATTGATTCAATTTTTAGTAATATAAGTATATAGTTTTCAAATGTACTGCGTTCCTTAATTAACCCATATAGCTCCCTCACTTCAATTTTTTTTGGCTGTGTTCAACATATTTATCTGTTATATATTTTTTTGCTATAATGATTATTTAATGTTTTGTTGTCTCGGACAATCCTTTCCAAATTTGTTTAATACTTGTTTAGTAAATCTTCATTCCATATAACAAGTTTAAACTGTAAAATATCTACAAAAATCTTTCTCCTTTTCCGAATTTTAACATCACCGAGTTTTTATAAATTGTTTACATATGCAATGAATGTAATCAAAATAAAATAAGTACACAAAATTTAAGAAGTGAGCTAAAAAATTTGTTCAATATCATATATTCATTTAAACTGAGGTCATAGCATGAGAAGTTGGCTACAACAGATTATGCCAATGGATACAAATTTCATTTACAACGTTTGCAAAATATCAAACCTCTCAATTTTTGTAATTATAAAGAAATGATAAGATAATAAATTCATGCAATTTGCATGTGAATTGCAAATATACAGAAAATATAATCCATATTCCTTGCTGCTTTGCGATTGTGGGAGGGAAGACTCTTGGGAATCATAGCATTCCGATGCTCACTATGCTGCATGGCAAGCACTCTTCCACGGCAAGAGCAGAACCAGAGTAGACGGTATGAACAAGACCAAAGTGTGCAGCAAGCATACAATATTGTGCAAATTTGTTGGGACAATAGGAAAATGCAGTAACAAAGACACAACTAAAATATTTATTTGTTTAAGAGTGTACATAGTTAATAGAGAATGTCACCCCCCTTAGCTATAATTACTTCTTTCACCCTCTCAACCATTGATGCCACTAGCTTTCCACACATCTCCTTCACTTCAGGGTCGTGGTACCACACTTTCATGACACTTTCTATCATTTTGGTTTTCATCGTGCAATCCATCTTAGATATGCGCGTTTTAATAATGGCCCACAAACTTTCAATGAGGTTTAGATCGGGTGAATTTCCTGGCTACTCCAATACCTTCAAATGTTGCTGGGTAAAGAAGTTCTTAGCAAGCTTAGAATTGTGGCATGGAGCCAGATCCTGTTGAAATATCCCATCGCCATTAGGAAACAGCTTCTGCAGTGTTGGGACCATTTTCGCCTCCAAACGCCTATGTACTTTTTGCTGTCCATCATTCCTTCAATGGGGTGAAGCGTCTGTGGCCCGGAAGCTGTGAAACATCCCCAAAACATGACCTTGGGTGGGTGTTTGGGGGATTGCTGGATGTGGCCAGATCGAAGAGTTTCTCCAGGCGAGCAACGGACGAAATTTGACCTGTAGCCATGCACCTCAAAGTGGGTTTCGTCGAAAAATATCACTTTTTCCCAATTCTCCACTGTCCAGTCTCGATGTTTCTTTGCCCAGGATAGCCTTTTTTGCTTCATAGCGGGTGTCAAAAGCTGCTTTTTGGAGGGGTGTCGAGCTCGGAGGCCACACTCCAGAAGGCGACGGCGTATGGTGGAAAAATCTATATTAACCCCATGAGCCCCCCCGATAGGGGACCACCTTGTCGTGGTGGGGGGGCCTAGGGCCCAGCAACCCGGCTGAAGGCTGTGCCGACCGGGTTGGGCGCTGGTTGGACATGGCCAAGGCCAACCGAGGTTGAAGATTCTGCTGGCCGGCTTGATTGCCGGTCGGGTGGTGACGGCGTCGGAGACCTCACCTCTCAGGGACCTGTGTGGTCAGTTCGACGGCTCTGCCGAAAGGTTTCCCTCGGCCTAGTAGGCACGAGCTGTCCAAAAAGTCTGGGTCTTACTAAGAGTCTCCACCCCGGGTGCCGATCGAGCTTGGATCTTTATATCCTTGCACATTTGCAAACCGGGGAATAGATTAAAGTTAGGTTTCTTCCGGTGGTCAAGCTTTCCTTCTATAGGACTGCTGCCATGTGAGGCCGGGGTTGAGGTGCGCCTATAGGGCGTATTCCTTGCCCCCGGCTCTAGATAGTCATGGCTTTTCTTAACCAGGTAGTGCTGTCAGGCGGAACCGGGAATTGCCGTGGTTGCACAAGATCGCAACATAGAGATCAATTAACCCCATGAGACGAAATCTCCCTTTTGATGTCTCTACTGGTCTTCTTCGGGTCTATGATACTAATTCTACGAATTAGACTATCATCTCTACGGGTGGTTTTTCTTTTTCTTCCACATTGTCCTTTATGGGACACGTCCACGGTCCCTGTCTCCTTATGCAGCTTCATTATCCGTGAAACGCTGGATTTCCTGACGCCAACTGCTTTTGCTATCTTCCTAGCAGTAAGTGAAGTGTTTTCATCTAAAGCGATTATTTTAGCTCGTTTACGAGGTGTGATGTCCATGATGTATTTAATAAAAAAAGTTTCCAATGAAAATTGTGAACTACTTACATAATCACGTTCTCAGCCTATGAAATGTCAATTCCGACTAAAGTGGAAGTGTAAATAATAGCAGAGTAACACAACAGATAATTCTAGACGTGCAGATATCGCTCTGCTGCAAGTCTAAACTTGTGCGTGTCCATTGCAGGGACATGTGCAAGTTTAGACTTGCAGCAGAAGGTTACGAACAAGTTTAGACTTGCAGCAGAAGGTTACGAACAAGTTTAGACTTGCAGCAGAAGGTTACGAACAAGTTTAGATTACAGCAGAAGGTTACGAACAAGTTTAGACTCTGCAGCAGAAGGGACTTAGCATTCCTTCGCTTGTCCCAACTGATTCGCACAGTACTGTAGCTTTATAGTAATGAAAGTTTACTTAATCGCTAATTATAAAAAACTGATAATCAGTCTGTAAGTAACAGTCATTTATTAATGCTAGATATACTTTTGGAATTAACCCTGCAATTATAGAAGGAATAGTAACACACTGCTTGATAAGTTACAAGTCATCGCCTGCCGTAGCAGCCAACACAGTGGCAAGGCTTAAGGTAAACCACGTGCATCTGGTAAGGAAGATTGCATTTGGAACAGTACATCTATATTGTTAAATATAAAGCTTTACTAACATTTATTTCTTGTAGTGGCAAATATATCACCTAAAAGTGCTGGAGGAAAAAAAGATATTCAATATATATAAACTCGCTTTAAAAAAAAAAAGCCCTAAAATTTGCTTTTCCTTTTTTAACTGTTTTCTGAAGTGCTTCCAATCATGAACATTGAAATCTGTATCAAATATTGTCCTATCGTTTTCCGGAATCTAAACAATCCAAGCGACGACAAAACATGACGTCGAATTTTGAGGTGGCTAACCTATACCTATATAGGGCCTCTAGTCTCAAACAGCCTTTCAGGAATACAGTAACACAGTCGTGGATAGAGTAAATATTCAAAGTGGTCCAAGTATCATACCAAGGCTCCCTGCATTTAGTGTGCTACATTCTGAAGAAGTGGTTATAGTTTTGTTTTATAAACCAGAACTACAAAAAACGATTGAACTTACCAATTACATCATCGAGAAAATATTAGCAAACAGTCGTCGTGTGCTAATCAAGCAGCTTTAGACCCAAAAACGCTATCTAGCTAGATACTAAACAATGGATAATTTCTACCTACTCACATCCAGAATAAGAATGTCAAACATACATACATAGACCTACAGATTCCTCAAGCAGCCATGAATTATTTAGGTCCAACCAAACTATGACACTTAGTTCTCGAAATGTCTCTCCTGAGTTACAGCTGCTGCATCTGACCACTATAGGTCAAAATCGAATGAGGTCCTGTTTGCCATTTTTTGCCCACCTCATCCTAGGTCTCCCATTCTTCCTGAGGTTTTTAGGCACACTGTTCATAATCCTATTAGTCATAATCCTATTATCCACACAGGCAACATTGTCATACCAACAGTCTCTCTCCACAATATGCTGCTCAAAGGAGTTGCCAACTCCTTTGCCTAACCTTATCACCTACAAAGCTAAGCTACCTAATGCCCAAGACCCTGTGTAAGCATTTAGAATCAAAGAAATGAAATTTCCTGTTACCATTTTACAAAGGGTCCATGTTTCACTCCTCAACTAACTTTTGAAGGGGCCAAACTATTGTTGAGCCTAATTTTAGTCTTTAAGGGTATCACCTATTTCTCCACACTCTATATAATCCTACTACTATAGCAATCCCTTTTCTTTTGTTTATCTCATGCTGCACATCACCAATATTTGTTATATAGCTCCCACGATTATTAAACTTTGACACCTGTTCAAGACTGCAACCATTCAGATTAATTGAATCACAGCCTGCCTGACCAATTTATATCACTAGTTTTCTGTTAGTTTATTACCAAACGTTAAACAACCAGACTCATCAACAGCTCTAATAAAAGAGTTTATCACATCAACATCATTTGCCAAAAGGGCCAAATCATCAGCATACTCTAAATTAGATATTTTCAAATCTCTAGACTAGGGGTTCTCAACGTGGGGTATGTGTACCCCCAAGGAGTATATGGTGAAATTTTTGGGGGTACGCAGTGAGAGCTCAAAAGTCGCTAGATATATGTTATATATATATACAGGGTGATATCAAAACTTATCGTTCAAATTTCGTGGGGAGGTAGGGAATACGTCAGGAAACCGATTTCACATAGGAACGTATGTCCGCAAATGTACGCATGCGTATGTAGAGGGCGCTTTGTGTACCCAACCAGTGTACAGCTCGCCCGACCACTCCCGCTGTCATCAGTGTACGAGCTGACTTACTAGTGATAAGATGAATTCTTTTTGTGGGGGGCCATGAAATACCATGTGTACGAGACCCCCGTCGACAGTGAAATGGACCTTGTTGCACGAATAGTGGCCACCGCAGGCATTGTCCGTGATATGCCAGGCGTTTTTGAAAATGTTCGGCGGTCAATGCAACGGCGCTGTGAATCCTGTGTCCGTGTAAATGGTCGCAATTTTGAGCACCTGTTGTGAACCTGTACTTTACCTGATTGGAATAAAAGTCACATTCGTAACCACTTAACTGTACTGTTTCCTTGTGTTCACTTTACTTGTCCATTTTGTTCATGTAGATGACGTTTGCGGACATACTTTCCTATGTGAAATCGGTTTCTTGACGTACTCCCTACCTCCCCACGAAATTTGAACGATAAGTTTTGAATCACCCTGTATATATACATGTTTTATTTTATTCCCATTGTTATACTATAACTATAGTTTTATCTATCAATACAAGGGGTACGCCAGTTACATACACACATCCAGGGGGTACGTGAAGCATAAAATGTTGAGAACCACTGCTGTACACCATTTAAAGCCAAAATCCCTACACGTGAATTCCACATGACATAACCAAACTAAAGAAAAAAAAATACAAAATGCATCCTTGTCGAACACCAGAAACAATGTTAAACCAATTGCTTACCAACTCTCACGCACGACTCAGTGTTATTATAGAGAGCTTTCATTTTGTTAACTTAACTTGTCTGGTTTGCCATGCTATTTCACAATCAACCAACAATTTGACAGTTAACAGAGTCAAAAGCCTTTTTGAAATCTACAGAATTAATAACCAAAGGTTTCTAAAACTAGTTCTCAAGAATCAGCCTAAGTGAAAAATTCTGATCAATACATTCCCTACCGCTTCTGAATCCACACTGTTCATTACGCAGATCTCTTAAACCAGATTCAGCCTTAACTGGCATAGTGGTTAGGCAGCTAGCGACTGTTCCAGCAGGCCAAACTTTGTGTGTTGTGTTACCGCTAACTAAGGCAGTGGTCAGCAGTGACTTCGGTCGTAGTAGGGCATGTCCTTGTATGAGAAGGCCTGTAAAAACTAGGAGTACCTTCTAGGATTCTTCTCTGCCCTATATGTCGCAAATAAAAAAAAAGATTCTTAATTCTATTAAGCACAATCATGCAAAGAACTTTACTTGGAACATAAAGTAGATTGATACACTTATAGTTATCATAAGAACTGTGATCACCTTTTTTAAAAATAAGGATAATAATAGGTATATTAAAATCCTTAGGAACAATTGCTTTATCGTCAGAGAGAGTCAAAATTTCAGTCAGCCATATAACAACAGATATGTTCCCCCACTCTATGCATTTCAGTTGTAATTTCATCTGTGCTTGATGATTTTTGCAGCTTTAAATTAGATATAACCAAAGTACCCACAAAACAGAAATGCATTTATATTCTCATTACAAACAATGGGAGCAGACAGGGCATGGCTCTACTGCACATGGGACACACTTTTACATCCCATTCAATAGATGGCAGTCAGGGAAACTGCGCTGAGGCGCAATGACACCTGTGCTCTATAAACCATGATAAAAAATTTGATAAAACAGGAAATCTTACAATTAAGTCAGGAAGAGAGTAGAAATCACTGCAACCATATCAGGGTGAAGATATTGCCAGACAGTTGTGGAGTTGTAAAATCAAAAACCACACGAAAGCAGCAGTACAAATGTTGTTGAATGAAAAATGTATATGTCATAGGTCATGGTAAACAAAGTCATATGAGATATTCTTTGCTGCTATCTACACAAGATTCGCAGTAAGCAAACATTGTAAACTATAGTAACAGCAGCTCACCCAATATTAACTCTTGATGCATCTGGCACAGAGATTGTCAATACTTGGTTATGGAACTACTTTCTGAGGATGAAGTGCACTTCTGTTTGAATGACCCCACTACGAACTGCAACATTTCGGCAACAGAAAACCTACATGTGGTACAGGTCCATTTACATTCACTGAAAGTCACAGAATGGTGGTGTTTAACAGACCCCATTCATCTTTCGTGTGTTCTTCAAACAGCTACCGCCTAATATCTGTTGCCTGTTCACTGAGCAGCAGTATTCTGTTAGTTAGCAAGCTTCGTGATAACGGAATTTCAGCAACTTGGATGCCTTGAAACAATTATTTTTATCAAAATGCTGCTCCTCCACCCATCACTAACTGTGTGCAACAGCAGCTGAGATAGCATTTCATCAACGATGGACAGTGTAGCCAACAGATTCATCTGACCTTACTCTGTGGGATTTTCTGTTATGATATTTCTTAGAAAGCCTGGTGTATCGTGGAAATATTGGTAACCTTCTAGTGCTAAAGGGTAATAAATGTCATGTGCTCACCAACAGCCACAATATATTACCTTCTGCAGTTTAAAACTAAGCCACCCTTATTGTCAACAGTTCACATTGAGTAGTTGGTGGACTGAATATCCATTTCACAGCACTAACTTTTCGGCCTCTAGTGACAAAAATGTGAAATAAAACCCTGTTTGTTGACATTATCTAGTGCATATTTGGACTAAATTTCGCTCCATTCTGATCATTAGGTAGAGCTCTGAATAGAAATACTTTAATTATAATAACCCTGTACTTTCACTCTGAAATAAATGTAGATGTAGTCACTACCTCACTATGAGCAAATGGTTTCCATTGTTATGAGTGTGTATAAACTGATGCCTTAAAATGATTTATTACAGTTGACTAAAATTTGATTTCAGAAAACCGAATTCAAACGCGAACTTCAAATAACTCATTAAGATATTTAAAAATATTTTGGTCGCATGACTCCGTTTAGCCGATAAATGTGTCTATTTACTAATATATCTGCTTCAAAACTTCTTTCTTTGATTTCTTTATTGAATTGCTTATTTACAAACGGATAACTGATAAATCTAATAAGGATAAGAAAACAAATTCACATTTGGTGTTGGATGGGCTGTATTTTTGTGTTGAACCTTTGTTTCATTTTAGAGAGCTAGATAAATTATGAATCTCTGGTTAAAGTAACAACAGGCAAGCAGTACACCTGATGTCAACGATGTTGACCCACTGGCTCAGTGAAATACGTAGAAATTTCAATTGGGGGCTGACATGTTTAGAAACTGTTTGATGTACTAGAGTCTCAGTTTTTCGAGGGCTGCCTTAGGAAATATATGATATTGAAACCCTCAAGAGTGGAGTTATAATTAACCCGATCCTTGGCTACGCCACTACACTGACCTTTCAGCATTGAACTGTGGTATCGAAGATATTGGCTTGCAAGTTCAACACCTATCATTCAGATCAGTGCACAGGGAGACTTCATTGGAGAATAATTTCACCACGATTATACAACACCTTGAACTTAGTCCTAAGTCAAAAAATATGGGCTTCTAGATAAAATAAATAAATACCCCCTAAAGCAGCTGCTTGCCACAGAGGTCTGACAGGAGCCTATCAATTTGTATGCCATAATAGAAGATCTGAGAGGATGACAGGGCCTCGCGCAATTGAAATTGTATTCTAGTATAAGAAATTTGGATTCTACAAAGTTCGGAAAAATTAAAATTTGAATAAAAACGTATATTAGTATGATATTTTTTCATTCTACATAAAAATATACAAGGTGCTATTCTTACACTCTTTTATTTTTTTAACATTTTATTGGAAATTAGCATACCTGAAGTATAGTGTGTTATATATAAAGGAAAGAGCGCTACAAATTATTTAAAAACGAAATATCGGGCAGCTGTCGTGGACCAGATGATAAAGGGGCCAAGGCCCCCTTTTCAAAGTGGTCCAGTTCACGACGAAGAATATGTAATTTCGGGCAGCTGCCATGCTAAAATTCCTCTTCTCTGGTATGGTTATTCATTTGCGTTAACCGTGAATCATTGCATCGCAATTTTGTAATGAAGTTCTGTGCTAAAGAAATTACTTAAAATTCAGAATAGGTAATTATAAGTTAAATAATATTATATAGTTAATCTTATAAGTTGATATGATGTTTTTATTATATATATAATTTTTTAGCCTGATCCCTTAATGTAAGTTATATTTGATAAATCTTTTTGAACTGGCAGCTCTGTTCAGATGAATGTCTCGAATGCAGCTGATCTACAGAAGGTAAACAACAGGTATGTTTGTCACTATCACAGATAGCCCATTATGTAGATTTGCATTTGAAAGAATTAGAATAGTAATATAATAAATTGGTAAGAAATTAAAAGCATGTTCTTCAGATAAAAAATTGGAAGTCTGCAAGCAGTAAAGTTTTAGAGAAAAAAAGAGTACGATGCTAATTTTTACTAAACCGTAATTATTGTTTTTTTTTGTTTGCATCCTTTAGCAAATTTTACTTTGGTGAAAAAATGTTTCAGTATTTGTTAAAGTGCAAAGACAAATGTATGAAGTGTACCTAAATATTATATTTAATATTGGGCTCATAGGTACAAGTTTAAAATTGTTAAAAAGAAATTGGAAATGTGCAAAATTTATATAGATGAACTTACTGTTTTGCTAATCCTTAATTGTAAATAGTTTATGTCCAATATTTAAATATATATATATGTGTACACCATTTCTACTGATACTAGCACATGTATTAAATTTTCATATGAAAATATGATATCCTTTAGGAGCATAATAAGATGAATTGATTCCATGATGTCACAATGATTGAATAAGAAAACACTACTTCCTGTACATCAAAAGGGGATAAACTAATCAGAACACTACTTACAATAAATTCTGCAAATATTCATAATAGTTGACTACATATCATGATTCCAGATATATTTATATCCATCATCAGATTTAAGTAGATGTTTAGAAGGCCACACAAGAAATTATATCATTTAAATTGCATAAGATTAATATAATGCAAGCAAAATTTGAAGTATTGCATGGTAAATGTGTTATATCACTTAGCAGATGCATGTATTTAATGCTGACTTTTGCTATGTCATTGTTTTCAATAATATGATCCCAAAGATTTGAATGGGTAGTAATTAAATTTATATAATTTTATTTAATTTTGAGTGTCTTGATTTTTAAATGAAATTGTGTAAATTGTTGTAATAAAATTCACCATGCTGCAGGAATATCAGGGATGCGAGTATTGTGACAATATTTGCTATTAAGATAGATTATTAAGTTTATTATAATTATTTTTATTATTCATCAAGCTATATAGGTATGATAACAAGATCTTTCAAGGAACATGTAAATGACATCAAACTGCATAAAACTTCTACTGCACACTCCACTTCCACTAAAGTAATAAATAATGAAGCAAAACCCAACTTTGATAAAGCTTTCATCATTACTGCACCAAATACAGTATTTAGCCTTTTAAGTGATGGAAACTGATCAATCAGTTTTCAAAAATCACTACAAATGAACTTGCAACATTTTTTTATGCTTATCTACCATTCTGTTCCTTTAAATTTTGTTATTTTAAGCCATGGATGTTTATTTGTGTAGTTTTTCTGCTGAGGTCTTACCATCCTTACAGATCTTTATGGCATGTCTGAAGGAGCCTGTTGGTATGATATTTGTGGCAAGCTACTGCTTGATGGGTAATTTATGCTTTTTGGCTAATAAATAATATCAGTTTTAAACTGACAGATGATGATACCCCCCGAAGCAGCTTGCTTGCCACAGAGGACTGACAGGAGCCTGTCAGTTTAATGCACCATAGTCTGAGAGTATGGTGGGACCTCAGCAGAAAAACAACACGTACATCCATGCCTTACCTGGGGTTTGAACACAGGTTCCATTAGATCTGTAACCAAGCACACTAACTACTTGGCCATGGGACAACTCAACAGGTGATAAGGAGTTAAAAAAACTATGACCATGGTCTTGCAATACTTCCATGATAGTCATTTCAAGCAACTTTTCTTATGAGTGACATGTATTTTCCTAATCTTTCACTTGCTGAATTCTGGTTATGGGCTAACTGAAGTCTCAGGTTTATCAGGAACATGTTAGATTTTCTGAGAAGTTTCAATTCTCAGTGACAAGTGTAGTTATAGAGATATATGTATAGCCTAAACTCTGAAAGGAACTCTGTAATCACCCTGTATACATATTGTATTTTACCCTTATATTTATTTGTAATTATAATACATTGTATTGCTATGGTGTAAGGGAAAATCAACCCGGTGAACTGATTAGGCTGACACACTGTGATCTGGTTAAGGACATCAATTAGTCATAGATTGGCAGTATAATAGTATTGAAGCATGGGTATGTGGTGGGGGTGTTTTACCTCTGAGCAGCCCCTTTTTTTCACAAAATGAGCTAAATGGTGTAATGCTCCACTTTTTCTCTTTGGACCTTTATACTGATCAAAATAAAATTAGATCTCTGGATAGCATATCATGCACCAGTCCATTAACTTGCCAAATAAAGTTAAATGAAAGTTCGTTAGGTATATGGGCATTACTAGTCACAAAGAATTCAAAAGATTGTCAAATTTTTAAAGTTATATCTTAATCAAAATCAATTATCATTGCTCAAGAGAAAAAATAGCAAAGTCAAAATATTCATACAACAAAGTTTATTTCCAAAAAATTCACCACTCATCATATAAACTGGTGAATACAAAATAGTCTGAGCAAATAAAAGCTCATTTAAGCATCTCCAAAACTGACAAACTTCTCGGCTAACATTGTTCTTGTTATTATCTCATACTATCTCCACTATCATTACTCTGTATTAGCCTACTAACTCTGTGACCTAATGTCACTTAGTATAAATGCATTGTGTGTTGCATGCTGGGAAAAACATTTGTATAATCTTACAATTGCACGCTAGCTGTGATGCAAGAGAGGGCATGTTCCTAATGCTCGCATTAGCAGCTGCCAATCAAAAGTCAGAGTTGTGCATGTGCAACTCTTTGTGGATCAGAATGAGGAAAAATGATGTCCAAATAAAAATAGAGTATATAAAAATTAGCAGATCAGAATGAGGAAAAATGATGTCCAAATAAAAATAACCCCCAAAATGATAAATGTAACATAAATAACTGCTTAAGGAAAAAAGCAGTTATTTATGTTACATGAACTGCTTAAGGAAAAGTAAAAGTGAATGGGTGGACCATCACAATGTCCAAGTCACAAGGATTCAGGAGACTGATGGTAGCCTCCCATCAGACCATTCATTGTGTTCTTTAATGTGCACAGGGTATGGCTCTCCTACACACAGGCCACAGCTTTACATCCCATCTGATGGATGGGGCCTTTAATAATAATAATAACTTTATGCTTCAGTATTGATTACACCTCTAAGCCTTATGATAACACCTCTAAGCCCTCTTACCATTTTAGGCATTTGACCATGCCAAAAAGACTGTCATTCCTTGTAGAACAATCTGTTGTTCTAAGGTAACAAGACATTTATCTATAAATTACTATTTTTTAAATTTATCATTGATAATGCTTGATTGGCATGTTTGATTATAAAATTAATATCTTTCTATGGACATTTGTTGTGCCCTGTTTCCAATTCATAGATGGGCACATTCAAGATTGTAAAATAAGCTTCATTATCTTCCATTTGCTGAGAGTTCAGTGAGATTGGGATAGCTTGATAGTTAGAGGTCTTACACATTTTCAAGAGTTTGGATTTTTCAAGTCTTACCTCTGCCAAAATTCAATCTTTTTCATTTGGCTCATCAATTGTTCCAATAGATATAGAGCTTATTTTGTCACTATTAGTATAATATGTGCATTAGCTGTTTGTTGCAAATAGTGTACATAAGATCAGAGGTAATATTTTATCAAACATAATACTACCTCTGATCATTGATGTAATTACTATTTATATGGCAAGTGAGCAATTCTAAACATTGTCAAGATGTCTACTTAAATGTTATAAAGTTGTCAATACGTATAAGCAGTGAGAAGTCCTGAATAGCTTCTAACATTTATTTTTCTAAATGGCCTGGCCACAAGGACCCCAAAGGCTCAGAGAAGGTTGGGGGAGGGAACCCACTGGACAGCTGTTAGGAGACAGATGGTAGCCTCCTGTCAAAGTCATCTACAGCAAGTGAACATTTTCCAAACACTGTCAAGATATATACTTAAATGCTTTAAAGTTGTCAATACATATAAGCAGTGAGAAGTCCCCAATATTTAGTTTTCTTAATTTAGCTAGCTAAATTATCAGATTTGGAAAGTACAAGAAATTTACAAATGTCAGGTTTAATTCATTGATATTTGAAGTGACTCACAGTAAATGTGAAAAATCATCTAAGCCATCTCATAGATTTCATTTTTGTATCTCCTTATAATGTACTTAGTGCTCTCTGCTGATATAGTAAAGTAGTATGTTCTAAATATTACGAGGCACAGTAGTATAACACTCTTTTAATAAAACACAAATAAATACTGTACTGTATACTGTACTACAATACTTATTGTACAGTATTTATTCGAGTTTTATTAAAAGAAGAAGTAGTATGTTGTCTGAAAAATCACAAATTGGGGTTTGAGCAATGATCTAAGTATTTTTTTCATATTGAAATTTAAATTACACTTTACAATGCTTTTCAGATTTAAATTAATAATGGTATTTAACCAATTTAAAAAATGCTGTGTTAAATGTGAATTATAAATTTTTATGTATCTTTTATAGTAATAATTTATTGAAATAGTTTTTTATCATATATTTATTTAACTTAATATTCATTTCTAGACTTGAAGCACTTGCTATGTGTAAAAGCAGCAATGAAAGGTTTTAAGGATTTTTGGCCAAATCTTTTACCAAGTGAGCACAATAATGGCTGCAGTTGGGAGAATGCTACAATTGATGTTGCTAATAAAGGTTGTTTTGATAATTATGACACAACTGCATGTGTGAGGTTAGTGAATATTTTGTGTTGACTTTTATGTTTGCACAGGAGAATGGTATTTACCTAAAACTAAGATTTGATTTTTAACCCTTCCAGGGTCCAGCCTGAAAAACTGATTTATATCCAGAGGTCCAGCTATTTTTTTAATTTTGATCAGGCAAAAAAAAGCTGTAGAATTTTGCCAAATAACTATTGAAATGAATTGTGGCATGCTATATGCCATATTAATCAGCATTTTATTCTAGTTTTTCTGAAAATAAAATATTTAACAAAAAAAGGCGAATACTTTTATTTTAATAGGACTTTTTTTAGAGTCACATAGTAAAAAAATGCATCTAGCAACACACACAAAAATTTATTTAAAAAAACTAAAACAGATATGATTACTCTGTACATAAATAGAATGCTATATATTTCTAAATAACAAAAAAAAAATTAATTTTCTTGTTTCAAGTAAATATTTCTCCTGTTTTGTAATTTTTTTTCTCTGTACCATACTTAGAAAAAAAAAAAGTCCAGGCTGTTAGCCAATTGTGCTGAGACAAATAAACAAGTCAAATTTAGAGTTTAGAAAAAAATAACCAATCAACATAAATAGGTCATATTATATACCAAATTAAACAGAATTTAAATACGAATTTTTTGAAAATAGATAATATAAAAAATTTACAAGCATATTAGTTTTAATAAGCTTTTTTCAATGTGATATTGTGAAAAAAAAGATTACACTATACAATTAAGGCTTAATTTCAAAAAACCCGATGAAGTAAAATAGTTAAATTATATATTAATCAAAAGGAAATTTCCTCGAATAATATAATATTGAACCTGAAATATGATTTTTATTTCTTTTAATGATTCTTTTCAGTATTGTATATTTTAAACACTGCCAGTGTTATACAAAGTAACTTGGACTTCTCACATTCACGGGATTTTCTGAACTGGTTGTGAAATGGAAAAAAATTTCTTGGCTGCTTTTTTTTACCAAGCATTATGAATATTTTCTTTGGGTGTTTAAGTTTGGTGATATTGACTAGGTGCAGAAAGATTTGTACACCGAAGCAAAAAAAAACAGCCGTTATATCATCTGTGGGACACAGCCAAGATACTGGGGGTGGGGGTTGCTGCTTTTAAAAATCATTGAATATAAACATAGAAACTCATAATTAAAAAAAAAAAATTCTAAAGGGAGGGGGAACCCTGAAGTTGCACTGCCACATGAGAACTGATTTTTTTGCCAAGGAAGTCCACTTTGCATCCATATCCAAGACCTCATTCATTTTCAGAAAATGGTATAAGTTTAAAGTTTTTTACTAAAAACTCAAGATATAATAAAATAAAAATTACATATAAACTAATGGGATGTTAAATATATCTGCAACCACTTTTATGCCAGTCATCTGATGTAGCATAACTCATAAAGATTGATAAATCAGTCAACTTAAAAGGTCACTAATTTATGGAAATAAATTGACAAAAATGAATTTACTTCTATAATCAAGACCTTATTTATTTTCAGAAAATGATAGCAGATCAAAGTTTTTTTTACTGGAAAAATAATAAATAAAAAAGAAAAATTAGCATTAACCTAATGCAGTGTTAAAAAAAATATTCACAGCAGCAAGTTGTAAGCCAGCCATTTGATGTAGAATAAGTATGAAATATCAATATTTATTGATCACTAAAAGAACGATAATTTATCGAAATAAATCTACTAAAATGAAAACTAAGATTTAAATATAGAAAAGTAGAAATTAACTTTATAAAGTGTATCTAATATACTGTAAACAATCTATTATGGAGCCACTTATAACACATGAAACAGTGAGCCATCTGCCTCCTTGAGCAGTGAGCCATAACATAATTAAGTGCAGCTGCATCCAATCTTGGAACCTAAGAAAGATGATTTCATTTCCAGTTTTGATTATAAGAGTGGGAAAGTGGCATAGAATGCTGGGAAAAATGATGAAATTATTCTGGGAATACTGAAATAGGTTTATGACAGAAAGAAGTGTAAAATGGGAAAAAAATTAAAGTGCATACTCTATAATTACTTTAAAAATCTGTCATTTTTATAAAGAGCATTTTTTTTTAATTTTTAGGAGATTTTAAAAAATTTAAGGAAAAATTTGTTGATAATAGTTCAAATCAAACTTGCGATTTTAAATCAGAATGTTGCTTCAGTAAAGAAGAATATTAACAAGCAAATCAGCAATACCATATTTAGTGCTTCTAAGAAATCGCAATCAGATGGCTTTATCAAATTATTTATATTGTAATTTAATAAAATATGCATCAAATTAAAAAAAAAGAAAATATTGTTTTTCAAGCTTGAATTATGCATTTTTAAAAGATATATCTAAGAAAATTTTCAAAAGGAATTGAAAAAAATAGAAATTTCTTGTGTTGTACAAAAGATATCTATTGATATCCTTGACCTCTCATTTCGGATTCTGTCAATGTCTATGTTCGACAGTGGCACAGGAAGAGTTAAGAAGATATTCATAATTAAAAGCATTAAAATTAAAGAATTTTTAAAACTAACTTTCATTTGTGGAAAGTTAAATAATATAGTAATTTAGATCATTGCAATGAAATACATACAATCCTGATAGTGTTACTATACATTGATACAGTGAACCGAATTAACATAAATTAAGAAATAATTTGTCAAATTTGTGACACAGACTAAATATAATAAATTCAACTACTTGCACTTCAATTCTCATTTGTACTGTCATTAAATAAAAATAAATAAATACCCCCCTCAAGCAGCTGCTTGCCACAGAGGTCTGACAGGAGCCTGTCAGTTTATATGCCACAGTAGAAGATCTGAAAGGATGGCAGGACCTCAGCAGAAAAACAACACACACAACCATGCCTTACCCGAGGCTCGAACCCAGGTCTCTTAGATCAGTAGCCAAGTGTGCTAACCACTTGGCCATGGGATGGCTATCATTAGTTAAAAAAAAAAATACTGTATCTGATATCTGTTAGATGAGCTTGCAATAAATTGCTTCCTAATTTCTATTGAGCAGGTTTCCAGCCAATAGACAATTGATGTATTGCTATACATACAATGACATAGATGGCTCTTGAAAATCATTTCAGGAATTATAAGCTCTGTGAGAAATTTTACTGTACATCCCCAATGTGACTACCGAATCAGTAATCTATGGGCTTACCTTTTCCTTCCTTTCAAATGTTTGGCGTCCACAAACAAATGCAGCATTAGCATCCCACTTTTCAAGGACTCCTAATCCACATTTAGTTCATTTATCCTGTTATCAAATCATAGTATCAATTGTAGTTCTTTTAGAAGCACCTTTGTTTAAAAATTGCATTGATTCTGCTGTTTGCTTAAACTGCCAACATTTCAATTACTCCACGATTTGACAAGTGTGAAAAAAACCTACCACACCTACCTAATTGTTGATGTTAAATGTCTCTTATAGCTATTACTAATGGGAGTTCCATTTCTCCATCGCAATTACTCTTATCACTTCCAGAGATTTTTTTTTTTAATAATAGCCTAGACACTATTTCTAGTTTGTATAGGTTTGTGTCCCGCCCGGCTCAGGACAATTTTTCCTTTAAAATTTGAATCGACTTCAAAGTGGTAACTTATATGTTAATACCAATAAGGTATGTCGAGTTTATTTATTGTTGTATAGGTTTTCTCATACAAGGTTGTGGGTTGGGTTGTTTTACCTCTGAGTGGCAATTTTTTGCCCACAGTGGTCTGATCAGAAGAACCCTGAGAAGGTTGGGAATCCACTGAACAGCTATTAGGAGACAGAAGATAGCCTCCTGTCAAGACCATCCAGCATGTTCTTTAATGTGCATGGATATGTCTCTTCCACACATGGGGTCACGGTTTAACATCCTATCGGATGGTAGCCTTTCCAAGCCTATCAGTGTTCCCTGTTTTGTGAGGGAGGGCAGGGAGTTTTGTGGAGATAAATCTGAATGCTTGCCCAGCTGGGACTTGAACCTGGGAACTGCAGATTACGAGACTGGTGCATTACTGACTGAGCTACCCCATTCTTCATCTCAAATTTTGCTGCCCAAGGTTAGTTTATAAAACATTGACTGATTAATATTAGCTGCCTCAGAATAATCTATTAATTATTTAAAATATTCTCTTCATCATCAGTATAAATCCAAGTCTCAAACAGGACTCAACTCTATTAAGTATTCATATTTTCATTGTTAGCTTTTCACTTTGTCTTCTAAAAAATGCCATAATTGGCCTTTTATGGAAAACAAAAAGAAACTGATGTATGTTGGATGGGATTTTAAGTTGTAGCTGCATGTGCGAGAGAGGCATAATTATTTTTGCTAATTACCAGCTTCAAATACAACAGACTTCAAATACACTGCTGACCACTAAAAGTGCAACACCAGGAAGAACTCATTAGATTGTCCTGAAATATGCAAGATGGGTAGCCCATGGGAGAACATGTATATGATTTAAAGCACAGCATATATGCACATCATATGTGGCAGTAATGTCCCCTGGAAGTGGTATAAGAGGAGATTACAAAGAGCCAGTGTAAAGTACTGGAATTGTGTTTGCTCACAGTTCTTGTGCACTAAAGTATCAAGTATGCCCCATCGAAGAACAGGCATCCACACAACCAGGTTTCTGACTTTGATCGAGGGAGAACTGTGGGATTACGGGAAGGCAGTTTATCATACCAAAACATCGGTACTCATGTTGGATGGAATGCTGTCACAGCGATGAGAATGTGGCATCAGTGGGTAGAGGAGGAATGAACTCACCAATGTAAGGGATCTCAATGTCCCTGTCACACAAATGAACGAGAGGACAGACATCTTGTGGCATACCTTTGAATGATCATACAGCCACATCAAGCACCTTAGCTCAACAGTTAGGGTGTGTTGCACATCAACCAGTGTCTGCATGTACCATTCGACATTGTCTGCAGCATCGAGGCATCTTTGCTAGGCAGCCATTGCTTTAGTTTCCATTGATCCTACAACACAGGCATATGTGACTGCAATGGTGGCAAGAATGTTGCACATGGATGTGCGAATGGCATCGCATTGTCTTTTCAGACGAATCCTGCTTCAGTATGCAGCACCATGATGGATGAATCCATATCTGGTGGTACCGTAAGACATGCTGTATCTGGTGGTAGGCTCAGTAAGACATGCATGGTGTAGTGCCATACAAGTCCGACCCCTGGTGTTATGGTGTAAGGTGCCATTGGACTCTTCACGCACGTGCCTCATATGCATTACCAGTACTTTGTACAGCCAACGTTACATCACTGAAGTATTGGAACCTTATATCTTATGATGCCATAAGATTATCTTATCTTCTCTGATGCCATTTACCAACAGGACAATGCCCGACCACATGTGGCATGCATCGTCCAACAATTCCTGAATAGCCACCATGTGACACTTCTGCCTTGGCCTGCACGTTCACTAGATCTTCTAGATCACGTTCACTAGATCGAGCATGTCTGGTCCATGATTACATGACTTGAATGGCCTTCAAAGGCCATCCCAAACACTTACCTGTCATTAAGAACTTAAACAGTGAAATGTCAGTATAATGAAATCGAGCCAGTGACCAAATATATTCATTATACTGAAATGCAATGAAAAGCATGCTAAGATAGTTGCATACTGCAAAAATATCATTATGAAAGAAATTTTCCATGTATTAGGGTTTACTTCTTAAAAAAGTCAGTAATTTTTAACTGACTTTTCCAAGAAGCATCTCTCCATGAATTCTTAAATGATTTCACAACTCTCCAACACATTATCTGGAAAATCTTTCTTTAAAATTGAATTAAAATTAAAATCTTTAATTCTCTATTACACTGTTAAATGTTTTTAAGCACTTCAACAAATGTTCTATGCTATCAAGTATCAAAAGTTATTTAGGTGATTTTATGCACCATAGAGGTTGGGCAGTGAGAGGAGTTTCCGGGATGCTAGCGAGTGACAAGTTTATTTATCAATGTTCTTGCCGGCAAGAATGTCAATAAATAAACTTCTCTTTCGCTAAGTTAAGCCAGATCACTAGTATCCCGGATGCTTCTCTCACTACGCAACCTCTACAGTACATAAAATCTCCTTAATAACTTTTGATACTTGATAGCATAGAACATTTGTTGAAGTGCTTAAAAACATTCAATAGTGTCATAGAAAAAAAGATTTTAATTTAATTTTAATTACTTCACTGTGAACCTTTACTATAATTTTTGATATCTTTCCTTGTTATGAAACAGAAAAGATATCATGTTATGTTAGCTGCTAATAATGAAACTAAATTAATTAAATTTAAAATAATAGTAGTAGTAAACAAATGTAGTAATAACTTAAATTTAATTGATAATATTTAATAAAACATATGGATTGGAACTACTTTGAAAACTTTTTGCTGACACCACCATTACTTGCAATACAATTAGAATCACAAAGATCTGAAAGCTCAAAATTCCCTTTTATGCTACAAAAATGGGGCATAAAAGTAAAACTCACATAAAGAGAATCTGTGCCATACAGTGAGTTTGGCAAAAAATATGTACTGGGTGATATGCAATAGCACATGATTAATAGTGTTGTGATCAATTAAATATTTCACAGCATTTAAATTATTGCAGCATTGCCAGATGCCAAAATATACATTTTTGTATTATTGTTTAAGGATTTTCTTTTTAAAAATTTTGTTATATTCCTTTTTTTTTAACTAAATTTTTGTTATCTTGATATTTGTTAAAATGAAACATTTTTTCCATAGAGATACATAATAAATTTTCTGGGATTGTAAATTTTTTTTGTTATTCTGGTGTTCATTATATATTGATATTTGACTGTAGCTGGTTTCCTCTCCCAGTCTGGGGTCTTTGCAGGTTGGTTGCTTTAGCAAATATAAAACATATAAGTGGCATTCATAGCTAAAGCTACTCAAACCAATTTGTAAAATAATGTTTTTACACATATTACTCGGACATTACTTCAGGAATGTATCACTGTAATCACCATATTGCAGTGTTCTTAAAACAATGATATTTTCCAAGTAATGTGTTAAATTGCATGACAACTTCAGAAGTGAAAGCCTCTAACCTTTTATTTTATGGTCTAAAACAGGTAAAGGCTGTTACAAACCATTCATCCACAAAGACCAATATTTGGGGCTATCTCACAGTAATAAACATGTCTCAACAAATGAAATAGAAATATAAGCACACTTCATCCTATTAAATGTATTGGAAAAAGTTGTAATGAATTATTGCAAAAGCATATTTTAGGAAGATGTAATTTTTTTTTATATAAAATTTATATTCAAATATAGTTTTTATATATTTCTAGGAATTCCTTACTAGCCTTTCTAGGCTTTAGCACACTTGGAATATGCATCATCAGAATTTCAAGACTTCACCTCTTACATCATCCTCAGTTACATCAGTATCTCATCTTTTATATGGCATTCTTAGAGACATCACTATTGTGAGTTTTAATTTTGTTAGTATGCTTTGTCACTATTGTACCTTTTTTTTCCACAGCATTAGGGTGGAATGCAGTAGTAGAAATAAAACTAGTACACAAAGACCTTATTTTGTCTCATGGATAAGTTCCTGAAATCATGATGCAATTTGATATATATATATTATTTCACATAAGTGATAACTAAAATACATGAGGTATGTTTTGGCACTACATTGTTCCTTTTTCTCTAAACTGTTAAAAAGTCCAAATTTTATACCATACAATTAAATATTTAAGCAGCAATAATAATGCTAGAGGAAAGTAATGTAAAATAAAATTAAAACTACATAACATTACATATTTGAATATAAAATAAAAATGTATATGAAAAATATAAAATATTAATTAAAAATGCATGTTATGCCTTGAAAAGTTGATGTTCCCATGTAGAGTTCAAGCGATTAATTACTCTGACTAAAGAGAAAATAGCTCAGCTATCACCCCAACAGCTTACTGGGGTGATGGACAAAAAAAAAATCCAGAATCTGTTAAACATCATTCTTTTCTCCTCATGTACAGGCTAGTTTAATTAAACCTACATCATTTTGGAAGCCTGTAAACAAAAAAAGGTTGGTCATACAGAACTAAAATTGGAATGGACAGTAGCCAGGCAATGTGGAACTGAATGACATGAAGAAAAAAAATAGTTTTAAATAGTTTTACCAGTAGAAACATGGTGTTGTGGTGAACAGCTAGGCAAACAGTACCCATGTCATATATTAATGCACATCAAATTGTTGAATGTGAAAACCATTGATATCAACAACATTCTGTAATTTTAAAACAATCTCTTGTAGCATGTCCTTTTGAAATGTTCCCCAAATGCCTTGCTATGTTGCCCTTTAGGTCTACAGTGATTTGAATGTTGTCACTCTCTACACATCTTTCAAATAAATGGAATTTAATATCACAGTTTTACTGTAAAAATAAATGCTTCACAACTTAAATTAGCAGTAAGTCATTTTGTTAATTTGCTACAATGCTAATGGCAATGATTGACAACAACCATGATGAAAATGGTACTGGAGCATAAGTAGTTACTTCTAAGTCTTAAAGTACTATTTGCTGTAATATGATGGTAGTATGTGAAAAATGAGCAGATATCAAAATTTTCTTTCTTCAGATTGGCTAATACACTCCATCCTAACCAGCCAACCTAAACAAAGTTAACTTTTGGTAATATCTTCTCATTTTTCACATACCATTCTATTAGAGCAAATAATACTATATGACCTTATAGCATCTGTTGTGTTGATGCAAAATTAATAGGAAAAAGCATGAACCACATATTTGATGCTGTCAGGAAATGTTCAGTGTCTTGTAAACAATGTAATAGTCAGTACATGCATAGCTCTGGTATCTAATGACATTCTGTACTATTTTAGTCTGTACATGTGACAACAGGCATTTCAGAATGGCGATGCAAAATGTGTATTCTATCATGCTGTATGAACTCAGAAATGGTGTCAGTCTCCAAGCGAGCAGGGCATGGGTGGCTCAGTTGGTAGCGGACCAGGCTTGTAATCTGCAGTTCCCAGATTCGAGTTCCAGCTGGGTCAGCATTGAGATATATCTCCACAAAACTTCTCACCTTGCCCACAGTCAGTAAGAAACACCAATGGGCTTGGAAAGACTGTTGTCCGTCAGATGGGATGTTAAGCTGTGGTTCCATGTGCAGGAGAGTCACACCCTGTACACATTAAAGAACATGCTGGATGGCCTTGATGGGAGGCTATCATTTGTCTCCCAACAGCTGTTCCAGTGGGTCCCTTCCCCCAACCTTCTCTGAGCCTTCAGGGACCTTGTGGTCTGGCCATTTAGCCCATTGTGTGCAAAAGAGTGCTGCTTAGAGGTAAAACAACCCAACCCAAAAGGTGTCCAAGCATGTTTGCGTAAACTGTGCAGCTGATGGAGACAAAGTCAACTCTAAAAGCACCTGTTACTGATGGTATGACAAGTTCCAGTCAGGTGACTTTCAGCTAAGGAACAAACCTTAAAGTTGTCACCTGGTGGAGTTGAATGATGACTATTTAAAGGCACACTTAGCAAAAATCCATGTTAGACATCTAGTGAATTGGCACAGCTGTTCAATGCCAATCTGTTCTCTGTCGTTTGACATCTGCAAAAGCTAGGTTATGTATCAAACTTGAATACTTGGATCCTACATCAATTGTGACAGCAGAACATGGTATCTCATTGTATTTCATTGCTTGCTCAGCAAAAGGTCAATGGTATTCTTGACATAATGATTACAGGGAATGAAAAGTGGATCGTTTATGATAATGTTTGTGAAAGATCATGATGTCAAGCAGGAGAATATTCTCAGTCAACAGCAAAACCAGAACTGTATTCTTGTAGGATGATACTCTGTTGTTGGTGGGATTGCATGGGTATCATCCATAATGAACTTCTAACTTCTGTTCATCTGAATTGAGGGTCTTAACCATCAACCCATCTCCTCAAACTAAAACTTCTAAATCATGCCAATCCCCCAATTGTGTACATAATCTACATAATTTTTTCAGTCAAAATAATCTTGAAGAAAGATCCATGGATTTCAATTGTTTTGGTAACAGAATTTAGCCAATAATGCATGATCCTTCATTTCAGGTCTTATGGGTGACTTTCTGATTTCATTATATTATCCCCTGCTCTTAAACTTAGTGATCATTGAATTGTGACCACCCCACTCCATATTATGTCAATGGGATGCTAACTTCAAAGCTCTGTAACTCTTAAAATAATGATCATATAATGTGGAAATGTGACTAAAGATAAAGATCTCAATCAATTCTATCTAAATATTGATTTTTTAACAATATTCCTTCAGTATTTAAAATGTTATGGAAGTTTGAACATTTAACAACAGCAGTGCTCTACAAAAGAATTTACCTCTGAAGTTAATTGGAACTGAAACATGGAATATTATTTCAAACCATTTCATAAATAACTGCATATTTTAAAAGGGTGTGTAAATAATTCCTTGAATATTCATTTAATTTTTTGATAAATTTCTTAGAACATATTAAATAAAAAAAATAAAAATCTCCTCAAGCAGCTGCTTGCCACAGAGATCTGACAGGAGCCTGCCAGTTTATATGCCATAGTAGAAGGTCTGTGAGGATGGCAGGACTCTGAAATCTTTAAACCTCTAAATATCTGTTTAAATACTGAAAGAATAATGTTGAAAATCTAAATTTAGATAGGTTTGGTTGAAATATTTAAATTATTTTCAGCCACATTTTCTCTTAAAATTATGATTTTAGAAATTTTAGATCTTTGAAATTAACCCCTCAGTGGTCTTAATTCTGTGACCACTGAGTGTATATTTCATGCACATTTGATCAAAGTATAATTTGAATGATTCTTTCTGTACAGTTCCCTACTCCACATAGCGGCACTTTTGGAACTAAGTTTTTTTTTCTTAAATGCCATTCCCTTACACATTGCCTGACTATTTTCCATTCCAAATTTTAGTTCTGCGTGGCCAACTGTTTTTTGCCCACAGGCTTCCAAATTGATGCAGCTTAGTTATGACCATCATGCAGATTTCCTTGTAGCAAATTATATCAATCGGTGCTGCACATCCCTCTCATAGCATGTAATTCTTTGCAGATCTCAAATGTTGTATGTGATGAGTTAACCTGGTATAAAATTTAATGTAGTGATGCCTGGAGCTTATTTTTTCACTTTCAGGAAGTTTTTTTTACTATATCACAAATATGTATCATACATATTTTTAAATATTTATCATATTCCTTGTGTTCTGTTGCTTGAATGTAAATGTATTACAGTAATGCTTTATTTTTTTCTTCTTATCATTTATTTTTGTACTGACAAGCATGTTTCCATGTTTTGATATATCTTTGAGTGGCATTAAGGTATGTTTTTTGCACTTTCCTCTTTACAGTATCATATAAATGAAATTAGAGATTTCTGATTTAATATAAAAATATTTGTTTATCAGCTTAATTTTGATGTTACACATTAAGAGTTGATGTTTAGTATTTTTAAATGGAAGTTTTATGTATGAGAGATGAACTTTATTTATTTTCTTAATATCTATCTCAGGACTGTGAAATGGCTTATGGATGAAAATTTATCACAGTTGGAATTTGTAGCTGTCTACTTAAAGATGTTGCAATTTATAGTCCTCTGTCACTTTCACTGGACATTAGTTACACGTATACTTCATCAAAAGAGGCTGATCACTAGGTAGTATTAATATTTATCTTAGCATAGTATCAATTATTTTTGATAATTGGTTACATTTAAATTTCAGTTTTAAAACATTTATGCTGAAAGTACAATATGCTGCTTTTGCCAATGTATTGCCATTGTAGTATGATTTTTAGTTACCTAACTAACCTATTTTTCTCTTAACTGTAACCTATATGCCTATATTTTGTATATGAATTTTCTGTGACAGCACAACAAAAGATGCCTTGACGAGGTTGTCATTTAGAGCCAGTAAAAAGGTCTTATACATAGATTGCCTAGATATGAAAATAGTAATTTTTAATAACTGTTGAATTATAAGTATTTTGGAAATATAGTGTTAGGTCTTTTATTAGTTTTAACAAACAGAAACAAAGAAGAAACAGCATTGAAGTAATTTTTGTGTACAAGTTGATGATGGGTGGAATTATGCCATTTCTTTTCCTAATATCATGAGGGGGGAGGAGGGGGTATTGAAAATTTATACCAAATTTGACAGTGCATTTGGAGTTGATATTGTAGTGAGTGAAGTGATTGAATTGGTATAGTTGCTAGAGAACTAGCTACTGTTCCAGTGAACATACTGGTTAGAGAATCAGACTCTTGTATTAGTGGACATCCTTGTATGAGATAGCTTCAGTTTGTGACCATTCCTTTACTACATTTTTCCAAAAAATGTTTTAATAAAATTTCATACTTCACTAACTTAATTATCATTATAATTTGTGAATGGTTTTTTGGTGCAGTTATTTCATTATTTCAATTATAAGAACTTTCTATTATCTGAAAGGAATTTTAATATTATGCATATTAATATAATGCCATCTTTATGATATGGTGTTTCACTCTAAAACTGCCAAATTCTATGTTTATATCCTGGATAGCAGCATTATATTTGTGTTGTTACCTCATAGTGCAGGCTTTTCATGTCCTCTCAGTACATTTCAGAGAGATATTTTAAGAGACATTCTTTCAATATTATAGAAACATAGGGAATGTCCTCTAAGCATAGAACTCATAAATAGTTAGCTGAAAAAAATTGAATTTTGTTGCAAGTTGAATACAAACCCACAACCTCCTGATAACATGCCAAGTGTTCTGACACTGGTTATGAAAGTTTATAGTCACAATTAACTGGAAAATGAACTAGCTGCAATAGTTCAGTGGTAAAACACCTGTCATGTTATCTAGAAGTTGGAGGTTCACATCCCACTCACTATGAAATTCAATTTTTTCAGCTTACTATTCATGAGACATTCTTTCCTTGAAAGGTACTGATTCTCTCTCTTGAAGGAGAAAGGAGCAGCAGTGGCTTGGTAGCATGCTGGGTTCCCAGGTTTGAGTCCCACCTTGGCTGACATTGAGATTTATTTCTGCAAAACTCCATTCCTGCCATCAGTCAGTAGGGAACACTGATGGACTTGGAAAGGCTGCCATCTGTTGGGTGAGACATAAAGCCATGGCTTCATGGGAAGGAGAATATCCTGAATATATTAAAGAACATACTGTATGGCTTTGATGAGAGACTAACAGCTGTCTAGTGGATTGCCTCCCCCCAACCTTCCCTGAGCCCTTGGAGTCCTCGTAACATGGCTATTTAGCTCATTGTGTGCAAATAAGTGCCAAACAAAGGTAAAACAACCCAACCCCAACCTGAAGGAGAACAGAAATAGCAGTCTGTAGAGACTCAGTAGTCAAAGTATCAGATATGTTATCAGGTGGTCATGGGGTCATCCCACCTGACTGAAGACAATTTTTCCTCTGTATTTAAGATTGTTCACAGCCTGTAGTGCTGCCTGTTTGTTGTTATTTAATGTGTATAATTGTGTTTGTCTGCCTTCATGCATATGTATTATATATGTATATAAACATCATTTTTTTAAACAGCTGCATCAGTCTTCTGTAAAAAAGAAAATTTAATAAGTAAAATCAAAAATATCACTAAAGATGGTCTCAAAATTTTTAAATAAAATTCATTAAAATATCAGTTTAAGTAAAAGACTGCATATAGAGAACACATATAAATACAGTTCTTGTATTTCTTATGGCAATTTTTTATGATAGCAGTTTGATTCATGAATATTTTTGCATATTTTGTGTTTTCTTTATGTTTTAGATATACCAGTTTTAAATTCTAAGCCAGTTGCTATTTTCTGATAATCTGTTTCTGCTATTCATGTGTGATGTATTCTGTGAATTGCCATTTTATGTAAGAAAATATTATAATGGAAAATCAGACATTTGGTGTTTCATGGATAGATCACAAAATAACTTAAAATTTAACATACCTACATTAAAAAAAAATTACTTTTGAAGTATTACAGGAAATTTTGTGGTTTTTCCATCAGTTGCAGTGAACTTCTGCAGATCTCTCTCCAGTGAATTCAGTTTTGTGCTTTTTCGTGACTACAGGTGTCCAAAATGCTTCTCCAAAAGTGAGAACTTGCTCTTCTCTTTTTCCTTAGCATCACATATCACTTATTATCTTATACTAAATGTAGGTTTTGCAAAATTGAAATTCACTAAGTTTGAGAAAATAGTATATTGTTTTTATATGGATTGGCTGGGACCTGAAAAAATGCTCATTAAATGAGGCATTTCACTGAATATGGAAACACTAAATTTGAATTTCACTGCATAATGAATGATGAAAGATGCTGTGTATGATAAAGTTGGTCTTGTTTTCATATTTTTATTCTAACAAGCATTTGAACTAATCTGAAATTCCACTAAGCAGCATCTACTGTACTTTATGTGTGGTGAATTCTCATGATATCAGATATACATCCAAATTCAGTTGTAAGTATTAAAATGAAGCCTAAAGTTAAATTTAAATAGTTTTTCATTTTATTCTTTATTTTGTTATTACACTACTTCTCTTCCTCATTATCACAGATAATTGTTAGTCTATTGTATGTGCCAGTTAAGTCTTTACAAGCACACGCATATAACCTATGAAAGGAAAATTGCTTAGTGATTGGGCATTTTTGGAATATGGTAGCTAGGCATAAACTGGAAGGAGAGCTGTGTACCAATCCCTAGTGATGATGCACAGAACTGGCCAGGTCTAACACCTAATGTCCGACCCCGCCTTCTTGTGGTGCAGGCCGTTAGTACCTTTGAAAAGAGATATTACTTTTGGAAGGGAATGGAAGGGGAGGGCTGCCTGTTCAGTATGGCCTACTGATCTGGTCATCTATGGCCACTTTTTTCTTTTTTTTCAAACCTGCTGAGGAGTGGTCAACTTTACAGGGTCCTGGTGCTGACCATTTATACCTACTAGACTGGACTTGTTTATGGATTTGAGTTTGATTATGAATCCTGGACTTGCTGCACTGGTGGGTCTCTGTTGAGGGAGAATCTGCTGCTGTGTTTTCTGTTTGCTTCTGGGTTGCCAGCCCTAAGTGAACAGAGGCATGGGATACCTTATATCAGCTGGTGGATAATCCTGATCAGAGGCCATCGCAGGTACCTGAACCTCACTTAGCTAGTTGGGCATCGTCAAGCCTAAACTGGAGTAATGTGTCTCAGGCAGGCCATATGGCTCTTGAAAAAGTCCACTTGAAAAGGTGGTGCCTGAAGTTCCTACCAGCATCGGTGACTCCAGCCTTTAGCGGAGGAGGAACAGGTCTTTGCCCCATGCCTGTGATCAGGGGGCTTTTTGATATTGTTGGCCCTACCAATCTCAATAAACCTAATTTCTTTAAAAATCCTACTAATCATTTTCTCTCTGCAGGAACATGGAACATGAGGGCATTACATAGAGATTATTCTCTTGATATCCTCATGCAGGAATTCCAGCGCTATAACCTAGATATTCTAGGCTTGCAAGAGACCAGATGGACAGGTAAAGGTGAGATACTTAAAAATAACTTTAAATTTCTCTTTACAGGGAGGGAGGATGGAAAGCACCAAGGCATGGGTCTTGATGCTTAGCAGACATGCTAGTGATGCTCTCCTAGGTTATGAGTGCATTAATGAAGGTTTCTTATAGCAAAATTTCAGACAAGCATTAAAGACTTGAATGTTATCTGCTGTTATGCCCCCACTGAGGATGCTGATGAGGATGAGAAGGATAGGTTTTATGTACAACTTCAGGATATTTTGAATTCTGTCAAGAAAGGAGATATTACCCTTGTTCTAGGTGATTTCAATGCCAAAGTTGGTACTGACTCTGACCTTTGGGGAGGGGTGATAGGCCCTTTTTGGTATTGTTAGCTGCAATGGCAATGGGCTCCTACAGGTAAGTAAACTCAATGGTTTCAGGATAACTAACACATATTACAAACACTGTGACATACACATGGGTTTCATCTGATGGGCTTCATAGAAATATGATTGATTATATATTAATTAACATCACTTAATATATAATATATACATATAATATATACAGATACAGCAAATGGGCTAGTTCTGTTAGAAATACCAGGGCATATAGGGGAGCTGAAATTGGATCTGACCATTACCTTGTTAAAAGTTTCTTGCAACTTAAACTTAAAAAGTGTTGTGCTAAAGTTAAAAAATTTACCTTTAATACTGAAAGCTCCGAAAGACCCAGTTATAACTAAAGCTTACCATGATAGGTTACTTAGTCATTATGACAGTTATGGTTTGCTTAATACTGAAGTTGAGGAAGAATGGGGCCATTTTAAGCAGGCTTTTTTGGAAACTAACAGTACTCTTTTAGGAAAAAAGGAGCAGAGGAGGCAGAATTATTTGAGTGATAAGACACTTGAGCTTATTCCAGAAAGAAGGAACTTCAGGAATGTCCTTAATCAGTACACTATTAGTCCTAATAGAAAGGATTACAGAGAGCTTAATAAACGTGTAAAGGATCAGTCAGCTACTGATAAGAATATTTGGCTTGATGGCTTGGCTGACAAAGCTGAGGAAGCAGTTAGGTAGCACAACAGCAGAGAGCTGTACCAGATAGTTAATGTTTCATGTGGTAGAAAACGGACAGGCATACAAAGGATTGCAGGATAAACAAGGTAAGGTTATAGAAGGTGAGGATTCTGTCATGGCTAGGTGGGCTGAGCATTTCACTGATGTTCTAAACAATGTGGTTAGTTCTACTCCCATTGTTTGTAATGATGATAGATGCATTACTGGCTTTAATGTTGGCCCTATAACACAATCTGATGTTATTTTGGCTATTTGTAAACTTAAACTTCATAAATCCCCAGGAGTAGATGAAATTACTACAGAAATGCTCAGAGCTGGGAATGTTTCGGTTACCACTTGGATGACTGAAATTTTGAATATATTTTATGATAAAAGCATGGTTCCTAAGGATTTTACCAGAGCTATTATTATCCCTGTTTTCAAAAAAGGTGATCACAGTTCTTGTGATAACTATAGGGGTATTAGCTTACTCTCTGTTCCAGGTAAAGTTCTTTCCATGATTATGCTTAATAGAATTAAGAATCTAGTTGACAGGCAATTGCGTGATGAGCAATGTGGATTCAGAAGTGGTAGAGGATGTGTAGATCAGATATTTTCACTTAGGCAGATTCTTGAGAAATGTTTAGAGTTTCAGAAACCTTTGGTTGCTAGCTTTGTTGATTTTAAAAAGGCTTTCAACTCTATTGATCGTCATAATTTGTGGTTGATTTTGAGATCATATGGTATACCAGACAAGTTAGTTAACATAATGAAAGCTCTCTATAATAACACTGAGTCGTGTGTGAGAGTTGGTAAGTCTTGTAGCAATTTGTTTAGCATTACTTCTGGTGTTCGACAAGGGTGCATTTTGTCTCCTTTTCTCTTTACTTTGGTAATTGATTATGTTATGCGAAATTCATTTCAAGGGAAAGCTTTTGGTCTTAAATGGGCTGGAGATATGAAAATTTCAGATTTAGATTATGCTGATGATTTAGCCCTTTGGCAAATGATGTTGATGAGATGAACTCTTTTATTCGAGCTGTTGATGAAACTGGTAGTAGAGTAGGTTTGGTTATAACAGAGAGAAAACTGAAGTGATGAAAATTGGTCAGGCAGGCTGTGATTCAGTTAATCTGAATGGTTGCAGTCTTGAGCAGGTGTCACAGTTTAATTACCTTGGGAGCTATGTAACAGATACTGGTGATGTGCGACATGAGATTAACAGACGAATAGGGATTGCTGCCTTGACTTTTAAGAATCTATGGAGATTGTGGAGAAATAGGCGTATACACCTAAAGACTAAAATTAGACTGTATAATAGTTTGGTTCTTTCTAGGGTTAGTTATGGTAGTGAAACTTGGACGCTGTGTAAACAAGATAACAGGAAACTAGATGCTTTTGATTCTAGATGCTTACGTAGTATCTTGGGTATTAGGTGGTTTAACTTTGTGACTAATGATGAGGTTAGGCAAAGGAGTCTGCATCCTCCTTTGAGCAGCATATTGTGCAGAGAGAGACTCCGCTGGTTTGGCCATGTTGCCCATATGGATAATTATAGATTGGCGAATAGGGTTATGAACAGTGTGCCTAGAGGCCTCAGAAGGAGGGGGAGACCTAGGATGTGGTGGGCAGACAATGTTAAATGGGACCTTGTTAGAATTGGTGTGCAGTGGCCGGATACAGCAGATGTAGCTCAGGACAGATATGCTTGGAGAATTAAACTGCGCGGTCTGGTTGGACCTCCGTAGCCCATGGCTGCTTGAGGAGGATGATGATGATGATGATATCAATATTGTTTGTATTGGATGAAGGATAGTGTTCCATTTGTGTTTTTATAGTGCATGCATGCACTGTAAAAAGAAATGAGGTATGAAAGAATAATGAACACATTTTAGGAATTGAATGTAATTTTTTTTTTTAGTTTGAAAATATTTTTGAATGCATATTTTTGTAGAATTTAGGAAAGTATTGTTAACATAGCTAGTGTCATTGCTTTTAAAACTTTTTCAATTGTAGGTTCATTGTTCCTGTTCTTATTGCACTTTTTGTCTTCTTAACTGCGGTAACAGTTCTTGGTATTGCTACACCTTTTTCAACATGGATCGAATGCCTAGGTAACAGTTTCATTAAGCAATTAATGATTTATATTTTTCTAGCTGATAAGTCATTGTAAACTAACATAAAGCTTTAAAAGTTATTTATACCTATGCATATATAAAAATTTTAATTAAAGTATTAGTGATTTTTTTTTACTTAGAAAACATTTTGAAATCATGATGTTTAATTATTATTGAACATTGATAAAGTAATAAAAATCTAAGCCCTTAATAATGATGGTGTTTTTCATTTTGTTTCTTGCTGGCAGACTGATAAATAAATATGCATGAAATATGCCATTCATTTCGCATTTTGTATTTTCTTCAGTTCAGTTTTAAATTTTAAGCCAGTTACTTATTTACAACCTACTCTTGCTATTCATGTATAATGTATTCCCTGAATTTCTATGAAACATTTTATATTGTATTTTCTATTGTATTATATATTTTATATTGTATTGTTATTCTGTGTTCTTCAATTAGAACTTCAAATTATAATTCTCCTGTTCTTTTGATGCATAAAATTTAGTGAAGTTCAATGAAAGCAAATCTAATCTGTGCTTTCAGGACAAGTAGTGTCAGTACTGTACAACTCTTCTATCATCAAACAAATTCCTTATGTCAGTTTTTGATTTTTACAAAGATTACTAGGATTTTTAGATTATTGTTTGCTCTAAAGCAACCAGTGGGATATCAAAATTTATTAAGTCAATATTACCAAAATATGCTCTGTACAGTTCTGGGACTCTATTCAATTGGTTCATGGGTTCCATGAGAAAATATTAATGAGAACAACATTTTTTAAAATAAAATTTGATGTGTGTTTTTTAAAATGACCTATTATGCCTTCTGTTGGGAGATGGATGGAAGACTCACATCTAGGCTATCCAGTGTGCTCTGAAAAGCATGATCTCCAGCAGCATTCTAAAAGTTCTCGACACTTGTTTATAAATTTGCACTTGTTCCTTTGAAGTTAAATGAGCTACAATTTGTTTGAAAGCTTGTCTAAACTTGTCATTGTGTCCTAAAAAAAGGCAGTATCATCATTTCCCCTTTCACTGGTGGCTTGTAAAGTTTGGTGTGCGAAATCTGTGCATTCTTGCTACTGAGCCTACTGAAGATAAGAGATTTTACATTTTCACAAGGATGCAGCTTTGGGACAACACTAAAAAAATATTTAATGCAAATATATGGAGATCATGCCTATTCATATGGCACTGTTATGGGATGGATGCACAAATTTAGAGGACAAGAGAGCTTCAAAGACAACCTTCATGCAAGAAGATAGAAGGAAGCCTTGAATGAGGGAACCCTTGCTGTTGTTTGTGAACTAATTAATGAAAACCCATATATCACTATTCAAATTTAGTTGTCAGTGTATCGATTGGCAGTTTGAAAACAATTATTCATAAATATTTGAAGTTCTAAAAGATCTGTGCCAATGGGTATCCACAAACTGACAGAACAGCAAAAAAGGACTAGAGTCGACTTGCCCAAGGAGATTCTGGCAATGTTTGAACCTAGTGGCCCCAAATGGTTAACAGAACAATGGTTAACGAGGTGATGAGACATAGTTGTTTACTGTACAACTCTCAGGATGTACAACTCTCAGGATGATAGGATGATAGATAGTTAGATATTTGGGTTGTGCAAGATGAACAACATCCCCAAATCATCCGGCAAGACTTTCTCTCAAGGAAGACGATGTTCACAAGTTTTTTCAATTCCCAAGGAGTGGTAGTTGTGGATACCTTCACTGAAAAAATGGCTATAAATGGACAATACTTTACTAATATTGTTTTGCTAAAATGGTAAGGAAATGAAGGAGCAGCATCCAACAACAGGTGAATCAAGGGTTCTCCATAACAATGCCAGTGCTCACAAAACCAGGTTACTTAAGTCCTATCTGGAGCAGGAAAAAAATCACACATTTACCCCATCCTGCATATTCATTCAATCTTGCACCATGAGATTTTTGGTTGTTTCCAAAAATTAAATGTTGGAAAGCCTTTTCGAAGGGTGCAAGACCTTGCAAAATGCATTAATTCAGAGTTGCAGAATATTCTCCAACAGGAGTACCCCAAATATTTTAGAATTGGTGTAGATATCTGTAACTTTGCATAGATGCTGGAGGCACTGCGCCAGGTTTTTAAATTCTCAGGGGGGGGGGGGGGGGTCACATGTAATAACAGTTTACCATACATATTTATTTTGTCTGTTAGATTCCCAAGGAGTGGAAATAGGAATTTTTTTGGGGGGGGTGAGCCTCTCTGCCCCCATACCTTAGTGCCAATGGCTGGAGGGGAGTACTTTGAAGGATAGTAAAAGTTTTATTTCGATAAGTGCAGTGGTTTTTGTTCTGCAGATGCATGTCAAGAACTTTTTAAATGCCTCTCATAACATGCTAAGAGCACAAGGATGAGTTTCTATCACACAGGGCCATTTTTAACATGCAACCCAATGGACAGCAGCCTTTCAAAAAAAAGAAGTATTGTTAATGATATAGGTTCATGTGTGTGCCTTTTCTTAACAAGGGCAAAGTAGGGTTTAGGGAAGAAAGCCTCTTGCAGGCGCAATTGGGATTCAAATATAAGACCATCAAATTATGATCCCTGTGTTTTAATGACAGACATTAGAACAAAGGTTTAGGATAGAAATTGGCTAATGATAGCCAATCTCTATCCCTAAAATTGGAGTGAAGGTTACATGAAAAACTATGTGAAGCTTGATGTCTATTGGATCTCGACACTTAGAGAAAATGGTCAGTTAGGTGAAAATTCCCATTGTAGGGATTGACTTGTTTTATCTGTGATCAACACTTTTTTATACACAATAAGCTAAATAAGTACACAGTAAATGATAACCCCAAGGGCTCAGAGTTGTGTAGGGAAGAGGAAAAGTTCTAAGAGCTGTTCATTGAGCCCTCTATCCTACCCAACTCTGAACCTTTGGGGTTATCATTTACTGTATACTTATTATGATGACAGAAGTCTTATGAGGACAGAACTCTCCTATCTAGGCTGCCCATTGTGTTGTAGCATGGCCAGAATATGGCTCTCCTGCATACTGGGCCATGGTTAAAGTTTTATATGATGGATGGTGGTCATTTCAAGCCCATTGGTGTTCCCTTTCTCATTGAGGACAAGATGGAGGAGAGGCTGGGGGAGGGGAGAGGAGAGAACTCAAATCCGGGAACACCAGATAAGCCTAATGTGCTACTGACCATCAACCTCTGTTCCAGAGTTGAAGGGGTGGCAGACTCAGAAGCAGGAGGTAAATAGGAGACCTACTCTTGTCAATGGGGAACCCTTTGCAGTGTCTTAATGATGTTAACCACAGATAGGAGGGAGAAGAGGGTACCATTGTGTCACCCACATCAAGCTTAATTGCTGTGGACTTCTACCACCAAATATTGGCAAGATGCCCAAGTGCCCATGGACATATAAATTTGTTGTAGACTATTTCTCTAAAAAAGTGTTTTTCATAATATTCCATGAAATGTGAAGTTCTATGGTTGATTGCTAAAGATACTATAAAATTTCATAATAGTTACAATTTCTTCCCCAAAAGTTTGCCTTAATAATAGCTAACAAATTTTTCTTTTCCAAAGGTTTGCCTTATTTAATAAATAGTAAATCCACAGAATTGCCTGTTGAATTTGAAGTCAATAAATCAAGAAATAGTTTTGTGAGAAAAAATGAGTATTGTTGATGTGTGGAATTTGAACCCATGTCTCTCCATATTCATTCTACAGTGTTCTAAGACCATTAAACTAACATCTACACTATCTTTTTTCCACTAATGGGACCTATCAATCTCCCATCATGTTGGAGCCAATTTAATTTCCATGAATAATTACTGTACATAAAATTTAATCATGTGCACCTGCCACGAAGCACCGGTAGGGTGTCTTAAGTTAGACAATATCTGCATATATAATCTCATGGACCGTGACAATCTCCAATAACTATTAAAATAGTATCTATTATAGATCGCTACACTTCCAGAGGTCTATATACAGTTATTCCGATGTTACTTACACACTACTACTAACTATGAATAATCTTTAAACCCATTTAAAGATCACTAGCTTAGCAATGCTTACAAAATACAAGAGTATTTTGACTTACAAAATCGCTGGTACAACTGCATCAGATGATCTTGTTCAACAGAACATGAATAAATGTTCGTTTGCATGAACAATGCGACCAGTCCAACTTTGTAATTTTCATCAGTATGGATGACACAGCAAACATTATACTTGACCAAATATCATGTTGACATCACTATATATGTCCTGAATCCAATGGTAGGCCTTGCCTCAGGACTTGTGCTGTTCGTGATTCTTCCTTTATGTTGTTTCCACAAGGGTATCGTAATGTCCTATAATACTTAGATGTTAGATTTGTGATATGGTTTTAGTCACCTAATGTTGCACATACCGGTATACTCTGTCCCACTTACACAGTAGTCCCACTTACTTTTCTCTGCTTTAACAGGAGATTCCTTGCAGCAGGTATAGGGGGGATATCCGTATTGCATATTACATCATTGTTGTGATGTATGAACAATTTCTCAGCATATGTTAGCTGTAATTTTGTACGGGGTGCCGCTAAAGCTTTATATTTAATTTTAGGCCGTCCCATGGCCGAGTGATTAGCGTGTTTGGCTACTGATCTAAGGGACCTGGGTTCGAGCCCCAGGTAAGGCATGGCTGTTTGTGTCGTTTTTCTGCTGAGGGCCTGCCATTCTCAGACCTACTATGGCATATAAACTGACAGGCTCCTGTCAGACCTCTGTGGCAAGCAGCTGCTTGAGGGGGTATTTATTTATTTTATTTATACATCAATATTATTTTCCAGCACAATTTGTGCGAGGGTCGTGTTTGGTTGTTTTTTTACAATGTCTGTCTCATGTTTGTTCATTCTTGTACTGTATTGCCTGTGAGTCTTTCCAATATATGTATTTTTTTCCTTTCAATTTTATTGTTGGATCTGGAATTTCCTCCTGGTAGACTCCCCATGAGGGATATTTCCTTTCTCTATCATTAATTATCAAGTCTTTAATTGTGTTAGTTGTTTTAACTGGTAAGGATAAATCAGAGATTTATTTAGGATATTATGCATAGTGTCTGTTATTTTCATAATATATGGAAAGCTGTGTGCATATCTGATTGTTTTTCGTGGCTGTCTCGGTATTATTTGCATTTCTTTTAGTACTATATATTTAGAGTTATTTTGCCATCTATTCAGAATTTTCCTAGGATATCCTGCCTCTATAGCAGTGTTTGTAATATATTCTATTTCGTTTTGAAATGTACTTTGCTTGGAACAATACCTGTGGGCCCTAATGTAATGCGGTAAGATGGACGCTTTTTTATGCTTGAATTGGTGTGCAGAGTCATACGGGATATAATTGGGTATGTGGGTTTTCTTTCTGTATACTGTTGTTTCACATCTGTTTTTCTTTCATGTTATTGAAATGTCCAAATATGGAAGTTGATTGTTTTCTTCTGCTTCATGCATAAATTGGATTGTGAGCATGACAGAGTTAAAGACCTCAATATATTAATTGTGTTATTTTATCCAGTGGTTGTGGCCAAAAAAAATATTATGTCATCGACATACCGGAGGTAGAGGGATAGCACCCATTCACATTTTGCCAGCGCTGTTTCCTCTACATGGCGCATGACTACATCTGCATTAAACCAGATAATGGAGACCCCAAAAGGACTCCATCGGATTGTAGCCATGTGCTTCCGATAGCATCGAAGAAATTGGATGAGGTCGCCAGCTCCAGCACCTCATGCACACTAAAGTATTCCGGGGAGCTGGGGCGGGCAACCCGCAACCATTCAGCTTTCAGCTGCATCCAGCACCGGAGTGCTGGGATACAGCGAGATGACGGCCAGTGAATGAATTGTAAATGCAGAAATTACAGAGCACACTACAATTCATTCGCTGGACGTCGTATCGTTGTATCCCAGCAGTCCGGTGCTGGATGCATGCATGATAAATATGATTTATCCTTACCAGTTAAAACAACTAACACAATTAAAGACTTGATAATTAATGATAGAGAAAGGAACTATTCTACGGGGGGAGTCTACCAGGTGGAAATTCCAGATCCAACAATAAAATTGAAAGGAAAAAATACATATATTGGAAAGACTCACAGGCATTATAGTACAAGAATGAACGAACATGAGACAGACATTGTAAAAACACAACCAAACATGGCCCTGGCACAAATTGTGCTGGAAAATAATATTGATATACCTAAAATTAAATATAAAGCTTTAGTGGCACCTCGTACAAAATTCCAGCTAACATATGCTGAGAAATTATTCATACATCACAACAATGATGTAATATGCAATACGGATATCCCCCCTATACCTGCAGCAAGGAATCTCCTGCTAAAACAGAGAAAAGTAAGTGGGACTACTGCGCATGGCGATGTAGATAGCAGCACGGGCGAGAGGATGCATATAAGGTAATACACAAATACACTCAATGCCAAAGCCTGAAGATGCCGCCGTGAAGAAAGGCATGGGAAACGCATCGCTCTTGGAAAATCATGTTGAGCAGTTAAACTTTTAATGGTTGTGTTTGTGTTGGCCAATGGATTTTAGGGATTTTAATTATTCTTTTAAATATTTGTCATTGGCCGGTATTGGATGATTTGAATTTATACATGTGGAAGGCAGCCACGACGCCGGTGAAGGAGATTGTGTAATAGACAGAGTATACCGGTATGTGCAATGTTAGGTGACTAAAACCATATCACAAATCTAACATCTAAGTATTATAGGACATTACGATACCCTTGTGGAAACAACATAAAGGAAGAATCACAAACAGTACAAGTCCTGAGGCGAGGCCTACCATTGAATTCAGGACATATATAGTGATGTCAACATGATATTTGGTCAAGTATAATGTTTGCTGTGTCATCCATACTGATGAAAATTGCAAAGTTGGACTGGTCGCATTGTTCACGCAAACGAACATTTATTCATGTTCTGTTGAACAAGACCATCTGATGCAGCTGTACCAGCGATTTTGTAAGTCAAAATACTCTTGTATTTTGTAAGCATTGCTAAGCTAGTGATCTTTAAATGGGTTTAAAGATTATTCATAGTTAGTAGTAGTGTATAAGTAACATCAGAATAACTGTATATAGACCTCCGAAGGTGTAACGATCTAGAATAGATACTATTTCAATAGTTATTGGAGATTGTCGCAGTCCATGAGATTATATATGCAGATATTGTCTAACTTAAGACACCCTACCGGTGCTTCGTGGCAGGTGCACATGATTAAATTTTATGTACAGTAATTATTCATGGAAATTAAATTGAATATATCCTACTGTGTATAGTATTAGTTAAAAATGTTGGAGCCATTTATGATCTGGGAAGGCAACTTTTTAATATTGCACTGTGTAATAAATAAGTAGGTAACGCACGCTAAAGTGTTAATGAATTAATCAATAAATAGTAAATTCATACAGTTATCAAATTTAATAACATGATAAAGCTGTTTACATTTAGATAGCACAGTGTATTACAATTCTTAACCAGAGAAATACCAAGTGTATAATACTTGTGTTGGACACATAATAGCCATGGTATATTATTACTAAAGTAACCTAAAAGTCATAGATATAACCTTAAAACCTTGTTAAGATCCACTAGATCTAAAAGGAATACATAGATATTTACCATTTCCTTTTGCTGGTACAATTGCTTTATCCTAAGGCTTCAGATGTAATATGATACGTTTATCATTGCCGAGGTATTACTAAGCTACCAGTCCTTGTCTACTGAATAGACTCTGTAACAATAGACCATGTGAAGAGCGTATGTCCTCGATGATTGTTTCAAACATGGGTATAAGTTGTTATTGAATTCAAACATGGGTATAAGTTGTTATTAACATCAGTACAAAGTTCAGGTTGAACACTGGTAAACATCCAAGGTTGTCTGAAATTTGCACTTACTACAAAATGGTTAATTTATTTTTACAACTGAGCTATCCAAACTGTCATTAAAACTGATAAAATAACGATTAAAATATTCAAAGCTTTGTCCATCTTGCATCTCGACAATATGACACCCTGAGCGACACGTTTCACCGTACTCTCCTCTACGGCATCTTCAGGCTCAGTGTGGACTCCCTGTGGGTGTGCCAATTTAAGCTTATCTCGCTAGTCACGTCATTGTTATGTAGATGCAGTTGCATCTGCGTATTGATGCAACAGGAGATTCCATGCAGATGGTAGCGGGGGAATCTCTGTGTTGCATACATTATCCCGATGTGCATGAATTAGCAGTTTTTCTGCGTATTGTAGTTGATATTTTGTTTGGGGGGGGGGCAATTAATGGTTTATATTAAATATGATTAATTTGTAACTTATTATTTAATACTGTTTGAGCGAAAGCAGTATTATGATTATTTTTCCATATGTCTTCTTGATGTTCATGCATTCTATCACTATGTCATCGGAAATAATAAATCCTTACAGTTACCTATTGACTTTGAAGTCAATAAATGGTTTTGTGGAAAAAAATTAGTTTTACCAAAGGGCTTCAAAATCAACAGGTAACTCTGTGGAGTTACTATTTATTTATTAATTCATTAATAATTCTTTAGCTTGAGTGACATTTATTTATTTACATATTACTAAGTGTGCTATTAAAAAGTAAAGTTGCGTTCCCTGATCATAGATGGCCCTAGCAGCAACAATGTCAGGAGATTGGTAGGCCAATTTACTGGAAAAAAGATGGAGCTGGCATTAGTTTAGTGGTCTTTGAACATTCTGGTATGAATCTGAAGAGATGTGAGTTCAAATCCCACACATCAGCAAAACTCATTTTTTTCTCCAAAACTATTTATTGCCTTATTTAATGGGTTTTTAAGTTCCCTATGTTTTTATTCATTTAGGGTATGTTTAGTTAATACCAGGTATAGAAAAGGTTTAGTAATACTAGGCCCAAAAAAGGAGATATTCCCTTGTTCTATGTGACTTCAGTGCTAAAGTTAGTACTGACAACATTTAGGGAAGGGTGATAGATCCCTTTTGTATTGGTAGCTACAGTGACAAATGGATAATATCTCCTATAGGTAAGTAAATGTAATGGTTTGAAAATAACTAACACTTACTATAAACACTGAGACATTTATAAATACACATGGGTTTCATCTAATGTATTGCATAAGAATATGATCAATTATTTATCAATTAACAGCAAATAGACTAGTTCTGTTAGGAATACCAGGTCATATAGGGGAGCTGAAATTGGATCTCACCATTACCTTATTAAACGTGTTTGGCAACTAAATTTAATTTTTGAATACTAACTAAGCTAATAATACACCCAGAGGCATAGCTAGGCTTTTGGCACCCTTGGCAAAGTAAGGGTAATTGTTTGTAATTGTCTGCCCTTGTTCAGCTATTGATAAAAAATACACGTTATTTATATTATATATATTTATTGTCATTATTTTAATACAGTTACATGAATAAATATTAATTGCACATAAATAATTGCCAAAGAAATTGCAATTAATTATTTTTTAAAGTATTTTAATTTTTCCTACTTTTTTGTTGGCAAAATCTCAACAAAATGAATTTTTTGAGTCAGTTCTTGCTCGATTGATAGGAAACAAAGTGATGATGTATGCTCCTGTCCTGATGTTGATCTTAAACAATCCCGGGGTTTATAAACATAATAATTCAATACAATGCACAAATTATGAACTCCCATTCAAAGAAAAAGATACCTATCTATCTAACAAAATTTTATTTTGTAATGGCACGATTTGTAAAAGCAATATGAGCAGTTTGAAATTGTGCCCCAAAGCTGTTTTATGGCAAGCGCGGTGTAGAGGAAGTGGGCGGCTAATTGTCCACTGATAAAAGGAAAAAAATATTTTTGTAGGAAATAACAAAAATCTATAATATGCTGTCTTGACGATACGATGGTAAACAATACATATTAAATTCAACAAACTACGGGCGGCTAATTATTCGATTTTGTTTTTCACATAAACGTCAGATATTATGTAACGGCCCGTACCGCTCCAGCACCGCTCTGTGATTCCACCGCCCTTGGCAACTTCCCTGATGCCATCACGTTCCTACGCCTCTGAATACACCGAAGAGCCAAAACATGACCAGGCATGGACACTACAAGATTTCTAAAGGTGTCTTGTGGTATCTGGTACCAACATGTTACCAGCAGATCCTTTAACTCTTGTAAGTCACGTGATTGAGGAACATTCAGGTCAACCTTTAACTAATAACTTTAAATTATAAAAAAAGTTTTAACACCACATAAACCAAAAGCTAAAAGCATTCTGTGACACATTTCACCCCAAATATTTATGGGGCTTCTACGGGCAAGTCAAAAGGTAATATGTGAGTTTTGTGTACTTAGGTCTCTTAGTGGTATTTTCATTAGTCTGGATTTTGTTTATGTAACAGAAGGTTCCAAGCTGCTGGAATGAGGCCATGTTGGTGTCATATACATTACTTTTATTCAAATTAAAATATTTTCGAGATTTTTTTTCGATAATTTAATCGAAATTTTGTTGAGGGAGCTGCTAATTAAAGGGTAAATTTGTTATTTCTAACTGGTTTTCTATTATAGTTTATGCTAAAGATATAATTGGATTTCTATTATTAATGTCTTTTGATGTTCCACTATTCTTTCTGTGACCATTTGGTATGTTCTGCTGATATAGTCATTCTTCTCTTGCAGTTTATTTTCTGGATCCTCTATTTGTATTTGGTGTACTCCCTCTATTAATGACAATGCTAAGTTTTTTTATATTACTGGTTATGTTAAATGGCACAGTTAAGTTAAATTTTACCAAAGTTGTCTTTACTGAATGTGAGAAATATTTCATGTAAGGTATACTTATAATAATTTGAGAGTTATCACTTTTACTTTGTTGTGCTCCCTAGGGTTGAGTATCTTCCTGAGTTTGAAGTTTTGCTTTCCATGAAATGCCATTTAAAGTATTTTAGAGTAACTTCCTGTTGTTTTATATTATATATATAATTAAATTACTTTTTAAGTGAATGAGGGGTTGAGCAGTTGTATCATATATGCAGATATTGTTTATTTTTTTATAACCTAAGGGGGATGAAAGTTTTAAGAGATGATATTTGGAATAAAAATGTGTTTATAATAAACTGTTGTATCACAATGCATACTCTCTTGGTTTATAAGTATATCTAAATATGGTAATTGACTGCCTTTTTCTGATTTCTATGTAAATTTTATGGATGGAAGTGTACTGTTAAAGAATTTAATTAACTCTTTAAAATTTTTTCACTGTAATTCCACAAAATTAATATATCATTAATATACCATAAGTATAATGCAGGTTTTAGCCAGGTCCAGGGCCTCATATATGCCAAAGTGTTCTGGAGCCCTAGACCTGGTGACTCTCAACCATTCAGATTTCAGCTGAATCCAACACTAGTGTGCTGGGATACAGCAATATGACATGTAATGAATGGAAAGTTGTAGTATCAGATATGTGTTGCTGCTGTATTATTTTAACAGCTTCATAACATGAAGTTATGGTATGAGCATTGGGTGGGATTATAAAAAAGTTTTAACACCTCATAAACCAAAAGCATTCTGTGACACATTTCACCCCAAGCATTTATGGGGCTTCTACAGGCAAGGTCAAAAGGTAATATGTGAGTTTTGTGTACTTTGATCTTTTAGTGGTATTTTCATTAGTCTGGATTTTGTTTATGTAACAGAAGGTAATATTAATATATCATTAATATACAATAAGTATAATGCAGGTTTTAGCCAGGTCCAGGGCCTCATATATACCAAAGTGTTCTGGAGCCCTAGACCTGGTGACTCTCAACCACTTGAGACACGATTGATATTACTAATAGTCAGAAACAGATATTAAAAAAAGGGGAAAAATTTGCCTACTTAGCACAACTCTTGAAAGAAGAAAACTTAATTCCATCATTGGAGCAGATAAAGTATGATTTAAATTTTACTGAGGTATAAAATATTACTAAGATAAAAATGAAAATAGAGAAATGAAGAAAAAAAATTATTAATGGATTTAAAAAAGAACCCAAAACTTAAATTAGTAATGGTGGATATGACCAACCCAGATTGTAATACTTAATAAAATAGAATATGACCATAAAATTGAGAAAGTGTTACAGGAGTTAAAATGTGCATCAATAAACAATAATTCTATGCCCAAGACAATAAACAAAGGGAGAAGTTGAAAAGCAACCCCTTCCTGCCTGATAATATAGCCAAAGCACGTATACCCCCAATTACCATACCTCAATTATTTGCAAAAATAAATTCAAAAGTTAAACTGACCTTTTTGACCGTTAATATCTAAAAGAAAATTCCCCACATACAATCTAAAAAGGGCACTTTTCGACTTCTTTAATGTCGTTTAAATTGGGGGTATACGTGCTTTGGCTATATTATCAGGCAGGAAGGGGTTGCTTTTCAACTTCTCCCTTTGTTTATTGTCTTGGGCATAGAATTATTGTTTATTGGTGCACATTTTAACTCCTGTAACACTTCCTCAATTTTATGGTCATATTCTATTTTATTAAGTATTACAACCTGGGTTGGTCATATCCACCATTACTAATTTAAGTTTTGGGTTCTTTTTTAAATTCATTAATAATTTTTTTTCTTCATTTCTCTATTTTCATTTTTATTTTGCTCTTAGTAATATTTTATACCTCAGTAAAATTTAAATCTTACTCTATCTGCTCCAATGATGGAATTAAGTTTTCTTCTTTCGAGAGTTGTGCTAAGTAGGCAAATTTTTCCCCTTTTTTTAATATCTGTTTCTGACTATTAGTAATATCAATTTTAGAAAAGTTCAGATATTTTATTTTGTTTTCTTTACTATTAATTTAGTGCTGCCATTATCATTTCTATTATCTCTTAAGGCTACTATCCCCTTACTACATCTGTTCTGCTCACTTTATAACTAGATACTTCTTAAGTTGTTTCATTTTCTGTCATAAATGTTTTTTGTTCTTTGGTTTCATTTTTCTGTCAAACAATGTGCTCTTCCTAATAACTGATTAAAGTATATATAATTGCATTTTTCTGCTAATTTCTTATATTCCCTATATGTTTGTTATTTTATCATTCTACTTTTTCTTATAATCTTATTTTAATAATTTAGTTTCTGTCTTGCATAGTGTTTCTGTCAAATAAATCTCAAATTTCCATTTAGATATCTGAAGGAATTATGGTATCTTTTTTTTATATCATTTACAACTAAGCAAGAACCAGAGTCTTAACAAAAAACTGTTTAGAGCCATTCATACTTTAGAAAATAGCCAGTCATACTTTAGATGATCATTGGGTTGCCCACAGGAGATGTATTGGTGCTCTTCAAACCTCCCTTCGGAATCCTTCCTCTAATGCTCCATAATTTCAGAACTGTTTTTATTGCTCATCCATTCTCTGAATTTTCTTATTGAGGCCATGAATCGACTTTGTCAAACTTGCATTAGTGTTAGAGGGAACCACATCCCTATTAACTGCACATTTGTATTCAATTGAGTGAAAGCCATTGAATGAAGTTGTAGGTGTTCTTTTGTAATATATCCAGCCATTAATGGTATTTAGAAATTAAAAGATATCAATCTTCAAAGTATTAGTGTTTGATAAGAAAACATTTATAATGTACCTATGATGTTTAGTCTAATTTTTGGCATTTTTTCCTCCATTTTGACATTGTTTATTTTTTCCCGTCAGTTTTCCAATACATTTCTGCAAATGAAAATAATTTATGTTAATAAAGTTAATGTATCTTATAATGTCAACAAATACTTTTTATTTCAGCACCTCACTGGCTGTTGCTGTCCATTGCAGAATTTTTAGCTGTTCAGCTATATGTAGTTGCTGGCATGTATATAACAAGAAAGATTAATTCTGTATCAGCTCTTGATTCTTTTAAAAAAGAACAGAAGAGAGATCTGTGGAGGTAATTGTTTTACAACATGCAAATCTATTAATAATAACAGAACATTTTTTATAAGAATTTACTGATTGTTAATGGCAGGAAATCTATAATAAAAAAAGTAAATATCCCCTTAAACAGCTGCTTGCCACAGAGGTCTGGCAAGAACCTTTTAGTTTATACACCATAGTATAGATCTGTGATTCAAAGGTCTGTGAGGATGGTGAGACCTCAGCAGAAAAGCAACATGAACATCTGTGCCTTACTCGGGGCTATTTATGTTAAGAAAATTAATACTGTACCATGGTAAGGAGTCTGTTTAAGAAGGAATTTGTTTTATTATTTTTAAAAATTTTAGTATTAATTCATTTGATTCTTGTTTTAATACAAGATATCAAATATGATACAAGGGAGAAAAATAATACTGTCAGCTCCAACTGTTAGCACAACATGCGGTTGGCAGGTTTATCACCTTTTGGATGCTTTTGAGAGAGGAAGAATTATATGCATATGTGAAGCTTGATGGACTACACATCATGTTGCTGCCCATGTTCATTGAGATGCACGAACAGTTGAACACTGTTGGCAATAGTGGCAAAATGAAAGTTCTAGCATGTGTCACAGAGGGAGTGGTTCTGTCTGATAGATGTCAGCACAACTTGATAGGTGCATTGTTTGACATTCTTATTCATCACCACAGAGCACTGCAGGTGATATTTGATAGTCTGTGTCAGCAGCCATGGATGACTCGAATGGTAAACTGAAGGTTGCATTAAGCACACCTGCACTCTAGGCAACCGTTGTCAACTGCCATTGACTGCAAACCATCACAGTGCTCATCTGGCTTGGTGCCGAAGTCATGCGAACTGGGGTCATGAATGGAATACTGTTGTGTTTAGTGATGAATCCTGTTTCTGTCTGGGTGCTGACAATCGACAGGTCCGTGTATGTCAACAACCTGGTGAGAGGATGGATCCAGCTTTTGTTCATGACCAGCACACTGCCTGTCAGCCAGGCATAATGATATGGGGTGCTATTGGATATGACAGCAGGTCACCTCTTGTCTGCATCATGGGAACACTGACAGCTGCATGTTAGCACAGTTATGCAGCCCGTTTTGTTACCATTCCAGGGAGGCATGCAGCAGTCCATTTTTCAGCATGACAACGCCCGTGTACACACTGCTACGGTCTCCAGACAATGTTTGCAACATGTACAAGTATTGCCATGACCAGCATGATCTCCAGATTTATCCCCAATAGAAAATCTGTGGGATCACATTGGAAGACGTGTGCAATCCTCTCATCGGCTGGCGTGGAATCTCAATGAATTATGGGAGCAAGTAAACGCTGCTTGGTGTGCAATTCCTCAGGACCATATCCGTCAACTGTATGACTCCATGCCATGCCATATTACTGCCTGTATTGCCATTCACAGCAGTGCAACCACCTACTGAGGCAGTCACATTGTGCTGCATTATCTCATCTTCTAACTGCTGTAAGTGGCTGCAAATTAAATCATGGTATGCCAATATATATTGCTATGTGTGTGCTACATTTCACCCTTATCCCCTCACTCCTTCTGGGTGGGGCAATTTCAATGTCATGCAGTGTATGTATATTTCTTAAAATATTACAGATAGATACAGTTTTGCTTTACAGCAGCAACACAAATAGAGCTTTTTCATAATAAGCATCATTCCATTTTTATGTGGGCCCATTTTCATAGCCTGGAATACATCTAGTGTGATTTCAAATTCCTGCCATATTCAATATCCTCCAACACTATCAATCCACCATATTCAATATCCTCCAACACTATCAATCCTGCCAACACTACAATATCCTCTCCTCTACAGTATTAATGGCAGCTGTGATTCTGGTTCACATGTCTGTAACATTGGTGGCATTTGTTTCATACACTTTATCCTTTACATAATCATAGAAAAAAAGGAGGCTAGCATCAGGTGAATCTGGCAGCCAATTTAATTTTTAGGACCATCTCACCTAATCCAATGATTGATGTTAATCAAGGTATGCATGTATGTTTAAATTCTAGGTGAAAGAGACATTTTCCTGTTGGAAGATAATATGTGGCTGTGGGTGTTGTCCTTGCAAGAAGGTAAATAGTTTTGTGGTAATTGTCATAATCATTAATTCCATGAAGAAAAAAGGACTGATTACTATTGTGCATAAATCCTCATCACTCTTGGACTGGCACACATGTAAAGATTCTCTAATTTCCAAATCTTGACATTTTGTTAGGAAGAGATGGAATGTGCTTTGATCCAAAAATATCACACTTTACAAGTATCCCTTGTCCTCATTCATCTTATTTAAGTATCTCCTTAAAAATCAGGAAATATGTTTGGTCATCAGTTTTAAAGCTTGTACCATTGTAGCCTGTATAGGTGTTACTGAAGCATCTTGGCAGTGCTCTGTGCACTGCCCTGATTTCTCAAGAATTGGGAATCAAATATCTGAATTTTCAAGAATTCCCAAAAAGACTAATTATATGTATAAAAACGTTTTCCTTAGATTTTATCAAATCTTTTATTAAAATAACTAAAATTATAATTTCTAACAAAAAACAAAGCAAAAAATGTTACTGTAAAAAAACTTTGTTTATTATATTTATTATTATAAAACAAAAGCAAAAATATTATTAAAGAAAACTATTCTCTGTTTCATGTTTAGTTTTTAATAAAACAAGCTTAGTTAAAACAACTACTTATGCATTGCTTAGAATGATACTTTTAGAAAATATAAGGTATCAATTGCTTCATCTGATAATCTTGTCATTTGTTTTGAGACAAAAATTCCTGAAATCGAAAAATTTATTTCGTTTTGTATTGATGTTATAGTTAAAAGAGTATCCAAAAGAAGTTTTAGCTTTGGTGTTACTTTGTACAACACTTAATAGAGGTTGAATTTCTTTGTGAATGAGGAAAAATGTTTAGGGATGGAATTGCTTTTGCCATAGATATATTGACTTTTCTAGTTTGTTTTTAAACATAAGAATCATCAGATTTTGTTTACAGTCAACGTCAATCCCATCTTTTGTGTATAAATACTTTTTCTTCTATCTAAATGTCTTATTTTGTGTTTGGATTAATTTAATTATGTTCTCCATGTAAAAGTGTTGTTTGTATTTTAAATATGCAAAATTGAAATAGATGTTAATTTTAGTATTAATTTGCTCTTGGGCAGAAGTGATATCACTAAACCTCTCTGAAATGTGTAATGCCCACAAAGTAATCTGCACTGGGTTTTTCATAATGTATTGGTTTCTTTGGGCTCTTCTACAGCCAAAGGAATGAAGTGAGGAACAGGGGGAAGAAAATATGAATGGAAGGTTCCAGTGTTGAAAGACAAGACATTGCATTCCTCTCCCTGAGAGTGCTTGCTAGTCTAGAATATGTCATGTATTAAATTAAAGGCATGTGTAGACACATTATATTTAAAATTATTTTTATTATAAAATAATAATTTATTCGCAAATTTCTTCAGAAAAATTAATTTCCTGGGTAGCATACATTTTGTAAATTGCATATTTCTCGCAGAAACTCTAGTTGGAGATAATGATAGAATTGTTGGAATCATGCCTAGTTCTAGAACATTGCCACAAAGACTTCTGTGTAATAGGCTGAAATGCTTATTACACAGACTGAATCTGTGTAATAAGCTTGAATCTGTGAAATGATTATTACACAGATAAACTTATGTCTATCTGTGTCTCACACCTCTTCCTCAACATGCTGTTTATCTTCATAACTTTAAATGCTAATCATTGGTTGACATTCAGGAAGCTGAAGGCTGTCCATGTTTTATCTTATAGTTACTTCAGACACGTGTGTCTGATTTGGTTTCAATAAACTCTGCCAAGCATGTTCTTTTCTTGGGGAATAATCATTATTAATTTTTCTCTCTATATTTCAGAATTGGCTCAAAAGGAATATGTGGGCATTATGAAAACATTTTGAGTTTTTATTTCAGCTGTAAAAATACCTTTTCTCTTTGGCTCAAACATGGGTATTCACATATCAATATTTAAAAAAATATTTTAATATCAAATTCAGTGCATTTTTAACACTGTCTTTTGTATTAATAAATCATTATCTCATTGTAAATTGAATTTAAAATCGCATTCCATAAAAGTTTAGTAATAGTGCACTTGACTCTAACTCTTCAAAAAGAGAAACATTTCACTCAAATCTGTAGGCAAACATCAAGAACTCTCTTCATCTACTATATTTTACATGACAGAAATAATACTACATCACCTATACTTATATTGTTCCAGTTCATGTGATATGCTGATTTGAAATTCAGTATGTTGTAAAAATAATGTGGTCAATTTCTCTTATCATAAAAAAATATGAGATTTTAAATTTTGTGTTGTAATGGAGTAAAATGCAGATTTCAATTACTTATATTTAGTACATTGTGTTAATTTATGTTATTTTAAATATTGCTAACCTTGAATGATGTATTTTTTTTCTAGTGTTATAGCAACGTATGAATTCTCAGCAGTAGTGTCAGTATCATATTTTGCTGTAATGAGAATAAGTAAGTTATTTTAGTGTTTGTGAATTTAATATATTAAAATTTAAAACATTTCTGTGATAGATTATTTTATAAGTAATATGTGTATTAGCTTTCATTTGGCAAAGATCAGTTTTAGTATTCCTCATAATTAGTCATGTCTTCATCTAAATTTAAATGCTTTGTGCTTTCACAAGCAAAATTATATTTCAGAATTGAGACATTTTTATTTTTCAGTATTTAGTAATAAGCTTTACTCATATTTTCTATTAATGCTCAAAAAACTTGTATCTAATCAAATAATCTATTTTGACATTTTCTCCCACATCCCAAGTGTAATTTCTATTGATATATATATTTTTACTTTGATGCAGTTAGTCTTTGAAAGGCTTTTTTTCCTTGTCTTTTTTTCTCCCTGCACACCTTTGATACCAGTAATTGGGTTTTTCTTAGGCATATAATAGTGAAACCAATCTCCCCACAAAGTATTGCATTTTTCCAAATCAGCTCTTCCAAACCATAAGCAGTGCAAAGTAGAGTACAATAATCACTCAAACATTTCAATCTGAGAATTAAAATAGAAGGTTCGTTCACTATAAGTTTACACACGAAGTTTGGTATTGTTATGCATGCTTTACAAGTCAGGAAAAAAATTTCTGTCAGATGAAATGCTTGGACATGAGCAGTGTAAAGGAGAACCATATCCTGTTCATGAGGACAAATCTGGGAAGTATGGAGATAGTTTTTTTCTGATATTTATTAATAGTGTTCCTGTTTTTGCTGTTTCTCTCTAATCTTGAAATAATCATATGGTATTAAATAAAATTAGTTAAAATGCAATAGAAACTTATTATTTTCATTAATGTTTTTAAAATATTTAATTTTGTCCTACATGCATTTGAATTATTTAGCTTGGAGGAGGGGGATAAAATCAGGCTTTGTCTGTACATACTAAAGAACATGATGTGTAGGTTGACAAGAGGCTTCCATTTGTCCCAATAGCTTTCAGTGGATCTCCTTCCAAAAATATAAAATCTTAAGATCTTTGTGATTTGGCCGCTTAAACCATTTTACAGCAGAAAAATTATGTTTGAGGGTAAAATAACCAAACTTTGTGCTAATCATAGAAATTTTTGTAGTTTTTTTTCTGTTGAATATTTTAGAATTCTAAATGTGAAATTAATTGGCATTATCTTTAAAATAAAAAACAGGTAATACATACTTAAAAAGCATTTCTTTAATGCATAAAACATTTTTCATGTAAAGGTAAACTAGAATTTGAAAATATGTAGCATATTTTTATAAATAAAAAATAAATACCCCCTCAAGCAGCTGCTTGCCACAGAGGTCTGACAGGAGCCTGTCAGTTTATATGCCACAGTAGGAGATCTGAGAGGATGGCAGGACCTCAGCAGAAAAATGACACACACACATCCATGCCTAATTCCGGGGCTCGAACCCAGGTCCCTTAGATCAGTAGCCAAGCGTGCTAACCACTCGGCCACTTTATAGGCAACAATAAATCGTAACAAAACTACTGATAAAATGAACTTGTAGTTTTTGCTGAAGTAAGATGGTATACAAATTGTATTAATCTTAAGAGATGCTTAAGTGATCATCATACAGGATATAATATTGATAAATAATGCTATTTTTATCTTCTTTTCAAAAGTGAACTATTTTCACTTTAGTAATAGAGTTTCACAGGAAAACGTCCTAGACAAGAAACACTTGTAATAATTAGTTGAAAAAGTTGTCCTGAGTGGGATTCGAACCCATATCTCCAAGAAACATCTCATTTACAGGACATTTTCCTGTGATATTTATTACTGAATTTATAATGTTGTAATTTTGAGTGACAAATATTACTACCATCATGTGTGGCAGCTTGGCTGCATCATTCCTGATAATGGGTGACACCACTGGTGGGTCAACAAAATTGTGGGAATGCTTATGTGCCATTTTGTTGAAGAAATGGTTAGCTTCTGGTGGTCTAGCTGTTATGACACCTGGCATGCTTCTGGGAGACGTGGGTTCGAATTCCACTCAGGACAACCAATTTACTACCAGTCTACTCTACTTCCAGTCTCATCAACAGCTCTAATGAAAGAGTTATTCTCATTAACATCATTTTCCAAAAGGGCTAAATAATCAGCATAATCTAAATCAGAAATTTTCAAATCTCTGTACCATTTATGCCCAAAATCTTTCCTTTGCAGTGAATTTCACATAACATAATTGATAACCAAATTAAAGAGGAAAGGAGAGGAAATGGGCCATTGTTGAACACCAAAAGCAATGCTAAACCAATTTCTACAAACCTTATCAACTCTTACACAAGGGTATTATAGAGAGCTTTCATTACGTTAACAAACTTGTCTGGTATGCCATAAGATCTCATGATCAACCACAAATTATGATGGCCAACTGGGTCAAAAGCCTTTTTGAAATCAATGAAGCTAGTAACTAAAGGTTTCTGAAACTCTAAACATTTCTCAAGAATCTGCCTGAGTGAAAATATCTGATCTACACATCCTCTACCATTTCTGAATCCACACTGCTCATCACACAGTTGTCTGTCAACCAGAATCTTAAATTCTATTAAGCACAATCATGCAAAGAACTTTACCTGGAACAGAAAGTGGACTGATATAGTTATCACAAGAACTACAATCACCTTTTTACCTATCTTCCTATTGCTTTTAGCTTTGACATTTGTCAGTTTGTGGATTTGACAAAATGTTGTTCCCCCATATCTTTCGAACACAATGGTGAAACTTAATGATTTATGTGCAAATGAAAACTTGTGATGCAGGGCCGAGTGGTTAGCACGCTTGGCTACTGATCTAAGGGACCTGGGTTCGAGCCCCGGAATTAGGCATGGATGTGTGTGTGTGTCGTTTTTCTGCTGAGGTCCTGCCATCCTCTCAGATCTCTTACTGTGGCATATAAACTGACAGGCTCCTGTCAGACCTCTGTGGCAAGCAGCTGCTTGAGGGGGTATTTATTATTTTTTATTTATGCAGGGAGAGTCATATAAAAAATTGACTCTTGTGCTTTCTACCCCCCTAAAAAAGGGGAAATGTGAAAATGATTGTTTCTTATATCTCCTGATATTTGAAAAATGCTGAAGTAACAAGCTATATGTCGAATGAAAGCTTCTGATGTGGGGAATATCATAGGCTATGAAAAATTTACCTCTTCCCTACTTTCTTCCCCCCTAAAATGGGGGGAAGAAAGCTGACTTCAAAGGAAGATAGGATGTCGGAAATCTTGTTGAGTAGGTAAATCGGCACCCTATCTTCCTTCGAAGCGAATATGAACTCGGTGACCAGTTGCACCATCGATATGCTTTAGGTTTATTTTCTACTTTTTAGGGCCCTATAGGAAGATAAATATTTTTTTTAATTTTTTAATTTTTTTTAAATAGGGATAATAATAGCTCTTGTAAAATCCCTAGAAACAATGCATTTATTATAAACAATATTCAAAATTTCAGTCAGCCATGTGTTAACAGAAACATTCCCAGCTCTAATCATTTTAGTAGTAGGATTTTCTAATCATTTAGTGAGGATTTATGAAGTTTAAGTTTAGAAATAGCCAAAATAACTTTGGTCTGTGATATAGGGCTAACATTAAAGCCAGTAATGCATCTATCATCATTACAAAAATGAGAGTAGAATAATCACATCTAGCTCATCTAGCCATGACAGAATCATCACCTTCAAAAACATTACCATGTTTATCTTTCAATTCCTGTATGCCTGTTCATAGCTTCTGCTTTGTCAGCCAAGCAGTCAAACCAAAGATTCTTATCAGCTATTAATTGATCCTTTACACATTTATTAAGCTCTTTGTAATGCTTTCTGTTAGGACTAGTAGGGTGTTGATTAAGGATATTCCTACAGTTCTTTCTTTCCAAAATAAGATTCAATGCCTTATCATTAAACAATTTTGCTTCCTCTGCACCCTTTTACCTAAAAAAGCAGTGTTAATTTCAAGAAAAGCCTCTTTAAAATGGTCCCATTCTTCCTCAACTTCAATATTGAGTAAACCATGACTGTCATAATGACTACGTGATCTATCATGGCAAGCTTTAGCTATAACTGGGTCTTTCAGTGTTAAAGGTAACTTTTTCAACCTTAGTACAACAAAACCTCTTAAGTTTAAGTTGAAGACACTTTTAACAAGGTAATGGTCAGATTCAGTTTCAGCTCCCCTATATGACCTGGTATTCATAACAGAATTAGCCCATTTGCTGTTAATTGATATATAATCGATCATATTCTTATGCACCCCATCAGGTGAAACCAATGTATATTTATAAATGTCCTAGTGTTTGTAGTAAGTGTTAGTATTCTCAAAACATTAAGTTTACTTACCTATAGGAGACATTGCCATTGCAGCTACCAATACCAAAGGGACCTATCACCCCTCCCCAAAATCAGAGTCAGTACCAACTTTAGTATTAAAGCTACCTAGAACAATGCTAATATCTCCTTTCTTGATAAAAAATTTAAAATATACTGAAGTTGTCCATAAAAACCATCTTTCTCATCCTCATTGACATCCTCAGTGGGGACATAACAACAGATAACATTCAGCCTTTAATGTTTCTTTTAAATTTAGTTGTGAGAAACCTTTCATTAATGCTCTCATATCCTAGAAGTGCATCACTCATGTGGCTGCTGAGAAACAAACCTATGTCTTGAAGATGAATTCTTCCCTCCTGGGAAGAATAAATTTGAAATTATTTTTAAGTATCTGACCTTTATTGGTCCTTCTGGTCTATTGCAAGCTGGGAATATCTAGGTTGTAATGGTGGAATTCTTGTGTGAGGACATCAAGAGAAAAATCTCTATGCAGAGTCCTCACATTCCAAGAACCTGTGGAGCGGTAATAGTTAGTAGGATGTTTAAAGAAACTATATGTATTGAGAGAGGAAGTGCTGACAATATCAAACAGTCCTCTAATCGCATACATGGAACAAAGGCCTGTTCTCCTCCACTACTAAAGGCTGAAGCCATCTACACTGGTAGGACTTCCTCCAATGTAGGTTTTGACAATGCCCATAGAAACAAGGGTTCAGGTACCTGCAATGGCCTCTGATCAGAGTTATCCACCAGCTGATAAAATGTATCCTGTGAATCTATTTACTTGGGACTGTCAATCCACGAACAAACAGAAAACACAGCAGAAATTTTCCCACAACAGAAGCCAACCAGTGGAACATATTCAGGATCCATAATCAAGCTCAGAGCCATTATTCCATTCAAGTCGGTATATATGGTCATCATCAGGACTCTGTGCAGTTGACCACTCCTCAGCAGAGTAGAAAAAATAGAAAAGTAGCCAAAGTAGTTCAGATCAGTAGGCCACACTAATCTGGCAGCTCTCCCCTTCCATTCCCTTCCACAAGAGAGTATCTCTTTGAAAGGTACTAATGGTTTGTACCATGGGAAAGCAGGGTTGGACTTTGCATTAGTTATTTCTGATATACATATTTTATGTATAAATTAGGATTATTCAATCTGCTACAGATAAGCATTTAGCTTTGTGGGTCACCATGTTTGAAATATGTATGTTGTGTTAATTGCTTAAATAAAAAATAATAAAAAATAAATAAAACAGTGAGAATTGGCTCATCTTTCTTGTGGTAGAGGAAAAATATTTTTTGTCTTTAGAGAAAAATCAAAAATTCCTTTTGGTTTACTATTCATAATTTCTGAATCTTTTGTTTAGTTTTAATTTCCATGTAGATAGTGCTAAAGTGGGAAAATCACAAAACGTTTCCCTTTTAAAATTGAACATTCCATATTCTCCAGAGGTATTGTAAAGAGACAGTTGAAAGCAACACTTTGAAGTCACTTGGAACATCTCATGTGATTATTGTAGTATGCCAATTTTGGGAGAAAATCATTTTACCTGTTTGATAGAATCAAACCCTGACTAACCTCTAGAGTCATCACCAAAAAACTTCATATGACTAATTTCAAAAAAAAAGGAAAAGTCTGTATATTGTATGTGTATTTGGGTTGTCCATTAACTCTCAAAGAGCTACCTTATACATTAACTCAATTTGTGCTTCCCCCACATGCACAGCTTACACACAAGATGTTTTTGTTTCAGTTGTGACTGGAAATGAAAAGTGAGTCCTTTGTGTAAACAATCAATGCAAAAGGCCATAGTTGCATCAAATTCAAACTCTAATATTTACCTCAAAATACGGTTTACATCATAGAAAGCCAGTTTTTTTTTGTAGTGTGTAAAGTAAAATTCATTTTGAATCACTAAACCTAAACCAGACCATCACACTGGAACTCTGTCTTGAACAATTGGATCATTTTCATCAGATTTATATCGCAAAATGATCAGCATGTTAAATTGAAAAGTCTGAATCTTGCTGATTGGCAATGTAATGTGTCTTACCCCAACCTGATTCTGAGCAAGAAGGAGAAATATCATCTAATGGCAAGCATATTTTTCCTACATCTCTGTCTGCAAGGTTAAGCTAGAACAGGTAGTAGACACAAGAATCATGGCAATCTAACTATGTATTAAGCTCTTCATATAGTGTCTTGCTGGGGATTTCAGAAACATTATGTTAACTCTAAATTATAACACATGAAATACACATAAAGATGTAACATTGTGCAAATTATTCAGGGTTCAATCAATACCGTTTTAATTGCTCTTCCAGAGCCAGTGAGGATTTATGCATCTGAACTCAGCTAATATTGTATAGTTGGGCAGTTAGATTAATTAGGCAGCAATCTTACACTAAAGTGGTTGCTACTTAGGGGAGTGAACTTAAGTGGAGGACATGGAACAGAAAGAGTGGATTATCAAAATTGAGCTAACTGGAGCTGCCATCCTAGCAGCTGCATTGCACAAGATCTCAGTGTAATCTGTAACCTAACTGGATCATGGCTCCTTGGATGTCCTTATTTCACTACATGTTCCCAGTAGGTACTCATTCCGGTTCATTAGTTTCTTTTTTACACACAGACCTCTGTGGCAAGCAGCTGCTTGAGGGGGTATTTATTTTTTATTTACACACAACAATTAACACAGGAACACAGGCTGCAGTTTTTCCCCTCTGTGAATTGCAGAGTATGCAGGACAATGAGTGTAATGTCTCAGAGTTCATCAGTGAATAAAGGTAGTGGCTGGCATTCTTCTTACTTCGAGTGTTTCAGAATTGTCGTGCACTCTGCTTCCAAAGTGGTTTATCTCGGCTTGATGGGACTAAGTGATAAACTGGGCCACCAGCTGTTGACTGCTTGCACACCTTGATATTGATTCCTTTGCCTTTGTTCACCACTTCCTTACCTTCTGTACACTCCCTCACTCTTATGCTGCTGGAACCATAAGACTAGGTTGGTATCAAAATCCCAAGATCTATCATGGCTCAGGGTATATAGGTCCTTAGGCCAGGGTGTGGTCCAGCAGTGTGTGATGTCATGGGTTAGGTTTGTGAAGGTAGCATGTCTTAATGATCACCCTCTAAAATTTGAGAAGCAGTCGGAAATTATCCAGGTTTCTGGCAACTGTATTGCCTGAGACAACCATCTTCCCTGATGGCTGAGACATCCCATCAGAAAAAAGGGGATAAGAAACAGAAAAATAGTGACCATAACCAAAAAAATGCCCCAGTGTCGGAGTGTGTAACTATGTCAGGTCCACATTTGAAGAATGCAGGCATGACAAATGCCTGACCTTTGGTTACAAGAACTATACTATAATAAATAAAGGATTACTTGGGAACTCACACTACATCTTTCACACTCACTAAATTTGGTTACATATTTTCATTTGTTTTGATTTCTGTAACACTTTTTGAGTGGGTAAAACAAAGAATAATGAAATCAAAACCTACATCAAAACTTGCTAATTTTTGTAAGATGGGTATCTAAAAATTAGTTAATACATGAGGCTTAGTTTAAACAAGGAAAAAAAAAATCATTAACATGCTTATCTAGGAATTATATAGTTAAAATAAAACCAACGTGACTTTCCAGTCCAATACATATTTGTGCACTGTACCGTCCCATGGCCGAGTGGTTATCATGCTTGGCTACTGATCTAAGGGACCTGGGTTCGAGCCCCAGGTAAAGCATGGATGTTGTGTCGTTTTTCTGCAAAGGTCCTGCCATCCTCACAGACTTTCTACTATGGCATATAAACTGACAAGCTCCTGTCAGACCTCTGTGGCAAGCAGCTGCTTGAGGGGGGTATTTATTTTATTATTGCTGCAGCAGAAAATACTTGTGATTATTAATAACAACAACCTGTAAATAGCATTGATCATCATTTATTTTGACTAAGTATACAGAACTGTACAATTTCTCTTTTTTGGCTTAAAACAGTTGTATTCATATTTGCTCTCTTGAAAATTAAATAACTTGTACTGAATATCTTTACAGTTGGTAACGACAAAATTGGATGCAGTGGTGTTTTTGTAAGTATATTCTGCATTGTTCTCTGCTAATCACATTTTATATGATTAAGAATTAGTATCATCAATATATTGGTTTGCTTTTTCATAAATTGAAAAATTTACCCCTAATGTAAATGATTCAGATTTTGGGTAAATAACAAAAACTGGTATTGCAATCACTAGTAAGAACACATTGAAATCATGCAACTATGCAGTGAAATGCCTGCCCAGACTATGACAATACCCTCCTTTATAAGTTTTCTTGATGTTTCATGGATGATGGTGTGTACTTTGTTCCCTCCAGATCAGTATCTGTCTTCAGCACAGCACTCTGCTGGGCAAATCAAGATTAAAAAAAAAATTTAAAAACTTCATTAATATCTTTTAATACATGACTGGAGCTGTTTCCCATTTCCTGCTTGAAAACTCCTTATAATTTCTTTGTGATCATGGTGATAGAGTACAGCTTGGAACCAACTGTTCTGCCTTGTTTGAAAGGGAATTGGTGCTTTGTTAGATTTGTCTCCTCTTTCTTGTAGAAACACCTTAAAACAAGTACAGGACACATGTTGAATCTGCATTTACTGCTGCGACCAAAGCATTAAGTCTTGAATTCTTGTTGTCATATCTCACCAACAAGATTTAGAAGATGAGCATTATCCATGACATGAACTGCATTTAAAAAACAACTTTAAAAGTTTCATTCCCATGCTGTGAACATATACTATGCATTGTCAGTAATGAAAGCTATGACAACAGAATAAAATAATTTAAACTTATTTATACATTGGACAATTGCTACAGTGAACAGTGAACAGTGGTACAATGGGGGGAAATGTGGAGTTCCAATACTGAATTCTATATTTCCTCCAACTCATTACTCCATTAACAAAAGAAAATCGTGCAGAGTGGATATGAAGGGATTGTTTCATTAACCTAAGGAGTGTGCCTGGGGAGCAGTTTCAGTCATGTAGAAATAGTTACTGAGGAAGAATGGTCATTAAAGCAAAAGTCATACTTCCACATAAGTTTCTCAAAATATATGTTCCCATGCATTTCAGAAAAAAAAATAGCATAATTAAGAAACATGTGAAAAGTCAGAAATTTACACAAACTTACTATTCCCTTTTGTGAGTTATCAGAATTTTAACAATTTGAATATTGAAAAAAATTCTGATAAGTCGCAGAATTTCAGGGAAGGGGATCCTATAAAAATTCATGGAATTCTGAAAAAATATCCCAATTTGTGAAAAGCTTTAAAAAGCATAGTAATTCATGAAAATTATTGTTGAAATTTGCCCTGCAAAAAACCTAATGCCCTTGTTATAATACATTAATAGAAAATACACAGAGTAACCTATTTGACATCATCATCATCATCTTCCTCAGGCAGCCATGGGCTACGGAGGTCCAACCAGACCATGCAATTTAGTTCTCCAAGCAAGTCTATCCTGAGCTACATCTACTGCATCTGGCCACTGCACACCAATTCTAACAAGGTCCTGTTTGACATTGTCTGCCCACCACATCCTAGGTCTCCCCTTCTTTCTGAGGCCTTTAGGCACACTGGTTCATAACCCTATTTGCCAATCTATAATTATTCATACGGGCAACATAGCCAAACCAACGGAGTCTCTCTCTGCACAATATGCTGCTTAAAGGAGGTTGCAAACTCCTTTGCCTAACCTCATCATTAGTTACAAAGTTGAACCACCTAATGCCCAAGATACTGTGTAAGCATCTGGAATCAAAAGCATCTAGTTTCCTGTTATCTTGTTTACAAAGTGTCCAAGTTTCACTACCATAACTAACCCTAGAAAGAACCAAACTATTATACAGTCTAATTTTAGTCTTTAGGTGTATATGCCTATTTCTCCACAATCTCCATAGATTCTTAAAAGTCCCGGCAGCAATCCCTATTCGTCTGTTAATCTCATGCCGCACATCACCATTATCTGTTACATAGCTCCCAAGATAATTAAACTGTGACACCTGCTCAAGACTGCAACCATTCAGATTAATTGAATCACAACCTGCCTGACCAATATTCATCACTTTAGTTTTCTCTCTGTTTATAACCAAACCTACTCTACTACCAGTTTCATCAACAGCTCGAATGAAAGAGTTCATCCCATCAACATCATTTGCCAAAAAGGCTAAATCATCAGCATAATCTAAATCAGAAATTTTCGTATCTCCAGCCCATTTAAGGCCAAAATCTTTCCCTTGAAGTGAATTTCGCATAACATAATTAATAATCAAGCTAAAGAGAAAAGGAGACAAAATGCACCCTTGTCGAACACCAGACGTTATGCTAAACCAATTGCTACAAGACTTACCAACTCTCACACACGACTCAGTGTTATTATAGAGAGCTTTCATTATGTTAACTAACTTGTCTGGTATACCATATGATCTCACAATCAACCACAAATATGACGATCAACAGAGTCAAAAGCCTTTTTAAAATCAACAAAGCTAGCAACCAAAGGTTTCTGAAACTCTAAACATTTCTCAAGAATCTGCCTAAGTGAAAATATCTGATCCACACATCCCCTACCACTTCTGAATCCACATTGCTCATCACGCAATTGACTGTCAACCAGATTCTTAATTCTATTGAGCACAATCATGGAAAGAACTTTACCTGGAACAGAGAGTAGGCTGATACCCCTATAGTTATCACAAGAACTGCGATCACCTTTTTTGAAAATAGGGATAACAATAGCTCTGGTAAAATCCTTAGGAACCATGCCTTTATCATAAAAGATATTCAGAATTTCAGTCATCCAAGTGGTAACTGAAACATTTCCAGCTCTAAACATTTCTGTAGTAATTTCATCTACCCCTGGGGATTTATGAAGTTTAAGTTTAGAAACAGCCAAAATAACTTCAGATTGTGTTATAGGGCCAACATTAAAGCCACCAATGCATCTATCATCATTGCAAACAATGGGAATAGAAGTAACCACATTGTTTAGAATATCACTGAAATGCTCAGCCCACCTAGCCATGACAGAATCCTCACCTTCTATAACCTTACCTTTTTTATCCTTCAATCCCTGTATATCTGTCCGTTTTCTACCACACAAAACATTAACTATCTGGTACAGCTCTCTGCTGTTGTGCTGTCTGACTGCTTCCTCGGCTTTGTCAGTCAAACCATTAAGCCAAAGATTCTTAGCAGCAGCTAACTGATCTTTTACACGTTTATTAAGTTCTCTGTAATGCTTTCTATTAGGACTAGTAGGGTATTGATTAAGGACGTTCTTGCAGTTCTTTCTTTCCGAAATAAGCTCAAGTGCCTTATCACTCAAATAATTCTGCCTCCTCTGCTCCTTTTTTCCTAAAAGAGTACTGTTAGTGTCCAAAAAAGCCTGTTTAAAATGATCCTATTCTTCCTCAACTTCAGTAGTAAGCATACCATGACTGTCATAATGACTAAGTAACCTATCATGGTAAGCTTTGGCTATAACTGGGTCTTTCAGAGCTTCAGTATTAAAAGCAAATTTTTTAACCCTAGCACAACACTTTTTAAGTTTAAGTTGCAAGACACTCTTAACAAGGTAATGGTCAGATCCAATTTCAGCTCCCCTATATGACCTGGTATTCCTAACAGAACTAGCCCATTTGCTGTTAATTAATATGTAATCAATCATATTCTTATGCAGCCCATCAGGTGAAACCCATGTGTACTTATGTATGTCACGGTGTTTGTAATAAGTGTTAGTTATTCTGAATCCATTGAGTTTACTTACCTGCAGGAGACGTTGTCCATTGCCATTGCAGCTACCAATACCAAAAGGGCCTATTACTCCTCCCCAATGATCAGAGTCAGTACCAACTTTGGCATTGAAGTCACCAAGAACAAGGGTAATATCTCCTTTCTTGACAGAATTCAAAATATCCTGAAGTTGTTCATAAAACCTATCCTTCTCATCCTCATCGGCATCCTCAATGGGGGCATAACAGCAGATAGTGGAAAAAATTAGTTTTTCTATGTGTAGAACTTGAACCCACATCTCTCCAAGTCCATGCAGATTGTTCTAAACATTAAATTTGCACTGGCTTAGTCATTTGCCCACTATATGACTTATAAATAATCCCAAACATGTCACCCAAAGCACCATGTAGGATTGGGGGATGGCAACTTATTTTTCTAATGTTGCTCTGAATAAGATGCAAATAACAGTTTCTCACATTCAAGCATTTAATTAACCCATAAAATTTCAGGTTTCTGAAACAACTTACTCTGGTGGTATGTTTATTTTGAAATGTTTTCAGAAAATAAAATGTTTAACTCTAAAAAATAATTTCTGGAGTAACTAAAGAAGTGAAATATATCATGTTTTATACCAAATCAAAGAGCATTTAATGCTGAATATTAATAAACTAATATATTTTAGCAAAATGTAAACTCATTTAATTTTAAAAGTGTTTTTTAATGCAGGTAATTAATGGAATAGGGTTCACATCATCTTCACTCAAATCCTCTGATCCTGAATCATCAGGAAAAAAAAATTCATCCCCATCATCATCTTAAAAAACTTTTTCTCTGTGATATATTGATGAAGTTGAAGGTTCTGCATTAATTTCCGACCTAACAGATAAATTTTTTCCTTCTTTTGGTGAAAAACCGGGAAATTCTTTATCATCAGAGTCAATGAAACATTTCTCAAAAAAGTCCCGATTCTCTTGAGTAAATTTTGTGAGTAATTGGTTCAAGAACACAATATTACATCCATTGTATATATATTTATAAATTTATATATACACTGGCAGAAATTGAAAAAATAATGCCATTAACAATTGAATCATAAGCTATGAGATTTATTTAGTAGAAACAACTTGTTGAGAAAGGATAGTGATCACACGTGTGAAGTGATTCAATGTTTATTTTCGCTTTTAATGAGTATTACATTTTACAGAAGGCACATTTTAATAAGGTGTTGAATCTCCTAGAGCAGCTATATATTCTGGCATGCAATCGGTTGTACAAATGCTGGACATTATGCTGGGGGATACCATTCCACGTGCTTTCAACTTAGACGCGTAATTCAGCGATGGTCATGGCCTGCTGTGGTCCATGGAAGAGTCTTTGTCTGATCCAGTCCCAGACATGCTCGATTGGAAACAAGTCCGGAGAGCGGGCTGGCCAAAGGAGTTGGTGCATTGCCTGGAGAGCATGTTGAGTTGCCCAGGCAGAGTGTGGGCAGGCATTATCCTTCTGGAATGTCGCATATGGGATTACACTCAAATATGGCAGGATGACCAGCTGTACGATGTCGTTGATGTACATGTTCCTATTCAGTGTACTCCGTACAAACACCAGATGTACGAGAATGATAACTTATCACTTCATACACCATGATGCCCGGCGTGGACTCTGTATGTTTCTGGTGGATGCACGTTGGAAGAAGCTGCTCACCTTGTCACCTTTGGATGCGTAAATGACCATCAGATGCTCCTAAGCAGAATCAGTTTTCATCACTGAAGACCACATACTACCATTCTTCCCTCCAATGAACTCATTCTTGACACCACTGCAAATGTGCCAGCAGCATGCGTGTTCCTAGTCCTGCTCCCAAAAGACAATTGCGTATCATTCTTGTAGACACCCTTGGTACAACAGAGGATCAAATTTGTGACATGTCCACTCTGTCACCCTCCTGATACGCTGATCCTCTTGTGCGTCTGTAACTCTGTGTTGCCCAGAACCACATCTGTGAGTGTGTGAACGATCTTTTGACCATTGGCGCCACCATCATACCACTGCTGATACCTCTCGTCCAAAGTGGTATGCAATTTGAAGAAAAGACCAACCTGCTTTCCAAAGACTCACTATATGACGTCGCTCAAACACCGCTAACTGAACAAATGTTGCGCACCTGCATCATCCAGGCATGGTAGCTTCTTCAAAGAGCATTGAACAACACAAGATGGATAACTTCTTTCTTCACGCCCTAGTCCTTAAATGTGCATTGCATACATTTGCATGTTGTCGTCCTCAGTGACGTCATTATTTCATCCAATGATTGTCAATTTTGGATCACAGTTTCTGCTGCCCTTATCTATTAACATATTATAATATGATGTTCCTAAAGGAATTCCTTCTGGGTGTTTTTTTTTTCAATTTCTGACAGTGTATTTTAAAAATCTGAATATATTTAAATATAAAAATTGAAAATAACTAAAAATTTAATTTAAAAAAGCCTCAATTTTTAAAGTACTTTCTGATATCAGAAATATAGCACATCACTTTGATTCCAGAACAAAAACTTCGTTTCTGGTGGTTTTTTCAGATGGTTACAATTCCTAAGTTACATTTCCATAAAGAACGTTGTATATCTAATGAAATTATAATTAAAGAAATCAGTAAATAGCAAGTTAATTTTAAATGCAAAATGCTGTAATTTAGAGCAAGAAAGCAGATACACGCTTTCACAATGATTTCAAATTCGAGATTTAATGAATGTAAATTATTTCCCTTTAAAATGAGAAAGGATTTATAAAATAAAAGAAGAAAAGGAGAGCAACAGTTCCAATAACAACTACGTAAAATTTAGAACAGCTAAATAAGGAAGTAAACATCCAGGATGGGACACTCAACATTCTAAATAAGTGTGCTGTAATGGTGCCTGATTTAACGATTGTAATGAGCTATGGATATTTATTTAGAAATATATCGTCATTATTTTTTCAAGAGGAATTAATATGTAAAAAATTATATTAAAGTTATGAAAGTATATTTGAAATTTCTATCCAAAAATTTAGAAAAATGGTGCTTTCTCTTAAAAAAAATAGGTTATACAATCCTGCACTACAAAACAGTAGACTGACTCTGGGCCACTTGAATTGGAAAAGTGAAAATAGTATACCCAGCTTGGACATGCAAAGGGCTAATAATGCTTTGAGTGTGAGTGAAATTCTGCATCTTATTCAATCACCATTGGAAAAAGCAGTTGTGTCCCCGATCATAGATGGTGCCATGGATGACACAACATGATCGGGATGATTTATAAGCCACACATTAGTGGATAAATGACCAAGCTGATGCTCGTTTATTTGTTAGAACGTTCTGACATGAATCTGGAGAGGCTTGGGTGCCACACATCAGCAAAATTAATTTTTTCCACAAAATTATTTATTTTACTGTAATACAGTTTTTTGTAAGCATATTCACTGAAGAAACTTAAAACTGACCAGAAGTCTTCTGACATGGCACACATTAATTATATTCCACTTCATGAGAAGTTATTTGATTTTAAGTGATTACAAAACTTTAATGACAACCTATTTATTAATTAGCATTTATGTAAGAAATTGTAATACCAGTTTCCTAGAATGTATAATGTTTTCATAAATGGAAAAATTTTTGTTTTAGGGATATACACAAGAGTTATATTCTCCCATATTCGTTGTGTTTATGGTGAGTGCATTATTTTACTATTTTACCAAATTATTTTACTATTTTATCAAATTTGCTAAAAGTGCTTAAGTGATTTTTTTTCTTATTTTTATGTACTTTTTTTTCTGTGTATTCTATGTATGTTTATAATATATTAGATTTATTGCTAATTCAACATCAATCTTTTCATGTGTATACAAGTATGTTTGATTAAAGCATATTTTTGTTGAAATGAACTGGTAAATACTAAAAACAATACTAAAATATTATGTGTTTGAAGTGTATTGAAGAAGAAAAATAATTGCATTAAGAGTACATAGCTACATAGATCCCATTGTGTTTTCTTCAGGAAAATCTTTTCTTAAATGTATGTACAGACAAATGTTTTACAAATCTGATGATTAAGATATTGTTAAACACTAAGAGTCCATAATTTGTAAATTTTAATTGTTGTCCTATGATTACTAGTTTTATATTTTTGACTAAGCATTTTCATTGTAGCATTGTAATATACATAGTCATATCAGAATAATGTGGCCACCCACATAATCACAGTGTACCCACCCAGGCATGTCACAGAGTACACATGACAGGGTCGACCACATGGAGATATAAGCAGCCAGCCAGGACAGATGAGCCATAGTACATAACGTGAGCACAATGGGCAGAGGTATTGATTTGACAGACGTTCAAAAAGGAATGATCATCAGTTACCACACCAAGGGTGGAAACATCTTGGAAACAGCAGACTTCGTGGGCTGTTCGTGAGGTGCTGTAGTAAAGGTGTACCAAGAATGGACCGCTGGCACACCAAGTACCTCCAGAAATCATAATTGTGGAGCCCCAAAGGCCATTGCCTCTGTCGACTGGTAAAGGGCAATCGGTGTGCAACAGTGCAGCAATTGACCACTCAAATGAATATTGGGGCACCTAGGTATGTGTCCCCCAGTAGAGCGAACCCTGTTACATGAGTCTCCAGAGTTGATGCTGCGTAAAAGTGCCCATGATAACCAAGGTCAATTGGCAACGACACCTGCAGTTCACACAGGACTACTGTAATTGGATAGTGGAAGAGTGGAAAAAGGTTGCATTCTCTGATGAATCGAGGTTTCTACTCCACAGTAGTGATGGGTGGTGGTGGATACGGCGTCAGACACACGAGAACCAACACCTGGACATGTTGTTGGTCAAGTACAGGCTGGTGGTGGCAATGTGCATGTCTGGGTGATCAGTTCATAGTATGAACTGGTGAGTGCTGGTTACCACTGGATGGGTCCCTGAACGCCAATGACTACCTGTCCATCCTCGCTGACCACATGCATTCTTTCATGTTGGAAGTTTACTCTGGTGGTGATGGTGTCTACCAACAAGACAGTGTACCCTGCCATGTCGCTAAGGTTGTGCGTGACTGGTTCCAGGAACATGACAGCGATGTCTCCATTCACCCTTGGCCAGCGAAATCGCTCGACCTCAATCTCATAGACCACTTGTGGGACCATTTGGATTGACAGGTTTGGTATGTGGACACAACCACATCATCTCCAGAACCTCCATGCTCTGCTGGAGTCCGAATGGGCATGTGTGCCTCTGGCAACCTTCCAGGGCCTCATTGCATCCATGCCACACCATCTTGCCACTGTCATCTGGGCCAAGGATAGTTATTCCCATTATTAGGTAAGTGGTCATATTATTCTGATACGACTGTGTATGAGTACTGAGAATTGTTTAAAGCAATTAAAAAAACAGTCAAGAGAAATTGGTTACATGCCAGCTGCTGTATTCATTGAAGAAGTGAGTCTACAAGTTGCTAGTAAGATGTGAAAATATGATTTTTAATCAAATGCATATACTAATTGATGATATGCATATACTAATTAAAGTTCCACTTCAGATCATTCTGCTTATATTAACGTTTTTTTATTAGACCTTCATGGAAAATCTTTTAATGCTTACTAATGAGTCTTCCTCAACAAAGGAGAATTTTCATCATTTCCTTTTTATTGGAGATGAACAAAAAGTTGCATGAAGAAAACTTCATATTTTAGAGTGAATCAGATTATATGACAATACAAATTTGGAACTAAACATTGCCAAGATAAGATGTCATAAGAAAAAAAAAAAATGTGCAGAAGTAATTAAACTAAGAAACATGCTTGAAAATGGTATTAAAAAAACTGGAGCATCTCCCAATTACCATTTACAAGCAATAGAGCTCAGTAAAATAAAATTTCTATATACATAGAGTGAAGTACAAAGTTCATAAAAACATTTGTTGCTTTGGATTATCTCCTTATTTAAATAATAGGATAAGAATAAGATTAAATGTGTTTCCAAAATGAATTTTGCCTACTAATATCTTACTTTGCTGATTGAAATGTAGCTTTATCACAAATGGTTAGAAATATATCTAAGGGTGTTTCAATGGCTTATCATCTAAAGTTTAAGATTTATGTCTAATGTCATAAACTACTAAATTAATGGTGTGTTAATGAAAAGAATTATTTTTGATTGGTAGCAGCTCACCCATTAGTCCATTAGACACTGCACCACCAAAAATAATCACAAAAAAAAATAAACAATTTCAAATTTAGTATTCATTATTTGTCATATCTAAATCAACATAATATCATTTTTATATTCATTTTGTAATCATTATTTGCCATGTTACATAGACAATCACAACATTTACTTTGCAAATGGGGGATACATCAACTGCTTTCCTATTGCCAATGCAAATTTTAACATTACAGCCACCACCTAGAATCTTAATATTGTCTGTTATAGCTTGACACAAATGTGCTGAAATACAATAGAGCTGAACTGAAAGAGCCAAGTCACCATTTTGTAATAGTCAGTGACACTTGATTGATTCATTCAACCAAAGCAACCAATAGTCAGATCTTGTTACTTAACGATTACCTTCATTTGACTGTGGCAGGTTCAACAAGCCTGAACTTTCCTGACAAGATGTGTTTGAACTGGATTGCCAACTTTTTACTTTGCCAGTGAAGTATATTTATGTACAAAGAATTTAAGAATAACGTTAATAATAAATAAATAAACACCCCTTAAGTAGCTGCTTGCCACAGATGTCTGACAGAAGTCTGTCAGTTTATATGCCATAGTAGAATGTCTGAGAGGATGGCAGGACCTCAGCAGAAAAACAACACAAACATCCATTCATTACTCAGGGCTCACACCCAGTTCCCTTAGACCTTTAGATCAGTAGCCAAGTGTGCTAACTACTTGGCCATGGGATCGCTAAGAATAACATTAGATATGAAAATATAAAATGTGTTGACATTTGGTCTACAAGAGATTACCAATAATGTATTTTTGCATGGCATTATGTAAGCAATGTATAACTCAGTCAGGAGACAGCTAAATTCCTTGTCTCCTTTGAACTTGCAACTTAAAGGACTCATTTTGATCCCAGCCACTGTCGTTAAAGTTTTTTTTGGTCATTTTATAATTCATTTTATTACCATATCACCTTTTTACAGTTCATTGTAAAATAAATTAATATATGTAATAAATTAATATTGTGAATAAATATAACCAAAATAGACAACTTTTCAAGTGATAATTTATGAGTAATTCAGTGTAAAATGATAAATATAAATTTATAATCAGAATGGAATCAAAAAAATAGTAAACCTATATATTAAGCATAATTTTCATGAATAGGTTTTTAAAATGCCACTAGAGTGGAGAGGAAAAATGCATATATATAAGTAATTATTACAATGGAGAGACAAAATGCTGAATTGAAATAGAAATGACAAGAACACCTTTTCTAGTTTGTACTTTCTGCTGAGGTCCTGCCATCCTCACAGACCTTCTACTATGGCATATAAACTGACAGGCTCCTGTCAGACCTCTGTGGCAAGCAGCTGCTTGAGGGGGGATTTATTATTTTATTTATTTTTATTATAATTTTTTTCAAAATGTTTTGTTAAATAATGTGTTTTGAGACTATATGAAAAAAAAAATACATTATAAAACTTCTTTTAATTGAATATCAGGCATATCCCCAATTTTTTTCCAATACATCCAGGCCCTGTCTATAGTAGTCAAAGTGCCCCACCAAAAACTTTAGTCATGAGCAATTGCTGTTTCTGATATTCATTAGTGTAGACTACTTTGGAGAAAAGGCATTTAAAAAAATTATTTAGTGACCACATCTGATGATTTCTATGGAATGTCCCTATAGTTAGAGCTCTTTGCAGGTCATTAGCAGATTATCAGACTGTGAATATTAATCCTATGCAAGACCAGACTGTGACCTTCTGATGCCCTGAACTATGACAAGCTTAAGAGGCCATAAGCTACAATAGATTTAAGAGGCTCCATAATTTCGGAAGTCGAAATAAGTTATATATTTATTATTCTGATTGCAGGGAACATTAAAAAATAAATATGAAGTTGATGTGGTGAAAACATTATATTAGCACTGGTTTACAATAATGACTGTTTAAAGCTGAGATTGAGTGTTTGCACAATACATTAATTTGAATATAAAATTTCATGACACAATAAACTTAAATTTTTGAGGCCCCTCATAATCATGAGGCCTTAAGCTGTAGCTTAGTTAGCTTATGCGTAAGTCCAGCTGTCATCCTATGATGATGATGATAGAATTTGAATTGCTTTTACTAATTTTATTTAGTACTAGCATGCTGGATAATTTGCCATGTGTATTGCTTATGTGGTGGAATCTCGGACTTACCGCATGTAGCCTAATCTAGGCATAGTTCCAACTTCTGTCACTAGGTGTCACAAGCTTACTCCTTTGTCGAGTAGTCTGGCAAGTTTCATATTGTGACAGGCCTTCTTTAAGAGCATTTTAGTATATTTGTGTTTGTGTCAATTTACGATTTTTTTTTTCAAACAGTGAAATGGAAAACATGAAAGAACAGTGCGTTTGCATCAAGTTTTGTTCCAACCTTTGTAAAACCACTTCAGAGACTCATGTGGTGCTTAAACAAGTATTCGGTGATCATATCATGAGCCAAACTCAGTTTTTTGAGTGGTTTTCGTGTTTTAAATGTGGGTAAACATTGGTGGAAGATTCCAACCGTTCTGGTTGACTCTCAGCAAGCCAAACAGACAAGAATGTGTAGAAAGTGTGTCGGACCATCCACAAGTACCATTGATGAACAATTAATGACATCTGTGGAATTGTTGTACTAATATATGGGTCATGCCAATGGCTCCTAATAGAGGAACTTAACATGAGGTGGATTGTGCTTGTGTGAGGTGGATTGTGCAACATGAGGTGGATTGTGCTTGTGTGAGGTGGGACATGAAGTGGATTGTGCTTTATGTGCTTTGATTGCTGACACAGGACCAAAGACAATATCAGCTCACTGTGTGCAGGGACCTTCAGGAGCAAGTCAAAAATGACTGAAACATCCTTTCTAAAGTTATAACTGGTGATTAAACCCAGAAACCAGAAACAAAACCCAGAAACAAAGCAGCAAACATCCCAGTGGAAGAGTCCTCCTTCACCGTGACCAAAGAAAGCTTGGTGGTGAAAAGCATGCTGATTTGTTCCTGTGATATGGAGGGAATCATGTAAAAGGAGTTTGTTCCTACAGGCCAGACAGGGAATCAACTTTACTACATTGAGGTCCTGAATCATTTGAGAGAGAGTGTGAGGCTGGAAATGCCATGCATAGAATTGGGTAGTACATATGACAATTCCAGCCCATATCACTCTATATCTGTTCAGCAGTTTTTGAGCAAAACTAATGTGGTAGCCCCTCCCCCCCCTCTACTCACCAGACTGCCCCCCACAACTTCTTCCTGTTCCCCTAGATTAAGTTCCATCATAAGGGTCAACAAGTTGACTGTGTCAAAGGGAGTGATTCAGGCAGAATCGAAGGTGCTGCTGAACAACTTCTCAAAATGGAGTTTCAGAGGTGTTTTCAGCAGTGGGAAAAAGCACTGGGCTCACTGTATTAGCTACCAAGGAGATTACTTTGAAGGGGATAACAGTGATTAAAACCTAAGGTAAGCCTTTTTTTATCAGTACAATCTAGGAACTTTTGGATTGTGCCTTGTTTGCATTTTGGTTGATAAATAATATATACTCTATTGGTTTCAGATTGTGAAATATCTTTTGCCTGTTTGGATTATGATTATTGTATTTTACCCTACTCGAGGAGGATTATCAAGTGATGAAGAACGATTGTTAGGGTGGTCTGGAGATGGGGTAAGTTATTTATTCTATAATAAAACTTACTGATCAATAAAAATCAATCAAATACACTGTATTCAAAAATTAATCACAATATACAAATTCTGGCAGAGCTAAAAAATGTGACAATGCATTGTTATTTGAAACAATAAACAGTGAAACATAGAGCAAACCAGTTACATGATTTTCATGGATTGTACAATTGAATACTGGAGTATCCATAGAAGGGACCTATTTCAGCAAAACAGAAAAATTAATATGTAAAATAATTAGCTCAAACAGCTACACAAGTATTACAATGACTTATCATTAAGTTAGATAGTAAGGCAGATCTGGTGGCAGTACATTCTACTTCCCAAAGAGCAAATCAGAACTCAGGGAGGATACTTGAAGGGAGGTGACAACCTCTAATATGTTTCCCAAATGCATCTTGGACATTTGATGGTTTGACTTTTTAAATATGATAGGTTAGGAGAAGGAGTTTGTAACCTCCTTTGAGCAACATATTGTGCAAAGAAAGATCAAGTTGGAATTTAATTTATAATGATTAATTGCTGTACATTAACAGAATAAAATATTAAGTAAGAGTGTTTTACGTATCTGATTGCTAAAGTTCATCATAGTAACAAGTGATTACGATTACGTACTTAACTACAATTGATATGCTCATGACGTACCTTTCATTGGTACTATCTGTAAGCTCTCCTTTATCTTGTAAAGTGTCTCAAGAGTAAAGGAGCAATATTTACCTGTTATTAGTGATGAACTTGATGGAAGCCTACTGGTACAGCTACAGGTTGCAATTATATCTCTTCAGCTGCTCTTTGAAGAATGGCCAGGTTGGTACGGGCTTGTTATCATCACTGTTAGTTGTATTCTTGTGATGCGCTACCCTTTCTTGTCTGGTATTTGATATCTTAATTTGACACTTGGTTCAATTGTACCCGTCACTGCAACTGTTGTATACCAGTCCTATGAGATTTGTCATATTCATTTGCTTTAACAGCCACAAGATGTTATAATTCTGTTATAAGTTCTCACTTCATCACTGGTTGATATTGATATTTACTTGCACATCCCCAAGACTTGTTAAAAAACTTCTGAAACAAATTAAAAGTTTAAAAAAGTTTGAAAACAACAAGCCCCCTCTTCCAGCTATGCATTTCACCAACCTTCTTAGTTATGGCATCCTCAGGTTCCCTTCCTCAGATGTTCTACTGCTTAAATGCATGTCTTATTGACATCATGGTTTATTGCTCATTATGTGTGTGCATCTGCTTACGCAGCAGGAGATTCCATGCCGCTGGAAGGGGTGAAATCTTCATGTTGCAAAGCCTATGTTGGTTGGTTAATAATATTAACGTATTTTTGGTGTATGAAAGTTGAAATTCGTTATCGGGCTGCCAATGCTTTATATGTTAATTGTTCTAACTCTAGATTATTATTTACGATTGTCTGAGCTAATGCCATGTTTGTTTGTTTATTTATAATATCTGAGTGGTGTTCCTGCATTCTTTGTTCAAAAGGCCGATAAGTTTTCCCTATATAACTATTTTTTCCTTTTTATTTTTTCAAAGGATCCAGAATTTTAATTTCATAAACTCTGCCAGTGGTTTTTTTCTTGTCCCTGTCATTAATTAATAATTTTTTGATTGTTTTGTTCATATGCTGGGTAACTGTGTGTCATATTTTTTTAAAATATTAGTTAATATATTAGATACATTTTCCATATATGGAAAACTATGTGCATATTTACTAGTTTTTTTCTCGGATTTGGTGCTTGTTGTGAATCTTTTTTAGAGTGATACTTAGCTGTTGGTGAACCACATAGCTGGAAGAGGGGGCTTGTTGTTTTCAAACTTTTTTAAACTTTTAATTTGTTTTAGAAGTTTTTTAATAAGTCTTGGGGATGTGAAAGTAAATATCAATATCAACCAGTGATGAAGTGAGAACTTATAAGAGAATTATAACATCTTTTGGCTGTTAAAGCAAATGAATATGGCAAAGCTCATAAGGACTGGTATACAGCAGTTGCAGTGATGGGTACAATTGTACCAAGTGTCAAATTAAGATAATCAAATACCAGGCAAGAAAGGGTAGTGCATCACAAGAATACAACTAGCAGTGATGATAACAAGCCCATACCAACTTGGCCATTCTTCAAAGAACAGCTGAAGAGATTTAATCACAACCTGTAGCTGTATCAGCGGCCCCCATTAAGTTTATCACTAATAACTGGTAAATATTGTTCCGTTACTCTTGAGCCCCTTTACAAGATAAAGGAGAGCTTACAGATAGTACCAATGAAGGAATATATCAATCATTGTTAAGTAGCTACTATGACAAACTTTAGCTAATCAGATATGTAAAACACTCCTCTTGACTTAATATTTTATTTTGTTAATATACAGCAATTAATTGTGATAAATTAAATTCTATCAAATTAGCTTTGAGTTGTAATTTATAAGATCAAGTTGGTTGGTCATTTTTCCCAAATGCATAGCTGCAGATTTTCAAATAGGGTTATGAACAGTGTACCTGAAGACCTCAGGAAAATGGAGAAACCTAAGATGTGGTGAGCAATGTCAAACAGGCCCATGCTAGAATTGGCCTGCAATGACCAAATGCAGAAGCTGTAGCATGGAACAGACATGTTTTGGAGAGCAAAATTGCAGTCTTGTTGGACCTTCATAGCTTGTGGCTGCATGAGGATACTGTCTGTCTGTTGGCATGGTCTGTAAATGGTAAATAACTGGATGGTAAATAATGGTAAATAGATGGTAATAAACTGGAAGGAGAGCTGTGTACCAATCCCAAGTGATGATGCGCAGAACCGACCAGGCCTAGCATCTAATGTCCAACCCTGCCTTCTCGTGGTGCAGGCTGTTAATATTTTCACAAGAGATATTCTCTTCTGGAAGGGGAGTGCTTCCAGATCAGTGTGACCTACTGATCTGGTCATCTACGGCCATGTTTTCCTTTTTTTTCTTCCCTGCTGAGGTCAACTTCATAGGATCCTGGTGCTAACCATTTATACTGCCTGGATTGGTATTGTGACTTTGAGCTTGAGTTCAGATCCTGCACTTGCTGCACTGGTGAGCCACTGTTGAGGGAAAATGTGCTGCTGTGTTTTTTGTTTGCCTGTGGGTTGTCAACCCTAAATGAACAGAGGCACAGGATACCTTATATCAGCTGGTGGATAATCCTGGTGATAGGCCATTACAGGTACCCTTACTAGTTGGCCATCACTGATCCTACACTGGAGTAATGTGTCTCAGGCATGTCAGTTTCTATCTAGATTTTGGTTCTTGAAAAGGCGGTACCTGAAATTCCTACTTGCATGGATGGCTTCAGTCTTTGGAGGTGGGAGAACTGGTCTTTGCTTCATGCATTGCTTTAGGAGGCTGTTTGATATTGTTGACCCTCTCTCTCTCTCAATAAACCTAGTTTCTTTAAAAATCCAATTAATCGTTTTTTCTCTGCAGGTACGTGGAATGTGAGGACGTTACATAGAGATTATGCTCTAGATTTCCCCGCACAGAAATTCCAGTGTTGTAACCTAGATATTTTGGGCTTGCAAGAGACCAGATGGACAGTTACTTAAAAAATTTTTTAAATTTTCTCTTTTCAGAGTGGGAGGATGAAAAGCATCTCCAAGGTGTAGGTTTGCTTCTCAGCAACCATGCCAGTGATGCTCTTTTAGGATATGACTGCATTAAAGAAAGATTTCATACAGCTAAATATGTAAAAAAATACAAGGCTTGAATATTATCTGTTGTTATGTTCCCACTTAGGACTCTGATGAGAATGAGAAAGATATGCTTTATATATTTAATCAGGATATATTTAATTCTGTCAAGAAAGGAGATATTTTACTTAATGCTAGATTTCAATGCTGAAGTTGGTACTGACTCTGATCTTTGGGCAGGGGGTTAGGTCCCTTTGGCATTGGTAGTTCCAATGGCAATGAGGAACATCTTCTACAGGTAAGTAAACTTAACAGTTTGAGAATAACAAACATGTAACCCAAACATCAGGACATTTATAAGTACACATGGGTTTCACTTGATGGGTTGCACAGGAATATGATAGATTATATTTTAATTAACAGCAAATGGGCTAGTTCAGTTAGTAATACCAGATCATACAGGGGAGTTGAAATTGGGTCTGACCATTACCTGGTCAAAAGTATCTTTCAACTGAAGCTTAAGAACTATTGTGCTAAGGTTAAAGAGAATTTTTAACACTGAAGCTCTGAAAGATTCAGATATAGTCAAAGCATAACATATTAGGCTACTCAGTCATTTCGATGATTGTGGTTTGCTTACTGCTGAAGTTGGGAAAGAATGGGATCAGTTTAAACAGGCTTTTCTTGAAACCAATAGTACTGTTTTGGGTAAAAAGGAATAGAGGAAACATTTATGTGGAACTTATTTCTGAAAGTAGGAAGTACAAGAGTAATATGAATCAAAACCCTACTAGTCCTAATGGACAGCATTGCAGAGAGCTTAATAAACATGTAAAAGATCAGTTAACAATTGATAAGAATCTGTGGCTTGATAGCTTGACTGACAAAGTAGAGGAAGCAGTTAGACAACACAACAGTAGGGGTTGTACGAGATTGTTAATGTTTTATGTGGGAGGAAACGGACAGGTACACAGGGATTGAGGAAACATGGCAAGGTGGTTGAAGGCGAGGATTCTGTGATGGCCAACTGGACTGAGAATTTCAGAGATGTTCTAAGCAATGTGATTATTTCTACTGTCATTGTTTGTAATGAGAATAGATGCATTACTGGCTTTAATGTTGGTCTTATATCTCATTCTGAAGTCACTTTGGCTATCTCTAAATTTAAACTGCATAAATCCCTAGGAGTGGATGAAATCATCACTGAAATGCTTAGAGCTGGGAACATTTCTGTTAGCCACATGGCTCACTGAAATTTTGAATATTTTTTTTGATAAAGGTGTTGTTCCTAAGTATTACTAGAGCTATTATTTTCCCTATTTTTGAAAAAGGTGATCTTAATTCTTGTGATAATTATAGAGGAATTAGTTTAGTTTCTGTTCCAGGTAAAGTTTTTTGCATGTTTATACTTAATAGAATTAATAGTTTGGTTGATGGACAACTGTGTGATGAATAGTGCAGATTCAGAAGTGGTAGGGGATGTATAGATCAAATGTTTTCCCCTTAGGCAGATTCTTGAGAAATGTTTAAAGTTTCAGAAACCTGTGATTACTGACTTTATAGATTTCAGAAAGGCTTTTTGACTGTGTTGATCATCATAATTTGTGGTTGATTGTGGGATCATGTGAGGCAACAGACAAGTTAGTTAGCATAACAAAAACTCTGCAAAGAAACGCTGAGTCGTGTATGAGAATTAATGAGACATATAGTGATTGGTTAGCATTATTGGTGGAGTTAGATAAGGGTGCATTTTGTCTCATTTTCTCTTCAGTTTGGTTATTGATTATGTTATATGGAATTCTATGCAAGGAGAATATTTGGCCTTGTTGGCTAATGATGTTAATGAGATTAATTCTTCCATTAAGGCTTTGATGAGACTGGTAATAGAGTAGATTTGGTGATAAATAGAGATAAAACTAAAGTGATGAAAATTGGTCAAGCAGATGGTGTTTCAGTTGCTTTGAATGGCTGTATTCTTCAGTAAGTGTCTCAGTTTAATTATCTCAGGAGCTGTGTAACAGATATGGGTGATGTGTGGCAGGAAATAAATAGAAGAATAGGGATTACTGCTGGAATTTTTAAGAATTTGGGGAGAGTGTGGAAAAATAGTTGTATATACTTAAAGACAAAAGTTAGGCTCTATAATATATTGGTTCTTTCTAAGGTTAGTTATGATAGCAAAACATGGACCCTTTGTAAGCAGGATAATAAGAAACTTGATGCTTGTGCAGAATCTTGGGTATTTGGTGGTTTTATTTTGTGCATAATAAGGAGGTTAGGAGTCAGCAGCCTCCTTATTTTGTACATAGTAAGGAGGTTAGGAGTCAGCAACCTCCTTTGAGAAACATTGGTTTGACCATGTTGGCTGTTGATAGAGAGTATAATTGATATATATATATATATAATTGAATAGCTGCAAATTGGCAAATAGGATTATGAACAGTGTGCCTAAATGCTTCAGGAAAAGGGGGAGACCTAGGATGTGGTGGGCAGACAGTGCCAAACAGGACCTTGCTAGAATTAGCATATAGTGGTCAAATGCAGCTGCTGTAGCTCAGGACAGACATGTCTGGAGAAAAAAATTGAACAGTTTGGTAGGACCTCCCTACATCATGGTGTGCATGTGTGTGTTGGCATAGCCATACAGGTTTTGTTTAAAACCATTTTTGTTTAAAACCATTTTTATTTTACCACATTAAACTACAAGTAATACTTTCATTCAGTTCTCCTACATGCAAAAGAATTCTCATGTAAAATGGTTGCATCCATTTTTTCAGACTGAAACCTTGGAATAAAAAGTGTGATTATATCCCAAATAAATACAATGTGCAAATATATATATAATAAATAATGTTGAAGACGAGTATGCATATATTTTTCATTTTAGTGCAAAGTTTAGTATCTGTCTTATTTTCAGTCTACAACATCAGTGTTTAGCCCTGAAACCAGAAGGCAACAAGTGTACAAGCAACTTAAAGTACCAGTTAGAGATATAGAAGGAGAAAGCCCACCTATGGTTTCAGCAGGTCTTCGAAGATCTCTATCTTCTCCAGGTACAGTTCTGTTGTGTAAAATGTAATATTTCATATTAGTATTATTATAGCTAAATGCTTGGTTTTTTACATTCTGAAAAAGTTGTTCATGTGTTGTTATAATAAAAACATTTTAGGGGGCACTCTTGCAATCAATATGTGGACCTTAAATCCATTTTATTTTAACCTCCATTCCAGATTGCTTACATAGGTTTTTATGATACTGATATAATGTAGCTTGTATTTTCTTCAAGTGGAAGGAAAGTAATTACTATTTGTAAATAATTGATTGAAAATATAAAATCAAGAGGAAATCAATCAAAAGAAAGACCCAGGTTGTTGGGTTGGGTTGTTTTACCTCTGAGTGGCACTTTTTTGCACACCATGGGCTAAATGGCCAGGTCACAAGGACCCCGAAGGCTCAGAGAAGGTTGGGGGAGGAGACCCACTAGAACAGCTGTTGGGAGACAGGTGGTAGCCTCCCGTAAAGGCCATCCAGCGTGTTCTTTAATGTGCACAGGGTATGGCTCTCCCGCACATGGGGCCACGGCTTAATGTCCCATCTGATGGACGGTGGCCTTTCCAAGCCCATCGGTGTCCCCTACTGACCGTGAGCAGGGCGGGAATTTTGTGGAGATAAATCTCAACACTTACCCAGCTGGGACTCTAATCTGGAAACTACAGATTACGAGCCTGACGCACTACTGACTGAGCCACCCCCATCCCAAAGACTCAGTTCCATTAGATCAGTAGCCAAGCATGCTAACCAGGATTTCTTTAATGATATGAGGAGCACTTTTGTGCTTTGGATTGCAATAATATTTTGTTCTTGAGCTTATCACTTCATAACATTGGCCTCAGAATGCAACTGACATCATATTGTTTGTTACTATATGTTATCATTTCAGGTAAGAAAATAAAATATTACATGCATGGTGTGAAATGCTGTAATTAGTAATAGTATTAATTCTTCAAAAGAAAAATAAATCATATTACAGAACTGTGACAAAGAATTTTGAAGATATCAGAAAAATATACAAAATCTGTGGAATAAAAAAAATGTATAAATACATTTTCACAGTAATAGTAAACACATCAGTAATTCACCTAATATTAATGAAATGAAAATTAACACAATGCCATTTTTGTGATTTTAAAACAAAGCTTCAATATTGCTGTGTTTTGATAACTATAATTTAATATTTTTTAAATACAATGTTACACTTTGAACTGACTTATATCTTCTTGCAGAGATTTATAAAGCTTTCCTGCCAAAAAAAAAGTGTTTGAACTGTATAGTCTGTCCCATGGCCAAGTGGTTAGCATGCTTAGCTACTGATCTAAGGGACCTGGGTGCAAGCCCATGGATGTATGTGTCGATTTTCTGCTGAGGTCCTGCCATCCTCTCAGACCTTCTACTACAGCATATAAACTGACAGCTCCTGTCAGACCTCTGTGGCAAACAACTGCTTGAGGGGGTATTATTTATTTATAGTTTTACAAGTAAAGAACTTGGCCATCTGTAAGTGTCTAGAAGATCAAGTATCTCTCACAAACGTTTTATAAACCTGCTTTCCTAAATTAATTTTCAAATATTTTAACACTTGTAATACATATAGTTTTCTAAGATACTTAAATTTTTAAAAGTTTATTTCACACTTTTGAACTTCCTCATTCTTTTCATGCATATTATTACATGATTTTGATTGTATATATTGCCATGGTTTCAATACAGATAAAAACTACCTCCCCATGATAACAATCCATACATCAAATGAGATTTCACCTAAGAGAAATGCATAATTTAAATTCTGCAGAATCAGTAGAAGTGTTGCATATGCTGTGGTCATATGCTGTGATGCATCATAACATAATTATTAACAACTTTTATAGTAACTATTATAAATATTTTTGTTCATTTAATTAAAAAATTTTGTTCATTATAAGTAATTGGTTATGTGTTAAACATAATAAAACTTATTTTGCAAAAAATAATTCAAGAGCTTAATGTAAAACTGACATAACTAAAAAGCAAGTTTCAGATCAAGAAAAAAAGTGTTTTTTATATGAAAAAAAATATATATTATATTAAAAATTTGCTGCTTTATGGAAGTTGTGTGTGTTTTGTAACTTCTATACAGCTGTGTAACTGAGATTTTTTTTGCTTTGCTTTATTTTAATAATAAGACCAGAATCTACTTTTTTTTAGTACAGTAGAATATATTTAATTCAAAAAATGGATATATTTAGTTTTTCAATAATTCAAAGTTTGAAATGTTACCTGTAATCTTGTTCTGCAAGTAATGTTTATTTTTTAGTTAATTCGACCTAAAAACAACTAATCATTTTAGATATTTTCAGCCAAGATTTAAATATTAATTTTAATAAATTTAAGTAATTTTTCTAAATAATTTCCTGATATATCAGTGATTACTTGTAAATTATTAACACCATCACTCCTTGGGAGATTTTCAAATCTTACTGCTGCATCCTTGATTATTTCTCAGATTTTTTACTGCAAACATGAAAAATCTTAGAGTAAGTAATCATGGAATGAAATTTCTTTAATAATAAATCAAACAATAAATTTCTTTAACAACAAAAAGCAATGAATTGAAGAAATTTCTTGATGTTTTTGTTCAACTGTCAAGAAAGGTATCACTCTTAGTTTAATGTTGATATCAAACCCATAAAGCACATGATAAGTATGCCATCTTCATGACATACTTGTCATCTGCTTGAGGCTGTTTGTGAACAGCTGGGACAATGCATTCATGAGACACAGAAAATTGTGCACTGTAGGTAGAAAGTTCATGACATCAATTAGGGATCTTGATCAATGGCCTTATAACATGTCAGGTGCTCAGTGGTCAACTCCTAACATGCTATCAGGAGGTCGGGGGTTCATATCCCACCCGGCTGAAGACAATTTTCCCTCTAAAACTGATATTGACATTAAATTAAGAGTGATACCTTCCTTGATATTTAAAAATAATAAAGTCAGACTTGGAAAATTCCTTTAAGCTCATAAGTAATTAACAATAATTTTGTATATTCCTATTATCAGTCATCATAAAATAGAAGTTTTAGCAATGGAAAAATGAAAAAAGTTGGGAGTCTCCCTAAACAGCAATTGACAGTAGAACTTCACTGATTTGATGAAACTTAGAAAAATGTCGATTCAAAATATTTTGTTTTCAATAAAATTGTTTTTGAATAATTCAAATCTTTGTTCCTTTCACTTTGAATTAACCAAATTTTATGAATTAGAATCCAAAATGCTAGATTTTTTTAGTTATACCAATTTCACACTAAACCTCAAATTTTGTAGTGTGTTAACTTTTTAGTTTTCATAAATTTATTTTTTTTTATCTTTTGCCTTTCTAAAGTTCAAGGGCAGTGTGTGCAAATTAATATTGTGCTAAGCAGTTGCAACAAGTATTTAATTTTTATTGCTATTGTAACTTGAATGTTATTGGCATAAGTTGCATGATGAAAAATTTTACAGAAACAAGTTGAAATAAAATTTTTACTTGTCATTAGGCCAGATTTAGAATAAGTGGGGAGGGGGGGGGGGCAATATTGAGCCAGAACAGCATTCCAATATTAATTTTCTGCTTTGTTTTAGTGGTCTTTAAAAAAAAATCTGTAATATATATTAAATAATGTTGATTCAAAATATTTTGTTTTCAATAAAATTGTTTTTGAATAATTTAAATCTATGATCTAACCATTTAACTCTTAGTGTGCATAAAAAGGTGCTGCTCAGAGTTAAAACAACACAACCCTTGATTTCCATGATTTTTGATTCCGTGGTTCTCGTTCCTCAATGGTTTTTCTAATTTGTAGATCATGCTATTTCACCTCCCCAATCATTCAGTTATCTTCATATCTTTTTGTTAGCTAAAGATAAAATGAAGTTGAAGGTTGTTCATTAGGTTAGAGCACCTGACATGCATTTAGGAGGCTGTTGATTTGAGTCCCATTTCTTCTAAAACTTCTTTTTCCAGCTAACTCTTCATCATGTTTCATGTTATAAGCATATAAATGTGTTGTTGCCTGTCAATAGCTATATAGTTTTCATTCAGAATTTAAAAAATTACTGGAATCATTCTTTGCCATGCATTAAGAAACTAGTGATTATTCTTTTTATCAGTAATTAAAAAAAAATGTCAATTACTGAATGGATTCATTGTCAGATGGCTTCAAGACACTGGAAAAAATTTTAGAATGTCAGTAAATATCTCTTGACCACTCCAAAAGGACCAAACTTCATTGAGTGAAAAGCCCAGCTCATACAGAAAAATTTTAATTAAAGAACTTCCGTGTTGATGAATGATTTTAGATGAGTGGAAAGTTGAAATCAACTGGGGCAAATTGCATTATATTGACTTGATTAATAGATAATTGTGTGTGAGTTATTAACCCTTCACTTTCATGAAGTATTTCCAATCTTCTACATTATTTATTTCTCAGATTTTCCCACTCAAAACATGAAAACAAAGTCAGCCATCACTTAAAATAGTCGTTCATGTCTGATCTTTATTAATGGCATGTTGATGGCAAGACATTGTCGAAACCATTCTGGGATCAGTGCTTCTGCTCTTTCCATCCCAAACACTATTTTTCAGCAGGACAATGCCCATCCACCTGGTTCTCATATCCCTATAGTGTCTATGGTGTTGTGGATATGTTTCCTTGGCCTACACATTCCCCAGGTGTTTCACCCATCAATATGTTTGGGATATGATGGGATATTCACTAGCTATTGTCTCTCGGCCTTTTACCACCATTGCCCAGCTCACAGCACATATGCCTGAAGCATGGCTCAGTGTTTACCAGGATGACATTCACCACTTTTGACTCAATACTGCAACATTTGTCTGCTTGTATCCTTTTTCATGAAAGCCTTACTTCTTATTGCTGTACACCACATTTTTGCAAGTAAATACTGCAAATTTGATATTCAAAATTCATCATTGGTCTACATTGCTATATCTCACTCAACTTGTTTTGAGCTCAAAGCACTCCTTGTGGGTGGAGCAATTTCAATGATGAGCAGTGTATTACAATAAGCATAAAACAAAATAACAGGAACTTTTGGGACACCCTGTAGAAGAATATATATATATGTATATGAAAGCATATTGTGCATCAATGCTTGGACATAAGGAAGAAACTCAATACAAGTAATTATTGGATTTTGAGAGAAGTTGAATAAATGGTATTCAGAAGGCTGTGTAATGTCCATGCAACTATTATTTGTCAGAACTGCAGCAAATTGGTTCAAATATGGATTGAAGGTATCAAAGTTTATTACTTTATAACAAGAAGAGAATTTGAACAGTTAGTTAATAAAAAATGGTTGCTGCCAAATGGAAGTTTGTATGGGCAGGATTGGAAGTTTGTATGACCCTTATTGATCAACAGGTGTCAGTGAACATCAATAACAGAAACTCGTGGAAAGCTAGGTTGTATATATGGAGGTAATCATAATGAGATTGGCAGCTAAAATAACATTCCATAATATTCACTGATCAATTCCACATTAATGTTTATGGAGCTGTGCTATGAAAACGTTTCATCCTTAGAATACCATAAAGAAATAATCCCAGATATGAGTGGACCATTAAATCCCAAACAATCAAACCTGAAGTATGAATGTTCTATTAAATCACAAACAATCAAACCCCAAAATGGAGGGTTTCATGTACAATAGCAGATTGTCTATCATGAGGATTGATCTCTGAGAGAAAGAGCTGATGCATGAATCATATTCTTTGCTTGTTATGATTGCCATTTTCACAAGATATGCCAGGAACCCGTGTTCAGTGGAGTAATTCATAACCACATATCAATAATATCACAGATCCTATATGATGAAAATATTCTTATCAGCCAAATTTGTCATCAGTGACTGTATGTGATTTAGAATTCAACAGGCATATTTTAAATGTGGCAAAATGCTGGCAGTGTCAAACAATTGTAGCACTTCATTGGGTCAGCATGGTATAAAATATTGCAGAATGACATTGGACATTACTTTTAGGCTGTGTGATGTTTTCCTTTAAGTAAGCTGATTTGTACTTTTCGTTCTGGCACCAAAATAGTTTAGTATGCCCAGTATCATTCATATACCATAATGATTTCTTATTGCTACATTTTTTTTATATTGTTGCTGTATAAATGTTAAAATTTCTAGTCATATACAATTTTAATGATTCTACAATATACACTCAGTACTCACTGAATTATGACCACCTACCACCATTTTATGTCAGTGGAAACTAATTTTGAAACTCTATGACTTCAAAATTAAGCATTTTGGGACAGAATGGGACTGAAGCTAAAGATCTGAATGAAATCTGTCTAAATCTCGGTTTTCAACAATATTCCCTTGTATTTAAAGAGTTTAAGTTTGACTATTTAACAACAGCAATGCCTAACATTAGAATTTAATGCAGATGTTAATTATAATTTGAATAAGAAATATTATTTTACACCATTCAATACAATAGATGTATATTTAAAAAGTTAATATGAATAATTTTTTGATAGTTTTCAATTTTCCTCAGACTTGCATTGCTGCTGTTAAATGTTCAAAGTCCGTAACTCTTTAAGTACTAAGTGAACATTATTGAAAATCGAAATTTAGATAGATTTGATTCAGATCTTTAATTTATTTTTCCATTACATTTTCTCATAAAATGCTTAATTTAGACATTATAGAGCTTCAAAATTAGCTTACACTGACATGACATGGAGGGAGGTGATCATAATTCAATGAGCACTGTGTATAAGATAAATGGTAAATATTTGAAGATTTCATATATATATTCATCATTCCATATTGTTTTCTACAAGAGTTATTCATTTTCCAAATTTAGCATTTTTTATTAGTAATGTTCATCAACAACACCTTATGCCAATATCAGAAGAAGACTCACTTCTTCCCTCTTCAAGGATTTCCATGAGGTATGGAACAACTAGTCATCACCATAAGCCAATACATACAGAAGGCAATGTTTCTCAAGTAGGATCAAAAACAAGGGAACGTCATGATAGTGGTCATCCAGTTGCCCATGGAGGACCATCATCAAAGCTTCCAGTTTCTCTTAATCATTGTTATGATGAAATAGAACCTCTTCATACATCAGAGGAATTTGCTTGATAATGATAACATATAGTTTTTATCATAAACTTGAATTGGTTCTGCAGTTTTGCAGAATACCCTGAGAGAGAATTATATTAAGTGTAATAATTTAGAAACAGGAGAATATTTTAACTGTTCATATAGAATTAATGCAGACATGTTAGTCTAACTTATGCACTTTTATGCTTTGTGTTCAGTATTGAAATACAGTATTTGAGTGTTTTGAATACACTAATAATCATGCACTTCATATTACTTGATATATTATTCTGTCAGCTTTTTACATATATATACTATGTGAACTTTATTGTGGCTTCTGAAATTAAGCAATATGTTAGATATTAATTTTTTGTACAATTTGATTTTAGCATCTATTGCTGAAAATGTTAAATGATATATAGTGTTTTCGCAAATAAGAAATATACTTTGCATGATTAAACATGCTAAATATTAACTGTAATTCTAGATTAATGGCACTTTATAATTTTATAATTCACTTAATTGTATTTTCACTGTTAGAATTATCAACTTTCAGATTATTGTAAAAGCTATGATTATGACTTAAGATTAGTAATTTTGCAATTATAAGATAAATGATAAATATTTGAAGATTTCATATATATCTTTTCATCATTACATATTGTTTCTTACAAGAGTTATTTATTTACCACTTTCTAGCATTTTTGTTAGTAATGTGCATCAACAACACAGTGTTTGACAAATACTAAATTTAACAGCTAATAGCAAAAATTATAATGGGAAATCTAATTTCATCTTAATACTTGAAGTTTGTTAATATTAATCAACTGACTGATTATGACAGTATTCAAAAGATATAAACTGGTATAGCAAACATCTATTAAATGCTCTTATTTTGAAAAATTGAATCTTATAAATAATGCTCAATGTTTGCCTATTGGGTTAATGATTAAGAGATACAAAGATATATTTAGTAGTAAAGAATCACAAGATGTGTCCTATAGACATGGACCTCATGGAATAATAAGCTGAAAAAAAAATTGTTTTGCCATGAGTGGGATTTGAACCCACATCTCTTGGAAACATGCCAGTTATGATAACCACTGCATCATCGTTGGCTAACGTTTTTTCTTCAGGTGATGTGACATATAAACTTTCTGGATTTTTCATTTGATTCACATAGTGGTGCCATCTATCTGGGAAGTGGGCAACTGTGTTGCCTCATAGAGATAAAATTAAATATTTGTCACACATGCTCATGGTGTTAAATCAATAATTCAGTGGAAAAGAATCACAGGATGTGTCCTGTAGACATGGACTTCATGAAATAATAAGCTGAAAAAAATTTGTTTTACTGTGAGTGAAATTCGAACCAAGGTCTTCTGGAAACAGGAGCTAAAGAAAAAATATTAACTGATGATAGTGTAGTGGTTATCATAACTGGCATGTTTCCAGGAGATGTGGGTTCGAATCCCACTCATGGCAAAACAAATTTTTTTCAGCTTATTATTTCATGAAGATATATTTAGTATACATTCTAAATTTAAGGAAAAGACATAGTTATATATTTTTAAATATAAGTGAAAGCTACAAAGTTTTGTACTTTTTAATCACAAAGAATACATAGTCGCTTGATAGTACAAAGGATAGATAGTCATATATAAGAAAATTATTTGGCAATAAAAAAAGGAGCATACAAAAGCATACTTTGAAAATCTAGAGGAAAATGGTTTTTGTTGGTAATTATTAGATTTTTGTTTTCTCCATTGCAGCGTTTGAAATGGGTTCATTATTACAAGAATTACCATGTGCTGTAAAGTTTAATACTTGCAGAACATGAACAATGCAAAGCAGTGATCACAAATATATGTATATACAGATTTGCAAGGTACTCAGTTATTTAGTTATGCATTATAGTGTTTGTGATACAGAGATAAAGCATTTTGATAGTTTTATTCTAATTCAACTTTTTTTACCTTTTAATAGTATACTTGTCTAATTTTTAATTTTGTCATAAAGTATGCAATTTTCTGTACACTTTTATGATTATGTTAGAAAAAAACCGTTTTCTTTGTCCCTCATGTAAAATATTAAACAGAAATATTTTTATGTAGTGTGCATGGTAACAAGAGTCTGCTGTGCTTAACATTAATAATTATTACTTCAGTTACCCCGGTAGTGCTATAAACTGGTATAGCAGACATCAATTAAATGCTCTTATTTTGAAAAATTTTTATCTTATAAATAATGCTCAATGTTTGCTTATTGGGTTAATGATTAAGAGATACAAAGATATATTTAGTATTAAAGAATCACAAGATGTGTCCTGTAGACTTGGACCTCATGAAATAATAAGCTAAAAAAAAATTGTTTTGCCATGAGTGGGATTTGAACCCACATCTCCTGGAAACATGCCAGTTATGATAACTACTACACCATCATTGGCAAACGTTTTTTCTTCAGCTGATGTGACATATAAACTTTCTGGTTTTTTCATTTGATTCACATAGTGGCACCATCTTATCTTTTATCTCATTTTAGTTGACTAGAATATGTGCTTTAAAGTTTCTTCCCTTATGTGGGTATTATTTTCAGTTAAAGTTTTGTCATTTGTTGTTTTCAGTTATGCCAGTAAAATTTGTTACTCCTTTATATTGGTGTCACAACTTTGAGAATTGCAATTTTATGCAGTGGAAACAAAGTAGACAATGAATTATTCAGTTTAATTGTCATTGTCATAAAAGCCTAACTGAAGTCAGGTAGAAGATGTTTTCTCCATATCCTCCATTATCAATAAACATAATATTATATCATGGCTCTTTATCCTTTTCCAGTAGTGAACTGCTACCAAGATTGGTTTGTGCCAATCAAGCAACCCATTTCCATTTTGTGCTGGTGGCTACTTGACATTTACTTTTATACATACATTGTCACATTTCCAAAAAGTCATATGGTAAATCATATCACAGATATGTGATGTAGGTATTTTATCTCATTAATGTTTGAAAAAAATATAATATTGTGTTGATCATCAGAATATTGGTCTCAAACAATCCAATCCAAGAGTAAGAAATTTTAAATACCATAAAGATGTTAATAATTTATGTACCATTATTTTCAAGATATGAAACTGATAAAATTCTTAAATTTTAAACACCAGCCAATTTTTACTTATAAATTATGTAAGAAGAAACAATGTGATAAAGGAGAAATCTGGCAACTTCTGGATAAGAACCTTCTGTTGATGAGAGGAGTTAAATCTGTGTCTAGAGCCTAGTGACTAATGAAGAGTAACTTCTTATTGGGCCATAAATTATACACTACAGAGGTAGTCACTGCATGTGTTAAATGATTTTCTTTTGTGAATTTATAAAAGTTTAATGATAATATAAAGACTTGGTGGAAGAACTGTATCAGTTCTGATAATTGTGATTAATGATTTACAAATTAGTGATTAAGACCTGGTGGAAGAACTGTGTCAGTTCTGATAATGGGATTAATGATTCACAAATTAGTGATTTGATGAACCCTATCTATAAATGTGCAATGATTGTCATGTGCGTAGATAGCAGTATGAAGAAGAATGCAGGAAGTAGTCTAGGGAAACTGTCAGCACAACACAAATTATGTGAAAACTTGGAAATATGAAAGAAAGTAAATAGATAGTTTTAAACAAACCTATTGTATTTAACAATGCAGTAAAAGTATTTGTAAAATGTTATTGCATAAATTGAAGAAATTTCTAGACATTTTTGTTCAACTGTCAAGGAAAGTATATCTCTTAGTTTAATGTCTGTATAAATTTTAGGGGAAAAATTGTCTTGAGATGGGTGGGATATGAACCCATGACCTCCTGATAACATGTCAGGTGCTCTGACTGCTGAGCTACTGGTTGCTGATCAAGATTTTCTCTAATTGATGTTATGAACTTTCTACCAACAGTACACAATTTTCTGTGTTTCATGAAGACATTTTGTCCCAGGTTCTCAGAAACAGCTTCAAGAAGCAGTTGACAAGTATTCCATGAAGATGGCAAGTATGTTATGAGTATACAATTGAATAAATTGAAAAACTTTCTCATTGTTTTAGGTTTATAATACACCCTATTCAAGGCAATTTTTCCTCTAAAACTGATATCGACTTTAAACTAAGAGTGATACTTTCGTTGAATGAAAACGAAAAATACCATCCTTGATATTATTGCATATTTTAAGTAAATATATTCATATATCCAGAATTTATATTTCTCATTGCAATTACACAATCAAGTGTGATTTTTATTTTGTTTTTTCAAGTACAAGTTTTATTTTAGGTGGTATTTGTGAACTTCAGAAAATACGTTTGAGATTCTTACCATATTTTTATCTTGTAATATAATATAGCATTGTGAAAGATATAATTGAATGCATAATATTGCAGTTATCCCTTATGTATTAATTTTTTCAATACATTTATCATCATGCAGCATCATCTGTAGATTTCACTGAATATTCCCTAACTACAGCTGTTGTTTCTTGACAGTGATACTCCTCCCATGACACCTATAATTGTTATTGCAATTACTGTTTTTATTAACAACAAATGGATGGTTTTTTCACACTTGCCTAATTACTACAAATGATTATCACTGTAGTGAGTTCCTTCCTATCAAATTGGTTGCTTCAGAAACCCAATAAAAATGATAAATGCAATAATATCAAAGTAGGAGAGCATTTTCTATCATCAATAACCACATCCAAAACAACTGGTATATTAATTTGAGATTCCTATAAATGGTTTCAAATTGTGGAAAATGTCATATTGGAAACATGAGGGTAAACTCTCAAGGTTTGCTGTGATGTTTTTTTACAATGTTTTATTAACAACAGTAAAAGAAGAAAATATATGTGAAATTTGAATATATGGTGATTTTAAAAATATATATGATATCACTTATAAAATCTTTTTCTGAATACCCTGTATACATTACGTTTTTTTTAACTAAGCACATTTTTATTGATACGTGTTCAACATATGTTTTATCAGTTGCAAGAATTTGAAAGTTTTTAAAATTTCAACAGTTACATCCAGCATTTCTAGACTAATATTTATAAAATATATTTTCTATATAATATTCCTAATTTTAAATAAATTACTTTATCTTGTTTTTATTGTAATCATTTAAAACTTTTTACTTCAATATTTCATGCAGATAACATTGTACATGTTGAATAAAGTTTAACACAGTGAACCGCATACTAATTATTAATCTTTGATGAAGGTGGGAAAGGCATATGAGTACTCCTCTTCATTGCAGTCAGATCATGCTCACTGTTTTCAATCTTTCACATTATTTTATCCATTGACTAAATTTGCCTATAACTGTTTCCTCTTTGAAATTTTCATCAATATCTGATACATTTTTATATGTTTTAAATGTTTTAATTATTAATATTACATTAGAAGAAATAAAATATCTCTCTCATTGTGTTCTAGTAGCTACTGTAAAATTGCAAAAAGAAAAAGCAAACATTAATAGTAAATAATTTGTTGTTAACAATGAAGTCAGTGGCTTTGCCAATAGCAATGACAACTCACAGTGAGATAAATTAATTACTTATAAGTAATGTTTGGCAGTTTTTTGATTTAAATGAATTAAATATTGTTAAATATTGATTTTAAAAGATTAAAAATTTCTTCACAAAAAATTAGTAATATTTGTTTTTAAAATTAATATAATCTAAAATTTTTGGCTATTGAAACCATTTTCAAAATGTTCTTAATGAAGCTTCACTTTTCAGTTGCAAAATGTATAAGCTACTTCATCATGGCAATTATTTTTGCTAATTGTTTATGAAAGAAATACTAAAGAAATTACTACAAAGGGCAGGATATGGCTCTGTAAGTAGTATCAGGCTCTTAATCTGCAGTTTCCATGTTCAAGCCCCACCTATGCCACAATGAAAATTATCTCTGCTAAACCTCCACCCCTGCACTTATTAGAAAGTTGACACCAGTGGCTTAGAAAGGCCATCATCTGTCAAATGGAATTGCTTTGTGGGCAGGAAAACCATACCCGGTGCATGTTAAAGATCATGCTGGATGGTCTTGGAAGGAGTCTTCCATCTGTTTCCTAACTGCTGTCCAGTGAATCCCATTCCCTCATTCTTCATTCATGTAAAACAACCCAACTTAAAACTACAAAACAATGTTAAAAAAATATGTATTTTTTAAAAAGAAACAGCCAAGATTATTACAGTCTGGAAAAAGAATTTTATGAATGAAGCATGAGAAAATGTATCGCTCACCTACAATATTTTACTCATAAACAGAAAAAGATCATTTTGACATTGCTGTGGCAATGAATTAGAAGGAAGAAGGTATCCTTCAAGAGTAGTTTAAACAATAGCATTTTCTTAGGCATGAAGAATTACTACTTCTGATGTAAAGTAGGAACATACAGGATATAATTGTGAAAACAGTAGTAAGTATAAACAGTATAACCAGGATTTCTGGAAAATGGGAGGGTGTTGAATTTTGTTATTGTAAACTGATGAAGTAATGATTTCTTAAGATTCCTAAGGGAGGAGGCTTAAAATCCCCAATCCATCTTTCCCATTGACTACATCACTGGGACATGTTGACACAAGCATGATTATTCACAGGATGTAAGAAGCTGTAAAAGGAATTTGCTAATTTTCATGGTACCCTAGAAACTGAATATGATTATGCAAGAAATTAAAACACACAAAAAAAAATCTCTGAGACAAACAAGCATGTCCATAAAGCACTTCAGTCTTTAGGGAAAGCAGAGTAATTTTCATATATTTTGAAAATTGGTGAAAAGGACTAACAATAAATAGTTGGTGAGGAAAACTAATCAAATTGATAAATATCTACATTATAAACTTGGTGGTGTCTATAAGTGACATGGGGTAGAAATTAGTCGGTAGCATGCTAGACTCATAATCTATAGTTCCCTGGTTTGAGTCCCACCTCGGCCAGAATTGAGATTTATTTCTGCTAAGCCCCTACCCTTCCTTTGGTCATAAAAGGAATTCTGATGGGCTTGGAAAGGTTATTATCTGTCAGATGGGACATAAAGCCATGGTCCCATGTGTGGGAGATCCATACCCTTTGCACATTAAAAAACACACTGGATAGCCTTGATGGGAGGCTTCCACCTGTCTCTTAGCTGCCCAATGGATTCCCTTGCCTAATATTCTCTGAGCCTTGGACTCCTTGTAAGCTATCCGTTTAGCCCATTGTGTGCAAAAAATGCCACTCAGAGGTAACACAATCCAACTTTATTTAAGTAACATAAAGATTACTTTTGGGGTATTCATGCTATCATCAAGAAGCTGTAGACTCAGAATCATCAGGTTTATATTTGATAACTTTAATTCCACAACACTCATGCTAAATACACATAAATATATGCAGATCTGTGTGCTTCCTTAATGCATTGCCCCATCAAAATATTATGATTCCTAGTGTGCTAGTTCAAGCTTTTTGGTTAAGACTGATGAATATGCTGGGTGGCAGAACAAATATAATATCTTCAAAGCATTTATGGGTCATAAACAGACTATCTTCTCAGAGAGTTTGCTTCTCTCCATTACCTTCCACAGGGCCAGATTAATCATTTTTTGTTGCCCCTAGCCAAATCTAAAAAATTAGCAATGAGGGGGGAGTAGAAACTCCCCCTCTCAATCAGTACTAAGTTATCTAATTCACATTTTTTTAATATTCAATCTACAATTTCACTCGAATTACAAGAATTAAGTCAATATCAATTCATTTCAATATTCAAGTTCATTATTTTGCTGTACAGTTTAACATCACGTTAAATATCTTTACACACTATTGTTTCAGATTCACAAATATATTGCAATGTACTATCATACTGCCGCATAGGACACTTATTGTTCATTTTGTTCCTTTATGTTACTCTTTCCTGTGAAATATTATTGTTCTCACTATTATTTTGCAAAGTTAAAATTGGAACCAACCCACCACGTCTTACTCTGCCATTTTGGTCATTTCTGATCTGCTTGCACACCTTTGATTTTAATTAGCTAATTATCCTGAACTAAGTTTGCACATCGTCTCTTGTTGCCCATGTAGCACACAAACCTTACACACATACAATAGATGTTGATATATACAACTCTAGTTTCAACATACTTCCGTTGACATCTTTTTCTGGGGTGCATATGACTGGTACATTCAGTCACTTTGTATACTGAAAGAGCACCTGCTCACCCTGTAGTTAATCATGCTCAGATTTATATTTTCATATAGTGGCACTTGACATCCGGTAATATGATAGTAGACTGAAATATGGAGGAGAGAGGAGGGGGGATTTTAAAAAGGGGGCATGTATTTGAGATGTGCTAAGGGGTTGCACCAAAATGAAACCTGAGCTCCATCCAAAGGAAAGACAAAGAGGGAGGCTGTGGGGGAAGTGTTATAGAAGGGGGAGGGGGGGGGTCAAAAGTATGGAATTTCTTTTATACAAACAGCCCATCACTTATTTTGCTCCCATAGCACGGTACAACTGCAACCAGATACATGCAATCAGGTTTCATGAAATAGGTCCAGCTAGGAGAAGTTGGAAAGCTGGGGGTATTAGGGGGAGTGTCAAATGGATAGTAAATACTGTTAGATGCACATTCATATCTGAATATTCCCCAGATGTGGGGTGGAACCATGTGATGGCACCCATATAATGGGAGTCAGTGCCACAAATAGGATTACCTAGGTAGAAGGGGAGGGTGATGGTGTCAGATAGTTATACTCAGTTGTTAGATGCTCTTTCTGTCAATTATTAATCTCCATGGTAGCAATAGCATGTAGATCTAATCATTAGCAATTTTTATGCTCCCTAACTTAAAAAAATCAAAAATATCACTGAATAAAAGTTTAATAAATCTTAATGAATGGTATCCAAAAATATCTCCGCAAATTTCCCTGCCCACAGTCAGTAGGGGACACTGATGGGCTTGGAAAGGCCGCTGTCCATCGGATGGGACCATTGTAGCTTAGATATTCTCAACTTGCAAGAGACCAGATAGACAAATAAAGTCAGATTCTTAAAAATAATCTTAAAGTTCTCTTTTCAGGAAGGGGAGATAAGAAGCATCTCCAAGATATAGGTTGCTCCTCATCAGACACTCTAGTGATGCTCTTCTAGGATATGAGTGCATTAACGAAAGGTTTCTTACAGCTAAATTTCAGACAAGCGTTAAAGACTTGAGTGTTATCTGTTGTCATGCCCCCACTGAGGATGAGAAATATAGGTTTTTAGGCAACTTCAGAGCATTTTGAATTTTGTCAAGAAAGGCGATATTACCTTTGTTCTAGGGGACTTCAATGCTAAAGTTGGTACTGACCTTTGGTATTGGTAGCTGCAATGGGCAACATATCCTATAGGTAAATGAACTTAATGGTTTAAGAATAACTAGCACTTATTACAAACACTGCAACATACATAAGTACACATGGATTTCACCAGATGGGCTGCATAAGAATATGATTAATTATATATTAACAGCAAATGGGCTAGTTCTGTTAGGAATACCAGGTCATATAGGGGAGCAGAAATTGGATCTGACCATTACCTTGTTAAAATTATCCTGCAACTTAAACTTAAGAAATGTTGGGCTAAGGTCAAAAAAGTTATCTATAACAATGAAGCTCTAAAAAACTCAGTTATAGCTAAAACTTACCATGATATGTTACTTAGTCACTGTGATAGTCATGGTTTACTTACTACTGAAATTGAGGAGGAATGGGACCATTTTGCACAGAGTTTTCTTGAAACTAACATTACCCTTTGAGGTAAAAGGGAGCAGAAGAAGCAAAATTATATGGTGATAAGATACTGGAGCTTATTTTGAAAAAGGACTGCAGGGATATCTTTAATCAATACCCTACTAGTCCTAACAGAAAACGTTACAAAGAACTTAATAAATATGTAAAGGATCAGTTAGCAGCTGATAAGAATCTTTGGCTAGTTGACAAAGAAGAGGAAGCAACTAGACAGTGAAATTGCAGAGAACACTATCAGATAGTTGGATGTTTTTATGTGGGAAAAAATGGACATGGATTGAAGGATAAACAAGGTAAGGTTGTTGAAGGTGGGGATTCTATCATGGCTAGGTGGGCTAAGCATTTCAGTGATGTTCTAAACAATTTGGTTAATTCTACTACCATTGTTTGTAATGAGGATATATGCAATACTAGCTTTAATATTGGCCCTATATCATAGTCTGAAGTTATTATGGCTATTTATAAACTACATAAATCCTCAGGGGTAGATGAAATTACTACTAAAATGCTTAGAGCTGGAAATGTTTGTTATCACATGGCTGACTAAAATTTTGAATATCTTTTATGATAAAGGCATTGTTCCTAAGGATTTTATTCGAGCTATTATTATCCCTATTTTTAAAAAAGTGTGGTTACTAGCTTTGTTATTTTAGAAAGGCTACTAGATGCTTTCTAGATACTTATGCAGTATCTTGGGCATTAGGTGGTTTAACTCTGTAAATAATGATGAAGTTAGGCAAAGGAGTCGGCAGCATATTGTGCAGAGAGAGACTCAGTTGGATTGTCCATATGCCTAGCTAAAGATTAGCGAATAGAGTTATGAACAGTGTGCCTGAAAGCCTCAGAAAGAGGGGAGACTTAGGATGCGGTGGGCAGACAGTGTCAAACAGGACCTTGTTAGAATTGGTTTACAGTGGATGTGGTTACAGCAGATGTAGATCAGGAGAGAGATGTTTGGAGAACTAAATTGCATGATCTGGTTGGACCTCTGTAGCATATAGCTGCTTCACAATGATGATGATGATTTCTCTTGAAAAATGGGCATTAAATCCTACCAAAGCTACTTATAAGCAACAAATCTACAAAAAATTTAAATGTTTAAAAAATGGTAATAATGTTTCATGTAAGTGATTTTGTGCATGCAATTGCATTGTTGGGAATTTACTACAGTGAGTTAGAATGCCATTAACGTTTGATTATTTCTGGTATTAGTGCTTTTTATGTGATGTGTGACTTATTATTTTTTTTATATGAACTTTTTCATTTTGTTTTATGTTCATGACTATTGTTACACAATTTTTGCTCATGATATGATTTATGTTCTCATGTTGTAGAAATTTTTATAGCTCATTAAGAAGAAAATTTAAATAATTTACTTCTCTAATATAAAAAATCATTAATGTTTCAAATTTTTTCTGTTCTGATTTTAATGTGAAATTTAAATTTTTACATATATATATTTTTTAAATATGTCATTGTGAGCATAATTTAAAAGCTAAAACTAAAGTTTCATTGAAGCAAAAAAAAAGTCAATTTTTGTTCTCTTTAAATTATTTATGATGTCTTTACCTTAAATTTGCATATTTGATATAAAAGCATGACCCAAACTTGATTTTTAATGTACTGAAGTAATGAACTTTTGGGTATTATTTTTGTCGGCTTTAGCATTGCATGGCACTAGATGCCCATAACAGAGTATGTACTTGAGAGTGAAGTTTTTTAAAATTAAATTACTTTTAAAATGTTTCTGTGATTGATATATTTAATAATGAAAGTTACAATATTTTATTAGCTATTATTACTTATATTGTATTCTTGCATCATATTTTTAATGTTCCATCAGAACAGTGATGCCAACATATGTCATATTTGACATTACAAAAAAAATTGAATATATTATTTTTGATTAACAATAAACTAGTAAAATATGTTTATTTTCCATTTTTGTTGTAATGTTTTATTAATTTGGAATGAGAATAATGGATGATGAAAGAGGATTTAAAAAATGTATTTTACAGTGACTATCATGGTAATTTTTGTAGAATATATGTTTATATGCTGTTGATCTCAGAACCATATTTCTTTGCTTATTTTTTTTTATATTTTCCTTTTTTTTGTTAATGTGAGTAAAGTATTTGAGAAATGTTTTATTTTTCGAGCATTCTGATCTTTTAGCACAAAATCTAAACGAAATTTTTTATCTCCATCATGTTACATAGAATATCCCTTCTACAGAATTATTCATATATGCCATCTGGTTTCATTTGTAACAAAAGTAAAAATATTCAGCACAAAATGCATTGTAAGAGGGCTTTAATGTTGTTGAAGGAAATTAAGACAATAAGCTTCATGTTTCTGAATTTTTGTTTCAGTTCTCTTTAAAGAATTACAAAAAACATTTTCCAGGCTATCAGTACAGGTTGTAGGCAAGAATCTCTGCCTTAAACAATGTACTTGTTGCTTGGTTGGACCTCCATAACCATGGTTTCTTCAAGATTATATATGTATATTATGTTCTAGTTACATTTACAGCTTATATTTGTGTATAGTGAAATGTTCATTGCAAATGTTCTAAGTTCATATGATATACTAAATTAGTTTTATAGTTCCATATTATATGAATTTATATAAACATGACAACAATAAGATTATTTGTGTCTAGTAAAAGCTGAGAAAGGAGACAACAATAGGTTTGCGAAGTTACTATTTGTTATATGTGATATGTGGTCCTGTGTGCAGGAGGGCATGTAGCAGAGCCGCTCAGAGGTAAAACAACGAACCAACCAACATGTAGCAGAAACCTTATTCATCATAAACCCTTTGGCTTACATTGACATCTCTGGACGTGAGGAAGGGAAGCAGATTAATATACAAACGTCTCTCATGTTCAAGCAACTGTAATCATTTCTTCAAATATCAGTCTCTCTGTCAATGGCTGACTTGAGGTGTCAGATACTGTTCCGCAGATGATAGAAAAGTGATTGCAGAGTGCTTACAGGGATTGTTTTTACAAATCATTTGCAATTATCAGATGCAGTTGTATTATAGAGATTGGTAAAATTTGGAATATTGCCAGCAAGACTATAGTGGGCCTATTTTAAAAATTTATTCCTTCCACCCCCTAAATCAGTGATTCCCAACCTTTTGGAAGACATCACAGAATAGAAGAGATAAAAAGGTTGTCGCAGAAAATTCCATTAAATTTATTTATTTGACCGCCCCTCTTGACTGCCTCAACGCCCCCCATTTGCCTCTGGATCCGCTACCGCCCCCACTGGGGGGCGGTATCGCCCCCGTTGGGAATCTATGCCCTAAATGAATCCTTCCTGAGACTATAGTATGCAGAGCAAGAAAAGGGCCAGTACCATTATGAGAAGTGCACTGTTGCCCTCCACTATTCAGAGTATTTCAAGGTGTTCAACAGTTTTGAATTTTTTAATTCAATAGTTTATCTTTGATTATATAAAATTAGGTGAAAGTATATATTATATATATGACAAAATTGCACTTCACAAAGCAGTAATTCTGGGCATGTTATAGTGTCAACATTTTTGTAAGCCCAATGGGTTAAAGAAGTTGAATGTCTGATAGAAAGTACTTATCTGCCTCTAACAGCTGTCTATTGTTTATATTTATATAAAGTATTACCTAACCTCACCAGATCTCTGAAGTCCTTGTGATCTGACCATTTATTTAACCCAGTACAGTGTCAAAAAAATAACATGCAGAGACAAAAAACGATTTTACCCTATAATACCTACAGATAGCTTGTATTTGCTATCCGTCATTTTCAGTATTAACATCAAATTAATCATAAATTTAATTTACTATCTTAACCTGTTATGCAGAAAGAATTTAATGTATGTTATCTGATTCGTTTTTTTTACTCCCAGTAGTTAGTTTGTAATTGTTAACTTTCAACCATATGGTATCTACAGTTCATTTTCATGTGTTGGGTTTGGAAACCCATCTCCACCTATTAATGAATAACAGTATGAAATTTGAGCAACACCACCTTTGAGTAGCATCTTGTGCAGAGAGAAACTGTTTTGGTGTAGTCATATTGCCTGCATTGCAAATCTACAAAGTAGCTAATTGAATTATGAACAAACATGCTAAAGGCTTTAGAAAAAGGCAGAGATATGGAATGTGGTGAGTAGACGATGTCAATTGGGCCTTATTAGAGTTGGCCTGCAGTGACCATATGCAACAGTGTTGCTGAATTAGTGCCACTCTCATAACCTGTGGCTTCATTTCCAGACAAACTATCAAGATTTTCATTTGTGTTTTGGCAGATTTTGGTACTCTGTGGTTCTCATGGGACTCGACTGAATGGTCCCAAATTTCACCTGTATGCTCTGGTGTTGAGTTAAAAAAAATCAGGTTCTTACCTGCAATAGATGCTGTAATGAAATAGTGCATTTGGGAATGTGGGAGGGATCTTGCAATGGCAACAGATTTACACAATTTATGACTCATGTTCACAGTTAGGGAACAGTAAATGGCAACAATGTATTTAACAGCAACTTCAGTTTCCTATTTCAAAAGCATGGTAAATATTTCTGCTTGTAGCAAGTCCCCTTTTTGGAATTTCGACCTGATATTCTGCACTGCAACCTGGAAGACTCGGACACTTGAAAATTTTGCAGTGTTTCTGCCATGATTTTCCAATGAGTTATAGCACCCATAGACGCAGACAAACGTCTCCTTTCATTACTATAGTATTATACCCGTTTTGCAATAAAATCTTTTGAAGACCACTAAAATGAAAGGAAAAAATTATATAATGTAATAGTGTTCCAGTCAATTTCAACTCATTCAATCACTTAATTAAATTATTTTTCATATTTAAGAACTTTTTTTCTTCTAAATTTCATGCCTGAATGTGTGTAGCTAGTTTATGGACACGAATGTTTAAGCATGCATAGATAACTCAAATATTAATTTTAAATGATATACGTCATCTTCAAATTAGTGTATAAAAAGTAAATTTTTTATTATTGATGATACTTTAATGAAACTGACATTTTAGATGTTAATGAACAGTCAAAACATTTGAAAACCAATTGATGATAATTAAAAAGCAATTAACTTTGTTTTAGTTTAAATGTAGAGTCTAACATCCTTCTTTAAAAACTGGACCATTTTGTAAAAAAAAAATGGTCTGACATCCTTCTTTAAAAACTGGACCATTTTGTAAAAAAAAATGGTCCAGTTTTGTAAAAAAATGGTCTAACATCCTTCTTTAAAAACTGGACCATTTTGTAAAAAAAATGGTCCAGTTTTTAAAGAAGGATGTTAGACTCTACATTTAAACTAAAACAAAGTTAATTGCTTTTTAATTATCACCAATTGGTTTTCAAATGTTTTGACTGTTCATTAACATCTAAAATGTCAGCTAGTTACTTTCCACGAGCCAGTAATAATATATTAGCTATTATATTAGCTAAGTTTAATAAAGATGCTTTTGACTGAATGAAATAAATTGTAAATGATATGTAGATATAAAGTTTTAATCGTGAGTAATCAGAAATGGCAAAATGATCTACTGGTGGCAATTTCAGCTTGGCCAAGGCATGTTCTTCATCAGTTTACAGTTATGTAGTCCAGGAAAACACTTAAATGTGACAGTCTTAAGGTTCGTTTCATCAGTATCAAATTAGTTGAAGAGAAACCACTACAATTAAATGAATAGGCAGCAAAACAAAAAAAAACAATTCAGCTTGTGGCTATGGGGACCAAATTTTAATATCTAATAATTTATTGTAAATTTAAATTGATTTACAACATAGTAAATAGAATTTCATTAATACAAATTAATAATAATTTCTTTTAATCAGTATCAATGAAACTATATTAGAAATAATAATTGTAAATTATATAGTTATTTCGAAAAGTCCTTTTAGTGATATTTAAATGCTGATGTCAATGTAAAGATGTATAAAAATCAGTTGAAATCCAAAGTGAATGCACAGTATTCCCTGTTAAGAAACAATAATTAATAGATTCTGAAAAAAAAATTCATCGCCGCCACGGCGGGAATCGAACCCGCATCTCTCCAGATACATGCCAGAGCGCGCTACCATTGCACCACGCGTCGGACAACGAATATTTTCAGAATATGACCTTTTAAGTTTTTCTTCTTGAGACGTGACTGAGACAGCGCCATCTATACTCAAGGAGATGCAACGTTTTACAGTCGTTGCATTTGATTATCAGATGTTAATGAGAAGGTCGCTAACGCTACCGCGTTAAATATATAATTGAAATCCAAAGTGAATGCACAGTATTCCCTGTTAAGAAACAATAATTAATAGATTCTGAAAAAAATTCATCGCCGCCACGGCGGGAATCGAACCCGCATATAGATGGCGCTGTCTCAGTCACGTCTCAAGAAGAAAAACTTAAAAGGTCATATTCTGAAAATATTCGTTGTCCGACGCGTGGTGCAATGGTAGCGCGCTCTGGCATGAATCTGGAGAGATGCGGGTTCGATTCCCGCCGTGGCGGCGATGAATTTTTTTCAGAATCTATTAAATAAAAATCAGTTAATTTGTAAGAGCCTTTTTAGTTGTCATTCAGTTTCTAAGTAAGAAATCAGTTATCATTGCCACCATATCAAACTATAAAGAACTGCTGAAAACAATGAATTATTACTCATAGTTCACATAGGTGATAATAAATGTATTAATATTACTTCTAATTTAGTTTTTTAAAACAATCAAATATGTGAAATTATTTAGAAATTTTAGGCAATAGGTTTAAATAAATGCACACCTTTTATGTTTTTTTATTGCAATGCCATCATCTCTTCAAAACGCCAATCAACGTATCTCAATATTAATCAATTCATAAAGCGAAAAATTGAAAAACAACAACTAAGGGACACGGTACTGAATTTACTGGTTTCAAAAATACAACCAAGGGACATAGTATTGAATTTATTGGTTTCAAAAATACAACCAAGGGACATAGTATTGAATTTATTGGTTTCAAAAATACATTAAATTTAAACCTAATTGAAAACAAAATTTTTAAAACTTAATTCAGCACTAATAACCTTTAGAAACATTTTGTATATTTAAAGTGCACTTCAATATATATATATGTTTAATTTTTGTCTTGTCTTCAGTTACTGCGTTTTTTATAATTGCCTTTTCAATGTAGTGGAAAGTCTTGAAGATAAATTTCTTTGTTTCGTTTTGGTCCTATCAACGTATTTATTCCTTTATGTAATACACATCCCCCAGCTGCTTAAAATCGGACATTGTAAATTTCATTTAATAAACAAGTAAAATGTACGTATATAACAGATAATACATTGTACGTAAAAAAAGCAACCTGGCATAATGTTTATTATTCTATTGTAATATTGAATTGTAAATATGATATATCTCTTTTAATGATATATTTTGCAATGTAATTATAGGTTGCATGTTTCAATAATAACCCCTTCCCATAAATCCCCTTTAAACCATAATATGTCAATTTCATACACATGGCAACAACATATTTATTAATGGATGGTTTTGTGCAATAGGAAATCGAGCACTTTTTACTATAGTATAACACATAGCTATTGTTTTCGAATTGTCAACGTGTTTTTTAGTAATATGTATATTAGTAATTTTTATTTTCAGTGTACAAATTTTATCATTGTTGTAAAGTTTTATGATAAACGTATTTTTTTTTAAAATTTACCCGTTATTGAAACATCATGAAATACATAAATTGTTTTTCACAAACAAAATGTTATGTTACCGTTAAAATCTTAGACAGTAGAAAGTGTGTATTATTTCTTTTTTTTTCGTAAATTTGCCTAGAGCAGTACTTTCAAATTTAATTTGGCCATGAAACCCTTTAGCATTCAAAAACTTTTGTGGAACCCTTAATAAAATTTTTTATATATGAAGATAAAAATCTAGACCAGAAATAAGTAATGATAACTATAAATAAATGTTAAACAAGGATGTGAGATGAACATATTATTTAATGCACAAATTTAGAAACCAAAAAAAAGTATATATAATGAATTTAAATTATAGTTTGTTTTTATATTGTAATGAAATTTTCTTTGCCCTTGTTTTTACTTCACCGAACCATTTGGGAAACACTGGCCTAGAGTGTACTCTAGTGTGTACTCTAGTGCCTAGAGTGTACTCTAGTGGGAAAAGGTTGATGTAGCAAGCCAAAGGATGCAATAGCAATGATTGTCACTGTCATTTCAACAATTATGCACCTATGTGTATTTTTATTGCAATGCCATCATCTGTTCAAAACCTGAGAAAAAACAACAAAAACTTTAGTGAAATATTGACTTTCTTTACATGTCATAAGCAGGGGTGAGGAATTTGGAAAAATATGACCATCCAGCAGTTTTTACTGCAAGCTAGAGTAAAGCCATATCCAACATGGGGATTAGAGAACAAAAACATTTTCGTCTTTGATGGGATGGGCAGACAATGTCAAACAGGACCTTGTTAGAATTGGTGTGCAGTGGCCAGATGCAGCAGATGTAGCTCTGGACAGACTTGCTTGGAGAACTAAATTGCACTGTCTGGTTGGGCCTCCGTAGCCCATGGCTGCTTGAGGATGATGATGATGATGATGTATATTACAAAAGAGTATGCAAAGAATTAAAAATATTGCACTGGAAGATGAAATCTATACTTTTCCATGAAAATATTTTATTACTTGAAAATTTTCCTAGTTTGGAAAGTGACTAGCCACACCAAAACATTCACTCTGTTCGCGAGTGTATTTTCCCAGCTATGGAATTACCATGAAATTTTAGCAGCTGGGATGTAAAAGAAACGTACTTGCCATTCTGGATTATATATAACATGGTTTGTCTTCCAATGTAATAAAAAAAATTTTTTTGGTGTCTGGAAATAGTATTGCATCCAAAAGTTCGAAAATGCTCTTTAATCAAAGAGACATTTTAATAGGGAAACCAAAGTTTAAATATGGCAGCCGGATGATATAAAAAACCATACTTCCACTCAGGTCCGGATCTAGGAAAAAAAAGGAGAGGACCAAGTGACGCAATGGAGCATTCAAAAAGGTTGGGGGGGGGGGAGGGCAAGAGCATTGTTCCATTGCAGTATAATATTTGCCCCTCTGTTTTAGAGTGTACTTAAAAAATTTCATGAGAAATGCATGTGATATGCGCAAGTTTTATAATTTTTAGCCTTCATTCCTCTTACTAACACTCTCAAAGTGAAAGGAGGGGATGCATTGCATCCTTTGCCCCTATATCCGGCTTTGCTTCCACTAGATAGTATTACACAGATGTGTGCAATGTAATTCGGGTGTTTTGAATGAAGTTAGTTACTGTATGCTATCAATTCATTACCATGCACGATGGACATAAAGAGCAGGCAGTGTATGCGATCTGACCCAAATGAAACACAGATAATAAATTTTCTAACCTCAAATAATTCTATTAAACTTAGAATGGCGGTTTTACGAAACTGTTTCCAAATACTTGAAAAATGCTGCAAATGATATGCTAAGAAGTTCGGTAGAGTGTGATGACCAAGACATAGCACCCAGATATAGGGTTACCATATGTCCTCCTTTTCTATCTCGTGCCCTCCCAGAATTTTGAAAAAACATGAAATGTCCTCCTTTTTTGTATAAACTCAACATGTTTTAAATTAAAATTAAGGCACTCACTTTTTTTGTATTTTCCTTTTTTAAACTTTTTGAACCTATGACTAGAATATAATTTACTGTTAACCATGAAATAATATACTGTAAATGCAAGTCGTGAATACTAAATTAATTATCTTAATAGTAAAATCACTATTTTTCTGTAAGTTCAATATGTGCAATTTACATGCCAGATTGAAAAAAGGTACGCGTTTTAGAATATTGCATAAAATTTTGCTTCTGTCCACCGATAGTTGAAGGTATGAAAGTTAACCTCAGTTTTATTCGCAACACAAAAGGACAGCGAAGGAGTTAAAGAACTGCTGATCACTACCTCAGTCAGAGTTAATAGAAGCACAAAATTTGCCTGTTGCAACAGCAGATAATTTGGTTGCTTATCAAGTATGAATAAAAATCAGCACATCATGTAATTTTGAAGTGTACTGAAAATTAGAATTATACCTTTTTCTGACTAAACTGTTAGTCGGTACTCGAAATAAAATCTGGTAGGAAAAAACTTAGTTTATTTCACAAATTGAAAGCATGTCCTCCTTTTATTCTCCATTTATACCTTTTCTGTCCTCCTTTGGAACACTGACATATGGTAACCCTACCCAGATAGAACAGACAGCTTACTAACAGAAGAAGTGAAAGTTAAATTTATGTGTTTTAATTAAATTTAAAATGGTTAAAATTTTACTTTATTTATTTAAGAAATATTCAATAATATTTTTTATCATTTAAACCAAATTGCTTGTAATTAAATTTTATAAAAATAAATCAATTAAAATATACTACATTTTTTTTTCCTTATTTTTTACCTTTTTCTATTTTTTATTAAAATAAGGTTGGACAGTATAACTGGCCATAACGAAGTCTGTTATAACGAAATTACTGCTAGATATAACGAAACAAAGCCCATTTCTCTTCAATTTGAGTTTTAGAACTATGTTGTATTACTTTTATTACGAATATGACTAGCTTCTTTTCGTTAAGGATCCTTTAATCGCTCTGATTAAAGGACAGAGTAACAAATTTTCCGGGATTTTTCGGCCTGAAAACACATACTTTTGCAATAACGCACTTTTCAAGTCCGCTGACCTTTGTGTGTTTTCTGTCACCTTTCCTAGGTGAGGGAGACATGTTTACCGATCTAGGAGGGGTTAAGAAATGAGTCAGTGAAGGTCTACGTAACACCCCAGGCTCTGGATCAACACAAACGTTCGAAAAAAAGGAATAATTAAGGTCAACCAGGGACAATTAAGCAGTGAAATTTGTCAGTCTGCTGATTATGTAAGATCGCTGAATAGCTAATTGGAACAAATTTTTTTAAGAACTTAATTATGGAGGGGGCAGGGCAAGAAAACAGTAAGTCACAAGTCATTTGTTGTTCACATTATGTTTCGGGAGACGAACGTACTCAGGATTTAGTCTCGGCGGAGGGGGGTGTCCCCGAGGGTTCCCAATTACTAATACACTCCACCGGACAGGAAAGGTTAAAATGATATTCTAAATGGAATAAAATTTTATAGTAATTTTTTAAATCTAATTTTTGGAAATATGAGATTAAAATTATATAAAGTCACTTGTTTTGGATTTCGAAGCAGGTGGATAAATTCTCATAAGACGACGGAATTTTTTTTCTTTTTTTTTTTTGGGGGGGGGGGGAATACCTCCCAGGATACGTTCTTTCGGAATTTTTTTTTCTTCTTCGCTATGTATATGTATACAGCCTGATAAGTGAACTGCTATGTAGTTTTGTACTGAGCCCGAAAAATTAATAATTTTGCACCCAAATGTGAAATCATTAAAAAAATTTGAGGAAAGCTGATTTTGTCAAGGTATATGGGATTTTACCGAGTTCTTTATTATTTAAAAAAAAATTGGCGGAGCTTCTAAAATCAAGAAGTGCTGCTTCAAAAAAAAAAGATTAGAACATACTTTATGCCCGGATGTTGAAGAAGTTCTTTTACATTGGTACATAAGAGCCAGAGCTCAAAATTTACTACTAGGTAGTCCACTACTTCAGGCGAAAAACAAAAGCTGGCTCATTAAATGCGTGGCTTACCAAAAAATAAACAACTAGTCTTTATTATCTGCTTTTAACTAGTCTCGTTATTCTTAGAGTTTGGTCTTTATTATTTGTGCTTAAATATATGGTACATTTCGTTTTTTAGATACTTTTCGATCAATATTTCTTACAGCGAATTTACGGGTATAAAGAAGTTTTTCGGCTGTCCATTGAAATTCGTAACAAGCGGGTTCGACTGTATATGATGACCTGTCCAATCAACAAATTTTCGCCGCCCATATTTTTATTTATCTGCCAGGAGGCGCTAACACACACACTTTTAAAACGCTGAAGTGTTGTAGTCATATGGAATCGCCCCATTATAGGATATTTGTTTAAATTTCCTTTTTCGTAGATTAACGTTGAAATTGTTTAACGGCATAATTTTGTACTAATGTGTGTTTTGAAGTTCTTATTGTTAGAGATCTAATAGAGTGCTAAAATTCATTTGAAATGCAAGACAAACAAAAGGCCAGAAAAGTTCTCAAGTATGAAGTGATTTTTCTCTTATCTAGCTCTAATATTTAGCGTTAAATAGTATATTTTCATTTCTGCTCTATAATCTAAGCTCTAATATTTAGCGTTAAATAATGTATTTTCATTTATGTCTTTTAAGATATTTGATTAATATAATCGTTGTAGAAAATGTTGTGGATCGTCACTTTAACAGGATAATCCGTCTGAATCATATATCACATACATAGATATATATGAGTGTAATTTTGTTTTAACTTTACGTATTTATTGTTTTCTTTGAACTTACGAATATGGTTAGTATTAAGTTTATTAGTTTCTGTATTTTGCCAGTTGGGCCTGTAATTTGCATTTCTGTCACTGTGTCATACAAATATCCTACTTAAACGAATGAGAGAATCTATAATTCTGTACAACTTTGGGGTGATTGTTTCCGTTCTCTAGTGGTAAGAGTCGTCTGGAAGGTGACATATCCTTCCGTAGAGAAATTGCAATAGGGCACGTCATTTATATATGTACAGGGGTGTCGATATTAACTGATTTGCCCGTAACCCTGGAGGGGACTGAGAAAACTCAACTTTTCATTTCAAGGGCTAATTCTTTTTGTGTTGTATAGGTACTGATAATATATTTACTCTGCATTTTCACTGTTATCTGTATTGGTACAAATTGTACTACTGTTAATATATAGGGAACAAAAATCGAGAAAAAGCCATATATTGAAAACGAGCATCCCGTATTCGCCAGAGGGCGATATGATACTCTTTAAGTGCGATTTTATCATGTACTTGGCCTGTTATTGCTCGATAATCATGGAGGAGAAGTTTAGATATTGCTATAGGTAGTATTTCATAATTTTCATGGATACTTGTCAAGCGAAAGGGGGAGGGGGAAGGGATTTTTTATGTCAAATAACGTGAACGGTGAAATGTTATGTACCTAAAAGTATAAATGAAACCATGCTGCATTTATTAAGGTGTAATTAATTAAAATTAAAAGGAATAAATGGACGAAAATAATGTCAAAGAGTACTACTAACACATTAATATGTACTCATTATTATTTTTTAACAAAAATGTTAAAAATGTTAATGGTAGAAATACTAATGTAGTAGTAAATGTAAAAATACTAATGGTACAAAAATTATGATACCGAGTGGTACATCAGTTACAAAATTAGTTAGGAACACTGCCACAAGTTCAAATGAAACAAATTCGAGACTGTTATTTAAATCAAATTATTTAATTCCGTATTCTAACTGATGACTGGGTCCAAGTTGAGGATCCTTGTCAGCCGTGTGTTTCTTTGATTAATCATCTGATTTATTGTACTATTAGTAGTTTCCCGATGAGAAAACTTTCTGTAGAATATTAATTTTTTACTTTTTTTCCAAAAAATTGGGTACACTGAATACCCAATTGAATATAATTTTCATGGTTATCAAGTCTTTTACGATATTGACGACCATGTTCTTTATTACCAAATATTGTCCATCAGAGAGAAAACTATCCAGCAAACAAAACCAACTTAAAAATGCTGTCAATACAAATATTGGTTTCATTAGCTATATCAAGGATGCGCATTCATTTCGAAGTTAAAGTTGAGTCACCATTAAATTTTTTATTCGAGTAAATATGATTAATAAACTATAGTTCGTGATATAATTAGTCCATATTGAAAAACGTCTGTGATTGTTGCCCTATTACATAATTAAAGCATTCAGCATTTTGTTCGATATCGGCCCACTCCTATTTAGTTTCAAAATGCATCCAAAAAATATTTTAAGTTGTTCAAAATTTGATTGTCATGCTTCTGAATATTCTAAGATCATCTCCTAGAACTCATCAAAGTTTCTTAATAATTAGTTTCAGAAATTTCGATTTTATTTGTAGTAATAATTGCTTTTCAGCAAATAATACCAGTTTTGTTCTCCTCTCTTCAAGTTTATTCATGAATTCGTAGTATTTTGAAACAGCTTCTATGGCAATGATATCCAAAAATTTAAGTGTTTTGGAAAAGTAGAAGTGCTCCAAGTAGAAATAACAAATATATCTCATTCATAGGGTTTTCAAAAAACGATTTTATAATTGTTCGACACTACGTTCATTAAAAATTTCAAATTTTTGAAATTCCGGACTAAATGCCGGAGTTACTGAAATATTGGACAATCCAGATCAGTTCCTGACGTATGGCACGCTTAGCTACAGTTGAAATTGGACCCAGTCATCAGTTAGTAGTTATAGGTATTGATATCTCATTTTTTCGAATAGTAGTGTTTAGCAGCTTTTGTATGGACCTCTTCATTGTGTGAGAAAGGCGAAGTATCGCAGTTGTTACAGTTTTAAGGGTTTTTTTTTTTAATATCTTAAATATATTGCAGAAAATGAAATACTTGTTATAAGATGCTGAAAGTGATTATAGCTTGAAAGATCTTAAGTAAATATTATGCTCAGAGTAAATTAACGTTAATATTTTAATAAAATTGTTAGCATCAGTATGATGTTATCCTTTCAGAATTATTCAGAACTATGCGAGTAGGAAACTAATTTTGAAACTTAGTAACGTCGAAATAAAATTATGGATAAGTGTCTTTGAAATGCACTTACATATCTAAATATTAACTGAAATCATTAGTATCAAAATATTTCTTCAGTTTTTAAAGTATTGTTTAAAGTTGGAATTTCTAACAGCCTCTACTCCTCCGAATAATTATTTAATAATTTAGTTGCTTGATATACTCGTAATTAAATGCCCAGAAATATCCGAAACTTTCGTATTATGAAATGAAGTCACCAACTCGGAACTTTTCGTCATAACTGGCGAAAATATTTGACTGTCAAAGGCATCAAACTTAAACTTAAATGTATTATTTTCGAACCAAATGTAATGTTTTTTCGTTCAGTAAATTATTAATTAAATCTGACGTGCTTCTTTCCGTTGAAAATTTCAGTGAACCGTTTTTGGGTGTCAATTAAAGAGATCGGCCTAAGACAGGCCTCCGAAATTTTCCGAAAAAATAGTGTGTCAGCTTTAGCTTAATAACAATTGACTGGTTTACAGTGTTCTTTGCAATATCATTAAAAACCATAGAATGGAAAACATTTTATGGGATATTCATTAGTATTAAAATGCTTAAAGGCCAATAAAAATGCGTTGATCGCAATGAAATAAGAAGATTCGTTCATGGAAATATTTCGAAAGTGTTAAAACGTTCCTAGTATTATAGTTATAGGGTTAATACTAGGAACTTAGTAAGAAACTAAGTCTATAATATACTTTTTTATAAATGGTCGAAGAAAAAATACGTTTACCTAAACTGCCGTTTTCATTTATGACCTATAAGTGTCATTTCGTTTCGGAACCGAATCAGATCAATGGACAGATTATCCTACTCTGTTGATTAATTGTACCAGGAACATTTTAATATGTAGTATGTAAAAATCGATTTCTTAACATATTCATTTTAGAGATGCATATAGTCTTTGTATCAGTATTTTGTATTATCCATACCTCATTTCCTCTCCATTATTCCGAATAATCGAGAGTCTATCAGTATCTATATTTTTTGTAATCATTAGTTACAATTAGCTTTTTTTTTTATAACTTTAAGTAGAATTTTCAGTTCTAAGCGAAGAGAGACATCTTTGCCTCTCTATTAGATTTCTTGGTCGTTGACTCTAGTACGGGGAAGGTATTCAAATTGGAGCTGGTTTAAGTTGGCTGCATTCTGTGCTTAGGTTATATTGGCTCTGGAATGGATCTCAGTTTTTCCACTTAATAAATATTTACTCTAGCCGGTTGGACCACCTAAATAAATCTCCCATTTAACCACCATTGCTTGTGTAATGCCTTGTGTAATGTCTGGGTCATATTTTGTTTGTTGCAATAATTCTACTAGATATAATTTCTAGTAGATAACTTTTTCCTACTGAGTTATGTAAATATGCCACATATTAAAATATATTTTTATTTTAAACTTATGCTACATTCAATTTATTAAATTTGGTTTGTTTTGATGTTATTTTTAAAACTGCAGTGCCAGTATACGGAAAATATTTTGTATTCTAGCCTTGTTTTGTAGTTTTATTGCAGCATTGTATTTACCTCACGCCATCCAAATGGCCGTGTTGTTAATGTGATTAGGTGCGGAGCGAAAGGACCCGGTTTCGAATCCTGCATAAGGCATGGATATTTATGTCTTGTGAGGTTTACCTTCTCGAACAGGTCTGTATAATAAATTATTCAGATTTTAATGGCATGTGATTGCACGACGAGAAAAATATATTATTTTTCATTTACATCTCTTACTGTGATTTATATTAATATTAGAATTGTGTATAGAAATGTAATTTCGGTTTTCAGTTGTATATATATATTATATGTTTATGTATATAGTGAAAAATATGTAAATTTTAATATTGGATCCCAGTTTTGAACAATACATCTGTAGCTGGAATAAATAAAGGTACAAATAAATGAAATATTTTTAAGTGATGTGAACAATTGTAATAAATGCTTTCTTGGCATTATCACAATTAGTGTACTGTTTTAAATTAAAAATATACAAATTTAGCGTTTATTACAGAAAAGAAAATCACACATATAAACTAGTTACCTATTAAGGCGGGAAAGGCAACAGGCTTGGATCAAGGGTAATCGAAATGCTCTTGATCATTAAACTTCTCTATCACGCTTCTAGAAATAAAAGCAGTTTAAATATGGTATAATAACTTGAGATTCTATACCAAACTTTTTTTTATTAATTCTTTGGGGTCCAATGTCAGACTCGGTTTAGTGTCGACATTAGACCGCAAAGGGTTAAAATTAACTGTATCTGTGGGGGGAGGGGGGCAGAGAAATAATTTGACTAAAGCGTTAATCAGACATTTTTTCCACACAGAAGCCCCCAAACATTATTTTGTCAATGGATAAGATCAGTGATTTAACTATGCTTTCCGCTAGCGCAAAATTTCGTTGTCTCTCCCCCATTTTTAAATTGACACTTTCGAGATCATTATGAGAAACGTAGGTGGACCATTTGTACGGATGTTTATGACAATTCTCCACTGTAAGGTTACTCTAGTTACCTACTCGAGATGAGTTCGGGCTCAAGTTTTCGAGCTCGAGCCGAAACTATTGACCCAGGCTTGGACCCGAACTGATCTTTAGTATCTACCTTATGTGAATACGATTAGCTTCGTAATTAACTTAGTAAAGTGATCCTGATTAAAAAATAAACAATTGGCATGTTTATTAAATTTTTTACAAACTGATTAACATTGGTCTTAGTTTCATTAACTTTTAGATTTGTCTCTCGAGTATATGTTGTATTTATCCATGTGGAGTAAGTGCTCGCTATTCGCAGGAATTTCGTTCCTATCTCAGAGGAAATCGCGGTTCCTAGTTCGAGTTCCAACTGTTGCGTTCAATTGCAAATAATGCGTAGTTCTAGGGGTCGGAGTGACGGTCTAGAAATTGAGAGCGCCGATTGGTTTCTAGTGTACAATAAACAATGGGCATATTAGGTGCCCCTATGCGGTAGCATCCCTGGCATTTGCCCGTTGCACTATACCAGATATTAACAGAAATCTCTCTCTCGTCTTCCCAAATATATCTAAACGGACTCGTTCACATTATATCCTCGTGGAAGAGACTGCATTCGTGCTGCAACGCAATCTCAAAAATGACATCTTTTCAGCTAAAAAAATCAAAAAAGTCATCTTGCATGATTACTGATCATCATTTGAAGAGGTTTTACATTTAGAGGACATAATTCTGCTGCTTGAAGGTTGAAAGTAAATAAGCGGGGGGGGGGGGATAGAAATTTCACAACATTAATCAAATATTACAATAAGGTGACAGAGTTTTGGGTCGCAACAAGAAATTCTTATTAACTTTGAGACAAGAATCCGGGACATTTTTAGAATTATGTTAAAAAATTCGGGACATTTATCAAAAGACCTATTTTGTCCATGAAAAATTCTTGACTTATTTTTATATTTTGTTTTTAGCTTCGAAAATTTTTCTATTTAGACTTTCTTGTATGGTGCACCACATACTAACACGAGATACATAGTATGACTTTCTGTTGACTTGCAGATTTTAGTTGTTTTATAGAGTACATCGTTTAATACCTATACAAAAAAATAAAGAAGCACCACTTTTGATTTTTGTTTCTCAAAATGTAAGCCCTGAATTTTGTGTTCTTATTTTTTCAAGAAACAGTTTTTCCCTTTTATGTCCTTTCAGCACTTTTGGCAAGAACCAAGAGCTCCTAATTCCCAATCAGCTTTCAACAGGATATTATTGTATTTCAAGTTACTAATTAAAAACTAGAAGAGCGCATATCGCGGATGGCGCACATGAGAATGTCGTTTTCATAGATAATGAAGTTTTTCCTTTACCTACTGTTTCATTCCTTAAAAGTTTTAAATTGAGCTAGCAGATGATGGGAAAAATGCAAATACTATTTTGTTAGTAATTATACAACATAAAAGTATTCGTCTTTTAATTCTTAAATCTAAAAAGCTACATTTTCAACCTCTTAAAAACTACCACTGATTTTTCAAATTTCTATTCAATACATGTTATTTGTAAAACTCGATAACAGCTCCATCAGACCTGTGATTATGCTTCACCCATATGGGTTGAATACACACCCATCAATATTCATAAGATTCCGGTCTTACTAAACAAGATTTTGAGAACTGCGGTCGATGCCCCCTAGTTTGTCACTAACAGACAACTTCATAAAAACCTGGGCATCGACCATATATAAGATATTTTGAATTCTGTCAAGAAAGGAGATACTACCCTTGTTTTAGGTGACTTCAATGACAAAGTTGGTTCTGACTGACCTTTAGGTAGGAGTAATGTGCCCTTTTGGTATTGGTAGCTGCAATGGCAATGGGCAACGTCTCCTACAGGTAAGTAAACTCAATGGTTTTAGAGCAATTAACACTTGTTACAAACACCGCGACATACATAAGTACACATGGGTTTCACCTGATGGGCTGCATAAGAATATGATTGATTACATATTAATTATCAGCAAATGGGCTAGTTCTGTTAGAAATACCAGGGCATATAGGGGAGCTGAAATTGGATCTGACCATTACCTTGTTAAAAGTGTGTTGCAACTTAAAAAAAGTGTTGTGCTAGGGTTAAAAAATTTATTTTTAATACTGAAGCTCTGAAAGATCCAGTTATAGCCAAAGCTTACCATGATAGGTTACTTAGTCATTATGACAGTCATGGTTTGCTTACTACTGAAGTTGAAGAATGGGATCATTTTAAACAGGCTTTTTTGGACACTAACAGTACTCTTTTAGGAAAAAAGGAGGAGAAGAGACAGAATTATCTGAGTGATAAGGCACTTGAGCTTATTTTGGAAAGAAAGAACTGCAGGAATGTCCTTAATCAATACCCTACTAGTCCTAATAGAAAGCATTGCAGAGAACTCAATAAACGTGTAAAAGATCAGTTAGCTGCTGATAAGAATATTTGACTTAATGGTTTGGCTGACAAAGCCGAGGAAGCAGTTAGACAGCACAACAGCATAGAGCTGTACCAGATAGTTAATGTTTTGTGTGGTAGAAAACGGACAGGTATACAGGGATTGAAGGATAAACAAGGTAAGGTTATAGAAGGTAAGGATTCTGTCATGGCTTGGTGGGCTGAGCATTTCAGTGATATTCTAAACAATGGGGTTAATTCTATTCACATTATTTGCAATGATGATAGATGCATTGATGGCTTTAATGTTGGCCCTATAACACAATCTGAAGTTATTTTGGCTGTTTCTAAACTTAAACTTCATAAATCCCAGGGGTAGATGAAATTACTACAGAAATGCTTAGAGCTGGGAATGTTTCGGTTACCACTTGGATGACTGAAATTCTGAATATCTTTTATGATAAAGGCATGGTTCCTAAGGATTTTACCAGAGCTATTGTTATCCCTATTTTCAAAAAAGGTGATCGCAGTTCTTGTGATAACTATAGGGGTATCAGCCTACTCTCTGTTCCAGGTAAAGTTCTTTCCATGATTGTGCTGAATAGAATTAAGAATGTGGTTGACAGACAATTGCGTGATGAGCAATGTGGATTCAGAAGTGGTAGGGGATGTGTAGATCAGATATTTTCACTTAGGCAGATTCTTGAGAAATGTTTAGAGTTTCAGAAACCTTTTGTTGCTAGCTTTGTTGATTTCAAAAAGGCTTTCGACTCTGTTGACGCCATAATTTGTGGTTGATTGTGAAATCATATGGTATACCAGACAAGTTAGTTAACATAATGAAAGCTCTCTATAATAACACTGAGTCGTGCGTGAGAGTTGGTAATTCTTGTAGCAATTGGTTTAGCATTACTTCTGGTGTTCGACAAGGGTGCATTTTTTCTCCTTATCTCTTTAGCTTGGTTATTGATTATGTTATGCAAAATTCACTTCAAGGGAAAGATTTTGGCCTTAAATGGACGAGATATGAAAATTTCTGATTTGGATTATGCTGATGATTTAGCCCTTTTGGCAAATGATGATGAGATGAACTCTTTCATTCGAGCTGTTGATGAAACTGGTAGTAGAGTAGGTTTGGTTATAAACAGAGAGAAAACTAAAGTGATGAAAATTGGTCAGGCAGGCTGTGATTCAATTAATCTGAATGGTTGCAGTCTTGAGCAGGTGTCACAGTTTAATTATCTTGGGAGCTATGTAACAGATAATGGTGATGTGCAGCACGAGATTAACAGACGAATAGGGATTGCTGCCGAGACTTTTAAGAATCTATGGAGAGTGTGGAGAATTAGGCGTATACACCTAAAGACTAAAATTAGACTGTAATTCTAGTTAGACTTCTTTCTAGGGTTAGTTATGGTAGTGAAACTTGGACACTTTGTAAACAAGATAACAGGATACTAGATGCTTACGCAGTATCTTGGACATTAGGTGGTTCAACTTTGTAACTAATGATGAGGTTAGGCAAAGGAGTTTGCAACCTCCTTTAGGCAGCATATTGTGCAGAGATAGACTCTGTTGGCTTGACCATGTTGCCCATATGAATAATTATAGATTGGCCAATAGGGTTATGAACAGTGTGCCTAGAGGCCTCAGAAAGATGGGGGAGACCTAGGATGCGGTGGGCAGAGAATGTCAAACAGGACCTTGTTAGAATTGGTGTGCAGTGGCCAGATGCAGTAGATGTAGCTCAGGACAGACTTGCTTGGAGAACTAAATTGCACGGTCTGGTTGGACCTCCGTAGCTTATGGCTGCTTGAGGATGATGATGATGAAAACGCATCTCAAAAAGATTTTTTGAGGCTGTTAGCAATAATCCCAATGAGATTATTTCTCCTCTGATTCTTTACGATCATACTGTTTTGAACAAGTACAAGAGACCTAAAACGGTAGCGTCCTCTGAGGGGATCTACCCGTTTTAGGTTTCTTATACAATTTTACTGCTATTTTAGCTTTTTTAATATTTGCCCTTAGGGGCCCACCTAAGGGTGGTTTACTTATATATTTTGTTCTTACTCATGCCAAATAGGCATATCTTTATGATGGAGATGGTTAGGGGTAAAATTATTACCCGGTACATCGAATATGATTATACGATCTACGATAACAGCTCTACCCTTTCGTATTCAGTGATCTGTAAAGATCGATGAAAACAACCTAAGTATTTGAAAAATGCGAATTATAATATTTCATTATTAACAATCAAATTAAAAAAAGTTTTCTAATTATCATTTCATTGTTTCCAATCGAAATTTCATGACGTTCACATTCCGCCACCAAAATTCCATATTTCTATCATTAAATACATCGTTGCAATATTCATTGAAATTTTTGGAATTTTCAAACTTTTTCACCATTAGAGGGCGCAATTGTAGTGTTCGAAAGATTCCGAAAGTGCGAAACTTAATATTTTATCAATTCCCATCTAACCCTAAAAGATTTTTTTCATTTATCTCTAAATATTATCAATTATCTGCTAAAACACAAAAAAATTGTTTTCCCACCCACCTTGAGTTTATGAGGTCAATTCATTGTTGCCAATGGAAACATTGCGACGTTCACATTCTACCACCAAAATTTAAAATCTCTAGCTTAAATACGTCGTTTGCAATATTTGTTTCAAATTTCGGAATTTGAAAATTTTTCCACCGTCAGAAAGCGCAATTATAGTTTTCGGAAAAATTAAAAAGTGTGAATCATAATATTTTATCAATTCTATCTAACCAAAAAAGGATATTTCGTTTATCTCTAAAAACACAATTATTTGCTGAAACTAAAGAAGCGTGTTTTCCCACCCCCTCTGGGTCTAAGGGCTCAACTCACTGTTAGCAATTGGAACTTTGCGACCTTCACATTCTATTTTCAAATTTATAGCATGAGTACATCATTTGCAATATTTGTTTGGAATTTTAAACTTTTTCCACCGCTAGAGGACGCAATTATAACCTTAGAGAGATTCGGAAAGTGTATATCGATTTTAGGAAGCAATATATCCAGTTTAGCAGTTCTAGCTCTTATTGTTTAGAACAGTTCCTATCATTTTTTAAAGATGTCGTGGTATTTTTTGGGGGGAGGAAAATTTCAAGGATCCACCCCTTTACGTTGGTATAGGTAATGATTAGAGAAAGCAGTATACTAGGTTTGGCGGTCATAACTTTTACCATTTAGATGCAATTCTTACCCCTTTGGGGGGCAGAGGAAACATTTTAGGGGTCCTAGAAACAAAAACGAGAGACAGGCAGACATACAGCATATTCTTTTTATACCTGGTATTTAGAAATGCTCTGATATTCGCATGTATAAAACTGTAAAATATTTTTTATTGAAAGAATAAAAAATTCGGACTATTAAAATAGATTAATAATATTTCAATGATAATAATATGTTTCAAATTGCTAAAGAAAAATGTTTCGTAAAAATAATTCCGACATACAGGGTTTACTGTTAAGAATTAACATAAAAACCTGTATGTCGGGGTTATTTTTATTTTAAGAAAGTGTGTGAACCCAGTGCGAACATTCATGTACAAAACAGAGCGCGACCGACGAAGGTTTATAAATAAATAAAAAATATAAATACTCCCTCAAGCAGCTGCTTGCCACAGAGGTCTGACAGGAGCCTGTCAGTTTATATGCCATAGTAGACGGTCTGTGAGGTTGGCAGGACCTCAGCAGAAAAACAACATACACACACACACACATCCATGCCTTACCCGGGGCTCGAACCCAGGTCCCTTGGTTTGTTAGTCATTAATAAACTATATTTCTTTTACTCACAAACACATCAGACCTCATAACATTTTCAAAATCTCGCCTTTTTTATTATGTAACCATTAAACGCGGCTGCTGATAAAGTTTTGCGTATGCGCAGTGATGTACCGAGGATTTAGTTTCGGGGGAGGGGAGATGTCCAAGAATTTAGTTTTGGGAGTGGGAGGCTAAGATTATACATATATATAATCTATTTTTAGTGTCTGACATACACTTATGAGGCTAAAGTGGAATTATACAGAGACAACTGTTTTGGATTTCAAAGCACGTAGACAAGTTTGAGTTCTCGTTGGGGGAGAGGGGGGGTGTACGTCCCTGCGTATGCGGATGGGACTTTCGGTATCCATGCAGGGCTCTTGGTGTAAGCCATACACGTGTTAAACTAGTGATATCCTGGCACGTGATTATGAATTCCTGCCGTGTTATGAATGCTTGATTATAAAGTGCATATTACTCTATATTACCCATATTGGATGTGAGACTCAAGATTGCGTATAATCAAGTTTTTACCACGTTGGGAAAATAAGAGGAGTTTAATTATAAAAAAAATAAATACCCCTCAAGCAGCTGCTTGCCACAGAGGTCTGACAGGAGCCTGTCAGTTTATATGCCATAGTAGGTCTGAGAGCATGTAGTTAAATTCACGATAGGGAAGGGTTTCCCGCAAACGCAGTATAGTTTTCAACACTTCTGTCCGCATTACTGCTTATGTGAACAACAATAGGACGATGCAAGCAACGGAGTGCTTACATAGTTGTCGCGTGGCAGATGAATATCATAAAAGCTCAGTATTCACGGAGTTATGCATGGAAAAGTGCCGGGAAGATGTTAATGCAGGAGCTTTCACTTTCTTAACTGTTGGCACATTTTTCAATAATTGAGGTAACTCTCGAATAAGAACATTTACATACTGATGGGTGTGTCATTCAAATGGTATTAAATTTTGAAATAATGACTAATTCTCTCATTTGGATTTAATTATCGTGAACCATGATCAAAACTGCTTGTATCGACATAATGCGATATTTAGAAATCGAAAACTGTAATGTGCTCTTTATTGAAGTGTCCTCCCAAAAAAAAACATTATTTTAAAGCACTCTGATAATATGTTAAGCGGATAAATCTGTCTGACATACCAACAGAAGAATAATTTAACGAAGTTTTCTATTTATGTAAATGCATTTCGATATAGGACTATTTTACGTTCTTAGTTTTTTTGCAAAGAAATCGCATAGTTGTCCACTATTGGACATAGCATATCTATGCCAATTTTATTGATGACAGTGTTATTTTCTTCCGTAGCTCAAACTCCATGCGAATTATTGTGGCAAATACGATCCTTCAGAAATTCCCATACGAAATAGCGACGTGCGTTAAGATCCGGGTAATACGAGGGCTTTAACCACTCAAAATCCAATCGACCTAAAAAAGGCTCGAAGCTGCTGCTAACAGAAATATTCATGAAGGATATCCAATACAACGATTTTCGTTTAAGCATGTGCACCTTCTCCATGGGAAAATGTCCACATATTTTCAAATACGTGAAGAATAGGAGTGACATTATTGTTAAACAGTATCACATGTTGGACATTGTCAACAGTGTCAACGTCCTCAATGAATAAACATTAATGAACGCACTGTACTGTACGGTGGTGCTTCAGTTGGGAGTGCGCCAGGTTGAAGTCGCAAAATCCGGCCCTGTCTTTGCATAAATGTAGATTTTAAATAGACAGGCCAGAAGATTTGAATTTGGTTTCTGTGTAGTTTTACTTCTAAGCAACACTTTTTGCACACAATAAACTAAACGGCCAGGTTACAAGGCCCTCCAAGGGCTTAGATGCAGTTAGGGGAAGGGAATTTATTGGACAGTTGTTACAAGATGGATGGAGACCTCCCATCAAAGCTATCCTGCGTGTTTAACATGCATAGGGTATGGCTCTCCCGCACAAGGTCTCTTGGCTTAATGTCCCATCCGATAGACTGCTGTCATTACAAGTCCCACAATGTCCCCCTTTCTCACTGAGGGCAGAACTTTGGTTTAAAAAAAATACTCCCTCAAGAGCTGCTTGCCACAGAGGTCTGACAGGAGCCTGTCAGTTTATATACCACAGTAGAAGGTTTGAAAGGATGAATAGAGATAAAGCTGAAATCAGGCACAGTTGGGACTCGAACCTGAGAGTTACAGCTAACGAGCCTGGAGCACTCCCGACTCAGCCAATCCCCTCTTCTAAGTAATGAAACTAAATCCTAATGAATGGGACAAAACTTAGAAAACTATATGCACATAATCAACCAGATACATCGGCTGGATTTTTTTTTTCCATGTGGGAAAAAAAAGTTCCTGTAGTAGAAGTACACATTTTGAGTCCAAATCATTTATGAACATGATTGCTAATACCTATTACCATGATTGCTATATGCTGAATGGATTCTAATATTTTTGTGATTTGCCAAATAGCTTTGCAATGGTGCAAAAGTAAAAGAACAGATAAAAGAAATGGAAATTCCGAAAACTTTATTTTTTTTGGGAATTTCAATAGAGATTATGCATACCACGAACAGAAATGTAGTGAGATGGATTTTTCCCCCCTCCAACGCAAAAATATTTTGTAACTACGTGTCAAATATGATCTCGTAAAGACAAAAGTGACCCAAAGAAAGTGAAATGGAAACTCGCATAGATAAATAGGTGTTATCACTCAAAAGAAGAACGCGTAACTTGTAAACTCTTATACTGCAAACAAGGTCTTTTAATGAAAATTAAGGTAATGGATTTCACTTTTTTAAAAATATAGACCTAAGCAGCATGGAAAGGTCGGATGGGAGGTTAAGCCGTGGCCTCTTGTACAGGATAACCTTACCATGGGCACATTAAAGAACAGATTAGTGGCCTCGAAGAGAGGCTGCATCTGTCTCCCAACAGCGGTCGAATGAATCCTTTAGCCGCAGTCTTCTTTGAACCTATGGGGAGTCCTTTTGACCATTAGGTGCAAAAAAGTGCCACTTAGAATTAAAGCATTTTTATGGCCTGGACAAGCGAAGGCAGAGGTTTGTGCCCTGTGCAAGGGTTGGGTTGTTATTTTACCTCTGAGCGGCACTTTTTTGCACACCATGGACTAAATGGCCAGGTCACAAGGACCCCGAAGGCTCGGAGAAGGTTGGGGGAGGGGACCCACTGGAATAGCTGTTGGGAGACAGATGGTAGCCTCCCGTCAAGGCCATCGAGCGTGTTCTTTAACGTGCACAGGGTATGTCTCTCCCGCACAGGGGGTCACGGCTTAACGTCCCATCCGACGGACGGCGGCCTTTCCAAGCCCATCGCTGTCCCCTACTGACCGTGGGCAAGGCGGGGAATTTTGCGGAGATAAATCTCAACTCTGACCCAGCTGGGACTCGAACCTGGGAACTACAGATTACGAGCCTGGCGCGCTACCGACTGAGCCACCCCCGCCCCGCCCCGCCCTGTGCAAGAGTTATTTCCCAATCTATGCAATAATTAGTGCTTGCTCACGGTAATAGAAATTGATTATATAATATTTTGCCTAGGTTTTATTTCCGCCTGAGACAGATGTCTCACTTGCCCATGCCAATAGTATTAAGCTCGACAAGACTTCTAGGGACTGAGCTGGTTATTTGTCTCCCGAATATACTTTCTTAGGACTGAGGTCTAAAAATTTTCAGGCCGGTTCACGGGTTCCCTAGTGAGGATGGCTAAAGGAAATTGAAAAGCCTCTTTGAAAAAAGGAAATTGAAATTGAAAAGGAAATTGAAAAGCCTCTTTACAGCTCGTAGTATCAGCAATTTACATGCCAGATCGAATGAAAAATAGCCTTTACTGTTGGCTATTTTTCAACTATGAAATCGTAGTATTAAAATTCGTTCAGCATGTTTATGCTCTCCATTACGTAAAAGCGCAAAGTAGCGTTTAATAGAGTTGACAAATGAGCCTTTTCAGGCTGTTTCGTTTCAATATTTTGGCCCATTTTTCGTTCGTAAAATCAAGAATATCATTGACAACTTATTTTCTCTATTATTTTAATTAGTTTATATTTTGAACAGGTTTTTCTTATTCTCGTGTTTAATCCGATATTTAATCGCAGCCTGTAACCGAGTGTTTAGACGGAAACAGTCACGTCTCGCATCAGTCATCTGGTTTCAAAGTTGATGTATGAAGTAAGTACGCAAGCTCCCAATATTGTTTTGCATGTTTTATGTAAGTTGCAATATCAATTTCCGTTTACTAAAGTTTAAGTGCAAAACATATGCGATTAAAAGTTTTAGCAGATTTTTATTATTTCACCCTTAGTCGTCATTTTCCTTTTCTTACGCCTAGTGATGCCTTTGAAGAATCTATGGAGAGTGTGGAGAAATAGGCGTATACACCTAAAGACTAAAATTAGACTGTAAAATAGTTTGGTTCTTTCTAGGGTTAGTTATGGTAGTGAAACTTGGACACTTTGTAAACAAGATAACAGGAAACTAGATGCTTTTGATTCCAGATGCTTACGCAGTATCTTGGGCATTAGGTGGTTCAACTTTGTAACTAATGATGAGGTTAGGCAAAGGAGTTTGCAACCTCCTTTAAGCAGCATATTGTACAGAGAGAGACTCCGTTGGTTTGGCCATGTTGCCTGTATGAATAATTATAGATTGGCGAATAGGGTTATGAATAGTGTGCCTAAAGGCCTCAGAAAGAGGGGGAGACCTAGGATGCGGTGGGCAGACAATGTCAAACAGGACCTGGTTAGAATTGGTGTGCTGTGGCCAGATGCAGTAGATGTAGCTCAGGATAGACTTGCTTGGAGACTACTACTACTATTTTATAAAGCAATATGCGAATCTGTTTTAAATTATAGAATAATTGTGCATGGAACAACTAACTTAACAACATAAATAAAATAGAAAAACTGCAGTCTATAATAGCTAAAAATATTATTCCATCTCATTTGCAAAAAATTTATAAAACTTCTACCGATAGATTAAAATTTTTAAATCTTTTATCCTACAGCAATTTATATAAATATAATGTAATAATTAAAAAAATTTTTAACGAAACTTACAAACTAAAAATTCAACATAATAAAAATACAAGACTTCAAAACTAAGGTTATTACAAATTGCCAAATTTTCGAAATAATTACGGGAAACATACCTTCGAATATCAAGTACCACTTATATTTAATGCTATTCCAAAAGAATTACTATATAGATTCTTTTAGAAGACTTAAAATGGAATTAAAAAATTATTTGGTATTTTCTAGTTAGCTGTTTTTTATGTGTTGTGTTTTGTGGATTTATTTGCTGTACACCATTTTTGTGGCTGAATGATCTATGTTTAATATAATTTATTCATTTTCCTGCAGATAAGCTATTTAGCTTTGTGGGTCAAATTGTAAATGTATTTGTATTCTTTACTGTTATGAATAAAAATTATATTCTAAAAAAAAAAAATTCAGAAAAAAAAAACTAAATTGCACGGTCTGGTGGGACCTCCGTAGCCCATGGCTGCTTGAGGATGATGATGATGAGTGATGCCTTTCGTTTTCCGTTTGATACATTTCAGTCAGCAGCGCCATCAGGTAGCTGAAAACCGCCCTCCATACCGAAATAGCCATTCGATTATAATTTTCCTTTGAAAAGCTTAACGAGTAGTTAGATCAGCTGTTCTTCAGGTTTATTCGGTCGTGGACCCATTTTCCCCATCTTCGATCTGTGCATTCGATGTTAACCCATTTTCGATCTGACATGTAAATTGCTGATATTGAGTATTACAAAAAACATTAATTTTACAACAGAATGCTTTTATAGCATTCGTGATTTGCATTTACAGTAAATAATTTCACAGTTAACAGTAGACTATATGAATGTCATGGATATAAGAGATAAAAAAATTTCAAAATTATACCCTATATGTAGTTTAAAATCAGGTACTTATGAGTTTATATAAAGAGGAGGACATTTTCATCTTTTTTTTAAAAATGCCGAGAGGACATAAATTTTTGAGATAAAAAGGACATATGGTATTTTTAGTCATAGGGAACCCTGTAAATTCCCACCTCTTTCCTTGATGTCTTGAATAATAAGTATATTATAAGAGAGTCTTCGAAAAGCAGAGACTCAAGGAACAAACTCCCCTACCGCTCACATCCCCATTTGATCTTTCTGGCTATGCCACTAGCTGTATTTAGGAAACTTACTTGAAAACAGAGGAGTAGTTAAATATATTGAAGATTTGGGGAGGGTGTTGGGTTGTTTAGCCCAATCCCCTCCTCCATTCTTCAATATACTTCTTTTTTTTTACACACAATGGGCTAAACGGCCAGGTCACGGGGATTCAGAGAAAAAAGATTCCGAGGATTCAGAGAAAGTTTGGGTTAGGCGACCCACTGGACAGTTGTTAGGAGACAGATGGTAGCCTCCCGTCAAGACCATCTAGCATGTTCTTTAACGTCGACAGGATATGGCTCTTTCCCGCACGTGGGGCCACTGCTTAATGCCCCATCTGAAGGATGGCAGCCTTTCCAAGCACACTGGTGTCCCCTAGCGACCGAGGGCAGGAGTTTTACTCAGACATCAGTAGGGGGAAAGTGGGGGTTCTGGACCAGAGGCGGGTCAATGTTAATCCTATGGGACCCGCCTCCCTGTGTTCTAAAGCGGAGGCGGGTCTTTCCACCACACAAACAGGTCAATATTTCCCTCACTAATCTATATAATTTATTTTTTTTAAATCAAGATTTTTTTTCATTTAATAATTTTTTTTTCAACCAATAGCATTGTTTCTTTTCGTTTCTGCAGGACAGTCTTTTAAATCAGTTTCTGCGGGATGGTCCTTCTTCTAGTATAAATACGACATCCATCAGTCAGATTCCTCATTCTGTTGTCAGACGTGGACAGTGACGGTTCTCTGCTGCTGCGTTTCCGTGATTTTTTTTCAACTGCTAGAAGCCAATAGTCCTCGTGTAGTATCAGTTATTTTGCAAGTCCCTGCTACATAATGTATCCATGCGATATATGTGAGATGGTTTTCATTCATCAGACCCATCTCATTCGTCATAAGAGAAATCATGATGGAAATAACCTCTTTAAGTGCTCTCAATGCGAATTGACATTCTCAAGGAGAGATGATGTCCGACGTCATGAGTTAACCCACACCTCCAGAAAAACCTACAAATGTGAAGAATGTGCCATGGAGTTTGGAAGAAAAGACAATCTTTTACGACATCAAAGAAAGCCACACAATAATAAGCGAAAACGTTCTGAAGATGAAAGGACCCCCCAAAAGAAACAAAAACCAGACCCTGAAGACCCCTGTCAGTTTACAGAAGAAATGAAAAGGACCCTATCAACACATAAACTGACGGCAGCGGAAGAAACATCTGTTGACCTCACCTTTTTCCTTGAATCCTCGCAGGAGTCACTCCTAACTCATCTGAAAGAAGAATTAACCTCGAAAGGTAGCATTAAATGGTACCTTGCTGTACAAGTGCGCTTCAGGCGAAAAGTTTCCCCTACTACCTTCGAACACTGTACCCCGTTTTTCCGAAGCAACTGTGTCACAAGTCTTCCAACATCATCCCTAAACAGAGAACTGGATTCAGCGTATAAGAAGATTAAGACCTCATTTGAAGAATTTGAAGGAGCACAGAGTGGATGGACACTGGATGCCGTACTCCACGCTGAAATGAACATTGGAAAATATATCCCTCTTGCAGGATCTAGTTATATCCCTACTCCAAGAGAATTACTGTTAAAACACGCTATTGTCAATGTATGTAATTCTGACCAAAAATGTTTTGTCTGGTCTGTTTTAGCCTCTTTGTATCCTGCCACAGATCATCCGCAGCGCCTTAACAACTATATACATTTAGAAGAAAAATTAAACACATCTGACCTAATTTTCCCTGTTACAATAAATCAAATATCTAAATTCGAAAAAATGAACAATATTTCTGTTAATGTTTTTGGATATGAGAAAGAGGTGTTCCCACTCTACATTACACCATTCAGATTTAAAGCGCACACGAATCTCCTTCTGTTATCGGATGATGAAAAGCAGCATTATTGCTCCATTAAGAATATGAGTAGACTTCTCAGTCCTCTCACTAAACATAAATGTCAGACTTTCTACTGTGATTACTGCCTTCACCGTTTCAAAAATGAATCGCTCTTGAAGGATCATGTTCCCTATTGTCTAGAACATGGACCCCAAAGAGTAGAATTTCCAACAGAAGAAGAAAAATGGTTGAAATTCACAAATTTTAAGTTTCAGCACCCCGTTCCATACGTGATTTATGCCGACTTTGAATCATTCCTAGTGAAAGTGGACACTTGTATGCCTAACCCTGAAAAGTCTCACACCACTATCACGGCAAATCATGAACCCTGTGGATTTGCATATCTTGTTGTTGGACCTGATGGCTGCAGCTATAAACCTCAAGTAGTTTATAGAGGTCCTAATGCAGTAGAAGAATTTTTAGAACGTTTGCTTAAAGAAGAAGAAAACATTAAAAATTTACTATCGATGATAAAGCCAATGCAACTCTTGAATCATGAAGAGAAACTGTTTCACGACACTACTGACTGTCATATTTGTAAGCGTGCCCTAGGAGCAGATCGTGTGAGAGATCACGATCATATAACAGGTAAATTCCGAGGAGCTGCCCATAATTCCTGTAATCTGAACTTTAAGTTAACCAATAGGATTCCAGTTATCTTTCACAACCTAAAGGGATATGACAGCCACCTTATTATGCAAGGAATCGGCAGAATCAAAAATAAGAAGATTAATTGCATTCCCAATAACATGGAAACATATATAGCCTTCTCCCTGGGGACATTACATTTTATAGACTCCTATCAGTTTTTAAGCACATCTCTTGAGAAGCTAGTAAATAATTTATCAACAGATGAGTTCCATATTTTAAAGGACCACGTTGAACCTGAAAGGCTACATCTGGTTCTGAGAAAAGGAGTTTACCCCTATGATTATATCGACAACAGTGAAAAGTTTGAAGAAACTGTATTACCACCACGTGAAGCATTTTACAACCATCTCACAGAAGAAGCGCTAGGGGAAGAAGACTACACCCATGCAATAAGAGTGTGGAATACATTCAACATAAAAAATCTAGGCCAGTATCATGACTTGTACCTGAAGACAGACGTGCTCCTCTTAGCAGATGTTTTCGAAAGTTTCAGAAAAATATGCATCAGATACTATGAAATCGATCCATGTCATGTTTACACAGCTCCTGGATTAGCCTGGCAAGCATGCTTAAAAATGACAAATGTAAATCTTGAGCTGATAACTGACCCTACAATGTACCTTTTCCTGGAAAAAGGCATACGAGGAGGGATTTCTGTGATATGCAATCGTCTTAGTACTGCAAACAACAAATATTTGGACACCTATAATCCTCAGTTACCCTCTAAATACATTATGTATTATGATGCTAACAATCTTTATGGATGGGCAATGTCACAATGCCTCCCTCAAAGCGATTTTCGATGGCTTAATGAAGAAGAAATAGCAGATCTAAATATTACGACAATTGCTGATGATTCGAATAAAGGATACATATTGGAAGTTGATTTAGATTATCCAGTTTCTCTGCACGACAAGCATAATGATTATCCACTAGCCCCTGAGAAACTTCAGATTACCAGCAGCATGCTATCCCCATATTGTCAAGAGGTTGCCCAAAGCCTTGGAATAAATACAAACCAATCAGTCGTGAAATTAGCCCCAAATCTAAATTCTAAGGAAAAATATGTCCTTCATTATCGAAATCTCAAACAATATTTAACCTTCGGTATGCAGCTGAAGAACATACATCGCGTTTTAGAATTTAATCAGTCTTGCTGGCTAAAACCATATATAGAATTTAATACAGATCAGCGGAAGAAAGCTAGAAACGACTTCGAGAAGGACTTCTTCAAACTGATGAATAATGCTGTGTTTGGAAAAACGATGGAAAATTTGAGAAATCGAGTGAAAATTGAATTGACTCAGAGCCCGAAGAGAGTATGTAAACTCATAGCATCCCCTGCTTTTCACGCTTTTCGTGTTTTTGACAACGACCTTGCATGTGTGCAATCAAAGCTAACTAAATTGAAACTCAACAGGCCTATTTATGCTGGTTTCAGTATTCTAGATATTAGTAAACTATTGATGTATAGCTTTCATTATGACTATATTAGTCCGAAATATGGAGAAAAAGCTAAATTATTGTTCACTGATACAGATTCACTGTGCTACGAGCTTCAAACCGAGGACGTGTATGCTGATATGAAAGACGATATAGATCATTTTGACACGTCCGACTATCACATTGATCATGTTTTGCATAGTACACATAATAAAAAGGTACTAGGTAAAATGAAAGATGAACTTTCGGGAGTACCTATCAAACAATTTGCAGGGCTTCGTTCTAAAATGTATTCCCTTCAGAGTTTACATGAGGAGAAGAAGACTGGGAAAGGAGTCCCCAAATACATCGTAAAAAGAACCCTTCGTCACAAGGATTACAGAGACTGCTTAATAAACAAATCACCTTGTCGAGTAGATTTGACAAGGATTCAAAGTAGCAACCACCGTCTTCATACAGTGAAAGGTGTAAAACTTGGTCTGTCACCATTTGACGATAAAAGATATATTTTAGAAAATGGTTATGACACCCTTTCGTACGGTCACTACAAAACAATGAAAAAAATAACATAACAGAAAAAAAGAATATTTCACTGTGATTTTTAATATGTTTGAGCTATTTATGTATAAAAAAATATGATAATTTTATCCAAATGTGTGCACATAACCCCCTATATATGTAAAAATATTACATGTTATTATTATATGTAGATAGCTGTATGTAAACAACCATTTCCTCTGTTAACCTGCATTTTTTTTTTGTAAGCAGGCTGTAAAGTATAATCAATGTGAAAAAGCATCATTGTGAAATGTATAAAATTGTAAACCAATGGAAATTATTACATGTGCACGCATTGTCATTGTTTCACCTAATACTTTGAAATCAATAAAAATTTTTAAATGAAATATATGTGTCGCCTGAATTTCTGAGTCTTATCCTTGGCAAGTGGAGCGATAAACAAGCGTTAGCCGCTTCTCACGTGACTTTTGACCGTGGCACTCATGTTGAGTCATCACAGCGCTAGAATTGAGTTATAACACGTCGTGGAACCAGCTCACTCAGTCACTGCAAGAAAGCCCTTCTGGGAATCCATTTCTGGGATTACACTTATAATAAAAGGTTAGTAATTCTCTAAATTTTCATGGTTTATCAAACATTACTTATAATTTCACAATGTAGTGACGTTCTCGAGTATTAAGAAGTGATGAAAATATAAGATTTCCTTTCAAAGTTATCGTAACTCGCTTGCTTGCTTGTTACCGGAACGAGCCTCCTAGAAATCAACGTCTTTTTTTTTTTAAAGCAATCACCTCTCAAAAGCACCGGGACTTCAATAAATGTGCTGAGTGCTGTGTTTATGAAAAATTTATCAGTACGGGATGCAATTCTAATTTTTACTTTGCAGAGACGAGAACTTTACGTAGATTTTTACAGAGAAATAATTGAAATTATTGCATCAGCCATTTAGCGATAAAGTTTTTTAGAGCAGATTTTTACTGAATATTAATACTTTAGAATAAAGGATAATTTCCGGTATATAATACAGAGGTGTACAGACGAATTTTATTTCCCATGAATAAAAAAAAAAATAGGATTTTCATACTGTTATTCGAATTACTCAGTTAATTCACCACTTATTACAACTGTTTAGTAAAAAAAATAGGATTTTCATACTGTTATTCGAATTACTCAGTTAATTCACCACTTATTACAACTGTTTAGTAAAAAAAATAGGATTTTCATACTGTCATTCGAATTACTCAGTTAATTCACCACTTATTACAACTGTTTAGTAAAAAAAAATAGGATTTTCATACTGTTATTCGAATTGCTCAGTTAATTCACCACTTATTACAACTGTTTAGTAAAAAAAATAGGATTTTCATACTGTTATTCGAATTACTCAGTTAATTCACCACTTATTACAACTGTTTAGTAAAAAAAATAGGATTTTCATACTGTTATTCGAATTACTCAGTTAATTCACCACTTATTACGACTGTTTAGTAAAAAAAATAGGATTTTCATACTGTTATTCGAATTACTCAGTTAATTCACCACTTATTACAACTGTTTAGTAAAAAAATAAAAAAGATGCATTTAATCCCCAGATTTTTAACGACTGAGATAAAAAAAATAATGTGCCTACCTACATTAAATACAATGTAAAATAGCGAAAATTCACCACTAATTTCAGCTGCTTAATATCAAGAAATACAGACGATTTCCTGTTTTTTTCTTTTAGCATTGCACATAAGAAAAAAAAAAAGGACTAGCGAACGTATCAACATGTACCTCTGATACTTAAATATGACATGCTCTGTGTTTCAATATTACACATTTTTTCAGTAGTTTACGCATTAATTACTAATTTTTTTTTTCATTCAACAGTTAAGTATCCCAATTGGAAGTAATGTAAGCAATATTTCCTGTTTAAATGCATCTCCACAAATCGGCTTTAAAATATTTTCTTATAATTTAAGGGTAAAATAAAGAATTTTAATTGAATTTCTTTTAACACTATATACTTAATATATTGTCATCAACGTATTCTATATACGAAACGAATTAATACAGCCTAGTTACTGGAAATTAACATAATATTGAAGTGCTTTCTACCTAAAGAATTAAAAAAAAACTGAATACTTTAATTTTAATTACATTTTCAGCCACTAGATGGCGTCACAGTTACTATTAGACCTTGGAGCAGACGAGAGAAATTTGAAGCCTTTGCTCAGAGCGCCACCTTGCGGGATTTTGTAGTAGTATAGTGCCATTATACCGATCCCCCACTAGTGCTTTCCCCCCCTATGACGTCACCGACCACGCCCCTATGACGTCACCGGCCACGTCATCCGTATAATGGCACTATACTACTACAAAATCCCGCAAGGTGGCGCTCTGAGCAAAGGCTTCAAATTTCTCTCGTCTGCTCCAAGGTCTAATAGTAACTGTGACGCCATCTAGTGGCTGAAAATGTAATTAAAATTAAAGTATTCAGTTTTTTTTTAATTCTTTAGGTAGAAAGCACTTCAATATTATGTTAATTTCCAGTAACTAGGCTGTATTAATTCGTTTCGTATATAGAATACGTTGATGACAATATATTAAGTATATAGTGTTAAAAGAAATTCAATTAAAATTCTTTATTTTACCCTTAAATTATAAGAAAATATTTTAAAGCCGATTTGTGGAGATGCATTTAAACAGGAAATATTGCTTACATTACTTCCAATTGGGATACTTAACTGTTGAATGAAAAAAAAATTAGTAATTAATGCGTAAACTACTGAAAAAATGTGTAATATTGAAACACAGAGCATGTCATATTTAAGTATCAGAGGTACATGTTGATACGTTCGCTAGTCCTTTTTTTTTTTCTTATGTGCAATGCTAAAAGAAAAAAACAGGAAATCGTCTGTATTTCTTGATATTAAGCAGCTGAAATTAGTGGTGAATTTTCGCTATTTTACATTGTATTTAATGTAGGTAGGCACATTATTTTTTTTATCTCAGTCGTTAAAAAACTGGGGATTAAATGCATCTTTTTTATTTTTTTACTAAACAGTTGTAATAAGTGGTGAATTAACTGAGTAATTCGAATAACAGTATGAAAATCCTATTTTTTTTACTAAACAGTCGTAATAAGTGGTGAATTAACTGAGTAATTCGAATAACAGTATGAAAATCCTATTTTTTTTACTAAACAGTTGTAATAAGTGGTGAATTAACTGAGTAATTCGAATAACAGTATGAAAATCCTATTTTTTTTACTAAACAGTTGTAATAAGTGGTGAATTAACTGAGCAATTCGAATAACAGTATGAAAATCCTATTTTTTTTTACTAAACAGTTGTAATAAGTGGTGAATTAACTGAGTAATTCGAATGACAGTATGAAAATCCTATTTTTTTTACTAAACAGTTGTAATAAGTGGTGAATTAACTGAGTAATTCGAATAACAGTATGAAAATCCTATTTTTTTTACTAAACAGTTGTAATAAGTGGTGAATTAACTGAGTAATTCGAATAACAGTATGAAAATCCTATTTTTTTTTTATTCATGGGAAATAAAATTCGTCTGTACACCTCTGTATTATATACCGGAAATTATCCTTTATTCTAAAGTATTAATATTCAGTAAAAATCTGCTCTAAAAAACTTTATCGCTAAATGGCTGATGCAATAATTTCAATTATTTCTCTGTAAAAATCTACGTAAAGTTCTCATCTCTGCAAAGTAAATATTAGAATTGCATCCCGTACTGATAAATTTTTCATAAACACAGCACTCAGCACATTTATTGAAGTCCCGGTGCTTTTGAGAGGTGATTGCTTTAAAAAAAAAAAGACGTTGATTTCTAGGAGGCTCGTTCCGGTAACAAGCAAGCAAGCGAGTTACGATAACTTTGAAAGGAAATCTTATATTTTCATCACTTCTTAATACTCGAGAACGTCACTACATTGTGAAATTATAAGTAATGTTTGATAAACCATGAAAATTTAGAGAATTACTAACCTTTTATTATAAGTGTAATCCCAGAAATGGATTCCCAGAAGGGCTTTCTCGCAGTGACTGAGTGAGCTGGTTCCACGACGTGTTATAACTCAATTCTAGCGCTGTGATGACTCAACATGAGTGCCACGGTCAAAAGTCACGTGAGAAGCGGCTAACGCTTGTTTATCGCTCCACTTGCCAAGGATAAGACTCAGAAATTCAGGCGACACATATATTTCATTTAAAAATTTTTATTGATTTCAAAGTATTAGGTGAAACAATGACAATGCGTGCACATGTAATAATTTCCATTGGTTTACAATTTTATACATTTCACAATGATGCTTTTTCACATTGATTATACTTTACAGCCTGCTTACAAAAAAAAAATGCAGGTTAACAGAGGAAATGGTTGTTTACATACAGCTATCTACATATAATAATAACATGTAATATTTTTACATATATAGGGGGTTATGTGCACACATTTGGATAAAATTATCATATTTTTTTATACATAAATAGCTCAAACATATTAAAAATCACAGTGAAATATTCTTTTTTTCTGTTATGTTATTTTTTTCATTGTTTTGTAGTGACCGTACGAAAGGGTGTCATAACCATTTTCTAAAATATATCTTTTATCGTCAAATGGTGACAGACCAAGTTTTACACCTTTCACTGTATGAAGACGGTGGTTGCTACTTTGAATCCTTGTCAAATCTACTCGACAAGGTGATTTGTTTATTAAGCAGTCTCTGTAATCCTTGTGACGAAGGGTTCTTTTTACGATGTATTTGGGGACTCCTTTCCCAGTCTTCTTCTCCTCATGTAAACTCTGAAGGGAATACATTTTAGAACGAAGCCCTGCAAATTGTTTGATAGGTACTCCCGAAAGTTCATCTTTCATTTTACCTAGTACCTTTTTATTATGTGTACTATGCAAAACATGATCAATGTGATAGTCGGACGTGTCAAAATGATCTATATCGTCTTTCATATCAGCATACACGTCCTCGGTTTGAAGCTCGTAGCACAGTGAATCTGTATCAGTGAACAATAATTTAGCTTTTTCTCCATATTTCGGACTAATATAGTCATAATGAAAGCTATACATCAATAGTTTACTAATATCTAGAATACTGAAACCAGCATAAATAGGCCTGTTGAGTTTCAATTTAGTTAGCTTTGATTGCACACATGCAAGGTCGTTGTCAAAAACACGAAAAGCGTGAAAAGCAGGGGATGCTATGAGTTTACATACTCTCTTCGGGCTCTGAGTCAATTCAATTTTCACTCGATTTCTCAAATTTTCCATCGTTTTTCCAAACACAGCATTATTCATCAGTTTGAAGAAGTCCTTCTCGAAGTCGTTTCTAGCTTTCTTCCGCTGATCTGTATTAAATTCTATATATGGTTTTAGCCAGCAAGACTGATTAAATTCTAAAACGCGATGTATGTTCTTCAGCTGCATACCGAAGGTTAAATATTGTTTGAGATTTCGATAATGAAGGACATATTTTTCCTTAGAATTTAGATTTGGGGCTAATTTCACGACTGATTGGTTTGTATTTATTCCAAGGCTTTGGGCAACCTCTTGACAATATGGGGATAGCATGCTGCTGGTAATCTGAAGTTTCTCAGGGGCTAGTGGATAATCATTATGCTTGTCGTGCAGAGAAACTGGATAATCTAAATCAACTTCCAATATGTATCCTTTATTCGAATCATCAGCAATTGTCGTAATATTTAGATCTGCTATTTCTTCTTCATTAAGCCATCGAAAATCGCTTTGAGGGAGGCATTGTGACATTGCCCATCCATAAAGATTGTTAGCATCATAATACATAATGTATTTAGAGGGTAACTGAGGATTATAGGTGTCCAAATATTTGTTGTTTGCAGTACTAAGACGATTGCATATCACAGAAATCCCTCCTCGTATGCCTTTTTCCAGGAAAAGGTACATTGTAGGGTCAGTTATCAGCTCAAGATTTACATTTGTCATTTTTAAGCATGCTTGCCAGGCTAATCCAGGAGCTGTGTAAACATGACATGGATCGATTTCATAGTATCTGATGCATATTTTTCTGAAACTTTCGAAAACATCTGCTAAGAGGAGCACGTCTGTCTTCAGGTACAAGTCATGATACTGGCCTAGATTTTTTATGTTGAATGTATTCCACACTCTTATTGCATGGGTGTAGTCTTCTTCCCCTAGCGCTTCTTCTGTGAGATGGTTGTAAAATGCTTCACGTGGTGGTAATACAGTTTCTTCAAACTTTTCACTGTTGTCGATATAATCATAGGGGTAAACTCCTTTTCTCAGAACCAGATGTAGCCTTTCGGGTTCAACGTGGTCCTTTAAAATATGGAACTCATCTGTTGATAAATTATTTACTAGCTTCTCAAGAGATGTGCTTAAAAACTGATAGGAGTCTATAAAATGTAATGTCCCCAGGGAGAAGGCTATATATGTTTCCATGTTATTGGGAATGCAATTAATCTTCTTATTTTTGATTCTGCCGATTCCTTGCATAATAAGGTGGCTGTCATATCCCTTTAGGTTGTGAAAGATAACTGGAATCCTATTGGTTAACTTAAAGTTCAGATTACAGGAATTATGGGCAGCTCCTCGGAATTTACCTGTTATATGATCGTGATCTCTCACACGATCTGCTCCTAGGGCACGCTTACAAATATGACAGTCAGTAGTGTCGTGAAACAGTTTCTCTTCATGATTCAAGAGTTGCATTGGCTTTATCATCGATAGTAAATTTTTAATGTTTTCTTCTTCTTTAAGCAAACGTTCTAAAAATTCTTCTACTGCATTAGGACCTCTATAAACTACTTGAGGTTTATAGCTGCAGCCATCAGGTCCAACAACAAGATATGCAAATCCACAGGGTTCATGATTTGCCGTGATAGTGGTGTGAGACTTTTCAGGGTTAGGCATACAAGTGTCCACTTTCACTAGGAATGATTCAAAGTCGGCATAAATCACGTATGGAACGGGGTGCTGAAACTTAAAATTTGTGAATTTCAACCATTTTTCTTCTTCTGTTGGAAATTCTACTCTTTGGGGTCCATGTTCTAGACAATAGGGAACATGATCCTTCAAGAGCGATTCATTTTTGAAACGGTGAAGGCAGTAATCACAGTAGAAAGTCTGACATTTATGTTTAGTGAGAGGACTGAGAAGTCTACTCATATTCTTAATGGAGCAATAATGCTGCTTTTCATCATCCGATAACAGAAGGAGATTCGTGTGCGCTTTAAATCTGAATGGTGTGATGTAGAGTGGGAACACCTCTTTCTCATATCCAAAAACATTAACAGAAATATTGTTCATTTTTTCGAATTTAGATATTTGATTTATTGTAACAGGGAAAATTAGGTCAGATGTGTTTAATTTTTCTTCTAAATGTATATAGTTGTTAAGGCGCTGCGGATGATCTGTGGCAGGATACAAAGAGGCTAAAACAGACCAGACAAAACATTTTTGGTCAGAATTACATACATTGACAATAGCGTGTTTTAACAGTAATTCTCTTGGAGTAGGGATATAACTAGATCCTGCAAGAGGGATATATTTTCCAATGTTCATTTCAGCGTGGAGTACGGCATCCAGTGTCCATCCACTCTGTGCTCCTTCAAATTCTTCAAATGAGGTCTTAATCTTCTTATACGCTGAATCCAGTTCTCTGTTTAGGGATGATGTTGGAAGACTTGTGACACAGTTGCTTCGGAAAAACGGGGTACAGTGTTCGAAGGTAGTAGGGGAAACTTTTCGCCTGAAGCGCACTTGTACAGCAAGGTACCATTTAATGCTACCTTTCGAGGTTAATTCTTCTTTCAGATGAGTTAGGAGTGACTCCTGCGAGGATTCAAGGAAAAAGGTGAGGTCAACAGATGTTTCTTCCGCTGCCGTCAGTTTATGTGTTGATAGGGTCCTTTTCATTTCTTCTGTAAACTGACAGGGGTCTTCAGGGTCTGGTTTTTGTTTCTTTTGGGGGGTCCTTTCATCTTCAGAACGTTTTCGCTTATTATTGTGTGGCTTTCTTTGATGTCGTAAAAGATTGTCTTTTCTTCCAAACTCCATGGCACATTCTTCACATTTGTAGGTTTTTCTGGAGGTGTGGGTTAACTCATGACGTCGGACATCATCTCTCCTTGAGAATGTCAATTCGCATTGAGAGCACTTAAAGAGGTTATTTCCATCATGATTTCTCTTATGACGAATGAGATGGGTCTGATGAATGAAAACCTTCTCACATATATCGCATGGATACATTATGTAGCAGGGACTTGCAAAATAACTGATACTACACGAGGACTATTGGCTTCTAGCAGTTGAAAAAAAATCACGGAAACGCAGCAGCAGAGAACCGTCACTGTCCACGTCTGACAACAGAATGAGGAATCTGACTGATGGATGTCGTATTTATACTAGAAGAAGGACCATCCCGCAGAAACTGATTTAAAAGACTGTCCTGCAGAAACGAAAAGAAACAATGCTATTGGTTGAAAAAAAAATTATTAAATGAAAAAAAATCTTGATTAAAAAAAAATAAATTATATAGATTAGTGAGGGAAATATTGACCTGTTTGTGTGGTGGAAAGACCCGCCTCCGCTTTAGAACACAGGGAGGCGGGTCCCATAGGATTAACATTGACCCGCCTCTGGTCCAGAACCCCCACTTTCCCCCTACTGACATCTCTCAACGCTGGCCCAGCTGGGACTCGAATCTCGGAATTGCTTATTACAAAACCTGGCACGCTATCGACTGAGCCACTCCTTCTCCGATAGGGACGAAGGGAGGGGGTAAATACTATTCAAATGTCGATTAGAAAAATCATCTTTTTAAAACTGTACAATACCTGCACTGCAATTTGAAACTGAATACATTAATTGGATCCGTTCTATATATATGTTACCGCTAAAGTGCAGAAATCAGTTATTCTACAGATTATCTAGGTATTGTGCAGATTAACTAGGGTGATCCGTTAACGTGTGGAAAATTGTGTTATTTCTCAAATTACCTAGATAATCTGCAAATTACCTGGATAATCTGCACATTATCTACTAGGCACTCGTTAAAGTGAAAATAAGATCTTTGCTGGAACAACAGGAAAGTTTCTGTACGCTTAAATTAACATAATGTTATTTATCTAGTGTCCGAGAGTAGAGTTGAAACCAGGGTCATCCCTCTGTCAACATGAATCAGTCGTCCGAATTATAAAAAACGCCCCCAAAATGAGCAGGCCAAGTGAGAACGAATCATTTTAGTGATTCGTTATCAAGAATGAATCACTTTACCGATTCGTTCTCACTTGGCCTCCGCTCATCCGGGGAGTTTTTTATAATGCGGACGAGTGAATCACGTGACACGAAGATTCATATTCAAGATATTCACCACTATGAGAGAAACAAACTTTTGAACTTTAACGATACGGAAGCCGTTAATGTGCACATTACCTAGGTAAAATGCGGAAAACTCTTGATTCCGCACGTTAACGGAGCAAATCAGTTAATCTGCAGATTAGCTAAGTAATGTGCACATTAACTGCTTTCGAGCTTTAGCGGTAAGATATACACTGAGATGCCAATTTATTAGGTACTCTTCCTCTCGTCACATAAATGGTTAATTCCAACATGTAATATGTTACGTGACCACGGTATGTAGTATAAATCGCAGGTAGACCAGCTCTTCGAGCATCAGTTAAGAGTTGCATTGATCATCAGAATGGGCAAAACGAGCGGCCTGATCGACTTTGAACGTGGCATTATAGTAGTGCTAGGTGTGCCAGTTATAGAATATCCCAAACGGCTGCTCTCCTGGGCTTTTCGGGGCGGGGGTAGCTCCGTCGATAGCGCACCATGCTCGTAATCTGTAGTTCCCAGGACCGAGTCCCAGCTGGGTCAGCGTTGAGATTTATCTCCGCAAAATTCTCCGTCTTGCTAACGGTCAGTAGGGGACACCGATGGGCTTGGAAAGACCGTCGTCCGTCGGATGTGACGTTAAGCTGTGGCCCCTATGCGGGAGAGTCATACCCTGTGCATGTTAAAGATCACGCTCGATGGCCTTGACGGGAGGCTACCATCTGTCTCCCAACAGCTGTTCCAGTGGGTCCCCTCCCCCAACCTTCTCTGAGTCTTCGGGGTCCATGTGACCTGGCCATTTAGCCCATGGTGTGCAAAAAAGTGCCGCTCAGAGGTAAAACAACCCAACTCGAAAGGTTGGAAACATTTTAATAAAATATATCCCACGCAGGAGAAACATTAGTTGAAAATCTGTGATGTTAAAATTCCCGTCATATCAATAAACAACATTTTTTTTTATTAAAACTTAACAGAAGACGAACAGAAACTTTTATTAACCCTTTTATTTCTAAGGCTGAATAAAAGCTATACAGTGTTAGGAAACCACTATTTTTTGTGCTTAATTCTCTTGAGGATACCGCTGATAAGTATCATTGGCTTGTTCGTTGTTTTAGTGACAATGGCACCATCCACGACATCCCTGTCATAATATAAGACGCTGTCAGGGATCTTATCTAAGGCAGGCTGTTCTTGACGAGGACTTTCTGGAAGATCTTTCCCGTTGTCTTTATCTTTCTTTTGAATCCTCCAACCTTTACCGAGGACCCGAGCCATAGGATCATAAGAATCTTCCTGTGAAGGAAATTTCCTTAAACTCTCTTCGGAGAGCCGCATTTGAACTCCAGGCTTTCCCTGATTGCGGAAGAAATCTGAAAAATAGGAATGTAATGCTTCGTAAGAAAGAGTAGACTACAATTTTTACGTCTCTTTCCTTGCTTTTAATAGGGTGCTCATTTAGCATTTTTACCTTGAAAATATTGGATTAAGATACTGACTACTCTGATTTAAAATCAACTGAGCTGAATGCTGTAAGTTAGGTCAGCAGTTTCCAATTTTTCTGACTCCAATCCCTTCCCCCTTTACCATGCATTAGTTTCTAAACCTCCATCTTAACAGGAATGATTTAACAGTTAATAAAACTAATTCTTCCAGTGTAAAACTAGATGGCAATAGCGCCCCTGTTATCGGTTGGACAAACCAAACACTCTACAGATTTCTAGAACGCATCAGTTGGAAATCACTGCGGCAATAAAAATTATCGCTCATTGTTAAATAAAATTATTCACACATTACTCAAGTACGAAAAAAAGCTGCCATTAGGCTTTTTAGTTTAAATAGTGGATATGGTTATGCAAATACGTGGAGTGATATATATTCTTATTTTTAAGAAAACGCCGAGGCTTACTGATTCGGTAGCTCCCAATGTTTTCCCAGTTTCGAATCCTCTCTGTGCCTGAATTGAAAATGTTTCAGGTGTCCCTCAATCTGTCCTAGTACCGGATTAACGTATAGATCTCTGAGGGGCTCCCATCTACGGACCAAATAGAATTAATTTAATGGCAATTTTTTGACTAGACTTTTTCAACTAGAAGCTCCAAATATGACCCAGGCGAAGGCTCCCACCCATCTTAACTACTGCTGCTCTGTTTTCGTTGGGAAAGGAGACACGTTTTAAGCTAATGCGTTTGAAGTGGCCTCCGCCACTCGATGGGTTGGGTTGTTTTACCTCTGAGCGGCACTTTTTTGCACACCATGGGCTAAATGGCCAGGTCACATGGACCCCGAAGGCTCAGAGAAGGTTGGGGGAGGGGACCCACTGGAACAGCTGTTGGGAGACAGATCGTAATCTCCCGTCAAGACTATCCAGCGTGTTCTTTAACGTGCACAGGGTATGGCTCTCCCGCACACGGAGCCACGGGTTAACGTCCCATCCGACGGACGGCGGCCTTTCCAAGCCCATCGGTGTCCCCTACTGATCGTGGGCAGGGCGGGGAATTTTTGCGGAGATAAATCTCAACGCTCACCCAGCTGGGACTCGAACCTGGGAACTACAGATTTACGAGCCTGGCGCTCTACCGACTGAGCCACCCCCGCCCCCCACTCGATGGGACTTTAAGAAATAGTTCTTTATACAGGGGAGTCATATCCTACGCACGTTAAAGAATACTCTCGATGGATTCATTCTGTCTCCTGTCCAGTGGCTCCTCTTTATCTACCCAGTTCTGAGTGTGTGCGATTTGGCCATTGTGTGCACAGGTTAAATAAAGCAAGTCAACCGAAATATATGCGAGAACCACAGCAACTATATTCTCCACTCGTCTTTGGGAGACATGATTCCTAGAATAGAGGAATCATCTCTACGAACGATTAAATTCATCATTCTTGGATGAAAAGGATATCATCTGACAGGGCTCGACTAGGAAGGGGCTTGTCGCCCCCTTTTCAAAACGCTAGTAACTGGAACGGAGGTGAAAAAAATTATATTAGCTAATCCCATGGCTGAGTGGTTAGCGCGCTTGGCTACTGATCTAAGGGACCTGGGTTCGAGCCCCGAGTAAGGCATGGCTGTTTATGTCGTTTTTCTGCTGAGGGTCTGCCATCCTCTCAGATCTTCTATTTTGGCATATAAACTGATAGGCTCCTGTCAGACCTCTGTGGCAAGCAGCTGCTTGAGGGGGTATTTATTTATTATTTATATATTATGCATATTTTTCAAGAAATTTGTTAAATACCCCTAAAACGGATTAAAAATATTTAAGCCGGAACCGCGTTCCTGTTCATTCTGATTCAATCGTCATCGTCTTCCATTTCTTCTACCCATATTACTTGTCCCCCTGGGGCGGGGGGTGGCTCAGTCGGTAGCGCGCCAGGCTCGTAATCTGTAGTTCCCAGGTTCGAGTCCGAGCTGGGTCAGCGTTGAGATTTTTCTCTGCAAAATTCCCCGCCCTGCCCACGGTCAGTAGGGGACACCGATGGGCTTGGAAAGGCCGCCGTCCGTCGGATGGGACGTTAAGCCGTGGCCCCGTGTGTGGGAGAGCCATACCCTGTCCCCTTTAGAGAACACGCTGGATGGCCTTGACGAGAGGTTACCATCTGTCTCCCAACAGCTGTTCCAGTGGGTCCCCTCCTTCAACTTTCTCCGAGCCTTTGGGGTCCATGTGACCTGGCCATTTAGCCCATGGTGTGCAAAAAAGTGCCGCTCAGAGGTAAAACAACCCAACCCAACTTGTCCCCCCCCCCATACACATTCATTTTTTTCTTCCCCACACAGAAAAGTTTTCCGAGATCCGAGTCTTTCCACTCTAATAACGACTGGTAGATATCACATTTAAGAGAGGATTATATGAAATTACCAGATGGTATGCAACAGATAAAATGGGCTACTTACCATCTGAAAATGGGTACATGTCAGCATTGTCGTAAACATTTCGTTGTATTTCCTTGTCCTGCGAGAAAGTAGAAAATATGTTTCTGATGAGGCGGAAAAATTGTAATAAATTCAACATTTAGATCATTTTAATGCAATGGGCATTTTAAAAATTGACTGATCAATGTGATCGTAATCTAATTGAGGCTGTCAGTAACATGAGTTTAAATATTTACATATTTCTATGTACTCTACGGAAAAGAAAAACATTTGAAAATGTTATATACCCTTAGAAATACTTGATTAAAATTATTAAAATCCGATTGTTTACAGTAAAACCTATATCAAACCATTTACAGAGTAAATGGGAAGTACGTCTACATATATCTTATTCATAAGTTTTGAAACCGTATTGCAAAGTCTAGATTTTCCTTATAATGGTCGAAGGTTTATTTCTACATTTTAGTTTTGTACCTCTACGAGTAAAAGAGGAAAACAGCATTGTTTTAAAGGGGAAATTTATATCCAGAGACTTCATTTCTCATATTGATTAAACTTTTAATAGTTTCTAGAAATTTAAAAAAAATAGCTAAAATTACCGACCAACAGCGTTGATTGGGTTCTTATGACACTGCCATTGAGATATGATTGCATGTGCAAACCGTATTCAAATAAATGTCACTCAGGAATCATTTCTAAGAGCTTTCCCAGTTAGCTCAACAGAGGTAGTGGCATAAATTTACTTAATATCAGTGCCATTCAATTTAATTAATGGGTGCATAATGACAAGACTTGATAATGGCAAAAGAAATATATTTCATGTCGTTAACAAAAAGTAAGTTGTTGGGTTGGGTTGCTTTACCTCTGAGCGGCACTTTTTTGCACACCATGGGTTAAATGGGCAGGTCACATGGACCCCGAAGGCTCAGAGAAGGTTGGGGGAGGGGACCCACTGGAACAGCTGTTGGGAGACAGATGGTAGCCTCCCGTCAAGGCCATCGAGCGTGATCTTTAACGTGCACAGGGTATGACTCTCCTGCATACGGGGCCATGGCTTAACGTCCCATCCGACGGACGGCGGCCTTTCCAAGCCCATCGGTGTCCCCTACTGACCGTGGGCAGGGCGGGGAATTTTGCGGAGATAAATCTCAACGTTGACCCAGCTGGGACTCGAACCTGGGAACTACAGATTACGAGCCTGGCGCGCTACCGACTGAGCCACCCCCGCCCCCAAAAAGTAAGACTGCAAAGAGAAAATCTTGATTAGGTTATCATTCTTTAGCTAATAAGCAAACCAGCTAGATAGTTATAAGCTGCAAACCAATGACAGATCTTACCAAGAAAGGATCGTGTATCTTAGATTTGAGCCTGTGGATTCCCCGTACCCCATAGTCATTTTCCAGAGGATTTCCAATGGTCTGTCGCACTTGCCACAAGACTCTGACAACCCACTGCTGCCAAACATTCAGGTTTTTGCACGTCACCAGCACGAAGTGGAACATCTCGTTGTAGGAGGTGAGCACCGACAGCTTCTTGTAGTGGGCACAACAAACATCTAATCTCACACTTCGCAGCGAAAGGATGTGATAGTCGAAGGTAAGGGGTTGACTCCGACGACGGCCACGGATCATGATGATCAGGCTGTTAGTAATTCCTAAGGCGAAACAGGATTAAAAACAAAAAACATTTTATGTCGTTTTAGTAGAGAACCTAGAGCAAGTCAGATTGAACCCAGTTTTTGTGATTTAACTGTTACTTTTAATAATAGTATGAAAGTGTGATACCGCGTGGGTGCTTGATTTTCGGAAGTAGTTTCCTTTACATACTCAAGAAATATTTAGTAATAATGAAATGATGTTTCATTGTCGGGCGGAGGTGGCTCAGGGGTCGCTCAGTCGGCAGTGCATCAGGCTCGTAATCTGCAGTTCCCAGGTTCGAGTCCCAGCTGGGTCAGCGTTGAGATTTATCTCCGCAATACTCCCCATCCTGCCCACGGTCAGTAGGGGGCACCGATGGGCTTGGAAAAGCCACCTTCTATCGGAAGGGATGTTAAGTCATGGCCCCGTGTGCGGGAGAGCTATATCCTGTGCACGTTAAACACGCTGGATGGCCTTGACGGGAGGCTATTATCTAATAGCAGTCAAGTGGATCCCCTTCCCCCAACATTCTTTAAACCCTCGGAGTCCTTGTGACCTGGCCAATTTAGTCCATTGTGTGCAAAAAAGTGCCGCTCAGAGGTAAAATAACCCAAGATGTTTCACTGCATTTAGCCCTACTGTCCAAGAATAAAAGTGCCACTCGGAGGTTAAACAGATAAATATTTTGATTAAAACTTGATGTGTTATCAAAAAGTGAAATAAGTAAACAACAGTAAACCTAGAGATTTGAGTGTTTATTTTACTCTGGAAGAAAAGCAGATGTTTTGGAAATGTTCGACTTCGTTTTTGGAACCTGAACTCAACTTCTCCGGTCCTGGATTCCGGTTGAATTCCATGAAGGATACGAATTATACCGATGTTTATTGTTTGTCGTGCTTCCCATGGAAATACACCTGCACCTTTGCAGTTCACGTAGGGGAGTCCGACATCCCCCCCCCCAGAAACCATAAAATAAATTTTAGGATGAATACGTCAGAGTCATAATACAAAATGAATTTCTGGTTCTGTTTGGTAACGTCTTTAATCACTGGAAGTCGATACGAAGTTGAAATAAGCTTACTTGAAAAATGAATAAACTCGTTATTTTTTTTAGTGGAAACAAGTAGGCAATGGATAAGCATATATGACAGACAAGGGAAGTAAGCAATGACTTTTTAAGTTTGTTTTTTCGGTCTCAAAAACGAACTTTGTTTTTTTAAGGTGAATATTTAAAGATATGATGTATTTCTATCCTAATTCTTGACCGAAATTAGTTCAAAATAAAACAAACCCATCTGAAACTTTTTTGTTTATTTTCATTTGAACTTTGCAACATTAATTCTTATTCACATTAGTAAGAAAGCAAATTAGAAATTCGATGTTAGTTCAATTATTTTTCCTTTAATTATTTGTAATATTTTCCCGTTAACCTTTGTTCTTTATCCGAATTCAGCGGTTATTCGATCGCAAGAGTTTTCACTGATTCCCCACCCACAACCTTCCCTCAGCGATAAAGAAACCAACGTATTCCCGCCCTGCCCTCGATCAGTAGGAGACACCGATGGGCTTGGAAAATCCATCATCCGTTGGATGGGACGTTGAGCCGTGTGCGGGAGAGCCATACTTTGTGCACGTTAAAGAACACGCTGGATGGCCTTGACGGGCGGCTACCATCTGCCTCCTAACAGCTGTCCAGTGCGTCCGTTTCCTTCAACCTTCTATGAACCCTTGGGCCCTTCTGGTTTTCCTATTTACTCCATTGAGTATGGGTGCCGGGGTGTCTCAGTCGGTAGCGCGCCAGGCTCGTAATCTGTAGTTCCCAGGTTCGAGTCCCAGCTGGGTCAGCGTTGAGATTTATCTCCGCAAAATTCCCCGCCCTGCCCACGGTCAGTAGGGGACACCGATGGGCTTGGAAAGGCCGCCTTCCGTCGGATGGGACGTTAAGTCGTGGTCCCGTGTGTGTGTGTGTGTGAGAGAGAGAGAGACATACCCTGTGCACGTTAAAGAACACGCTGCATGGCCTTGATGGGAGGCTACCCTCTGTCTCCCAACAGCTGTTCCAGTGGCTCCTCTCCCCCAACCTTCTCTGAGCCTTCGGGGTCCATGTGACCTGGCCTGGTTAATGCCGCTTAGAGATAAAATAACCCAATGGTCATCTTGAAATACCACAAAGAAAGTTATTCAAGTGATTTACAGTTATTAACATTTCCAAACATTCTCGCCCCTTAAAAGAAAGACATTCCCGACAGTGGAGCTGGCCTAGAAACTGAAGAATTTGGTTGGCATCTTGATCTAGTTTACATTTTATCTCTCTAATATCATCATTTTCATCATAATTTAAAGAAAAATAATACCCTATTTGGCCAAAAACCATTTGTCAATGGGAAATTTTCATTTTATAAAGGACTATAGGAAGGTAAACGTTCACTGGTTCTCTTTATAAGGAGATCGGGTGAGATATCTTTATAAGGAGATCGGGTTCTCTTTATAAGGAGATCGGGGGAGATGGAACGCGAGATACAATCTGTTTGATCACTTTGGTATTCGTGAACTGCTAGCATGATTGAATAACACAAAAAAAGACATTTATCCGATGCCATCCAATTAAGATTGCATGAATGTTTGGATTCTTTCTTCTGAGGTCAGTCTTTCGCAAATCTTCATTGCCATTTCTAGTGGCAGCTCCCGGTATACATTCGTGGCAAAGTGACTGCTGAAAAGAATTTCATTTAAAAAAACTCATTAGATTTAAAATGCAACCGTTTCAGTTCTAAACTGACAGAAAAATCTATATTTTCTGATTCTGAAAATAATTTTTTTTCTTAAAACAAACTTAAAGAAGATTTGAATAACACTGTAAACAATGACCCTTGGATAATAATCAAACAACAGGTGCTTGAAAGAGCGTCTGCGAAAGGTCTCCGAACCGATGACCTCCGACTGAGCGTGACAGGAGAGTCCTTGACCACAACGTACCCCTTTAACGACCCCATTGTACCTACCTGTTGGTGACGCGCTCTTAAACAGAATTCCATCACCTAATCGCAATTCTTACTGTTGTCTGCGCGTCGTCTGGCGAAGAAAGACGTCAAAGAAAAGACTTGGGCGGGTCCTCTCTCTTGACTAGCGAACGACCAACCTTCAGTCGCACACAGACGATGTCAGTTGGGAGTTCAAAGGTCGACCCACCGATGAATAGTTTCACTCAAAAATGGAACTGGGATTGACAAGTCTCACGCCACAGCCTGCGCAGCAATTTGTATTGCTGCTCGTATGTTAAACGTTTAGGCGAAGAAACGATATGATTTTGATATTTTTTTTAGTACCATCAGATGAAAAGAGTAATAAATCATAAGTTTGCGGGCAGAGGGTGGCGCTCCGGGCGCATAATCTGCAGTTCCCAGGTTCGAGTCCCACCTGTGCCAGCGTTGAGATTTATCTCCGCAAAACTCCCCGCCCTGTCCTTGGTCAGAAAGGGGACACCGATGGGCTTGGAAACGCCACTTCCGTCGGATGGGAGGTAAAGCCGCGGCCTCGTGTGCAGGAGAGCCATATCCTGTGCACGTTAGAAACACGCTTGATGGTAGGCTTCCATCTGTCTCCTAACAGCAGTCTAGTGGGTCCCCTTCTCCAGCGTTTGTGAGCTCTTGAGTTCCTTCTGACCTATCCATTTAGCCCATTGTGTGCAGAAAAGTGCCACTCAGAGGTAAAACAACCCATTCCAGAGCAATTTGCAATTTCTTCATAAAATCTTATGCAGTTGAAATTGTAGTTTCCGTGTGTGTTAATGATTTAGGTGTCAGCTTCAATAGTTAAAAACTAGATTAGAAAAACAAATGAGAAATATTATGAGTAAAGTGGTAAGAGAGATTCTTCGGATAACACAGGAAACACAATGCTAAAATATCACTATGTAAGAAAATTACGTATCAATCAGTTCTTACCTACTATCACAGAATCTATCGCTTTTCCGTTGCGATCTACCTAGTTTGGAAAAAGTAAACAGAAACATTATTGTTCGAACTAATGTTTGATAAGTTGCAAAAGACAATAATGTTAATATAGTGAAATCGGTTTAAAGTCAACGTTTAAACTTCTCTGTTTGTAGACTCGTTTAAATCAGGGATGTCCAGAATTTCTGGAAATCGCGGCTGCACTAAAATTTTCTAGTTTTAAGAAAAGTTTAAAAGTTCTCCTTAAAACAGTACAAAAACTCGATCGCATATTCGTTGTTCCCCTTCTATTCGTGTGGAAGTAATTCAATGCCTCTTCTGCACTTCACCTGATTTTTACTGCTGCGGAGTTTTGCTCAATTGGTAGCTTCCCATATATGTAACGTCTTCAGTGGGCTAGCATTCTTCTCCAAAAATCTCCACTCTGTCCTTCCTGAAGAAACAGACACCGATGGGTTTTAAAATGCTGCCGTCCGTGAGATTTGACTTTAAGAGGGTTGGGTTGTTTTACCTCTGAGCGGCACTTTTTTGCACACCATGGTCTAAATGGCCAGGTCACATGGACCCCGAAGGCTCAGAGAAGGTTGGGGCAGGGGACCCACTGGAACAGCTGTTGGGAGACAGATGGTAGCCTCCCGTCAAGGCCATCCAGCGTGTTCTTTAACGTGAACAGGGTATGGCTCTCCTGCACACGAGGCCACGGCTTAACGTCTCATCCGACGGACGGCGGCCTTTCCAAGCCCATCGGTGTCCCCTACTGACCGTGGGCAGAGTGGGGAATTTTGCGGAGATAAATCTCAACGCTGACCCAGCTGGGACTCGAACCTGGGAACTACAGAATACGAGCCTGGCGCGCTACCGACTGAGCCACCCCCGCCCCTGACTTTAAGAAGTAGCCTCGTGTGCAGGAGTCATACTCTGCTCACATTAAAGAACATGCTAGATGGCTTTGAAGGGAGGCTTCCGTCTGTCTCTTTAGAAGCTATCTACTGATCCCCTAATTCTCTCTACTCAGTTATCAGCCCGTGGGATACTTGTTAACTGGCCATTTTTTCACCGAAAAATATTTTGTTAATTTTTTTGAATTAATGCTTACATTCCTTTGCTAATAATTGCGTATTAATTTGATATTATATTTGCATATCATGATAGAACCCAAGTTGCAAAACAATCTGAAATATTGCAGATGTCGCATTCAATTGGCAAGAGTATGGAGCACCTCCACTCTGCGAATTCAATGCACTCGTACGATAATTCCTGAAGGAGAGCTTTTAAGGAGGATGGAATCGACGCGGATGGTTGATTGGCCAGCAAGATCATATGACCTTTTTCCATGTGTATTTTCAGTGAGGGAAATCGTAATAAACAGAGTGTATTTGAGAAAACCAACTGATGCATGTCATATGAAGTAGCTAACTGAAAAAGGGTTGGAGTCGTTTACCTCTGAGCGCTACTTTTTTTGTATGCAATGGGCTAAATGGCTTGTTGCATGGGCCCAGAAAAGAATCGGGAAGTGGATCCGCTGGACAGCTGTTCAGAGATAGATGGAAACCTCCCATCAAGGTCATCCATCATTAATTGCACTCGAGACCATGGCTTAAGGTTCAATCAAATAGACGGCAGCCTTTTCAAACTCATAGGTGTGCTCTTTCTCACCGAGAGCAAAACGTAAGTTAGCGGATAAAGTTCGTAAGTAGGCGCAGTCATAATTCGAACCTGATACGATGATCCTGTCGGACTACCGAATGCTGTAATTGGAGTCCCAAATTGCGGATAAAGAAAAACAGCTGTGCAACACATTGTGGTTTTGTTACTGAACGATGAATCGTGTGTGTTGAACAAAACGGGAAACATTTTGAACAGTTCGAATAACATCATGATAAGTAAATGTAATATTAAGTTAATATGTAAGCTATTATGTATATATTTTAGAGAGTTTGCCTCTCTGTTTGACTCCTCCTAGACAGGTACTATCGTAAGTACTAGCTAGGTACCCATCGTAACTTTAGTGCACTAACAGAGTTTCGATGCCATAAAATTGGCCCTCACCCAAAAATTGGCCGCGAGACGTCTGCTCATTAATAATTCTGCGCGTCATAACGTAATACTCCAGGCATAATTTTGAACTCTCCATTCATAATGTAGGCGATGCAGCCTCCCAAAGATTTTGGATACTTGCGGCGGATTTAATCTTGACCCACCACATCTAGGAATCCGATCTCTAAACTCTACTCAGCAAAAAAAAAAAGCAATTGGGACCACCACACTAAATTTGGGACCGATCGGTCAAGTACCTGAGGGGGTTCAGGGGAGACAAAAATTTCCGCTATCAGTGAGGTCACCCTGGTTGTAAACGAGTGTCTGTTCACCCGTTCGGAATGCTCCGCGAAGCTTGCTACTCTGAATCATTTATTGTTATATTTTATAAGTTAAAGCTCGAACAATGCCAGCCAAATCTGCTAAGTTATTAGTAAAATAATATGGACATTAAGTAGAAAAAATAAACTGAACAAAGCATTTTTCTGTAAACTTATGTATGGCCCACCTGCATGTACAGTTTAAACTTAAATATGCTGATTAAAATACATAAATTAATTGCTCATAAACGAAAGGACTTCTGAATGATTTAATATTAAAGTTTGGTAACTTTAGCTGAACTCTGGAATTATTTTGTTTCTGGCCGAGTGGTTAGCACGCTTGGCTACTGATCTACGGAACCTGGGTTCGAGCCCCGGATAAGGCATGGATGTATGTGTCGTTTTTCTGCTGAGGTCCTGCCATCCTCTCAGACCTTCTACTATGGCATATAAACTGGCAGGCTCCTGTCAGACCTCTGTGGCAAGCAGCTGCTTGAGGGGGTATTTATTTATTTTTTTTATTCGTCACTCACCTCGAGAAAGACAGCAGATATTAGAGTGTCCGAGTCGACCCCATGAAGGCGCAAGATTTCGTTGACGACTTCCTTCGACATTTCTACTGATTTGGTTGAACTCAACTAGCTTTTGCACCGAGAAAACAGCTCGAAAAGGAAAATTAATTTAGAGACATTTGGAGTCTGAAAGTGAAAGAATTTTGGTTTTTGGCCCTTTAATTCCTTTTTGCAGATGAATCGAAAACTACCTGATGGGAACTTAAACTCATATTTTTTAAGTTTTAAATTTGGATCCTGGTTTCCATAACGGAAAGGGCCTAACCTAACTTGACAGCGGAAACAGCCTATATGGATAACATCCTCTACATTGCCGCGAAACAGTCAAAACGCAAAGCGACGTCATTCGTTTGAATTTGTATGTTAATCATTGTTGCGTTTAACTCTTAGAAGTCGAATTAGATGTGGGAAAATACCAGAAATCTCAGTTTTGGCCTCTATATTGCTGTTATGTTTACATCAATCATGGTGAATTTGGACAAAACTTTGGTTAATTATTTTTTGTATGTGTCTGATGAAAAAGATCGTAAAGCTGTTAATTGTTTTAAAAACTGAACTAAATGAAAAACCACTAAAGGAAACCAAGAATTCAAAATGTAGTAGGTTACATTTAGTGCTTCTAAATGTTTTGCTAGTTTTTATGTTATCTACTTTCGATTTCTAGTTTAGTTTAGTTTAGTTTACACTTCACAAAAATTGGGAGTTCCTTGCACAGACTTTCCCATAGAATTTATGTTTTCCTTTTTTTTTTTGAAAATTCTTGATGTTCAGTATTTTTTTTTCCTCTTAGATTTTAAGAGATTTTTTTTTTGTTTCGTCTTCCTCCTAAACTTTAGGATTTAATTCTTTTGTTTATTTTGTTTTTGTTTATTTAATTTTGATTTATGTCTTTTTTTTTTGGTATAAATATATATATTTTTTTATTATTATTGTTTTTTTGGCTTTCTTTAATTTTTTTTTATAACCCTTTTTTTTATTATATTTTTTTTGTTATTTTGTTAATTTTTTTTTCTTTCTTTTTTTTGTTTTTTAGAAATTTTTTTTTTTATTTTTTTTTTATTTTTAATTTTTTTTTTATTTTTTTATTTTTTTTTTAAGATTTTTTTTTTAATTATTTTTTTTTCTTATTTTTATTAATGAAAAAAAAATTTTTTTTTTTCTTTTTTTCTTTCTTTTTTTTATATTACGTTTTTTTTTTGTTGTTGTTCTGTGTTACAATTTATTCCATATCTCTGTTTCTTTGATGAATTCCAATAGGAAGGCAAATATTTTTGTTTGAATTGAGATTGTAGGGTGATTTAAAATTAAGTTCAGAGTAAATTCGTTAATATTTATGTTTCTAAGTTTTTCAAAGAATTTTTCTCGTTGTGAGTCATATTTTGCACAATTTAATATAAGGTGTGAGGAATTTTCAGTAATATTGCATTTTGTACATTTGGGTGAGGTACTTAATTTGAGTAAGAATTTTGATTTATTTAAAAGAATTGTATCTGTTCTTAGCCGAAATATGATTTTGGATTCATGTCTGGAAAATGGTAATTGTAGGAAGGTATTAATTTTGTTGGAAAGTTCAAATCTGAAATTTGGTTTGAAGATAGAGTGAAATTGAACATGTTTTTCTAAAATTTTGAATTCTAATTGTTTTATTTCTTTTTTAACATGTATATAAAAATTGTGTGTTGGCGAGATGTTATCATAATCATGTGCTGATTTTGCTATGTTATCTACATATTCATTTTCTTTAAATCCAGAGTGTCCTGGTATCCAACAAAGTTGAATATGGTTATTTTTTTCATTTAGGTTTTCATTATAAAGTTTTAGGAGTGTATGTGTGTAGTATGGATATGTGGTGTATGTGTTGTCTTGTATTAATGTGTGTATAGCACTTTTAGAATCAATGAATATAACTATTGATTGATTTGTTAAATTGTCTAATGTCCAGTTAAGTGCGGCAAATATTGCATAAATTTCAGCATGCAATATCTGAGTAAAATCAGGCAATTTGTATGCTAATGATATGTTGTGTGATGGAATATATACAGCAGCACTGGATGACCCAGAATCTTTTATGTAGGACCCATCTGTGTAGATTTCCAAACAATTGTTAAATTTTTCAGATTTAAAATTAATGAATAATTGATATAGAGCTTCATTAGAAATTTCATTTTTTGAATTTAAATGTGGAATCTCTGTATAAACTACTGGGAGTTTGTAACACCATACTGCTACAGATTCAGTAATGTCTCCTCGCAGTTCATCTTTAGTTAGTTTATTAAAGAATTCTTTTAATAATTCATTTTCTTCGATTTTTTTATAGAATATGAGTCTTTTAAAGTTTAGATAAAATGGGTGGTCTGGTAGTTTATAGTGGAGTCTTGTGTAATATTTTAAGATTAAAATTGAATGCCTAATTTCAAATGGAGGAATGGCTGTTTCAGCCAGAAGAGCTAATGTTGGACAAAATTTTGGTAAGCCTAAAGCAATTTTTAAACATTTGTTTTGAATAACATTTAATTTCTTTAAGTTAGTTAAATTAGGTTTGTCTATAAGGTCTAAGCCATATTCCATTTTTGATCTGATTAAATTTAAGTAGAGTGTAATTAAGGTTTTTTGATCAGTACCTTCTTTTTTGAATGCAAAGTATTTAAAAATGTTTAGGAGTTTTGAACCAGAATTGTAAGCTTTCTCCAGATGAGAGTTCCATATTAATTTTGAGTCTAAGTTAAATCCCAATAATTTACATTTGTTGACTTGATTAATAGGTTGCGAGTTAATTTTTAAGAGAAATTTTGGATTATAATTTCTACGTCTATAGAAGTAAATACAAAAAGTTTTATCTGTGTTAATTGTTAAATTCCATTTGTTACAATAATCTATTAGTTTGTCTAATTGTTGTTGTGTTTTTTCTTGTAGAGTATATTCATTTTTGTCTGATACCCAGAAGGTAAGGTCATCAGCATAGCTTGTAAAGTTAAATTTTTTATCAAAAATCTTTTTGATGTCATGTAAGTATAAATTAAAAAGAACAGGGGATAAGGTAGATCCTTGTGATAATCCTTGTGTAATGTTATAAGACTTAGAGTAGGTTGAGTTTAATTTAACCTTTAATTTTCTGTTTCTCAAAAATTTTGCTAGGAATTCTATTAATTTATAGTCTAATTTAGCTTTACACAGTTTGAGTAGTAAATGTTCTATGGAAACTGTATCAAAAGCCTGTGATAGGTCTATTGACACAGCTAGTACTGTTTTTTTCTTTTTATTGGCAGAGTAAATATCATTTAAGAGTAGTGAGATGCATTCTTTAGAAGATCTGTTTTTTCTGAAGCCAAAGAAGTTTTTTGGTAATAATTTTTTCTCTTCAATTTGCCAATTCAGTCTAATAAGAAGCATTTTTTCAAATAATTTTAAGGAGTTGGATAATAGAGAGATTGGTCTATAAGAGGTTATTTCTGTAGGGATTTTATTGGGTTTTTGGATAAAAATTATTAAAATTTCTTCCCACTCTGGTGGTATGTCTAGTGTGTTCCATATATGATTAAAATAGTGGTTAAATCAAGAAACCAAACTGTTTGGGTATGAATTCTACTCATGACAAAGTGCAGCTATGAAAGCTTTCTGTTCATTTTTAATTGAATTTATTGAATAATAATTTAAAATGTATCAATCAATTGCATCAATCATATGCAAATGTAATATTTTCCGGCAGCAAAAAATGTCTACAAAAATCCGCTGCAATCCATTTAAACAGTTCTCTCTTGAAGATACTATTAACCTATTTACGGTCTTCTTAGGGCACTTCTTTATATTCTGAATCCACAACGAATATGCGGATGAACAAAAGAAAAAAACATCTTGTACTTATGATGTTTAATATTGATCGAAATGCATTTGCATTGAAAATGATTTTATTTCTTCACATTGTATCTATATGCTGTTTCCGTGTTAGAGACCGACATATCTATATGCGGTTTCCATGTTAGAGATTGACATATCTATATGCTGTTTCCGTGTTAGAGACCGACATATCTATTTTCCATGTTAGAGACCGACATATCTATATGCCGTTTCCGTGTTAGAGACTGACATATCTATGTGCTGTTTCCGTGTTAGAGACCGACATATCTATATGCGGTTTCCATGTTAGAGACCGATATATCTATTTTCCATGTTAGAGATTGACATATCTATTTTCCATGTTAGAGATTGACATATCTATATGCTGTTTCCATGTTACAGACTGACATATCTGTATGCTGTTTCCGTGCTAGAGACTGACATGCTACATGCTGTTTCCGTGTTAAAGACCGACATATCTATATGCGGTTTCCATGTTAGAGACCGATATATCTATTTTCCATGTTACAGATTGACATATCTATTTTCCATGTTAGAGATTGACATATCTATATGCTGTTTCCATGTTACAGACTGACATATCTGTATGCTGTTTCCGTGCTAGAGACTGACATGCTACATGCTGTTTCCATGTTAGAGACCGACATATCTATATGCTGCTTCCGTGTTAGAGACCGACATATCTATTTTCCATGTTAGAGATTGACATATCTATTTTCCATGTTAGAGATTGACATATCTATATGCTGTTTCCGTGTTACAGACTGACATATCTGTATGCTGTTTCCGTGCTAGAGACTGACATGCTACATGCTGTTTCCATGTTAGAGACCGACATATCTATATGCTGCTTCCGTGTTAGAGACCGACATATCTATTTTCCATGTTAGAGATTGACATATCTATTTTCCATGTTAGAGATTGACATATCTATATGCTGTTTCCATATTACAGACTGACATATCTGTATGCTGTTTCCGTGCTAGAGACTGACATACTACATGCTGTTTCCATGTTACAGACCGACATATCTATATGCTGCTTCCGTGTTAGAGACCGACATATCTATTTTCCATGTTAGAGATTGACATATCTATATGCTGTTTCCATGTTACAGACTGACATATTTGTATGCTGTTTCCGTGCTAGAGACCGACATACTACATGCTGTTTCCATGTTAGAGACCGATATATCTATATGCTGCTTCCGTGTTAGAGACCGACATATCTATTTTCCATGTTAGAGATTGACATATCTATATGCTGTTTCCATGTTACAGACTGACATATCTGTATGCTGATTCCGTGTTAGGGATCGACATATCTATATACCGTTTCCGTGTTACAGACCCATATATCTAGATGCCGTTTCCGTGTTAGAGACCGACATATCTATGTGCCGTTTCCGTGTTAGAGATCGACATAACTATATGCCGTTTCCATGTTAGAGACCGATCTATCTATATGGTGTTTCCATGTTACAGACTGACATATCTGTATGCTGTTTCCATGTTAGAGATTGACATATCTATATGCTGTTTCCATGTTAGAGATTGACATATCTATAAGCTGTTTCCATGTTAGAGATTGACATATCTATATGCTGTTTTCATGTTAGAGACCGGCATATCTATATGCTACTTCCGTGCTAGAGACCGACATATCTATATGCTGTTTCGAGGTTAGAGACCAACATATCTATATGCTTTTTCCGTGTTAGAGATTCACATATCTATATGCTGTTTCCATGTTAGAGACCGATATATCTATATGCTGTTTCCATGTTAGAGACCGACATATCCATATGCTGTTTCCATGTTAGAGACCGACATATCTATATGCTGTTTCCATGTTAGAGACCGACATATCTAAATGCTGTTTCCGTGTTAGAGATTGACATATCTATATGCTGTTTCCATGTTACTGAGTGACATATCTATATGCCGTTTCCATGTTACCAACTGACATATCTATATGCTTTTTCCGTGTTAGAGACCGACATATCTATATACTGTTTCCATGTTAGAGACAGACCTATCTATATGCTGTTTCCATGTTAGAGACAGACGTATCTATATGCTGTTTCCATGTTAGAGATTGACCTATCTATATGCTGTTTCCATGTTACAAATCGACATACCTGTTTGCTGTTTCCATGTTACAGACTGACATATCTAAATGCTGTTTCCATGTTAGAGATTGACCTATCTATATGCTGTTTCCGTGTTACAGACTGACATATCTCTATGCTGTTTCCATGTTACAGACCAACATATCTGTATGCTTGTTTCGAGGTTAGAGATTGACATATCTATATGCTGTTTCCATGTTAGAGACCGGCATATCTATATGCTGCTTCCGTGCTAGAGATCGACATATCTATATGCTGTTTCTAGGTTAGAGACCAACATATCTATATGCTTTTTCCGTGTTAGAGATTCACATATCTATATGCTGTTTCCATGTTAGAGACCGATATATCTATATGCTGTTTCCATGTTAGAGACCGACATATCTATATGCTGTTTCCATGTTAGAGACCGACATATCTATATGCTGCTTCCGTGTTAGAGACCGATATATCTATTTTCCATGTTAGAGATTGATATATCTATTTTCCATGTTAGAGATTGACATATCTATATGCTGCTTCCATATTACAGACTGACATATCTGTATGCTGTTTCCGTGCTAGAGACCGACATACTACATGCTGTTTCCATGTTAGAGACCGACATATCTATATGCTGCTTCCGTGTTAGAGACCGACATATCTATATGCTGCTTCCGTGTTAGAGACCGACATATCCATTTTCCATGTTAGAGATTGACATATCTATTTTCCATGTTAGAGATTGACATATCTATATGCTGTTTCCGTGTTACAGACTGACATATCTGTATGCTGTTTCCGTGCTAGAGACTGACATACTACATGCTGTTTCCATGTTAGAGACCGACATATCTATATGCTGCTTCCGTGTTAGAGACCGACATATCTATTTTCCATGTTAGAGATTGACATATCTATTTTCCATGTTAGAGATTGACATATCTATATGCTGTTTCCATATTCATCATCATCATCAACCTCAAGCAGCCATGGGCTACGGAGGTCCAACCAGACCGTGCAATTTAGTTCTCCAAGCAAGTCTATCCTGAGCTACATCTACTGCATCTGGCCACTGCACACCAATTTTAACAAGGTCCTGTTTGACATTGTCTGCCCACCGCATCCTAGGTCTCCCCTTCTTTCTGAGGCCTTTAGGCACACTGTTCATAACCCTATTCGCCAATCTATAATTATTCATACAGGCAACATGGCCAAACCAACGGAGTCTCTCTCTGCACAATATGCTGCTTAAAGGAGGTTGCAAACTCCTTTGCCTAACCTCATCATTAGTTACAAAGTTGAACCACCTAATGCCCAAGATACTGCGTAAGCATCTGGAATCAAAAGCATCTAGTTTCCTGTTATCTTGTTTACAAAGTGTCCAAGTTTCACTACCATAACTAACCCTAGAAAGAACCAAACTATTATACAGTCTAATTTTAGTCTTTAGGTGTATACGCCTATTTCTCCACAATCTCCATAGATTCTTAAAAGTCCCGGCAGCAATCCCTATTCGTCTGTTAATCTCATGCCGCACATCACCATTATCTGTTATATAGCTCCCAAGATAATTAAACTGTGACACCTGCTCAAGACGGCAACCATTCAGATTAACTGAATCACAGCCTGCCTGACCAATTTTCATCACTTTAGTTTTCTCTCTGTTTATAACCAAACCTACTCTACTACCAGTCTCATCAACAGCTCGAATGAAAGAGTTCATCTCATCAACATCATTTGCCAAAAGGGCTAAATCATCAGCATAATCTAAATCAGAAATTTTCGTATCTCCAGCCCATTTAAGGCCAAAATCTTTCCCTTGAAGTGAATTTCGCATAACATAATCAATAACCAAACTAAAGAGAAAAGGAGACAAAATGCACCCTTGTCGAACACCAGAAGTAATGCTAAACCAATTGCTACAAGCCTTACCAACTCTCACACACGACTCAGTGTTATTATAGAGAGCTGTCATTATGTTAACTAACTTGTCTGGTATACCATATGATTTCACAATCAACCACAAATTATGACGATCAACAGAGTCGAAAGCCTTTTTGAAATCAACAAAGCTAGCAACCAAAGGTTTCTGAAACTCTAAACATTTCTCAAGAATCTGCCTAAGTGAAAATATCTGATCCACACATCCCCTACCACTTCTGAATCCACATTGCTCATCACGCAATTGACTGTCAACCAGATTCTTAATTCTATTAAGCACAATCATGGAAAGAACTTTACCTGGAACAGAGAGTAGGCTAATACCCCTATAGTTATCACAAGAACTGCGATCACCTTTTTTGAAAATAGGGATAACAATAGCTCTGGTAAAATCCTTAGGAACCATGCCTTTATCATAAAAGATATTCAGAATTTCAGTCATCCAAATGGTAACCGAAACATTTCCAGCTCTAAGCATTTCTGTAGTAATTTCATCTACCCCTGGGGATTTATGAAGCTTAAGTTTAGAAACAGCCAAAATAACTTCGGATTATGTTATAGGGCCAACATTAAAGCCACCAATGCATCTATCATCATTGCAAACAATAGGAATAGAACTAACCGCATTGTTTAGTACATCATTGAAATGCTCAGCCCACCTAGCCATGACAGAATCCTCACCTTCTACAACCTTACCTTGTTTATCCTTCAATCCCTGTATACCTGTCCGTTTTCTACCACACAAAACATTAACTATCTGGTACAGCTCTCTGCTGTTGTGCTGTCTAACTGCTTCCTCGGCTTTGTCAGCCAAACCATCAAGCCAAAGATTCTTATCGGCAGCTAACTGATCTTTTACACGTTTATTAAGTTCTCTGTAATGCTTTCTATTAGGACTAGTAGGGTATTGATTAAGGACATTCCTGCAGTTCTTTCTTTCTGAAATAAGCTCAAGTGCCTTATCACTCAGATAATTCTGCCTCTTCTGCTCCTTTTTTCCTAAAAGAGTACTGTTAGTGTCCAAAAAAGCCTGTTTAAAATGATCCCATTCTTCCTCAACTTCAGTGGTAAGCATACCATGACTGTCATAATGACTAAGTAACCTATCATGGTAAGCTTTGGCTATAACTGGGTCTTTCAGAGCTTCAGTATTAAAAGCAAATTTTTTAACCCTAGCACAACACTTTTTAAGTTTAAGTTGCAAGACACTTTTAACTAGGTAATGGTCAGATCCAATTTCAGCTCCCCTATATGCCCTGGTATTTCTAACAGAACTAGCCCATTTGCTGTTAATTAATATATAATCAATCATATTTCTATGCAGCCCATCAGGTGAAACCCATGTGTACTTATGTATGTCGCGGTGTTTGTAATATGTGTTAGTTATTCTGAAACCATTGAGTTTACTTACCTGTAGGAGACGTTGCCCATTGCCATTGCAGCTACCAATACCAAAAGGGCCAATCACCCCTCCCCAAAGGTCAGAGTCAGTACCAACTTTGGCATTGAAGTCACCAAGAACAAGGGTAATATCTCCTTTCTTGACAGAATTCAAAATATCCTGAAGTTGTTCATAAAACCTATCCTTCTCATCCTCATCGGCATCCTCAGTGGGGGCATAACAGCAGATAACATTCAGGTCTTTAACGCTTGTCTGAAATTTTGCTCTAAGAAACCTTTCATTAATGCACTCGTATCCTAGAAGAGCATCGCTAGCGTGTCTGCTGAGAAGCAGACCCACGCCTTGGTGATGCTTGTTGTCGTCCCTCCCTGAAAAGAGAAATTTAAGATTATTTTTAAGAATCTGACCTTTATCTGTCCATCTGGTCTCTTGCAAGCCGAGAATATCTAAATTATAATGGTGGAATTCTTGTGTGAGGACATCAAGAGAAAAAGTTCTGTGCAGAGTCCTCACATTCCAACTACCTATGGAGAGAAAATGGTTAGTGGGATGTTTAAAGAAACTATGTTTATTGAGAGAGGGAATGCCGACAATATCAAACAGCTCCCTAATCGCAGACATGGGGCAAAGACCCGTTCCCCCATCACTAAAGGCTGAAGCCATCTACACTGGAAGACTTCCTCCAATGTAGAATTTGACGATGCCAATAGAAGCAAAGAGTTCAGGTGCCTGCGATGACCTCTGCTCAGGATTATCCCCCCCTGATAAACATATCCTGTGAATCTATTCACTTGGGGCTGTCAACCCACAAACAAACAGAAAACACAGCGGAAGATTTTCCCTCCACAGAAGCCCACCAGTGCAGCAAAATCAGGATCCATAATCAAGCTCAGAGCCATATATCTGTCCAGTCCAGTGGGTTTATATGGTCAACACCAGGACCCTGTGTGGTTGACCACTCCTCAGCAGGGTAGGAAAAAAAAAGAAAAGTAGCCATAGTTGTCCAGATCAGTAGGCCACACTAATCTGGCAGCCCTCCCCTTCCGTTCACTTCCACAAGAGAGTATCTCTTTTGAAAGTTACTAACGGTCCGCACCACGAGAAGGCGGGGTCGGACATTAGGTGCTAGGCCTGGCCGGTTCTATGCATCATCACAGGGATTGGTGCATAGCTCTCCTTCCAGTGACTACCTAGCTACCATTTACAGACCTTTCCATATTACAGACTGACATATCTGTATGCTGTTTCCGTGCTAGAGACTGACATACTACATGCTGTTTCCATGTTACAGACCGACATATCTATATGCTGCTTCCGTGTTAGAGACCGACATATCTATTTTCCATGTTAGAGATTGACATATCTATATGCTGTTTCCATGTTACAGACTGACATATCTGTATGCTGTTTCCATGCTAGAGACCGACATACTACATGCTGTTTCCATGTTAGAGACCGACATATCTATATGCTGCTTCCGTGTTAGAGACCGACATATCTATTTTCCATGTTAGAGATTGACATATCTATATGCTGTTTCCATGTTACAGACTGACATATCTGTATGCTGATTCCGTGTTAGGGATCGACATATCTATATGCCGTTTCCGTGTTACAGACCAACATATCTAGATGCCGTTTCCGTGTTAGAGACTGACATATCTATGTGCCGTTTCCGTGTTAGAGACCGACATAACTATATGCCGTTTCCATGTTAGAGACCGATCTATCTATATGGTGTTTCCATGTTACAGACTGACATATCTAAATGCTGTTTCCATGTTAGAGATTGACATATCTATATGCTGTTTCCATGTTAGATATTGACATATCTATATGCTGTTTCCATGTTAGAGATTGACATATCTATATGCTGTTTCCATGTTAGAGTCCGGCATATCTATATGCTACTTCCGTGCTAGAGACCGACATATCTATATGCTGTTTCGAGGTTAGAGACCAACATATCTATATGTTTTTTCCGTGTTAGAGACCGACATATCTATATGCTGTTTCCATGTTAGAGACAGACCTATCTATATGCTGTTTCCCTGTTAGAGATTGCCCTATCTATATGCTGTTTCCATGTTAGAGATTGCCCTATCTATATGCTGTTTCCATGTTACAGATCGACATACCTGTTTGCTGTTTCCTTGTTACAGACTGACATATCTATATGCTGCTTCCATGTTAGAGATTGACCTATCTATATGCTGTTTCCGTGTTACAGGCTGACATATCTCTATGCTGTTTCCATGTTACAGACCAACATATCTGTATGCTTGTTTCGAGGTTAGAGATTGACATATCTATATGCGTTTCCGTGTTAGAGACCGACATATCTATGTGCCGTTTCCGTGTTGGAGACCGACATATCTATATGCCGTTTCCATGTTAGAGATTGACATATCTATATGTTGTTTCCATATTAGAGACCGACATATCTATATGCTGTTTCCATGTTAGAGACCGACATATCTATATGCTGTTTCCATGTTAGAGACCGACATATCTATATGCTGTTTCCATGTTAAAGACCAACGTATCAATATGCCGTTTCTGTGTTAGAGATTGAGATACCTATATGCTGTTTCCATGTTACAGACTGACATATCTCTATGCTGTTTCCCTGTTATGCCGTCCCAAGGCTGAGTGGTTAGCGCGCTTGGCTACTGATCTAAGGGACCTGGGTTCGAGCCCGGGTTAGGTATGGCTGTTTGTGTCGTTTTTCTGCTGAGGGCCTGCCATCATCTCAGACCTTCTACTATGGCATATAAATTAACGGGCTCCTGTCAAACCTCTGTGGCAAGTAGCTGCCTGAGGGGGTATTTATTTTTTTTTATTTAGTTTTCATGTTTGAGATTGACATATTTATATGCTTTTTCCATGTTACCGACTGACATATCTGTATGCTGTTTCTGTGTTAGAGACAGACATATCTGTATGGTGTTTCCATGTTAGAGATTGACATATCTATATGCTGTTTCCATGTTAGAGACCGACATATCTATATGCCATTTCTGTGTTAGAGACCGACATATCTATATGCCGTTTCCGTGTTAGAGACCGACATTTCTATATGCTGTTTCCGTGTTAGAGACCGACATATCTATATGTCATTTCCGTGTTAGAGACCGACATATCTATATGTCATTTCCGTGTTAGAGACCGACATATCTATATGTTGTTTCCATGTTAGAGATTGACATATCTATATGTTGTTTCCATGTTAGAGACCGACATATCTATATGCCATTTCCGTGTTAGCGACCGACATATCTATATGCCGTTTCCGTGATAGAGACCGAGATATCTATATGCTGTTTCCATGTTAGAGACCGGCATATCTATATGCTGCTTCCGTGTTAGAGAGCGACATATCTATATGCTGTTTCGAGGTTAGAGACTGATGTATCTATATGCTGTTTCGAGGTTAGAGACCGACATCTCTATATGCTTTTTCCGTGTTAGAGATTGACATATCTATATGCTGTTTCCATGTTAGAGACCGACATATCTATATGCCATTTCTGTGTTAGAGACCGACATATCTATATGCCGTTTCCGTGTTAGAGACTGACATATCTATATGCCGTTTCCGTGTTAGAGACCGACATATCTATATGCCGTTTCCGTGTTAGAGACCGACATATCTATATGCCGTTTCCGTGTTAGAGATGGGGCGGGGGTGGCTCATTCGGTAGCGCGCCAGGCTCGTATTCTGTAGTTCCCAGGTTCGAGTCCCAGCTGGGTCAGCGTTGAGATTTATCTCCGCAAAATTCCCCGTCCTGCCCACGGTCAATAGGGGACACCGATGGGCTTGGAAAGGTCGCCGTCCGTCGGATGGGACGTTAAGCCGTGGCTCCGTGTGCGGGAGAGCCATACCCTGTGCATGTTAAAGAACACGCTGGATGGCCTTGACGGGAGGCTACCATCTGTCTCCCAACAGCTGTTCCAGTGGGTCCCCTCCCCCAACCTTCTCTGAGCCTTCGGGGTCCATGTAACGTGGCCATTTAGCCCATGGTGTGCAAAAAAGTGCTGCTCAGAGGTAAAACAACCCAACCCAAACGTGTTAGAGATTGACATATCTATATGCTGTTTCCATGTTAGAGACCGACATATCTATATGCTGTTTCCATGTTAGAGACCGACATATCTATATGCTGTTTCCATGTTACAGACTGACATATCTCTATGCTGTTTTCATGTTACAGACCGAGATATCTGTATGCTTGTTTCGAGGTTAGAGATTGATATATGTATATGCCGTTTCCGTGTTCGAGACCGACATATCTATGTGCCGTTTCCGTGTTAGAGACCGACATATCTATATGCCGTTTCCATGTTAGAGACCGACATATCTATATGCTGTTTCCATGTTAGAGACCGACATATCTATATGCTGTTTCCATGTTACAGACTGACATATCTCTATGCTGTTTTCATGTTACAGACCGAGATATCTGTATGCTTGTTTCGAGGTTAGAGATTGACATATGTATATGCCGTTTCCGTGTTCGAGACCGACATATCTATGTGCCGTTTCCGTGTTAGAGACCGACATATCTATATGCCGTTTCCATGTTAGAGATTGACATATCTATATGTTGTTTCCATATTAGAGACCGACATATCTACAGTATATGCTGTTTTCGTGTTAGAGACTGACATATCTATTTTCCATGTTAGACATCGACATATCTGTATGCTGTTTCCATGTTAGAGACCGACATATCTATATGCTGTTTCCATGTTAGAGACCGACATATCTATTTGCTGTTTTCATGTTATAGATTCACATACCTATCTGCTGTTTCCAAGTTACAGACTGACATATCTCTGTGCTATTTCCATGTTACGCCGTCCCATGGCTGAGTGGTTAGCGCGCTTGGCTACTGATCTAAGGGACCTGGGTTCGAGCCCAGGTAAGGTATGGCTGTTTGTATCGTTTTTCTGCTGAGGGCCTGCCATCCTCTCAGACCTTCTACTATGGCATATAAATTGACGGGCTCCTGTCAAACCTCTGTGGCAAGCAGCTGCTTGAGGGGGTATTTTTTTTTATTTAGTTTCCATGTTAGAGGTTGACATATTTTTATGTTTTTTCCATGTTACCGACTGACATATCTATATGCTGTTTCCATATTACCCACTGATATATCTATATGCTGTTTCCGTGTTAGAGACCGAGATATCTATATGCTCTTTCCGTGTTAGAGACCGACATATCTATATGCTCTTTCCGTGTTAGAGACCGACATATCTATATGCCGTTTCCATGTTAGGGAGCGACATATCTATATTATGTTTCCATGTTAGAGACCGACATATATATATATGCTCTTTCCTTGTTAGAGATTGAGATATCTGTATGCTGTTTCCGTGTTAGAGACCGGCATATCTATATGCTTTTTTCACCTTAGAGACCGACATATCTATATGCTTTTTCCACGATAGAGACCGACATATCTATATTCTTTTTCCATATTAGAGACCGACATATCTCTATGCTTTATCCATGTTAGAGATCGACATATCTATATGCTGTTTCCATGTTACAGACTGACATTTCTATATGCTGTTTCGAGGTTAGAGACGGACATATCTATATGCTTTTTCCATGTTAGAGAGTGATATATCTATATGCTATTTCCATGTTAGAGACCGACATATCTATATGCTGTTTCCATGTTAGGGACCGACATATCTGTATGCTTTCTCAGCTTAATCAAGCATTTTTTCATATTTAATCTTAATGTTACAACTGAAATTAACGGAAAAGATGCCCAACACGTACGGCGTGAGCATTAACCTCAATACACGTCGGAGCTTGAACAGAGTACTCTGTGTGTACAAACTTTCCACAAAAGTGGCTATGATTAAAGCCAAACTGTGCATGCGCGGGTCTCCGATAGTGTTGCCAACTTTAAATTTTTAGTGTCTCGCGAAATAGAGTGTGCCGTGAGCAAAAAAAGTTCGAGAGTTACTGATAAGACAATCAGAACAAGTGTAGGTAATCTATTATTAATAAAAGAAACTGTCGCTATTGATTGCACTATATCATCAATTCAAACTGTACATTTAGCTCATTTTCTTTATCATACCATTGGTACGAGTAGTCTTTCTAGGGTTAGTTATGATAGTGAAATTTGGACACTTTGTAAACAAGATAACAGGAAACTAGATGCTTTTGATTCTATATGCTTACGCAATATTTTGGGTATCAGGTGGTTCAACTCTGTAACTAATGATGAGGTTAGGCAAAGAAGTCGTCAACCTCCTTTAAGCAGCATATTGTGCAGAGAGAGACTCCGTTGGTTTGGCCATGTTGCCCGTATGGATAATTATAGATTGGGGAATAGGGTTATGAACAGTGTGCCTAAAGGCCTCAGAAAGAAGGGGAGACCTAGGATGCGGTGGACAGACAATGTCAAACAGGACCTTGTTAGAATTGGTGTGCAGTGGCCAGATGCAGTAGATGTAGCTCAGGATACACTTGCTTGGAGAACTAAATTGCACGGTCTGGTTGGACCTCCGTATCCCATGGCTGCTTGAGGATGATGATGATGTAGTGGTGTAGCTGCAATCCCAGGTTACAGAAGATCTCTGCAGTATCGTCCAGATATCAGCCTGCTATCTCTTTTGCATAAAGTTCTACTCAAAAATATGCAGTTGCATTACTTTCTAGACGAAAAAGCAGAATACCGCTCAGCAAATCTTATTAAAATTGAAGGACCTGGACTTGCATCAGCCAAGGAAATCTTATCTTCAGGCTCTTCTCCATTAGAATCCATTTTAATTCGCATTGGGAACATCACGATTACTTGAATTAATGGAGCTTAAAACATTTCCCTGTTATTAATGTTTTCCCGTTTCGAAATGCCGGATAACAAAACTTTAATTATAGCTGATTTTGACGAGTGGCAGAGATAACGCTAATTTTAGGGATGATTGAGAAATAGTAGAGCTGTGATTCTGCAATTAAGGGTAATACGGGAATAATCCGAAGCTGAAAATCCAAAAGTGTCCATCAAGGTCAAATAAAAGTCAACTTTCGGTAAAAATTTGTTCCGTATGTGCTAAAAGCACAAAAATGGTGCCTAAGAGTGTTCCTAATCGTAGATCTTGGAAACGTTGCAAAATTTACAAAGTTTCCAAGATCAACAATTTTTGTATGCTATTATTTCAGTTATATGAAACTGTATATACCATGTTTTCATATCTATAGAAATAAATGAGTGATTGATTTGAGTTTCGTCGATACTTCGAGGTCAAATATCAACCTACCTATGGTAGAAACGTGAAAAGTGGTGTCTTGGGATATTTCGAGTAGTAAATCTGAGAAACTTTGCGTAATATGAAATACGACGTATACTTTAAGATCAAATTGCGGTCACACTGTAACCTACATATGCTAGAAACTTGAAATTGGTGCCTAGGGTCAGTTTCGTAATATTTCCGAGATGGATCTCGTTAACGTTACGAAATTTCTGTTTCGGTGGTTCCCTCGAGGGCAAATTTTGATCTATGTCTGATATAAAAAGGCGAAAATTGGTGCATAGTGGCATTTGGGATGGGTTGGGTTGTTTTACCTCTGAGCGGCACTTTTTTGCACACCATGGACTAAATGGCCAGGTCACAAGGACCCGAAACTCAGAGAAGGTTGGGGAAGGGGACCCACTGGAACAGCTGTTGGGAGACAGATGGTAGCCTCCCGTTAAGGCCATCCAGCGTGTTCTTTAACGTGCACAGGGTATGGCTCTCCCGCACACGGGGCCACGGCTTAACGTCCCATCCGACTGACGGCGGCCTTTCCAAGCCCATCGGTGTCCCCTACTGACCGTGGGCAGGGCGGGGGAATTTTGCGGAGATAAATCTTAACGTTGACCCAGCTGGGACTCGAACCTGCGAACTACAGATTACGAGCCTGGCGCTACCGACTGAGCCCCCCCCCCCCCGCCCCCGTGGCATTTGGTCATGAATCTCAGAAACATTAATAAACTTCAGCTCCGGCATTGCAGTAATGTTCGCCTTCACTTTAAGGGCCAAACAGGGGTTGGAGTAGCTGAAATTGATTTATTGTATTTCATATCACCCTTAGTATTTTCATATCACCCATTGTTCTGTCCTCTGTAGCCCATGACTGCTTGAGGATGATTGTTCCGTTGGAATGTTTCACTTCTGAGAAATACTTTTTTACACATAATGGACTAAATGTCCAGGTCACAAGGACCCCAAGAGGTCAGAGAAGGTTTGGGAAGGGGACCCACTGGACAGCTGTTAGGAGATAAATGTTAGCTCTCATCAAGGCCAGGGGTGAGGGATGGCTCAGTCGGTAGTGCATCAAGCTCATAATCTGCAGTTCCCAGGTCTGAGCCCGCCTGGGTCAGGGTTGAGATTTATCTCTACAAACCTCTCTGCCCTGCCCTTGGTCAGTAATAGGTACCACCGATGGGCATAGGAAAGGCCGCCATCAATCGGATGGGATATTAAGCAATGGCCCCATGTGCAGGAGAGCATACCCTGTGCACGTTAAAGAATACACTGGATGGCCTTGACGAAAGGCTACCATGTCTCCCAATAGCTGTCCAGTGGGTCCCCCAACCTTCTCTGGGCCCTTGGGGTCCTTGTCACCTGGCATTTAGCCCATTGTATGCAAAAAAAGCGCTGCTCAGAGTAAAACAACACAACTCATCAAGGCCACCCATGGATGGTATCTCTCATCAAGATAGTCTCAGATGGCAGCGCTCATGTAGACCACCCATGGATATAGATGGTAGCCATTCAATTTGTTCTTTAAAATGCACATGGTATGGCTCTTTTTCACACGAGACCACAGTTTAGCGATTCATCCGACGGATGGCAGCCTTCGAAGCCCTTCAGTGTCCCCTTTCTCACCAAGGGCAAAACGGAATTAAACACCCCTTCATAAATACCCCTTCACGGAGCTCCTTGCCACAGAGGTCTGATAGCAGTATACGTCATAGTAGAAGGTCTGTGAGGATGGGGGATCTCAGCAGAAAGACAATACAAACATTCATGCTTTATCTGGGGCTCGAACCCAGGTCCCTATGATCAGTAGCCAAACGCACTAAACTCAAATCAAGCACAATTGGAACTCCGAAGCTGGAAACATCAGGTTATGAGCATGGCGCACTATCGACTGAATCACCCCTGCCCCATTGATGCTGCTGATCACCATTTATATTACTTTTACTTGATGACTCTCTACAGAAACTTCCCGCCCTCCCCTTGGTCAATAGGGGTCACCAATGGGCTTGGAAAGGACGACGTCCATCGGATGGGATGTTAAGTATGGACCCCGTGTGCGGAAAACATATCCTGTTCACGTTAAAGAACACTCTGGATGGGCTTGACGGGAGGCTATCATCTGTTTCCTCACAACTGTTCAGTGACTCACAACTGTTCAACCTTCCCCTAACCTTCTCTGAGCCCTCGGGGTCTTTGTGGTCTGGCCATTTAGCCCACTGTGTAAAACAACCCAACTTGATAACTCGATTTTTTTTTTATATTATTATACTTTAGCTGGTTGCTTTTACATATGTGTTTTGTATCATCATTTTTACGTGATGAACTGGCTATATCTGTATTATCACCTTTTTCCTTGATGCTTCAAGTCCTGTCACGAAAATGAATTTTCTCATTTTGTTCCAACAAAATACGAGGTACTGTATATTATCAAACTGTTATAAGAAAACTCGACATAATGTTTTGAATTCCGTCTGAGTTGTGGTTTATTTCATCATTTTTCTTTTACCATATTAAAAAAATATTAGCGAAAATAGTCGGGTATTGAAACGGTAGTTAACTGTTGTTTTCAGGTGCACAGAAAGGAAAAGCTAGGAAGTCTATGACATGACATCTGATCTGAGAAGTGTTGGGTTGTTTTACCTCTGAGCGGCTGATTTGAGAAGAGAGTGCACATAATTGGGAGACGTCCGTTATTACTGAGAACACTGTTACTTGTCCCTTTTTGAGATTTTATCTTCTACAGTGGAACAGAATAACGTAATACCGTCGCAGAAAGAAAGGCATTCTTTTTATAGCACTTTTTTGATGTCCTTTTCTTTAAGTTTAGCAACTGGCATGACGGTAAGGGAAAAAATACCATAAGATAAAACAAATTAAAGCAACATTCGTTTGCTAGAAAACGATGAGGATATTTCTGGTACAGATCGGGTCATCGCAGAGGTCACGAATGCTTCCTCGAGGTCAATTATTTTTTACTACTACGGATGTAGTGGGTAAAAATTGTACCAGTTGGAAAGAGTTAAGGAAAATGGTTAAGATTCAAAGTTGTTCACATATTTTGAGAATATTTGTTATGACGGCACCTTGCAAAGGGTATTTAGTATAGAGTATTATTCTATACCTATTTAGTGTAGAATAATACTTCATACCAGGCTTGTTCAATTGTAATTCATTGCAAAAAAAAATACTTGCGGCTCATAAAACAATAATCAGTGAAGATAGATCATTTCTTCCAATTTTTTTACCAAAAACCTTTAGGTGCATAACTAAATGATTTCTGTCATTTCCCATAGTACTCATTAAAAATGTATATTTTGTTTTTTAATTCTTAAAAATATAGGTTTTTTTTCCAATTAACTACCCATTAGAAATATATATTTTCGATTTTAAGTAGATAAATTTTCTTGCTGCTCTGTAAATATATATAAATTTTCCCTAGTGGTTTTTCACTAAGTTTGGGTTGTGGATGGTCCTGTTCTGTACTATATGCATCTGACTCATGGGTGGCTGAAGCGCAGATTGTTTTATATTTAAGGACTTTGTTTTCCTTTCACCATTGGATAATTGGCCAGGTCACAAGGATCTAAGATACAATCTAGGATGCTAAAACCAATTCGACAGCAGTTAGCGGAAATCGGAAGTTGCTGCTAAAGATCATCCATAGTGTCTTCGAAAGTTTACAAGCCGTGGCTCCATTTCTGATCTCTTTCGAAGGCCTGCAACTTTTCATTCCTCTTTCTTAGCGAATGAAAGTGTAGAAAACGTCAATTCTGGCATGGTAGTTATTCTTTGTACGTAACGTCCTTTTTAGACACCCAGAACCCCTGGCGCAGAGACTCTGTGGAACTAAGTTCAGGATTCTGTTTTTAAAATTTCACTCATCGGGATTATCGAAGGAAAGCAATAGTTCGAAGATCTCAAGTTACAAGGGTATTTGGATCAAGAACGTTTTGAGATTTACTGATTTACTTCTGAGTATTTTATTACGCATTAGAGTTCTTGTCCTCACTCAGGAAGAGCTCATTTTTTCTATTTCTTTTTCATCGTGGGAATATATGACAAAAGTTTATGAAAGAATTGTTGACTACTAGAAAGCAATTTTTTTTCAGTCGTTACCGTTACAAACATAATGTTAATGATGCTGGCAATACCAAGCTAATGATCTCACTTTTTGCCCCAAGTAACTGATAAGAATGTGAATAATACACTCATCTGATGTGTACATTAAGTGCAAGGGAGCTAAAACAAAACACGCATAAAGGACCGAGATAACCAGAAGCTCTGTCAGGCTTGTACTGGTTTTTCGTACACATAATCGTACCGGAACTCGACTCAGACCCCGGTAGTTACAGTGTCAACAAGAGGCTATGGAATACCATTGCGCCACCGAGATGAAAATGATCTGTGTTTAATTTTCGAGCTAACCTTGGAATAACATATTACAAGTAGATGGATAATGCCCAAATATGGAATTCTTTTGAAGTTTTTTTTAGTATATGGTCCTTTATCATAAAAAGAAACCCTGCCCTATTCCGTGGAGGAGAGAAAGAGTCTAAGACCAAGATTTCAAAATATTAATCACAAAAAAAATCACATGTGAGCTTCAAAGTCGAGAAATAATCGTGTTGTGATAGGCCCATTTTTCTTTAAACTTAATGGCGACTAAAGATTTTGACCTTTTCTGCACAAAATTGTGGGGAGTCCTGTGGCGTCATTCGTGGTTCATATAGTTAAATTTTTTTTTTGTAAAAGAAGGATAATGCAATCATAAAAAATACAACGGAAAACATTTTTGTTTGGACTTTCCTCTAAAAGGTAAATTTTTATTTTTTTAACATATCACCACATTTTAAATTTGTTTAATTTTCCACACGCTCATTTTAAACAAAACTTATTATTTACCCAATCCACAGATATGCTCACTACAAAATTTATCAGATTTTTAAAATGTTAAAATTTGCTAACATCAATTCTTTAACAGATAAAATTAAAACATTGAAGTTATGTACAAAAGCGGAACATTATATTTCAAAATAATTTCAACGGAAAAAAAAAATCCAAGCAACACTCAAATATGTATAAAGAACATAAATAAACTTGTTTACAATAATCTATATAAAAACTAAAAACACATTTGGTTTATTGCATTTAAGAAAAAAAAATGGAAGTGAAATAAGTTTATGATAAACACAATGAAATTACTCTAAGAACTTATGATGCAACAAATACCACTTTCACACATAAGCAAATAAATTGGAAAGCTGTATCTGTGGGATTTCTATAATTCTCAATCAATGCCATTTTATTCAGATATTGACTTTACTACTGTCATAAAAACTTCCTTGAAATGACAATGATATTTCAATCTTAATTTAGAGCCAGTTTTAAAAAAAAGTCATCGTTTTGGCAATGATTTTAAACCCATTTATCGTTTCGTAACATCAATGATTATATTTTTACCAAGACGGGAACAGCACTAATTTTCTTCACAGATTTTATTCAAGAGAACCTTTAGAATGGAAATACAGATTCTTTTATATTAAGATTTGGAAATGACTGATTTTAAATATTTCAAAAGCTTTATTCAATTCAAGAACTGGATCGTTTGATGTTTTGGCAGAAATTAATTTTAGTTATTCTAAACCAGGGTGTAATGGGAATTGTCAAGGAATATGAAGCAAAAATGTATGGCAATTAAAAATTTTTCTAGTTAAGCCAGAATTCAGTAACGATGTTCCCGGGAAATTTAAAGACAGTGCTTCGGGGGAGGAGGGAACTAAAGCTGAAGACCGTGAGCAGCAGAAAAATGTTAAGAAACACTTAAAATTATAGTATAAGAGTAAAAAATATTTAGATATTGAGAATTAATGACTGCTATTCCATAAATCGAGAAAATAATTAAAAATTCAATTGTTTCTCATTTGTTATAAACTGTTCAGATAACTATTTCTCAAAATGATTAGGAGATTTTCAAAAATTTTGCGCGTTGTTTTAACTTTTGTCCTTAAAACATTTTTTTATTTCTTTGTTTGGAGTATCGATTATCAGTTGTTAGGAGGAATATTGATTGACATTGCGTCCTTTATTTAACATTTCTGAATCTTCAACTCAATTAAGTAGCTCCTAAAATAAAACATTTCCCAAGATTACTGAATATTTTTCAGCAATATTTATGATTATAAAGAGCTACATTTACTTTCCTTAAATAACTCTAACAAGACTTAGATAAATATCGAAAACGATTATTTATGAGTGAAAATTATTCAATGAAAAAATATAACTTTTTAGATAACACGACAATGGTAATCACAATGTATTAACATAAAAATATCGGCAGTGCATAGAGTACTCACTCAAACTAAGACTCTTAAAATCCTAGGCTGTCAACAGGAATAATAAAAACTTAAGTGCAAAAAATTAGTTTATATTTATTAATTTTGGTGTTTCATAAACGTTTTTTTAAAATTAATTCGTAAAGCTTTCAATGAACCGATATTTTTATAAATAACGAACAAAAATTTTTTTATCACAGAGAAGAAATATTAAGTCATATTCTTTGTGACTCCAGTATAATATGTACAGTATTTAAGTCTCAAATCTATTCCAACCTTCAATGTTAAGACAGGAGGGGTGTCCAAACGTTATTGCAACGTTATGTGACCTTGTAAGAAATATTTCTCTATATATTTTTCTGATACTGAAGTAAAAGGAAAAACAAGGCTGAAGTGTGACATTAATTTTAAGAATGAATACGAATATGATAAGACGTGTTCACTGGTGTAGAATACTGGAAGAAAACATTCTAAACATTTTCTTTACATCATTGGAAAAAGTCGTGCTTTACGCACTTCTCTTGCAAAACATCTGTTCACAGCCTAAGAATAAACATGTCCTTTTTAAGAACGCCAAAGCCTTGAATACCATTAGCATGAAAATATGATAAGAGATGAATAAATAAATATTGATGTTTTATTAGAACTGGTGAATAAGCCTCCTAAAGGTAAACTATAGATACGAGTTTATGATCATGAACTAAGTGAATCTAAAAAGAAATCTAATGATGCACAGAACAGACTGCCAACTAAAGAGAGACGAATGTTCCATTCTTCCGGATAACTGTACAGTACTGACTGCTACAGAGGAAAATATTCAAGTTTAATTTCTGCTTTCTCCTGATGCTTGTAATGGAGACATCTAAAGGAAAGAAAAACACACATTACTGAGATAATTTCAATCCATACACCAGTTTGTTATCATAATATTGTTTCTTACAATGCCTATAACAAATTCATACCTGTAACAAAATTCAGATTATTGTATATTTGCAATCAAATGTAAGTTTAAAAACAAATTATTGCACTTTCCTCATTACAAGGGTTGGATTTACTAGTTTATTTTCTGTTGTGAACCAATATGGTGCCTTTAAACTTCATCATCTACTTTTTGATGGTTTCAACAAAAAATTATCCTTAACCTTCGTTTAATTCAGTGGTTCCCAACCTTTTTGACGTCACAGACACCAACCGAATCTATTCCTTTCTGCGGCCCACCTACCAAATCTAACTCTTTTTGCAGTTCTTTTCTCATCATCATTAGATGCATTTTAAATAAAATATAGATCTTCGCAATGACTCACCCCCTAAAATTCCCAAGAGTGGGTTATATCTGCTGTTCAATTATTGCCTGTTTCGTTGTTTGAATCAAAACATATGAGTGGTGAAATTCAAAGCTTCAGAAATTATATCATCAACAGTTAATTATGATACTGACTGACTGATCATGATCAGCACGGGATAGCCAATAGTGTCATAATTAATCGACATAATTCCAGCAAATAAACAATAACCGTAACGCAGTTATGTAATCTTGGTAAATTACAATTTCCGACAGAGCTCTCTGAAATATTGAAAATAGCACGACGACTCCCTTTATTACCTTCGCGAAACCCTAGATTCCGGAATCACAGGTTGAAAACCACTGGCTTAAATAAATGAAACAATTTCACCTTAGCATAAAACAGTATTTTTTCTCCTAGCCCTGCCCTCGGTCAGTAGGGAACACCAATGGGCTTGGAAAGGCCACAGTGCGTCGGATGGGACGTTAAGCCGTGGTCCCTTGTGCGGGAGAGCCATTTCCTGTGTAAGTTAAAGAACACGCTGGATGGCCTTGACGAGAAACTACTATCTGTCTCCTTACAGCTGTCAGTGGGTCCTATCCCCCAAAGGCAGCTCTTGCTATATTTAATAGATGATCGCCTAGAGTAGGGGTTCTAAACGTGGGGTACGCAGTACAAATTTTTGGGGTACGATGTAAGAGCTCAAAAGTCGCTAGATATATGTTATATTTATATACACAGTTGTATCAGAATAATATGACCACCTACCATACATATACTATGGTAGGTGATCATATTATTCTGATAAGACTGTGCATGTTTTATTTTATTCCCATTGTTATACTATAACTATAGTTTTATCTATCTATACAAGGGGTACGCCAGTTACATACACATTTCCAGGGGGTACGTGAAGCATAAAAGGTTGAGAACCACTGGCCTAGAGAGAACATTTCCATTACCATGGTATTTTCCATTCGATGTTCAAGAATCATAATCTTGTAATTACTATATCCCTCATCAAGCAAACTGGCCTTCTGTGTTTCTGAATTTTAACCACCTGAGAGCTACATGGCCAGTTCGGAGAATCAATATTTTCTTATAGTGACAATGGTGGAAATGCTCTACAAGTTTAACAGTGGCCAACAGTTCTTATCTGATTCCCATGGCATTTACAAAAGCCTGAGCATACACTGACGCTGTAGAGTGATCATATTTTAAATCATGGAAGCAGTCTCACGTTTGGGGATTTACGTGAACTATAAACACTTCTTCTTCAGGAGATGAAGAGGTTTTGCGATATTGGAGAAGTCTGGGGCGAACCTCCTGTATATGTAATTTGTTCAGAGTCCAAAGATGTTTTGGAGTTAGTGTACATCCTTGGGATTTACCCTTTCCCTACGGTATCGACTGTTTCAGGATCAGTCGTGATGACATTTCCGAGGTACCACACTTCTCGTTTACTTGCACTTCGAAGGGCCCAGTTTGAGCTTGGCTGCACTGATGCTTTGTAAAGAAGATAACAAGAAACTAGATGCTTTTGATTCTAGATGCTTACGCAGTATTTTGGGCATTAGGTGGTTCAGCTGTGTAAGTAATGATGAAGTTAGGCAAAGGAGTCGGCAACCTCCTCTGAGCAGTATGTTGTGCAGAGAGAGACTTAGTTTGGCCATGTTACCCGTATAAAACTTATAGATTAGCGAATAGTGTTATGAGCAGTGTGCCTAAAGGCCTCAGAAAGAAGGGGAGACCTAGGATGCAGTGGGCAATGTCAAACAGGACCTTGTTAGAATTGGTGTGCAGTGGCCAGATGCAGTAGATGTAGCTCAGGATAGACTTGCTTGGAGAACTAAATTGCATGGTCTGGTTGGACCTCCGTAGCCCATGGCTGCTTGAGGATGATGATGAACTGACTTTCTTGAACACTTCGGAAAGATTCTGCAGATGTTTGTTAAAGATCCGTCCCAGGACGATGATGTACAAAACCTACGAAGCAGACCTCATAAGACAAACCCGTAAGTATCGACTTCATCACTGTTTCGAAAGTAGCAGATGCATTACATAGTCTGAACGACGTCACTTTGAATGCCATAATCAGGGTCCTGTAGTGAAGATTATCTCTTCGGTATGAATTCTTACTTTCCAGTAGCCAATTTTCAAGGTTAGAAAACCACTGCGATCTAGGAAGGACCAAGTTGTAGCAATATACTGCGACAGAAATTTCAGAGGAAATTGGATATTTGGTCTCGCTTGAAATACCATTTCTCTTAAATTATTTGCTAAAATTCATTTGCACGATTTTTTTCGTTTAGAAACTAATGCTATTAGTTACTTCTAGGTGTCGGATTGGGTCTTTTAGTGCTTGTGTTACCTCTGAGCGGCACTTTTTTGCACACAATATGGCTAAATGGTCAAGTCACAAAGACCCCGAGAGTTCAGAGAATGTTGGGAGAGGTGGCCCACTGGACAGCTGCTAGGGGACAGGTGGTAGCCTCTCATTAAGTCATCCAGCGTGTTCTTTAACATGCATAAAGAAAGACTCTCCTGCCTCTATGCATATTAAAGATAACGAATCCCATCCATTGGATGGAGGCCATTCGAAGCTCATCGGTATCCACTTTCTGACTGGGGGCAGGGTGGGAGTTGTGCTGAGATAAATCTCAAAGCTGGCCCAGGTGGGGCTCGAATTTGGGAATTGCAAATTACGACTCTAGCGCACTGCCAACTGAGCCAACCCACGCCCCACGTTTAGTAATGGAAAATAAATATTAATAACTAATCTTTCTAGGATTAGTTATGGTAGTGAAACTTGGACGCTGTGTAAGCAAGATAACAGGAAACTAGATGCTTTTGATTCTAGATGCTTACGCAGTATCTTGGGTATTAGGTGGTTTAACTTTGTAACTAATGATGAGGTTAGGCAAAGGAGTCTGCAACCTCCTTTAAGTAGCATATTGTGCAGGGAGAGACTCCGCTGGTTTGGCCATGTTGCCCGTATGGATAATTATAGATTGGCGAATAGGGTTATGAACAGTGTGCCTAGAGGCCTCAGAAGGAGGGGGAGACCTAGGATGCGGTGGGCAGACAATGTCAAACAGGACCTTGTTAGAATTGGTGTACAGTGGCTGGATGCAGCAGATGTAGCTCAGGACAGATATGCTTGGAGAATTAAACTGCGCAGTCTGGTTGGACCTCTGTAGCCCATGGCTGCTTGAGGATGATGATGAATATGAATATTAACACTAGTTTTTTATGCACGAGCGAAAGCCGCTATGACTCAAATCTCCGAAAAATCAAAAATTCCTGCTCTTACTGAAAACCATAAACTCTTAGGGTCCTAAGCTCCCCTTCCCTCCCGTTCCTTTGACATCATCTCCCTTAGGAGTGAACGAAACCTGATTGGTTCTTCGGAGAACCACATAATCGATCCAAGGTCACAACAGACCGAGAGTAACGAGGAAAAACTCGCATTAGTTTTAACATTGCGAGTCGTTTTGACCCCGTTAATTTTGTGGCCTCTTTAACCGAACAGTTTGGCCTCAGGCTTCCCGAGTTTCGTGCGTTGTCTCCAAGTGCCCGAGGGGCTTTCTCACATCGCCTCCTTGAAAACGACTTATTTTGGCAAGAAGAAAATGTTCTCCGAAAGTCGTTGCATGAATCACCATTGTTTAGGAAGCACGCAGTACGTGCTCCGAATGATGATAGAAGGTGTAGCAGGCGCATTACAACGTTATACTCTGGAACACTTACTAGTTTTTGAAGTAGTATTATCGGAGTTTCAAGCATTTGCAATTATGTTCCTTTATTTTCGTTTCTTCCAAAGCTCCCAGAGTGAAAGGGTCCATGAAGAGTTGCCTTATAAGGTCTCTGGCCTCTTTAAGGTTATATCTTAAACGCATTGGATCAGAGATTGCAAATTGTATAAGTTGGGTTACCTCTGAGCGGCCTTTTTTGCACACCATGGGCTAAATGGCCAGGTCACAAGGACCCCGAAGACTCAGCTGGAACAGCTGTTGGGAGACAGATGGTAGCCTCCCGTCAAGGCCATCCAGCGTGTTCTATAACGTGCACAGGATATGGCTCTCCCGCACACGGGGCCACGGCTTAACGTCCCATATGACCGTCGGCGGCCTTTACCAAGCCCATCGGTGTTCCCTACTGACCGTGGGCAGGGCGGGGAGTTTTGCGGAGATATGTCTCAACGCTGACCCAGTTGGGACTCGAACCTGGGAACTGCAGATTACTAGCCTAGCGCGCTATCGACTGAGTCACCCCACCCCCTATATTGTATAAGTAATTCATAACGCAAATATTGATGCGAACATGGAAAGTTTTATAACATTTTATCTACGGATCAATATAAGCCAAAAAAGGATATTTTTCTCACTCAAATAATGTATGAATAGTTTCTCAATTTAGGTCACATCATACTCTGTCTCGAGTACAACTATCTTTTTCACATTTTAGCCACTAAAGTCAGCAAGTGGCAAATTTATTAGCAACAGATCTATGTCACAACAAAATGGAAGTCACAATCAGATCTCAATGGATTCTTGAACTTTTTATGTAAAAATTTATGGTAAGTAGTAACACAGTAACACGGTATCACTATTGGATACTGTGGTAAATATTGGGAGCTGGGGTTGCTCAGTCGGTAGTGCGCCAGGCTCGTAATCTGTAGTTCCCAGGTTCGAGTCCCAGCTGGGTCAGCGTTGAGATTTATCTCCCCAAAATTTTCCGCTCTGCCCACGGTCAGTAGGGGGACACCGATGGACTTCGAAAGTCCGCCGTCCGTCGGAAGGGACGTTAGGTTGTGGCCTTGTGTGCGGGAGAGCCATACCCTGTGCACGTTAAAGAACACGCTGGATGGCTTTGACGGGAAGCTACCATCTGTCTCCCAACAGCTGTTCCAGTGGGTCCCCTCCCCCAACCTTCTCTGAGCCTTCGCGGTCCATCTCACTTGGCCATTTAGCACATGGTGTGAAAAAAAGTGCCGCTCAGAGGTAAAACAACCCAACAGCTGTGGTAAATAAATTGTGCAAAAAGATTTCTATAAGGGCCATATGTAAAGCCGAGGGGAAAGAATGTAGCAAAACCTTACTCTTTATAAAATTTCAACAACTGGAATGGTGGCAAAAAATAGAAGTAAACATATATTACACACAATTTTTAAATTAAAGCATAATTAAAATTACTAATTTAAACTAGAGCGTAATGAGAAAAATACATTACATCATTTGGCGATAATAATTTCTATTAAAAAAATTCCGAAATTCCCCTATCTCAATGTTTTCTAGATCTTGATCTGCTTTAAAACTTGAAATATATAAAGTAAAATCTGATGCATTCAAATATTGTACCTGTTTGCTTAACCAAACAGGCTAAAAAAAGAGAGAAATAAAATTCTCTTTCTGAATACTGCTCTGGTTTGACATTATGCACCTTTTTTTTTTAAGCTTGTTCTTTAACTATTTCATTTCTCTCTTGACATTGGAGGTAGTCGATTCGTTGTGAATAAATTCTGCGATTATGCATCCTAGCAGAAGTGAATCTGAACTTACCTGACTGAGTGATCGTGTGGTTATGTGGCGATATGATGGGGCGACCGAATCGGTGGAATCGTCAGCCATTTTGTATTCCGATGATTTGTTATTCTCTGATCTTGTTTCTTTGCACTTTCTCTTCCTCAGGTACTCTGAAAGAAAAATAGAGATACCTGAATATGTGTCGTAAAAGAACGAAATTATGCGCAAAATAAATCCATTCCAATAATGGCCAGTTTTGATTTTCAATAGTTTTTATACATGTTGAAAATAATCGTTAAAATTTTACTGATGACTCTCAAAGCTTAATTGTAGGATAGACTAATTTTAGTTGCATATTATTTTCAGTCATTTTTTTATATAGAGCATTGTATTTAATTGCTAGCAACTGTATTATTATGTAGGCAAATGGTGTTAATTCTTATGCAGCATCTAATTTAAAAAATACTCTATGCGTTCCGATTTTAAAAGAAGGGTAACTTTTTAAAGATAAAATATTTCTTGGCAAGAGATTAGATACTTGTAGAATTTTTCCAAGGTTCGAGTCCCAGCTGGGTCAGCGTTGAGATCTATCTTCGCCCTGACTACGGTCAGTAGGGGACACCGATGGGCTTGGACAGGCCTCCGTCCGTCAGATGAGACGTTTAGCCGTGGCTCCGTGTGCGGGAGAGTCATACCCTGTGCACGTAAAGAACACGCTGAGTGGCCTTGACGGGAGGCTACCATCTGTCTCTCAACAGCTGTTCCAGTGGGTCCCCTCCCCCAACCTGCTCTGGGCCTTCAGGGTCCATGTGACCTGGCCAATTTAGCCCATTGTGTGCAAAAAAGTGCCGCTCAGAGGTAAAACAACCCAAACCAACAACTTGTAGAATTTTCTAACTACTAGTACCTTCACCGTAACTGTTATTGAAAATGACAGTTGATAGTAATTTTTTGTTGCATATAAGATATTATTCGTGAAGGAAATAATGGGTTAAGAGTAATGCACTGATCTGCATGAAATCATTTCGTCCTCAGACTGCAGTGCAGCCCATGTTTATTATTAACACTAAGCCGTGTTTTTCTGAACCTCTGCTCTTTGAAATGGTTTACGAAATTCACAACCATCTGCATTCTTCAGAATAAGTGCGAAGGCAGCAGAATTTTCTTAACTATCCTTATGGTGTGTAAGGAATATTTAAAATTAGGAAAGAACGATTAATAGGAAGTATGGTAATACCGTTAATAACATTAAAGACCAGCAGTATTTCATATTAAACCACTAAAGTGCTGAAAATCGTTCTGTAAATAACTTTTATTTAGGATACTAATAAAGAGTCAATTATTGTATATTTTCTGTGATATGCATTAACATAATAACCGAAGCAAAAAAAACTACTCAGAGACAAAAAGCATTTGCGTTTTAACGATCAATTAAGTGTCAATAACGAATTAACCAAAATATGTCGTCATCAAATAATTTTATGATGACGTTCTGTTGAAAAGTTTAAAATTTGTTTCGATGAGGTTACGTAAATCAATGTCAAATTTAAGTTTTTTAACATTTTTTCTCATTAAATTATGAATCATCCTTTGTTTGCCCAAAGATCACGTCTAATCAATGTGTCAGTTTTTTTTTTTACTTCAGCTTGCCACTCGACCACAGAATTTTCGGGTAATCTTTACGACCCCATAAAACTACTCGACTTATTCCAACGACGACGTTCCGAACCGAGAGTTAAAGCTGCGCAGTCGTTTACAGGGGCTGGGGGATTGGCAGAGCATGATGGGAAATTTCAAACGACACGTTAATGGTCCCTAAATGTCATCCAGTGATCGTTTAAGTGCCGGAGTTCAGCGAGGCAGGTCGACGTCACGCAGAAAAGGAGGAACCTTCCGTTGCGGATTTTCGAACTTTTCTATTTCGAAGATTAGTTCCAACTTCGTAGCAGATATCGTGGTCGCTTTGTGCGCAAGGTTTGCTGTGGCCGAAATGAATAGGACCACGAGCAATAACTCAGCGTTTGGCGACATATATGGGTATGAGTCAGTGCAGAGAGCGTGCACTGGCTTCTTTCTCTACTCGTTTGACGGCGTGGGAGAGTGTGGGTCCTTTCAAAGGAGCTGACCTGAACTGCAGAGAGGAACTTCACTTATCCTCTTAGAGAAGGTGACGTTAAAAGCAAGCAGTAAACAGAGGATGGTCAGTGGCTGATGTAAGTGGATCGAAGTACGACATTTAGAGTTTCGCAAAAATCAAATTATAAAAATTATAACAATTTTTTATGTTTAATATTATTTGTGATTTTCTTTTTTGCACTCTCTATTTCATTATATTGGCATTCGTTTTTGGTGTATAGACCCGGATGTAGAAAAACTAAGGGTGGGGTAAGGAAGAGACGCAATCGAGCCGGAAAAAAATAAAAGGGTGGCCTAGAGACGTTGCAATTAACATTTTCATCTCGGTTTTACATAATAATAATAAATACCCCCTCAAGCAGCTGCTTGCCACAAGGGTCTGACAGGAGCCTGTCAGTTTATATGTCGTAGTAGAAGGTCTGAGAGGATGGCAGGACCTCAGCAGAAAAACGACACATAAATCCATGCCTTATCCGGGGCTCGAACCCAGGTGCCTTTGATCAGTAGCCAAGCAATGTAACCACTCTGCCACGGGACGGTCATCTCCGTTTTGGAAGAAGGGCGGGGGTGGCTCAGTCGGTAGTGCGCCAGGCTCGTAATCTGTAGTTCCCAGGTTTGAGTCCCAGCTGGGTCAGCGTTGAGATTTATCTCCGCAAATTCCCCGCCCTGCCCACGGTCAGTAGGGGACACCGATGGGCTTGGAAAGGCCGCCGTCCGTCGGATGGGACGTTAAGCCGTGGCACCGTGTGCGGGAGAGCCATACCCTGTGCACGTTAAAGAACACGCTGGATGGCCTTGACGGGGGGCTACCATCTGTCTCCCAACAGCTGTTCCAGTGGGTCCCCTCCCCCAACCTTCTCTGAGCCTTCGCGGTTCATGTGACCTGGCCATTTAGCCCATGGTGTGCAAAAAATTGCCGCTCAGAGGTAAAACAACCCAACCCGTTTTGGAAGTTAAAAAAAAATTTTGAAAAATGCGTGAAATGAAAAATTTTAATAATTTTATCAATGGATATTGAGCAATCATCTTCATTTCAATTCACTGCTGAGAAATCAGCCTTTAGGGCTGTTGGAAATTCGTTTTTAAAACGGAATGCTCACCTATTTTTAGTAAATGCATGAAAACATTTCTTAATAACGAAAGAGCCTTTTATCACGCTCGATTATGACATAATGTTTTTCAGCTAACGTTACGAATCTTTCAAAAGAAGTTTATTTTTTGTTTGAATCCGTGGTTCCATCCGTATCGTTAGGAGATTGTTATAATTTATGCTGCGTGAGATTTCATCTAAAATCTGCTTTGTTTACTGACTCATAAAAAGTTTCAGTTTCGCTATCGACACGTACGACTTTTGTATTACCGCTCGTAACCGTTAGAGACGCAAGAGCTATAACGCTATTGAGCAGAAGGGTCTTTAATGGATCTCTCCTGCCCCCAGGCCGGTGCATATTCAAGTCTCTCACAAGCTGCTCATCTGCAAGAAAGCGACTGGCGAGGTAAACGAAAAGGGAGGGAGGGGGGCTCGTAAAGAAGCCCTGCCCCAACCACTCTCGTGCAAGAGAAAGGCGGACTTGGTCAACGGCCCTTTAACCTTGAGAGCTTCGTCCTGTGGCCGAGCTTCAAGGCTACGCCGGGCCAGGCTGAACAGACTCAGAGCACCGCAGCGATGTTGATGATGCTTTGCCGATTGCTGGCAGGTTGCGTCGAGGAAGAGCCGAACTCCGTCATGCCGTTCACGTAGATTTACATCACGTGACTGAAAGTTTGCCGTCACAAAGGCATGGAGTTATAATCCTACGAATGGACCTAGTTTGAACCGCGGGTGCTCTTTTATCTTCGCACTTTAAACTTTCTTTTCGGACCGATTAAGCTGTCCAAGTGATTCGTTACCTGTTGCGATTTTAGCTGCTGTTGATTTTCCCCGCTGAGAAATACAAATAAAACGAAAAATATAAACACAAAGACTTCTCCCACAATTAATTTATGCTTGTCTTGGTTCTTAAGAAATTATCACGATAAAATTCGTCCTGAGTGAATCGTTTTATTTTTTCGCCCCATGTTCACTAATGCTAAAACGAAAGACCAGTACGTTTGAAAGAAAACTTATTTTTCAGCAGGGAGGATTTAAAACTGATCTACTCTCTCGTCGCAGGTGTTCCGCTTGTTTCTTTGCTTTGGCAAACTCAGCGACTCCTGTCACTCTCTCTGCCAGCTACCCTTTCAGGGTTTTGTTGGGGAAAGGGATTCGCTTTTCGCTTCATTTGCCACTCCATTGAAACGCAGACGAGTTCAAGGGCTATGAATCCTGCCTCGAAAATCTGTATAGAATGAGTATGAAATGTACAGATTTAAACGTGACTCACAATAATTACTCTCCGCTGCCATCAATAAGATCACAAAGAGAGCTCGCCCACCTCTTCTGATCATATCCAAAAGTCATCCTAAAATAACGATAAAATGTCTCCGGCCTCCACCTCTCAGATGAAGCTCTAAATTGAAATCTTCTCTACAATCCACCTTGAATTCCATATTCATCTTCTTCGGAATTATTCCTGTGCACACTTTTTTTCCTCTTGCTTTAACAGTTTATTTCTTTTCATCATCTTTGTTGCATCTTCATTGGCGAAATAAACCTTCCCATTCTTGAATGCGTCAAAAAATAGTTTGGAAAATTCAAAATGAATATTGCTTTTAGTCTTCTCATTTTATCTTTAACCATTTGTATGCCACATACGGAAGGGAGGGTTCGTAATACGTACAAAGCTCGTAATCTGCAGCTCCGAGGTTCGAGTCCCAGCTGGGCCAGCGTTGGGATTTATCTCCGCAAAACTCCCCGCCCTTCCTTCGGTCAGTAGGGGACACCGATGGGTTGGATAAGTCCGTCGGATGGGACGTTAAGTCATGGCCCCTTGTGCTGGAGAGCCATATTTTGTGCACGCCAAAGAACACGTGGGTCCTTGTGACCTGGCCTTGTGACTATGGGTCCTTGTGACCTGGCCATTTAAGCCACTTGTGTGAAAAAAGTGCCGCTCAGTGGTAAAACAAACCAGTGAAATATTTCGTAGATGCTCGTGAAATTGCAGGTTTTCCTAATGTGTCGTGTAGAACTTTACATAATAAGGTTTAGACTCCTATGGTTTGGAGTATTGTGACTATGAAATTGTATTTCTTTGTGCCTCGTTGAATAGCTTTTTATTAGCTTGCTTTCAAATAAAAAAAAATTTTCAAATAAGAAAATGAAACTGATGCCTTAACTGGCATAGTGGTTAGGCAGCTAGCGACTGTTCCAGCAAGTCAAACTTTGTGTGTTGTGTTGGCTCTAACTAAGGCAGTGGTCGGCAGTGACTTCGGTCTTAGTAGGGCATGTCCTTGTATGAGAAGGCCTGTAAAAGCTAGGAGTAGCTTCTAGGATTCTTCTCTGTCCTATATGTCGCAAATAAAAAAAATCATATCGATGATGCAATCAGTCGCTGAATTCGTATTCATTTCATACGAAGAGAGAACGCTAGCAATCTTGTTGAGTAGGTAAATACATGTGTGCCCTATTATCCTTTGAAGTGAATACGAATTCAGTGACTGATTGCACCATCGATATGCATTAGGCTTATTTTGTACTTTTTAGGGCGCATACAGGACGATAAGTATTATTTAATTTATTTATATTTTTACTTTGTCCCTTAAAAACACCTACCTTCAGAAACTTTCCTATGATATATGACTCACAAGCATCGACCACATTTTCCATCCTCCTGTTTTTAGAGTCGTGTATAAAGTTGCCCGTGACATTGAAGATGTCACAAGCTTTAATTTCAGATATAACTCGATAAGGTCCAAGCCCGAAAATCCGCCCCTTTTTTTCGTGGGGGGAGGGGAGGACAAAATTCGAAATAGGCTACGACGGTCTTCATATGAGCTTTCATTTGAAACCTAACTCTCAACAGTATGCTCCCGCGTTGGGAAGATTTGGCCGAATAATCGTTTTCAACGTTCCGTTGACCCCCCCCCCCCGAACGTTTTTTAAGCAGTAATATTCGCCATGTGATAAGCTTTCATTTAACGCATAGCTTGTTACTTTCGACACTCGGTTCTGGAGATAGAGAAGGCCAATCGTTTTCATATTTCCCCTTTTTTAGGGAGGAGAAAGCAGGCGATCATTTTTTTTATAGCCTATGACACTCCACGTGCCATAAGCTTTCATTTGGTACATAAATAATTAAGTTTGTCCTTCGCGTTTGAAATATATGGTGGACCAACTGTTTCGACAAATTCACAAACCGAGAAATGGCGGGGCGAAAAGCGATAGGCAAAGAACGAACAGCTGTTTTCGCTTTGTCCTCTGTATGCATCCGTCTGTAAACATTCAACCTTTTTGTTTTTAGAGATATATTAAAAATTCTTTTTGTGTTGGATAGGTATTGATGAAATATTAGGATTCACATTTATCCGAATCTCCCAATAGCTTAAATATCGCCTTCTAAACAAAAGGTGTAAATGACAGAGTTGAGGATTGCAAATGATCTATTTTTGTTACAAACCTGAAAATTTTGTGGTGGAGTGTTATGGTCAAGGGATAGATACTGACAGTAACGTTTTGTTCCCTTAAACCTTTAACGTCAAAGTGATATTTTTGCACAGCAATGTTGCCAGCTTAGCGACTTTTGAGCTCTCACGGTGTACCCCAAAAAATTTTACCGCGTACCCCACGTTGAGAACCCCCTGCTGTAGAGCAGTGTCTCGCAAACTTTTTTACTCTGCGGCACACTGAATTTAATTTTTTTCCGCGGCACACTCAATCTAATTTTTTTCCGCGGCACACTCAATCTAATTTTTTTTTCCGCGGCACACCTAAAGAAGAATAAAAGCAAACTGTATATAATCGTCATTATATTTGCGCTTTGTTGAAGTCATCAGCCTAGTTTTACTTGAAGATTTGCTCTCGTTCTTTAATTCATAACTCGGTGTTTGTTTTAAATATTTGTCCATTCTATGGCTTGAAATAATCAAAAATTAATACCAAAATTTGGAAAAAGCTTGATAAATACTTACAAGATCCCAGTTGATAAAATCTGAAAGATTTCTATTAAAGCACGTCGATAGCACGTCGATATTAAAGCATGTCGATAACACAAGTCAAGTCAGAATGAAATCTTTCGAATATCTCGTGTCAATTCGAAAATCTCTCGCGGCACAACTTGGAATCTCTCGAGGCACACTACTGTGCCGCGGCACACAGTTTGCGAGACACTGCTGTAGAGCAATAGTTGGGAGGAGGATGAAATGAAAAGAGCAAAGAAATTTTAACTTATTTCATTTTACTTCGCATATGTTTAGGTACAAAATAATAACGAAAAAAATTTAAATAATAATACGAAAGTTTATTTTAACGTCAAAATTGAAGTTGTCATTGGAGTAGTGAAGGGTCCCGGAAATGAGTTGCTCTGAACATTTGGCTTCAGTTGGGTTGTTTTCCCTCTGAGCGGCACTTTTTTGACAACCATGGGCTAAATGGCCAGGTCACATGGACCCCGAAGGCTCAGAGAAGGTTGGGGGAGGGAACCCACTGGAACAGCTGTTGGGAGACAGATGGTAGCCTCCCGTCAAGGCCATCCAACGGGTTCTTTAACGTGCACAAGGTATGGCTCTCTCCCATACACGGGGCCACGGCTTAACGTCCCATCCGACGGACGACCGCCTTTCAAATCCCATAGGTGTCCCCTACTGACTGTGGGCAGGGGGTTCAAATCCCATAGGTGTCCCCTACTGACCGTGGGCAGGGGGAGGAGTATTGCGGAGATAAATCTCAACGCTGACCCAGCTGGGACTCGAACTTGGGAACTACAGATTACGAGCCTGGCGCGCTACTTACTGAGCCACCCCCGCCCCTTTCGGCTTCAGTGACGTTGTAGCTAGTTGTATGATGGGACTATATATAATATGATGGGACCTATATACTAAATGGACAGGAGTTTGTGTACTCCTGTTATAAAGTAACCTTCCTCATAGATCTGTAAACGCTTATTATTCTGACAGGCTCCCATCAGACCTCTGTGGTAAACAACTGCTTGAAGAGCAGTGTTTTTTTGCACTTTTTTTTTATAACACACAACGCAAGTTAGATACAGCTAAAGGCGCTAACATAACGCTTTACTCTAATATTTTATCGGTCTACAAATGAAGTTGAATTTATAATAAAATAAATAAATAATAAATACCCCCTCAAGCAGCTGCTTGCCACAGAGGTCTGACAGGAGCCTGTCAGTTTATATGCCAGAGTAGGAGGTCTGAGAGGATGGCAGGACCTCAGCAGAAAAAACGAGACAAACAGCCATGCCTTACCCGGGGCTCGAACCCAGGTCCCTTAGATCAGTAGCCAAGCGTGCTAACCACTCGGTCACGGGACGGCTTGAATTTATAGCATTTGAATTTAAATTCATATGATAATGAATTATTGGGAAAAAAATGGAAATCGCTGTTTAAATCATTGGTTCAATTAATAATAACCTTATCATTAATGTAACGTGGCAAAAGTGCTTTCCTCTTATATTGAAAGTGTTGTGACATTTTAAAATATTCAACATTTCTGCATAAATTATGATTTTCGATTAAAACACTGCGACTGCTTTCCTAATGATTTAACTTATTTAGAAAAGTGTAGAACTACTTCCACTCAACGCTTCGGAAACAGATATCGGTACGGCATTCCGATTCCATGATTCAGAAACATCGAGTACCGGAACGGCGTTCCGATTCAATGATTCAGAAACATCGAGTACCGGAACGGCGTTCCGATTCAATGATTCAGAAACATCGAGTACCGGAACGGTGTTCCGATTTAGTTCAGCACTGCTCTTGGTAATTACTTTCCCTACGAAAAAAAAAGTCACGCTTCGTCACTACCCACTGACTTCGACACTACCCACGACTCAACCGAAAGAACTCTCACTTGCTGGAGAGCCATACCCTGTGCACGATAAATAAACGCTGGATGGCCTTGACGGAAGGCTACCATCTGTCTCCCAACAGCTGTTCCAGTGGGTCCCCTCCCCCAACCTTCTTTGAGCCTTCGGGGTCCATGTGACCTGGCCATTTAGCCCATGGTGTGCAAAAAAGTGCCGCTCAGAGGTAAAACAACCCAACAACTCACTTGCTGATTTCGCTGCTTAGAAACTTAATTTTAAAATTTCTCTTGTGGACCGTAAAAAAAGATCTGATATAACTGAAAGCGCATTAAATTGAGAGCCTCAGGAGAAATAAGTCATATTGCAAGCTATCAGTTTTAAACTGAGTAGGGGAAATATGTAAAAATTTTTTTGCTGTTGTTGAAGTTCAATTTTGAGGCGTTTCTGTGAACATTAATCTATCAGTAATTTTTAAACGTTCGGGAGTGGTGAAGGTCTTACAAAAATTTCATTTAGTCATTTCTGATAGACTTAAGGAAAACTAAAAATAGTAAACTGAAAACAAAGTAGAAAATCTCTATTTTTAAATTAAAGATCTTCAATTTATTATTTTAAAAATAAAAATCTTCAGTAGTAGAGAATTACAGGATAAGTCCTGTAGACATGGAACTCATGAAATAATGAGCTGAAAAAAATTGGTTTTGCCATGAGTGGGATTCGAACCCACGTCTCCAGGAAACATGTCTGTTATGCTACCACTACACCATCAATGGCTTACCTTTGCTCAGCTTAGTGACGTTATAAAATTACAATCCGGAAAGTTTATAACGTCACTAATCTGAGAAAATGTTAGCCATTGATGGTGTATTGTGGTTAGCATAACAAGCATGTATCCTGGAGACGTGGATTCGAATCCCACTCATGGCAAAACCAATTTTTTTTTTCAGCTCATTATTTCATAAAAAGCTTCAGTTTATTATTTTAAAAAATATCCCATATTGAATATTCATTTAGTTTAAATAAATTTGTTATATCGCCCCCTCCGGTGCAATAGAGGCCTAGGCGGATGATTATCAGTGCACTGAGTGCTTTCTTTATTCAATATAATAAATAAATACCCCCTCAAGCAGCTGCTTGCCACAGAGGTCTGACAGGAGCCAGTCAGTTTATATGCCATAGTAGAAGGTCTGTGAGGATGGCAGGCCCTCAGCAGAAAAACGACACATACATCCATGCCTTACCCGGGGCTCGAACCCAGGTCCCGTAGATCAGTAGCCAAGCGCGCTAACCGCTCGGCCAGCATTTTATCAAATTCGTGCTGAGAGATGTCGTCAGTTAATGCCCAATATTTGGCACACAGACTGCTGCGTGCATTATTTTCGTTTGTTTAGCTAACGAAGTCAGAGTACTGAAACCAGAATACATCAGCAGACGTTATCAGTAACGGACCATACGGAGAAATACTATTAAATATTGCTTAACTTATATTTCGTGAACGCATAGACCTGGAGAGTTTTTTCCCTTTTCCGATTTGCTCTTGTTTTTATCTGGCTTTTAGGTAGCAGACTGTCTTAATTTAGATTCAGTTGCAGTCGATACATTGTGCAAGTCTCGGAGAACTAGCAAATGCCGTGTTACTTTTCCTCTGTCGTTAAGTCTATACTGCTGAGTTGAGTTTGTGAAGAAATCCATATCCTTCCGCTACCGAGGCCCAAGGTAACCTTGGCCCAGAAACCGGTTTTTCTTCACCTATCATCAAAAGCAACAGATGCACAGTGAAAGCTGCAGGATCTCTTATCCTAATGTAAGCTCGTAGCTGTATTCCCGAGCGTCTTTCGCTCCGTGTCAGCCCAGTAAGGGTTAGAAGATGCGCAACTGCATATCCAGGTACTCGTAGTACATTCTTTTTTTATCCCTAGATGGCGTTGATCTACAAAACTCACGATGACTCCACAGAAAAATTCCTCGTACCTCCCCTTCTTTTTTTTTAAAGAACCACTCCCCACTTCTGCTGTGCTTCCTTCGGAGCGTGCAGAATGGCGTTAATAAAAAATAGTGGATTGGCTGGGGGAGAATAGCGGGGTGTTAGTGATAGCGGGAGGCGAATCTGAGTATCGCAGCGGTCACCTTTGACCTATCCTTTAGATGACGGGGGAGAGAGAGTTGGGGGAATGAAGGAGGGAAAAAAAGAAGAAAATTGTCCGCTTAACCGCGCACCCTGTCGCACTGGAGAGGGGGTGTCAAGGTCGGGCATTGAGTCTTCTAATAGCAGTGCGATCACATGACTCCTGACGAAACACATTGCCAGTCCTGCCTCTTCCTTAGTTCCTCTTTTCTTCTCCCCCCACCCCTCATAAGTAAGAAATAGGATGAGCCAGATAGCTGGAAATCAGTTCCTTCATTTGTATTCTGGTTTGTTCAAAATTTTTTATTAGCTAAATATTCCCGATAAAAGTAGCGTTAGAACAGTTTGCATTTTTCTAAAGTTTGTTATTATCAGTGAAACTAGATTCATTATAAACAAGATGCTCCTGGTTTCAGATGTTTGCTCAGTATGTGATATTAAGGTTTTATGTGATGATGATGATATCAGACGAAGGAGTCATCATCATCATCCGTCTTTACGCAGAATCCTATAGACCAATATTTCCCAATTTGGCCACGGAACCCTTTCGCACTCGAAGAATTTTTGCCGAACCCTTAATAAAATTTTTATATGAAGCTAAAGAACTAGATTACAAATAAGTAATGATAATAATAAATAAATACTAAATATGGTTGTGGTATCAACATTATTTAATTGCACACATTTAGAAACAAAAATCACATTTCATGTATGTTAAATTTTTTTTACATCGTAATGGAATTTTCTTGCGGAACCCAATTTGGAAAACGCTGATGTACAAATCTCTCACTCTGCACGGTAGATGCATTCGCTCTGGAAATGTCTTCCTGCAAAGCGAGACGGATTTCTCTCATAACTTTATTAAAATGGGACCTTGCGCTTTTAACCTAAAATTTTATCTATGAAGGCCAACCGTGTCGTGCACATGATTTTGAAATGCTACAGCAAGTGTAGCATAAGCACCCTTGTAAAAGCATTCATCACATACGTTCGGTCCATTCTAGAATACGCATATTCGGTATGGTCCTCTTACCGTGTGTGTGATATTAAAAAAAAAATAAATACCCCCTCAAGCAGCTGCTTGCCACAGAGATCTGACAGGAGCCTGTCAGTTTAGTGCTTCTCATTTTGTAGGGATGATTATAGATCAGGTGGAGTATTAATTTATGTTAACTGTGACATCGATGCTATACAGCAACCAATCACAATGAATTGCGCAGACATTGCGGTTTTAAAACTTGAAATTGAAAACAAAGAGTGGACATTAATGGCTGTATACAGATCTCCTTCTGCAAATGTATTTAATTTCATTTCCGAATTAAACGGAATCCTAGAATCACTTGATACCCTTAATATTCTCTATCTTGGAGATATTAATATTAACTTATTAAATGACAACACAAACACTGATGAATATATAGGACTATTAGCAGGAAATGGTTTACTTAATGTGATAGAAGAGCCAACCAGAATTACGGAGAACTCGTCTACATGTATTGATCATGTATTTCTTAGAACCAAAGATTTATATAATTGTAATATATTTCTGGATGACATTGGAATTACAGACCACTGCTTAGTTAAGGTTACTTTAGATATTAAAATTGAACAAAAGTTAAAAAATGATGAAATAAAAATGGTGGATTTAAAAAGATTAACGAACTTAATTGCAAATATAAAATGGGATGATATATATATATTGACGGCTCTGTTAATGCTTCTTTTAAAAATTTAATTGATAGACTATACCATTTAATTGATGATTCAAGATTCAAGCGAAAGTAAAGAAAAAACGTTTAGAAGATTAAAACCGTGGATGATTAAAGAATTAGCAATTTTAATAAATTATCGTAACACTCTGTATAAGGAAATGAAGAAAAATCCTACAGATATGTCGCTTAAACTGTCATTTTCCCGATACAGAAATTTTGTTACTAGTGCCATAAGGGAAACAACAACACAATACTTTACTAATAAATTTTCCAAAGCAGGTAAAAATCAGAAAAAGCAGTGGAATGTAATAAATGAAATATGTGGTAACTTTAAAGAGAAAGAAAATTATCCCCGTACAATTAAAAGTAAAAACGAGTTAATTAAATATGATGAAGACCCTTGTAGATTTGCAAATTTCTTCAACGATTATTTTGCCTGAATTGCACGGAATTTGAACAAAGATTTAGTTCAAACAAATGCTGATTGGGAAGGAGACGGAAAATCATCAACTGCGGTAAGTTCTTTCTTCTTAACGCCAATAATAGCTAAAGATATTAGGACTCAAATTTTACTTCTACCAAAAAATAAATCTCCAGGTTTTGATGGCTTAACCGCAGAAATAATTCATCTGTTGGGAGAAAAATTTATCGAAATACTTGTAAATCTATTTAATCTATTCATTGAGCAAGGAATTTTCCCTGATGTTTTGAAAAAAGCTACTATTGTTCCTATTTTTAAAGACGGTGACCCAAAGGAATTAGGGAATTATAGACCTATTGCATTACTCTCAGTAATATGTAAAATTTTTGAAAAAATAGTGAAAAATAAATTATATGAATATCTGGAAAAAAAATGTTTTCTCAGTAGCAACCAGTTTGGGTTTAGAGAAAAAAATGGGTACGGATGATGCATTATTGCAGGTAACAAATACGATTTACACAGCTATGAATAACAGTGATTATGCATTAACAATCTTTCTGGACATTAAAAAAGCATTCGATATGGTAAATCATCAAAAATTAAAACAAAAATTACAAGCTGCTGGAGTTAGAGGAGTGGCATTGAATTGGTTTCGCAGTTATTTAGCTAACAGAAGGCAAGTGGTAAAAATAAAAGATACATACAGTGCTTGGACTAAAGTTGAATACGGAGTGCCCCAGGGATCTGTTCTGGGTCCCTTATTATTTATTATTTACATTAATGATCTAGATTCCATTAACCTAACAGGTAAATTAACTATTTTTGCTGACCACACTTGCCTGACATATACTGGTTCCGATTCTTCGATTATTTTTAAACAAGCAAAAAGTGATCTAGAATTAATTAGAAACTGGACCACGAGTAATTTTTTAACAATTAATCTGACAAAGACAAATGCAGTTTACTTCTACTTAAAGAAAAATAGTTCTGTTACAGATATTTTACACCGCAATAAATTGAAATATCATGATACAAATTGTTCATCGAAAAGTCACTAATTGTCCTCAAATTCCTTTTGTGCCGTCAGTGAAATATTTAGGTATTTGGATTGATGCAGGCCTAACTTGGAAAGTGCATGTAACATGGGTTAAAAGAAAGGTCATCCGTAACCTGGCCCGCTTATATCTTGTAAGACATTTAGTTTCATTTAAATTTATGTGTACACTATATTATACATTAATCCATTCTCAATTAACATATGGTATAAAATCTTGGGGAGGCATGCATTTCAATAATTTTACACAACTTTTAGTGTTGCAAAAGAGATTTATTCGCTTATTAACTACGGAACAAAGGTATTCGCTTATTAACTACGAAACAAAGGTAATGAAGGTTGCGTTTTTGGGCAAAAGCCCAAAAATGCAACCTTCATTACCTTTGTTTCGAGAAGCAGGAATTTTGCCTTTACGCTATGATTGTTTTTTCGAAATAATTAAATACTTTTACTTTAGAAATGATAGCATTAAAACTGACACGAATAATTACAAATTACGACGAGATAAAAACATAAATTATGAAATTCCTGCATTACATAAAGAAATTTTTAGGCACTATTTTTTGTATTTAGCACGGAAATTCCTTTCCTCTCTCCCGGTCAGCATGAAAAATATCACGAATTATCATTTGTTTTCTAAAGTTCTCAAGAAGTACATTTTGAAACTGGATGATGTGGAAACTTTCTTGCATTAATCTACAACAACTGTTTATATGTAACATGGATATTGAATGTTTCTGACTTTCTGACTTTCACACTTCTGGATTACTAGAAATTTTTTGTTTTCAGTAGTTTTCGTTTTTTGTGTATTATTCAATGTGACGACTGATGTTTTCAATTGAAATTGTTTCTGTATTGAGATCTCACGAACGAGTCCTGCTCTTGTGACACCTCAAAAGTTTTTGTATACTGTAAAACCTTATCTGAAATAAAAATTATCTATCTAGGATGGCAGGGCCTCAGCAGAAAAACAACACACACACAATCATGCCTTACCCGGGGCTCGAACCCAGGTCCCTTAGATCAGTAGCCAAGTGTGCTAACCACTCGGCCATGGGACGGCTCTAGTGTTTGATATTGAATAAATAAAATAAAATAAATATCCCCTCAAATTGCCACAGAGGTCTGACAGGAGCCTGTCAGTTTATATGCCATAGTAGAAGTTCTGAAATACGGGGTCAGTATAAAAGATTGCCTACATTTTAAAGTACTATATTTTCCTAAATAATTGGGTAGAGGAAGTAATTATGTGCCCAAAATGTCAAGGTTATTGGGTTGTTTTACCTCTGAGCGGCACTTTTTTGCACACCATGGGCTAAATGGTCAGGTCACATGGACCCCGAAGGCTCAGAGAAGGTTGGGGGATGGGACTCACTGGAACAGCTGTTGGGAGACAGATAGTAGCCTCCCGTCAAGACCATCCAGCGTGTTCTTTAACGTGCGCAGGGTATGGCTCTCCACACACGGGGCCACGGCTTAACGACCCATCCGACGGACGGCGACCTTTACCAAGCCCATCGGTGCCCCCTACTGACCGTGGGCAGGGCGGGGAATTTTGCGGAGATAAATCTCAACGCTGACCCAGCTGGGACTCGCACCTGGGAACTACAGATTATGAGCCTGGCATGCTACAGACAGCCACCCCCGCCCCTGGCGTAGGGTGAAGTTTCAGTCTCGTTCAATGCATTTGAATATCTGTCCTTAGAGAACTTCCTTACATATGATATTGAAGCCTTCAAAGGGTTGGTAAGATTATAACCCTCCCTTGGGTACTCCACTGCATGAATATTTTGTGTATTAAGCAATAATATTTAAATATTAATCGTAAGTTGGGTTGTTTTACCTCGAGAAGCATTTTTTTTGTTGCACAGCTGAGTAATTTGGTCAGGTCACAAAAACCCCAAGACTGAGGACCGGATTGATGAAGGGTTGGGTTGTTTTACTCTGAGCGGCACTTTTTTGCACAACCTGAGCTAAATGGCCAGGTCACAAGGACTCCGAAGGCTCAGAAAAAGTTGAGGGAGTGGATCCACTGGAACAGATGTTGGAGACAGATGATAGCCTCCAATCAAGGCCATCCAGCGTGTTCTTTAACGTGCGCAGAGTGTGTCTCTTCCTCACACGGGCCCACGGGTTAACGTCCCATCCGACGGACGGCGGCCCTTACAAGCCCATCGGTGTCCCCTACTGACCCTGGGCAGGGCGGGGAGTTGATGATGGGAATCCACTTTGTAGGCGTTAAGAAGTAGAGGGGAGTTTTCTATGAATGCCATCCAGAATGTTGTTTAACATCCACAAATTACAAGCTAAATATTCCTTTCTCAATTTGTACAAGTATCTAACATTTTCACAGATGGAAGATAATAAATAATAATTTGACGAAACCGAAAAACTCCTAAGGCTGATGCAGAATAGAACTTTGAATCTTTGCCAACTAGCATTTGAAAGGAAATAGTTTCCACCAGCAACGGAGCCTCATCCGGCCCCTCGCAGCAGTTCGTTCTCAACTCCGGTCACAGTCAGACGATGTGGTGTATAAAGCTTTCTTCGTCTTCGGTCCTCTCGCGCTGCTGAGAAGACAAGCATGTCAAAGGTCACGGTCGACGGAAACCGGCCCGCAGTGAAATTTATGGGCATTGTCATCCGAGTGATTGTGAGGTCGCCTCTAATCAGTGTATGGATGTTTGAGGCGTAGATGCACAGATTACCAATATTTAATTATGCATTTAAAAAAATAATTTTATAATTTTTATTGTACATCGGAATTAATAAAGTTCTATTATTGTTTTCTCGTTGTACATCTGGTCGAGTGGTTAGAGCGCTTGACTTCGGATCAGCGACCTGGTTTGGAGCCCGGATGAGGCTTAGATATTTATTCGAAGCCACTATCTTCGCTGTTTATTCTACTAATACTGGGTATAGGGGAAAATTGTCTCATGGGATTCGAACCCACTACCTCCTGATAACATGTCAGGTGCTCTGACCGCTAAGATACCAGCCACTGATCAAGATTTCCCCTGTTGTTGCTGTTAAGTCTCCTTCCCTAGTCTCAAGTAGATGTTACGTTTGCAGATAAAGTCTTCATTCATCGGAGCTCGGGGCGGGGGTGGCTCAGTCGGTAGCGCGCCAGGCTCGTAATCTGTAGTTCCCAGGTTCGAGTCCCAGCTGGGTCAGCGTTGAGATTTATCTCCGCAAAATTCCCCGCCCTGCCCACGGTCAGTAGGGGACACCGATGGGCTTGGAAAAGCCGCCGTCCGTCGGATGGGACGTTAAGCCGTGGCCCCGTGTATGGGAGAGAGCCATACCCTGTGCACGTTAAAGAACACGCTGGATGGCCTTGACGGGAGGCTACCATCTGTCTCCCAACAGCTGTTCCAGTGGGTTCCCTCCCCCAACCTTCTCTGAGCCTTCGGGGTCCTTGTGGCCTGGCCATTTAGGCCATGGTGTGCAAAAAAGTGCCGCTCAGAGGTAAACAACCCAACCCAACTTATCCGAGCTATGTATTTCAGATTCGTGCTCAACATCAGAAGCACACCAAGGTGATCCAACTATCATTTTTATGAGTATATTTTAACATCTCTCCATGCATATTGTATTGGTATATGTTAGTAACCGTAGTCATCTTCTGTCGTATTCACAGCAATCATTAGATTTTTTTGAAGCCGTTATCTTTGCTGTTGTATTCTGCTAATAGTGAGTGGTGTGCGTCTGGTTAGTTCGGTGTTGTGCGCGAGCCTTAAACAGTGCTAATGAATGGAGGCTTTATCTGCAATCTTAACATCTACCTGTGACTAGGGTATGACACTTAATAGCAACGACAGGAGAAACCTTGATTAGTGTAGCTCAGCAGTCAGAGCACCTGACATGTTATCAGGATGTGGTGGGTTCGGATACTGATGGGCTTGGAAAGGCCGATGTCCGTCGGATGGGACGTAAAGCCGTGGTTCCGTGTGTGGGAGAGCCATACGCTATGCACGTTAAAGAACACGCTGAATGGCCTTGACAGGAGACTACTATCATCTCAAAAACATCTGTTGGGAGACGTTGATAACCTCGGGTCAAGGCCATCCAGCCTTCTCTGACCTTCTCTGAGCCTTCGAGGTCCTAGTGACCTGGCCATTTAGCCCATTGTGTGCAAAAGTGTCGCTCAGAGGTAAAACAGCCCAACCCAACCAGGGTTCGGATCTTATCCCGGCATAAGAAAATTTTCCCTTTATATCTAGCATTAGCAGAATACAACAGCGATGATAGTGGCTTCAAATGAACCTGATGATCGCTATGAATACAAAAGATGGCTTAAATATTTCTTGTGGTGTCTTTCAGCTGAGGTCTTGCCTTCTTCAAAGAGCTTCAGGGCGTATTGACAGGTTCCTGCCAGATCTGTGGCAAACAGGCACTTGAAGGCTGGTTTTAAATATATATCTATGCAGGATTATAAATAGGCGATAACTTAATCTCTATACGAAATTAAAATGGGTGTTTGCTAAAAGAATGTTTCTTTTTAATTTTTCAACTGCCAGTTTGTTATATGTTTTTTGTTTTTATGCGTAATAAATCAGTCTTGCAAATTTGAAGGAACTATTAATCCTATTGAAAGAGAGAAAAAAAGAGTATCCAATCTTGTGATTGTTTATATTTTATAGTTTCAAGTTCCCGGGTTTGGATCCAAAATAAAATATGGATGCTTATGCATTCTGTTGAATTCTAGCATTCCATATAAATCTAGTCTATGGTGACATACACTGATATGATGGAAATATTTTAGAAAAGTTTCATTTGAAATTTCTAGGAAGAAAGCCCCCCCCCCAGTCAATAAAATGAATGAAGATAACCTAGAAGGGGATTTTCTAGCTTGTGAACACAAATGCTAAACGAGGAAGGACTCTCCCAATTGCAAATATCAGGGATAGTGAAATGGAGACTCTTTGTTCCTGAGTCGTTTTCCTTTTTTGTGTATTTTCTTTAATGTGACGACTGATGTTTTCATTTAAATTGTTTCTGTGTGGACATCTCAAGAACGAGTCTACTCTTGTGAGCTCAGAATCTTTTGCATACTGTTAAATATTATCTGAAATACAAATACTACTTGTGGCCCATTTAGAAAATTAGAAAATCAGGACAGCGGTATAAGTGAAATTTGAGAAACCGTGAGTTAAATAGCTCCTCTAACTCTATACCAGTGAGTGGTCTAAGGCTTTCAACCTCACCCGATCTATGCAGAACTTTCAGCTGGCTTTCAAGTATGTGAGATTCAAGGCATTCTAGGCTGCGTCCTACGATGGCAGAAGGGAAGTGCGGTGGAGATCAAAGCGATAATATCAGCACGGAGACTTTTCACACACACAGAGAGGAAATTCCTCTCTCTGTAATGCTCGCTTCTCTCCCATACAAAGGCCCCTGGGCTACATTATCTTTGGTAGGCAGTCAAGATTTGAAAAAGGGATTTTGCCAATTCGAATCTCAAATATACCAGCTTCGAGTTGTTTTTTTTAATTCATATGGTTTTTTGCACAAAGTTGTCTGACCCGGAAGCCGAGGTGTTAGCGCGCTTTGGCTGCTGATGAAAAGGACCTTTGTTCGAGCCCCGTGAGATGCATGGATGTTTCTTTTCTTGTGCCATCTTTCTGCTTAGGTGTCACTTTCTCCACAGATTTGCTCTACGGCAATATTATATTGACAGGCTCTTATCAGATCTTTGGGGCAAACAGCTGCTTGAAAAGTAATGTGTTGTTTATACAGAATTGTGAATTTTAGTTTCCATTTAGATCTGACTGTACTTCATTATTAGTCCAAACGATACAAATTCAAAGGTCCAATCCATACTCGAGTCAGAATTGTTTTTTTCTTCCAACTGTCATCATTTTTACCGTTTTAATGATTTTAAAAAGATCGCGCGATGATTCAGGCCAAGATTTGAAACCATCCTAATTAGTTTCAATAATGCAATAAATATAGTAAAGAAAATTAACTTATAAATCAATGATTTATTTTAATCTCGAGTCATTCAAAATCTAGAGAAGGCAGCAGTAACCATATTAGCAACGGCTCATTACATTTATGACTACCTATTATGCTTGGGAGAAGCGTATTTTCCAAGAGTCATCAGGAGTTTCTATGAGTGTGCCGAAACCTCATTACTTCTGTTCATTCGCAGAGATGCAACTTTTCTCCTCCCCACAGCGAGTGATCTTTAATGAGACATTTCAAACATCTCGTTAATTCATTGGCTTCATCTTCAACCGATCCGGGAAAGATTGCATGACCACCAATTTCCCAAACGACCAAGTTGAGGATGTCAACATAGTGATGTTTGCATTTCATTTTAACACATAGCTGTTTACCATTTCACATTTAACACTGTTTACATTGATATTTACATTTCATGTTATCTGATGTTAGCATTTCATGTTAGCACAATGATGTTCGCATTTGATGTTATCGACTGATGTTTGCATTTAGTGTTATTATTTGATGTTTGCATTTGATTTTAGCACACCAATGTTTTTATTTGGTATTTAATGCCCTGCCGATTCTCTCCGTTTCATGCAGGATAAGTGATACTGAGCATGAAAAGAATTGAGCGCGAGAAGAACATTGTTTTAGTCATAAAGAGGAAAACAGCATGAAAACATCCTTATCAAGAGAAAAACAGTTAAGAAAACCTTAACAAGAGAAATATAGCAATCGCGTGCATCAAGAGAAAAACAGTAAGAAAAACCTTAACAAGAGAAATAAACAATCGCGTGCATCAAGAGAAAAACAGTTAAGAAAAACCTTAACAAGAGAAATATAGCAATCGCGTGCATCAAGAGAAAAACAGTTCGCAAAAACAATTGCATAAAGAGAAAAACAGTTAAGGAAAACATGTGCATCATGAGAAAAACCGTTAACAAAAACAAGCGCATAAAGAGAAAACCAGTTAAGGAAAGCCCTGCATTAAGAGAAAAACAGTTAACCAAAAACGAATGTGTCAATCCAGAAAAAAAAACGTGATTGAGCTTTCTTTCCAAGGCTTTGAACGAGGATAAACAAGCTAAACAAAATTGAGCAAGAAATGCCCTTAAAACTTTCCTCTGGAATCGAGCTCCACAAACGCCAGAAGCATTTCCTCTGAACCCTAATCGACTCGGGACCTTTAATTCGTCCGCACGTGATCGTCAACCTGTTTGTTCTTGAGGTGACCTTGAGCCACTTCGTCTCTGCACATTGGCCTCCGATGCGCGAGAGCTGGCCACCGATGGATGCAACTGCCGACTGACACACCCGCAATGCGTGACTGAGGACCCGACAGGGTGCACACGTGCAGTTGCCATGGCAATGGTAATATTCGGAGAGAAAGAACAAAAATGGGAATAATAGATGAAAGAGACTGTGAGGTTGGCTTGTTACTGTGTAGTTGTTACACATAAACTTCGTCAATAGGGTCTACTGTGGTATGCATTGCGCAAATTCTTTTTCGCTGCAGACAGAGCTAGTCCCTCACATCTTGCATCGTTCAGGGCTCGTTTTTTATTTCTGTGTTGGCTTTCTTGTGGGAAAAAGCTTTCATTTGCATCCTTTTGCTTGGATTTGATCTTGTTGCAGAAGGAAGAAAAAGAGTCACTCTGTTTTCTTTTAGGTATGCTATCTCAGCGTATGTTTCATCGCAAAACAGCCAACAGCTGCATATATGCAGAGAATTAATTGTCCAACTTTTGAAATAAATCTTAAGCGTAATTATTTGATTAACTCAGCTTAAAATTACTTCTCAAGCAGCTACTTCCCACAGAGGTCTCACAGGATCCTGTCAGTGTAATATTCGGCGGAGAAGACCTGTGAGGAAGGTGAGACCACAACAGAAGAACACAAGAAAGAAAACATCCATACATTATCAGGGACTCGAATCCAGGTACCTTTGATCATTAGTCAAACACGGTAGCCACTACAAGCAGAGCAAGAGCTTGCCAATCCAAATAGTTAGATACAAAATAAGTATGTGAAGATGTTTTGTTTTCCATGTGATGCCTTACCCAAGATTTAGAACACTTGTTCCGTTGTTTTGAAGTCAAATGTGCAGTGCCAGATTGAGAATCTCCCCCCCACCCCGAGGCATGTGCCTCGATAACAGTGCCATGTTATCTAATAGGGAAAAATTTTGTGCATGAACAATACTTGCAGCAATACTAAATTTGTATTTGTTTTGTTAAGAGAAGGGGAAATAGGTTATTGAGCGATTTACTAATGTAGCATTTTTTTATTTATACATTTTTCATTCTTTTTAAATAACATATACAATTTCGCTTAACAATTACAAAAACCATGTTAGTATTTTTACATAGTCAAAAATGTTCAATTATAAGAAGTTGTAAAATAATGTTACGTATCTTATAGAGATAAGAGAGATTCATATGGGGGGAGGGGGGGTTAAGCATTCACTAACTACAAATTTATCGTTCTTTCATCTATCAGCTTCTTTCTCTCTTTTATTGGAATCCTCAAAAATTTTAAATGTTCCCCTCGTTAAAAATGAGGTCCTCCCTTGAGGATGTGGCCCTCGCCATTATGTTAATCCTTCCCTGCAAACATCCTAACTAGAAATGAGTTCAGACTCAAAATTTCAGTCCCTGCCCAAACTCTTTTAACAATTATTGAATTCGAGCCCACTTAGAGAAAACAATTTTTTTCTGACAGAGTTCTAAAATATACATAAAGATTTACATGCCCCTAAAAAAAAGTTCAATTTCTTTAATAATTCGTATTATAGACTATTGCAAACATTAAAATTATTATGATTGTTTAATAAAAAAAAATTAAAATATCGATGCGATGTGGAACATAAAATGCAAAAAAAAAATAATTCGTAGAAACTTAAAAGTCCTTTTTAGTCATTATTAACACCAAAGGCCATTCATTAACGTAAGAAAAAGCCCTTCCCCGCAAAAATAAATAAAAACTGAATAGTAGTGTCATGTCCCTCTAATTTTTTTTTATTTATTTATTACTGTATTTTTCTTGTATTTTTGTTGTTGTAAATATGTGTGTAATAAGCGTGTTTATGGAGGTGCTGATGTGGGGATGTGACTCATGAGCTGTTGTTCGGATCTGAGCTAGTTGACTTACGTATGCTGACAGGACGGAAACTCTTTTACGACCAGCATCAGACGCGAGTGCTAGCGCAGAAGACAAGGGTGGCAATAATGAACAACATTTTGAGCGTCGCTGTCAAACTGGAAGGACGTTTGAACATGCGTCAAGGGGCCCCGCTCTTGCTCAAAAACAGAACCCTTAAGGAGAGGGTTCGGTTTTGTGTCAACCAAAATTCTATTCTGTGTGAACCAGGGTTCAGTTCTGTGTGAACTGAGGTACGGTTCTGTGTGAACCAGGTTGTAGGCAAGGATTGAATATCCTCTCGCCGAGTGTGATGCCGGTAAAGCAAGAATGTGCAAAGCGCAAATTTCCATCTCATTGCATGATTGCTTGCAGTAGCGAAGGCCCAAGGAATCGAGAGCATTCCCAGCACATAATTGTATATAAATGTAAATAAACTGTGTCGTCCATATGCTATTCTCGTGCTTGGATTGTTGAACTCCTTTCTACATATCACTTGATGTAGCAAGTCTAAGGCATATGTCGGTACGGGTGTAACAACCTACGAACCTGTGATTTCACCTAAGTAAAGGTGAAGGTAATTAAGAGACTAGTTGATCTCCTCTGCTAAAGAGCTATATTTATGTCATCGGAATCGCAACACGACATTTGGCGCAGTTCGAACTAACCTCTAATTCTAACTATTCGGGAACATGCTCGGATATTGGCTTCTAAATCTTCTTTGAATATTGCTGTTTTTCTTCCGCAGAAATGATTTTTTTAACCGAACATGTGTTCTTAATGCATGATTTAAATAATTTCTTGTTGAAAGTTTCAAAAATGGAGAAAGAAACTTAAGAAACAGTAAATCAGTGTTTCTCAATAGATAGGCTGCTTGTCGTGACTTTAAAAAATATTCAAAGATATTTCCGGAATATTGATGTTTTAAAAATCTCTTTCTCAATAATACATCTTAATTGAACACTTGAATGACATAACTACATTTACAACGTTTAATAAAGTAATGCATTGATTCCTAGGACACGTTTTAGATGGAACGGTTTAAAGAGTACGAGAGTGACTACCTAGCAGCAGGTACATATATGTAATTTGCCAGACTTCGAGAACATATTTGTGTAACTTTGTGTAACTAACCGTACCATGAGGTGAGTAATGCTGAGCATAATTACTTTAAATGACTTCTAATATTTGTCACAAAGTTGTATCTGTGCCATTTGCACAACCTTTCACTTAGTGTTTCTCAAGAAAAAAGACTTCGTTTCGGTTTTCTCCCAACACTCCTCAGAATCCACCTTGAAACGTGGAAATCTGAGTTATTGCCAGTCACACGTGGAAGAATGGAGAATGGCAACTAATCGGAAATCGGCTGCACGAGTCCACCTCGAGATATGATCAGTCACGCACAGAAGGATTGAAGAAGAGGAAAATGCTCGAGCAGGAAGAAGGTTTTAACGAATAGAGGAAGAGTTGTTCTACGACAAGGGAAGATATTTGAATACCGTTTCCGATTTCTGAAGCTGAGCACGCATTTCTTCCGCTATCAAATGGTAGAGAAAAATATATTTGGACCAAGTATGCCGCACTAGTTGAAACTGAGATTAGTACAGAAAAGGAATGAACGGGCGTTACATGGTAGATAGTCATTGTCGGTGTATTTGATTTATTGGATGCAGATGTTGCATCTTATTCTTCTGTTAGGTGGTTTAACTTGGAATGAAGATACTTTGATATTTTTCAATTTGGTGGGTTTAGTTTAAATACAAAAAGAAAAAAATACTGTCGAATATTTTCGTGTTTCTGAGCTTCAAAAGCAATATTGATTGATTTTATTTAAAAAAAAAAAAAATTAGGAAGCAGATAACTAATTTTTCCGCTTACACTTTTTCACGTGATATTTTCACCATTTCCCAATCCGTGAACACACATCAGTAGCAGTTTAACAATCTATTACTCGAGAAATGGCATTTTAACCCCTCTCTATGTTTCTGCCGATGTCCATGATCTCACGTGAACCCGACCACGATCCATACTTCGTAAAATCTTATTTGTAGCTAACAGAGTAAGAAGGTAAATTGTCAAATACATTACTGCTTCATTGTGCAGCAGATAGACTACAAATTATAATAAAGGAAGGAAATTCTTCAAAACTTTCATTGCTGAATGGTATCAAGAATTCAAATGCTTTAAATATTTAATTTTCACGTTTTCAAAACAGTCAATTTAAATATGCAATTATTTAAATCAGAAATTTATTTAATACTCTGAAATGAGAAATGCAGCAGCTTGTTTTCATAAAAGTCTTCCTTTGCCTCTGGCGCATTCCTGAAGGATTTGCGAAGGATACTTTACTGCCTTGACCTGGTATTGCCTGGTAATGACGTTCAACTGACCTCATCTTGACGTCATGTCAGCTTTCTTGTTAGGTCGATATGTACCTTCAGGTGATGTTTTTTTTTTTGTTTTCGATGTTTGATGATGAAGAGGTTTCTTTGTTACGATATGGAAGATGATCTAGAACATATTTTGCAAATTGTAAATTTTGCATCTTGTAAGTAGACAAGTGTAACTTGAACAGTTACACTTGTCTACTTACAAGATGTTGAACATCGAACCCATTGTACAGTTCTGGTTGTAAAAGAGCCAGGAAGATAGGTGGAAATAGGAATACAAGAAGTGCTTACTTAACAGCTAGTAGTCTGAAGACCGAAATATTGAGATTTCGTACAAGTTTAAAGATAAAGTTGGGCACAGAATGCTTCCAGAAAATGCAACGATATGTTTCACTGGATAATAAATTTTTCTGTGAAGAAAAATATTTTATTTGCACAATGATGGGCTAAAATAGTCAGGTCACAAGGACCCCAAGGATGCAGGGAAGATTATGGAAAGGGATGTAAAAATGCTAGGAGATGGAAGCCTCCCGTTAAATCCATCAAGCGTGTTCTTTAACCTATACAGTATATGGATGTCCTGCACAGGTGGGAGGGGGGCCGGGGTGACTCAGTCGATAGCGCGCCAGGCTCGTAATCTGCTGTTTTCAGGTTCGAGTCCCAGCTGGTTCAGCGTTGAGAATTATCTCCGCAAAATTCCCCACCATGCCCACGATCAGTAGGGGACACCGATGGGCTTGGAAAGGCCGCCGTCCGTCGGATGGGACGTTAAGCGGTGGCACCGTGTGCGGGAGAGCCATACCATATGCACGTTAAAGAACACGCTGGATGGCCTTGACGGGAGGCTACCATCTGTCTCCCAACAGCTGTTCCAGTGGGTCCCCTCCCCAAACCTTCTCTGAGCTTTCGGGGTCCTTGTGACCTGGCTATTTACTCCATGGTGTGCAAAAAAGTGCCGCTCAGAGATAAAACAACACAACCTGCACATGGGGACATGCACCTTAAAGTTTCCTCCAATGGAAGGAGATGTTAAGCAGTGACCGAGATTTTTCTGACCGAGGGCAGGGCGGAGTTTAGAGGAGATATATCTCAACGCTAGGACGGAGGTGGCTCAGTCGGTAGCGCGCCAGGCTCGTAATCTGTAGTTCCCAGGTTCGAGTCCCAGCTGGGTCAGCGTTGAGATTTATCTCCGCAAAATTCTCCGCCCTGCCCACGGTCAGTAGGAGACACCGATGGGCTTGGAAAGGCCGCCGTCCGTCGGATGGGACGTTAAGCAGTGGCACCGTGTGCGGGAGAGCCATACCCTGTGCACGTTAAAGAACACGCTGGATGGCCTTGATTGGAGGCTACCATGTCTCCCAACAGCTGTTCCAGTGGGTCCCCTCCCCCAACCTTCTCTGAGCCTTCGGGGTCCATGTGACCTGGCCATTTAGCCCATGGTGTGCAAAAAGTGCCGCTTAGAGGTAAAACAACCCAACAACTATCTCAACGCTGGCGCAGTTTGTAGTCGAACGTGGGAACATCAGTTTACAAGCCTGGTGGGAACTCCCGATCCTCAAGAATGAGTAATGTCGGTTACAGAAATGTTAGAAAAAAATTGTTCGCAGGAACGTTGAAAAACGTTTCAAAATATTGGCTTTGTAGAAAATTTTTCAGTTAATTTTGGCAAGTTCACAATTTCCTTGAATAATTTCGAGTGAACTTATGACACTTGTTTATTAAAAGAGTTTTTTTAACAATCTGAGTTGTGTTGTTTTGCTTCTGAGCGATGCTTTTCTGCATTGAAAGGGCTAATTGATCAGGTCACAAAGACCCAAAGAAGTAGAGGAAGGGCTAGAAGGGATATACGAATGGCTGTTTTACCTCTGAACAGGCACGTTCCCAAGATTTAATTTCGGGATTCGAATTTTGGAGAGGGAGGATGTCTGCGAATACGATTGTGCGGTTTCCCAATTACCAAAATATCCCACTGTATAAAAGAAAAATATTTTATGTCGAATAAAATTTTATAGTTGTTTTATAAATCTAATTTTTGTGTCTGACATATAATATGGGACTAAAATAAAATTATACAAAGACAACAGTTTTTGATTTCAAAGCAGATAGACAAGTTTGTGATTCCTATAAGACAACGGGATTTTCGGGGGGGGGGGGGGGGGGTGCTACCTTCCTCCCTTCCTGCTTCTGAGTGGCCCTTTTTTGTACACAGTGGTGTAAATGACCAGCCCGGAATTCCCTTCATTTTTTTCCCTTCAAATTTCCCCGGAATTTCGAAAAAATTGTAAATTTCCCCTCAAGCAGCTGCTTGCAACAGAGGTCTATTAAGAGCCTGTAGGTATAACTTCTGATCTGAGGAGATCTGCGAGGAAAGTGGGACCTCAGTAAAAAGGAAACACATGAAATGTCCGTTCTTTTTCTGGGGTTGGAATCCAATTCTCTCTGCACCATAGCTCGGGACGCACGCTAACCACTTGGCCACTTTAATAGCCTTACTAAATGCAGAGTTGCGTTAATAGCTTCCAAAAAAAAAGGAGGGAGAGGGAGAAACTCCTCTTTTGACTTCTTTCCTTCCTCCTCTTGGTTGAGGCACATATGATCCCCAGTTAATGACTTCTCTGTAGCCAGGGGCACTGATGATGCAACCTCCGTGTAGTCGCCTTTGACCTTCAGAGCACGTGGTCCTCTGTGGGAGGGGCAGAACTGTGCGGAATAACACAACAGTATCCTCTCTCTCCTCTGCTCAAAAGATACAGAGACGGTTGGAAAAGGATTGTTTTGCGGGGGGGGGAAGGCTTTTATTCTAGTGACCATACGGTCTGACAAAAGCGGGACAGTGAATTAGAAGTCAAACGAAATATTGGGATCTGTTTAAGGTAACCATCAATAACTGCATACAATATTTAAATGTAATAGTTCTTACAGAAACAAACATTAAACAGAGTAATGCCATCCCGTGGCCGAGTGGTTAGCGCCCTCGGCTACTGATCTAAGGGACCTGGATTCGAGCTCCGGGTAAGGCATGGATGTATGTGTCGTTTTTCTGCTGAGGTCCTGCCATCCTCTCATGTTTGTCATGCCTGTCAGACCTTTGTGGAAAGCATCTGCTTGAGGGGCTATTTTTTTTTAAATATTTTTAACATAAAAAATTTTCAAAATTAGAAAACAGGAAAACAAATAAGATATTAAGAGGTATTACTCTATACTATAGAGATAGTTGGATATAGAGCAAATAGTATGTGAAGTAATGCCAGCAGAGACATTAGGTTTAAACCTAAAAAGAACAATATAACTTGTAATATTGTAGCAATTTATAGATCAAGCACTGACATCATTCTGTTTCAGACAAACTTTAAACGTTGGCTAAATAACGTAGAAAAGGGGAAAAAAAAACAGATAATAATAAGTGACATTAATATAGATACTATGAATAAAAAAAAGCTACTGAAAAATATCTAAATTTTATTAAAATATATTTATTATATATTATTGGAATTTGAAAGACTTATCACAGGTTATACCAGAGAAGAGTCAGTCATACATAATATCACGAAATCATGTATAGATCATATCAACGTTAAATTTGGAAATAAAATTGTCTCAAAATCATTAATTGCAGTCTTAGTAAAACTGCAGTAAATCGTAGTAAAATTGCAGGTCATTATATGATATTAGCACTTTTTAAAAATCGAAGACATAATTCTGAAAATCTTGACAAAGATAAAACAGAAATAACACAAGGCGAAAATTGAATTATAATCATTCGAACATCAATAAAATGATAATGAAAAACAATTGGAATATTAAGCAAGATATACAAAATATACAAAATATAGACAACAATAATACATACTATTACACTTATTTTAAGCAATAGTACAATTAGTTATTAGAACAAAATAAAACACCAGAGTAATTAGAGATACTCTGGATACTCTGGTAAGTAGAGATACTCTGGATTCTCTGGTAATTAGAGATACCAGAGTACAGTCGCTCAAAAAAGTATCTGAATACCATGGTTGATTACAGAATTCAGAAAAAATATCTGGCAACGATTTTTTTAGAAATTAGTGATCTGGCAACCTTCGTGTCACGTGACACGAAGGTTGCCAGATCACTATTTCTAAAAAAAAATCGTTGCTAGATATTTTTTCTGAATTCTGTAATCAACCATAGTGTTCGGATACTTTTTTGAGCTACTGTACTTAGAGATAAGTAAAAAAGGTCAGAAAGCAAAACAAAGTTTGGATGACAAAAGGCATAAAAGATTTAATTGAAAAAAGGATGAAGCATGGATAAACTATAAAAATAACGTAAAAAAAAACTCATATAAAGACACTTATAAACTCTAAAAAAGTCTGTCACATCTCAGATAAGGAAACAAAACAATTACATTACCGAAACAAGTTACTCACGAAGGAAAACAACACGAGACAAACATTAGAACTGATACACGAAATTCGGTAGATAAATGTGTAAAAACAATAGACGAAAGTATGATAAATAACCTAAAAAAAACTTTATCCTCAAAACAGATTGCAAATAATTATAATAACATATATAACATTCTAATAAATGAGGGGCGGGGGTGGCTCAGTCGGAGCGCGCCAGGCTCGTAATCTGTAGTTCCCAAGTTCGAGTCTCAGCTGGGTCAGCGTTGAGATTTATCTCTGCAAAATTCCCCGCCCTGCCCACGGTCAGTAGGGGACACCGATGGGCTTGGAAAGGCCGCCGTCCGTCGGATGGGACGTTAAGCCGTGGCTCCGTGTATGGGAGAGAGAGCCATACCCTGTGCACGTTAAAGAACACGCTGGATGGCCTTGACAGGAGGCTACCATCTGTCTCCCAACAGCTGTTCCAGTGGGTCCCCTCCCCCAACCTTCTCTGAGCCTTCGGGGTCCATGTGACCTGGCCATTTAGCCCATGGTGTGCAAAAGAGTGCCGCTCAGAGGTAAAACAACCCAACCCAACTGATAAATGAAATAAGAAAGACAAACTGTGAAATCGATGAATTATTTCTACCACATAATTCCCAAATAATAACGAACTCATTATACATGACTTTAATAGAAAATCGATAAACTATCGAGAAATCGATATCGGAAAATCGATAAACTATCGGCAATAAATCATCGGGATACAACAACATATATATTAAACATATTAAAGGAAACAAAGATGTATTGGCTAAAATTATCTCAGATATAAATCAAAGTACTACAACAGGAATAATAAAAGAACTGAAAACGGCAATTTTACGGCCTTTATATAAAGGTGTTTAGAAATCAGATTTGAGAAACTACAGGCCTATTACAATTTTATCATCGATAGACACGTTTTTGTAATATTTTTGCTATCAGATTCTATACAATTTTCTTTTAAAACACGAAATATTAAATGAAAATCAATATGGATTTCAGAAAGAGAAAAATCCTACACAACTAATCTCCAGATTTACTGATATGGTAAACAAGGCATTAAATAGGGGAGAAAAACTAATTGTTATGTTTTTAGATTTACAAAAAGCATTCGACACAATAGATCATCAGCTTCTACTAAAAAAAACTAGAAAACTACAGTGTAAAAGGCGCAATGAAACAATGGTTCAAAAATTACTTAATAGAACCATAATTACGAAAATAGAAAAATCATACAGCACCAGTGACAATATAAAATTTGGCGTTCCTCAAGGGTCATTTTTGGGACCTTTACTATTTTTAATTTATATTAACGAAATGATGAATTAGACTTGAGAAGCAGAATGTATTTGTATGAAGAGGATATTTTGCTTTTTATTAAAACATAGATGAGTGCATTCAAGTTATACAATCATATTTTAATAAAATTTTAAGATGGTAAAATTTCAACAAATTTTTTAAATAACAAAAAATGGATGATATACATTCACTGGAAGTCGGTTTGAACCAGGTCAATTACATAAAAACTCGCAAGATAAAGTGCTAAAAAGAAAAACCTTTCAAATAATTTTGCAGCATCTACCTGCCCTTTAATAGAAAGAGTGGCGAACCTTAAATATCTAGATATTTAAATAGACAGATTATTCGCATGGAATGAACACACAAGATATATTGTTGAAAAACTGAGATTGTTCACAATGAAAATTCAAAAACTAAGATTGGTACGTTCTAAATACCGACATATGCGCTATGTTCTACAAATCAATATGTGAATCTATTTTAAACTATGAAATAACCATTCACGGAACTACTAACGTGACAAATGCTAAAAAAAAATTGAAAAAATACAGTCAATAATAGCAAATGCTATTATTCAAATAAAGGAGTGTAATCAGTTAAAAATTTTAACACAGAGACTAAATTATCTCAACTTGTTACCTTACCGAAATTTCTATAAATACACTTTAATTTTAAATACCTTTTTTGTTAATACATACAAAATCGAAATACAACATAATAAAGATACAAGACTTCCGTTATTATAAATCAATGCGTCAATTATTATAAATTGCCAAAAATTAGAAACATTTATGGAAAATAGGCAAATGATTATAAAATTCCTTTTGTTTTTAATACATTTCCAAGAGAAATATTATGCGTAAATATATATATGCGTATAATAAATTGAAGCAAAAATTAAAAGAGCATGAGTGGTTAGCACGCTTGGCTTGTGATCTACGGGACCTGGGTTCGAGCCCCGGGTAAGGCATGGATGTGTGTGTGGTTTTTCTGCTGAGGTCCTGCCATCCTCTCAGACCTTCTACTATGGCATATAAACTGACAGGCTCCTGTCAGACCTCTGTGGCAAGCAGCTGCTTGAGGGGGTATTTATTTTTTTTTTATTTAAGAGTGGGAAATATTGAACAATGACATACAAATACAATTTTATATACAATACTTATTTTTTATCTTTTTGATATTTAGCTATTTTCACCTTTTAATGGCTAAATTTTATCATAAATTGTTTGTAAATTATCTGTTATATATTTTATGTACAAATTGATATTATTCAATCTTCTGCAGATAAGTTTATAGCTTTGCGGGTCACCATTTGAAAATATGTACATTGTGTCAATTACTTGAATATAGAATTTTTTCAAAAACAAAAGGATAAAATAAATAATTCAGAGAGGAATTACGGTCTGAAATAATCACATCAGGAACCTCTACTCGAATGTCAATCGAGCAGTGTACGAGATGTGTATTTATTTAAAGCTATTTCTGTAAGTTAAATCGTTTACCAATAAGTTGATAAAGGGTATTTAAGAGGTTAAAGAGTATAGTGTTGCAGAAAAATAAGAAAGCTAGGTAGCTCAGGAATTTGCTTACATGATATTCTGTGTATTTGAAATGTTTGTATTTTGTTGTATATAATGTACTTGTCAATAAATTTAAATAGTTTTAATTAAATTTTAGTCATTTCCTGTAAATAAAAAAAGTTTCAAATTGCCATTCTAGCTCCTGGACGTGGGGAAAAAAACGTCACCTCGTAGAAACGTTAACTTTTATTTAAATATGCAGACTCTGCTCGCGTTTACAAACATTGTGAGTGAGCTGTACAAGATTCCTCCTAACAGTTGAGTCCCATTCTTCTCCCACCGGGGCGGGAGTGGCTCAGTCGGTAGCGCGCCGGGCTCGTAATCTGCAGTTCCCAGGTTCGAGTCCCAGCTGGGTCAGCGTTGAGATTTATCTCCGCAAAAATTCCCCGCCCTGCCCACGGTCAGTAGGGGACACCGATGGGCTTGGAAAGGCCGCCGTCCGTCGGATGGGACGTTAAGCCGTGGCCCCGTGTGCGGGAGAGCCATACCCTGTGCACGTTAAAGAACACGCTGGATGGCCTTGACGGGAGGCTACCATCTGTCTCCCAACAGATGTTCCAGTGGGTCCCCTCCCCCAACCTTCTCTGAGCCTTCGGGGTCCATGTGACCTGGCCATTTAGCCCATGGTGTGCAAAAAAGTGCCGCTCAGAGGTAAAACAACCCAACCCAACTTCTCCCACCACTATCCTAAATTTTGTGTATCTTAGCCACTGTGAAAAATAAAAATGCCACTTACAGGCAAGCACATTATTTGTAAGGGTGGGGATCAGGTACCTAGACACATGAATTTTTTTTTGAGGGGGATGGTTATGGGAGGAATGTTTAAGAAAACTGTGTTGGAAGGAAAATTCAAGGAAAAACTATATATATATGTACAAAACTTCTTTATTGTTGGTAGAGTAAAATGCTTATGTATAGTACACTAATAAATGGAACTAAATGGAATTAAAACAACTAAATTATGCAAAAATTATGGTATAGTTTGTTGGGATGGTACCTACGTTACGGTTTTTAAACCATTATTAAATTGTTCAGAAGCTTTTTTAAAATTAATTATGTTTAAATCTAGAACTGAACCCTTATTCCCATTTTTTCAGAATTTATCTATTCTGCCGATTAGGCATTTGTACGTCTATACGATTGTAAAGATTTTTTTTACCAGTAGTGGTAATAGGTTTATAAACTATTATGGAATATAGCAATTAGTTTAAAAGGGAGGCTTGTACAACTACCAAGGGCAAATTCCACAAAGTTCCAGAAATGTTACCTTTACAAGGCACCAAAGATTTTTAATTATCTACCTTTCGAAATTAAAATGGCTAGTAATTTTACAAGTTTCTCTAAGTGATTAAAGATATGGTTGATACGAACTTACGATATTGAATATATGCTTCCGTTTATATTTTAATTTTATAGTGAAGGATGGTTAAACGAAACCACTTCCAGCTTGCACGGCCATGGGCTCGCTTACATGTAATATCTAAGTGTGTTCAGCTGTGGTTTCTTGTATCGTATTATGTATTTGTACACCTAGTTTTTTTTCTACTCATGTGTAAGTTGTCTTTGTGAGTAGTACCTTCAAAGGTTTGTTATACATATTTTTGTATAGTATATGAAGGGAAATTATTAATAAGTATACTAATGAATTTGCTACACTTCATTATGTTATGAATTTATGTTATTCAAGCATTGTCTGCATACATGAATTTGTATAGCAGCTACATATTTGATTATGGATTGCATGAAAGTACTCACGATTTTGGGTCTACATATATCTTAGCCATAGATAAGCAATACTTTTCAAAGCACATTCCTATTGGCACCTAAGCATTTCTATTCCCACATAAGCAATAAAAATCCACTTTCCAAATCTAATTTAGAAAGAGTTCCGGAAAGCAGTTCCATGAATCTTTCTGAATTAGAGTAGAAAAGGGGATCCATCTTGGTTCCTAAATTTTTGGAGAGTGCCTCTCAGACCCGGATACGATTAAGATTGCATTCTTCACGAATGGACTTAAGTCCTCTATTAAAAAATTCGTTGCATTTGTTTTGGAAGCCTGACTAATTAAAAAGTCATTGATGCAATCTGCTAAAAGGAGCAGGAGAAACAAAAATCAGAAATTCCAAAAATGCGGTTAAATTCTCTGAGTCTTTGGCGGAAGGTTTCCAAAGTGGGACAACCACTTTCGTGGCCTCTCGTTGAGCAACACTTCGAGCGATACCACGGCACGAGAGGCAAAACATACGTGTCGCAATGGGATCCGTTCGCTTGGCCTTTCTTACGTACGCAACACTGTGATGCAACAAAGTGTAGTAAAAGTTCTCTGCTAACGGACTCCGCCCACTTCTCGTGTCAATAACCTGGCGCTTACTTTCCTGGGGTGGATGACGTCACGCGAGCAACGCTCAGCAGCGGAATCAACAAGGACGTTTGCTCGAGTCGAGCTCGAGAAACGGACGGAGGAGGAATGCTGACCTGACGATCGTAAAAAAATTACGGCGGATCAAGTAGAAAACGGAGAGGAAATTAATTGTGGGACAGCTGAGCACTTTGTCAACAGCTCCGAAGGTCTACGATCGAGTTGCTCTCGATGCCTCTCATTCACTTGAAACACGGAGCACGCATTTCGGATTTAATAGTTTGTTGCACTTCATTATGTGACGTCGTATTTTTAAACATTTTTATCAGTGACACTTCTCTTCGATGAAAGGGCAGAGTTCTTTTCTGTTACCCTCTGTAGAGTGTGAATGGTTGTGGAGCGACGGATGGTTGATTGTTGGACAAGAGTTATAATATTACGCTAAAAATATTTTGAATGGCTTCATGGAGCAAAACGATTCGACTGCACAACAATTTGCGATGTTTCGCAGTTACTGTGAAGCATATTTGGAATATATAACGCAGGTTCGTAAGAAGAGATTTGGGGGGAAGGATTTGGGGGAGAGGAGGAATTCAAAGAGGGTCCTCCTTGAATTCCTCCTCTTTTACGCTGTTTAGTCTGAAATTTTCAAGCATTTAACTTTTGCTACTTTACAACAGAAGTATAAGACCGACAGCAAATATTTGTGTTGGCTCACAATTACAATAGACTTGCAGTCCAATTCTCATAAAACTCGACAAATTCCAACCTAACTTTTTTTGCTTTTAGCTGGTTACGGGCCAGGCATAAATAAAATAAATAAATACCCCCTCAAGCAGCTGCTTGCCACAGAGGTCTGACAGGAGCCTGTCAGTTTATATGCCACAGTAGGAGATCTGAGAGGATGGCAGGACCTCAGCAGAAAAACGACACACACATCCATGCCTAATCCGGGGCTCGAACCCAGGTCCCTTAGATCAGTAGCCAAGCGTGCTAACCACTCGGCAGGGTGTAAGAAATATAGGCAATTTCGTAACAATAGATCGAAAACTATTTGTCATTTTGTAACAACACTTAGATCTCATTAACATGAGAATAAATAAATAATAAAATATAAATAAATACCCCCTCAAGCAGCTGCTTGCCATAGAGGTCTGACAGGAGGCTGTCAGTTTATATGCCATAGTAGGTCTGAGTGGATGGCAGGATCTCAGTAGAAAAACAACACACACGTCCATTTTTTCCTGACAAATAAACATAATACGCCTGCATCTCTCAAATAATTAAGTTTCGTTAACCATTTTATTTACAATCAAGATTTTCCGGATCTTATTGGAAATAATCGAACAGACTATTAGCGAAATCAATGTAAATGAAAAGAGAAAAAATGGTAGAAAACGCGACCATTGTTTACTTTGGTTCATTCCCGTTGTGGAGATAAGTTATTACGATATGAAGTGAGTGATCATCTTCATCAGCGGACTGACTGACTTTTCTTTCGTTGTCGCAAGGCCTCCCGAGGACCAGAGACTTAGGGGTAAGGACGGGGATGGAGAGGAGACTCTTGACAAATTAAAGCACTCAGAACCCTAATCAAGTACATTAAGGTCGGGACTCCAATTGAGCGCTCCCCGGTGCTCCAGGCAGTCATTAATATCTGCCCCCCCCCTCTCTGCTTCACAGTCACGTGATCTCGTGATGAGGAAGACACCTGCAGCAGTGCTACGGAGGATCGTTGTTACGCAACGACAATACGCCTGCGTTGACTTGATGAAGAGAGCAGCGAGGGTCCAGCGTTTGCCATCTCGGTTATGTGATGGATGATGAAGAAGGGGAAAGGGCCGGTTGCTATCCCCTTCACTCAGCGTCTCGTACTGATTGCGAAAGGTCGGTGAAGACTTCAATTTTGTCGGCGTTTGTCGGAAGACGTGACAGAAACAGAAACGGTGTAAGATATTTTATCTTTCAGTTCGTTGGATCTCTGGTGCTACTTAGTTTTGCTTCAAATTCAGTTTTTTCTTCAATAACCATTTCTTTAAATAAAATATTGCCTTCTTGTTATTTAAAAGAAAAAACAAACCTCTGACACCATGTGTCATGGGGGGGGGGTTGGTTGTTTTGGAGTTTTTTCGCGCAAGAGCTGCTAAGGCTATATTGCGCCCCATGTGTCATGGGAAACGTCAATGAAAGGTTAATGTTCTTCCCATAATCATGAGATCCATTACTGTTCCAGAAAAGTAGGAGACAGTTCAATGAAAGTTTCGAACTATTAATCTTCATATTCCAAGTCATCATTAATATCATGTAAATAGCATCATTGGCAATTAAAAGAGTTACTCTTAAAAGTAGCAAATTGGGTTTATAAACTTAATTACTTTGTCTAATCTTTCCTTATGTATCGTAAGCGTTGAATGACTCTTGGCTAGTTATCTGAACAACATCAGATAATATATGTTCAGATAACTATGGCTAGTTATCTGAACAACATTGCTTTCCACCAATACGAAAATGAATTAAAAATATCGGAGAAAGAAATTGGCAATGTGATAAATGAATCATTTGTAATTTTTCATGATAAAAAAATTATCCGTGCCCTTGTCTTTATATTCTCAGGTTCGAGTAACAGCTAGGTCAGCGTTGAGATTTACCTCTGCAAAACTCCCCGCCCTGCTCACTGTCAGTAGCGGACACAGATGGGCTTGGAAAGGCCGTCCGTCTGAAGGGACGTTAAACCGTGGCTCCGTGTGCGAGAGAGCCATATCATATGCACGTTAAAGAACACGCTGGATGGCCTTGACGGGAGGCTACCATCTGTCTCCCAACAGCTGTTCCAGTGAGTCCCCTCCTTCAACCTTCTCTGAGCTTTCGGAGTCTTTGTGATCTAGTCATTTAGCCCATTATGGGCAAAAAAGTGCTGCTCAGAGGTAAAGCAACCCAACTTTTATATGAAAAATGCAGTTCGAAAATTAACAGTAATTTTTTCCTATTGTAAAAATATCCTTAAAAGATGAGTTACTCTGATGTTTTCGACGTTAAACTTCGAATCGTTATAACGTCATATTCTGTGTCCTAAAGCTATGGTTGCTTTTCGCTAAAAAAGTAAAAAGTAAAAAGATTTCAAGATAGGAGTTTTTGAAAAGCAAATCATTTGATATAAAATTTTATTGGCTACAAAAGTAGAAACTACTGATTTGATTTAGATATGCCGCAAATAATAATTTTAGAAATGCTTAATTGTTTCACCTCTGAGCGGCACTTTTTTTTTGCACACAATAGACTGAAAGGATCTCGAATATTCAGAGAAGGTTGGGGGGGGGGGGAGAGGACCCACAGGACAGCTGTTAAGAGACAGATAGTAGTCTGCCGTCAAGGCCATCCAGGGTGTTCTTTAACGTGCACAGTGTATGGCTCTCCCGCACACGGAACCATGGCTTAACGTCTCATCCTATGGACGGTGGCCTTCCCATGTCCATCGGTGTCGTTTACTGATCGAGGGCTGCAGAACTGGGAGTTTTGCGAAGTTAAATCTCAACGGTGGCCAAGCTGGGATTCGAACCTGGGCATACAATGGGTTAAATGACCAACATACAAGGACTCCCTTAGACACAGAGCAGGAGAGAGGAAGGCTATCCATTGGACAGCTGTTAGCAGACAGATGGGAGGTAGCCCCAACGTGTTCTTTCACGTTCAAAAGTATGGATCTCGTGTACACGGGGGCACGACTCAACTTCCCATTCACCGTCCTCCGAAGACCATCTGTGTCAGTTTTTCGCCGGGAAGAGAGTGAGCATTAGCGGAGGAAATCGCAACGCAGCCGCCATTTTAAGAACGAATCGCTATTTTGTTACCGAGCATTAGCGGCATGGAATTTAGTCAGCGAAATATAATTGAAGGTGCATGTGCTTAGTGCTATGAAAATCGGATTTCTTATTCGTTAACTGTGACCTCCCCATACCTTTATAGAAAACCTTAGATATCTTTAAGCACATGATATCTATTGTGATTGCCAATTATCTTTTTATTGCAATAGGTACTGATAAATGATATATATCTGATTTTCGTTTCCAGTGTGCAAAAATTCTCTTTGAACAAGATGCAGCAAAATTTTAATACGATGGTTTTGTCAAATGTAGGACGTCATCAGCGCTTAGAGAAGTTACTATGTCACAAGAGCAAACGAATTTTTTCTGACTTGGTTGCTTCAATGGTGAGGAAAAAGGACACAGATGGTCATCGAAAAAACATGAGACTTGAAATCGAAGTCCATGTGCTCAGTGGTGTACCCAAAAGGTCTAATGGGAGAGGGGAGGGGGGTGACATGTTCATCTGTGGAGAGTTTAATATGCTTGAGTCTGATTTCCGGAGAGTGCCGTAGAAAATGCGTTACTCAATTCCAGAGAATGGGGGGGGGAGGTTATAACTGCATACCCTCCTTACGTGTGCCACTTTGTGTGTCCACTGAATGACTTTGACGGGAGAATCCATTCTTCTATCAACCGGGGTTTATTTTCTATTCCCTATTGATACCCGTTCTGAATTTCGCAGTCTTTGCCACAGAAAACTGAACATTTTCATGTTCAGGAATTGGAATCGGAGGTAATAACTGAATAGATAACACGGCATGTGACTAATTACTAATACGGAAATAACTGAATAGGTAACACGGCATGTGACTAATTACTAATACGGTAATGACTGAATCGATAACACGGCATGTGATTAATTACTAATGCGATAATAACTGAATAAATCACACGGCATGTGAGTTATTACTAATACGGTAATAACTGAATAGGTAGCACGGCATGTGACTAATTACTAATACGGTAATAACTGAATAGGTAGCACGGCATGTGACTAATTACTAATACGGTTGGGTTGTTTTACCTCTGAGCGGCACTTTTTTGCACACCATGGGCTAAATGGCCAGGTCACATGGACCCCGAAAGCTCAGAGAAGGTTGGGGGAGGGGACCCACTGGAACAGCTGTTGGGAGACAGATGGTAGCCTCCCGTCAAGGCCATCCAGCGTGTTCTTTAACGTGCACAGGGTATGGCTCTCCCGCACATGGGGCCACGGCTTAACGTCCCATCCGCCGGACGGCGGCCTTTCCAAGCCCATCGGTGTCCCCTACTGACCGCGGGCAGGGCTGGGAATTTTGCGGAGTAAATCTCAACGCTGACCCAGCTGGGACTCGAACCTGGGAACTACAGATTACGAGCCTGGCGCGCTACCGACTGAGCCACCCCCGCCCCATGTAGCACGGAATGTGAGTAATTACTAATACGGAAATAACTGAATAGGTAACACGGCATGTGACTAATTACTCATACGGTAATGACTGAATCGATAACACGGCATGTGATTAATTACTAATGCGGTAATAACTGAACAGATCACACGGCATGTGACTAATTACTAATACGGTAATAACTGAATAGATCACACGGCATGCGACTAATTACTAATACGGAAATAACTGAATGGTAACACGGCATGTGACTAATTACTAATGCGGTAATAACTGAATAGATAACACGGCATGTGATTAATTACTAATACGGTAATAACTGAATAGATCACACGGCATGTGACTAATTACTAATACGGTAATAACTGAATAGATCACACGACATGTGACTAATTACTAATACGGTAATAACTGAATAGGTAACACGGCGTGTGTCTAATTACTAATACGGTAAAAACTGAATAGATAACACGGCATGTGACTAATTACTAATACGGTAATAACTTAATAGAGAGCACGGCATGTGACTAATTACTAATACGGTAATAACTGAATAGATAACACGGCATGTGACTAATTACTAATACGGTAATAACTGAATAGGTATCACGGCATGTGACTAATTACTAATACGGTAATAACTGAGTAGGTAACATGGCATGCGACTAATTACTAATATAGTAATAACTGAATAGATCACACGACATGTGACTAATTACCAATACGGTAATAACCGAATAGATAGCAGAGCATGTGACTAATTACTAATACGGTAATAACTGAATAGATAGCACAGCATGTGACTAATTACTAATATGGTAATAACTGAATAGGTAACATGGCATGCGACTAACTACTTATACGGTAATAACTGAATAGGTAACACGGCATGTGACTAATTACTAATACGGTAATAACTGAATAGATCACACGGCATGTGACTAATTACTAATACGGTAATAACTTAATAGATAGCACGGCATGTGACTAATTACTAATACGGTAAAAACTGAATAGATAACACGGCATGTGACTAATTACTAATACGGTAATAACTGAATAGGTAACATGGCATGCGACTAATTACTAATACGGTAATAACTGAATAGATCACACGGCATGTGACTAATTACTAATACGGTAATAACCGAATAGATCACACAGCATGTGACTAATTACTAATACGGTAATAACTGAATAGGTAACATGGCATGCGACTAATTACTAATACGGTAATAACTGAATAGATCACACGGCATGTGACTAATTACTAATTAATTGAGCACTAAAGAGTGATGTTAACAGAATTCACGAAGATGTAAGAAAATCTTTGATTCTCATATTGATAACGTAACAAACAAGAAAATGCTGTTAGAAGCAACTCTTTGAATATGACGTATGTCACAAACTATTGAATTTTTATATAGTAGATATTTGCCATTGATCTCCGAGAGTGGTGAAATATAAAACATAAAATCGAAATGTTGTAGTTGAATTAGGTGATCGTTAATTCTTATCCTTTATGCCACTGCTTGATAACTGTCCTTTTTAGGTATTTAATCTGGAAAATGAATTTGACAATGTTGACTAAGGGTTTTAACACTAAAGAGAAAGAGTTTTAACCAGTAATGAGAAAGAGTATCTACAGAAAATAACTGCTTTTGTAAGAGATTTGGAAATATGACGCAATTTTTAAATATGTAAAACCAGTCCATTACGAGATTGCTTAATTAGTCTAGTACTTTAAATGATAGATACTGACTAAAGATGGATTTTTAAGAATCTCAAAGATGTGAAGTTCGGATAAAGTCTTGCTTGAATGTCAGAGGTTTAGATTAGTGGAGAAAATCTCAAAGTAATCACAATGAGAACTTGAAAGTGGAACAACAGGTTATGAGTCTGGTGTCATACAGACTGAAACAATTCTTGCCCTAGGAGGAATAGTGAAATATTCTAAAGCTGTAATCAAACTGATAGACATTTTGGGAAGTTATTTCAAATAATAATAATGTAGATGCTTATTCCAATTATATCCTCACACTTCCAGCAAGTGGATAATGAAATTGGTTTGCAAATTATGTACTGTAATCTCTTCCTTCATTTATACAGAAAACTAATTAAATAAGAGTATCAAATAATAAATTCCTGTTTAGGCATATTTTGCATATTTATTGCAGATTATATATCTGCAATGCGACTTTTCTCCGCAAAATTCTTCCGCCCTGCCCACGATTTATCTCCGCAAAATTCCCCGCCCTGCCCACGGTCAGTAGGGGACACCGTTGGGCTTGGAAAGGCCGCCGTCCGGCGGATGGGACGTTAAGCCGTGGCCCCGTGTGCGGGAGAGCCATACCCTGTGCACGTTAAAGAACACGCTGGATGGCCATGACGGGAGGCTACCATCTGTCTCCCAACAGCTGTTCCAGTGGGTCCCCTCCCCCAACCTTCTCTGAGCCTTCGGGGTCCATGTGACCTGGCCATTTAGCCCATGGTGTGCAAAAAAGTGCCGCTCAGAGGTAAACCAACCCAACCCAAATTTGCATTTATTGCAGATTTAGGCATAGCATATTTACACGAGAGGTTAAGCGCCAAATGAACGAAATCTACTAGATGTGGATTTCGGTTTAAACTCAGTTAAGATGTTAGTTATATTTATTCGATGTCTTCTGACTCACGCCCTTAGGAAACTTGTTTCCTTACAAATCACATCGATTTCCGACAACAGAAAGTAATGTAAATATAACGTGTGTGTAAAAAGAAATGTCATTTTTTTCTCAATTTGATATTGGTTGGATTTTATTATTTAGTCTCTGAGCCCTTTTGTATCACTAATACATTTTACAAAATCTATTGATGCACTTTGACAAAATTCATCTTAATAATCACTATACAGCAAGAACTTTTGGACTATGTACACCTTTATAGTATATATTAAGTATGAGAACCTTTATTTAAACTTTCTGCTAGCTTGAACAGATTCCATTTATGAATTTAGATTGATTTTAAGATTTATTTCAATATTGTTGAAATCTTTATGCATTTTTTAACTTTGAATCCTCTAGAGTACATATTTATGGTATTTTTTATTGCCTTTGATATGCATATTTTTTTTTAAATTTCCGTATTCTTCTATGAGTCGTGGCGCCATCTATGAATAGGTGACAGCATCCTTGATGAAACAAAAAAGTCAATGAACTGGAAACACTTTCAGCTTTCGATATCATCGTTATGAAAGAAGATTAGTAAACTGCAGATGCTGTGGATAAACATATTTAATAATTTTTTTCAGCTATGGCTTTCTGAGTAGTACGCTGAACATTTTTTAAACCACGTATAATTTTAGGTTTGTTGATAAAATATTTAAACTTTATTTCATTCTTTATTTATTCTTTACAAATAAATTTCGCCCCCCCCCCCCTTCCTCCAAAAAAGTACATCACGTGCTCTGGTGCAAAACTTCTTTGTGCGCTTTTCTTGTTTCAAGGTCGGTCAGAATTTCGCTGATAGCATGGAATTTCTTTTTTTCATCAATGCACAATGCTTTCTGACATTTTCAACATTTCGATTCAATTTTATTTTTCCGAATCCTACCAGCAGTGAGCTTTTCCATTATTTAAAGTATATATAGTATATACCTTATATTTCATATAATCATATGCATAGAATGGAATATGTCTGGTCTGGACGGGAACTAAGGGCCAAAGGAGCCCCAATTGAGAATGATAACCGGAACGGGGGTGAAAAAATATGTAACCCTTATTTTTCAAGAAATTTCTTAAAGACCACTAAAACAGAGAGAAAAAGGTTTATACCGGAATGGCGTTCCGGTTCTTTCTTATTCGATCTTGCCCTCCCACCTTCCACTCGGATCACGAGACATTCCTCTCCCCAATGTTTAATTTTTCTAGACCCGAGCCTGTATCTTGCTAAATGCATTTAACAATGCTTGGATATAGCTCTGTACTCTTTACAAGGTCTCGTTTGGTTGATATCATTCTCTAAACATCTAGAAATTATTTTAGTATATTTTAAAAAGGATATCACGTAGTGTTGGGGGGGGGGGGGGCTCAGTCGGTAGCGTGCCAAGTTGGTAATGTGCAGTTACCAGGTTCGAGTCTTGCCTGGATCAACGTTGAGATTTATCTCCGCATAACTCCTCGCCCGGCCCTCGGTTAAAGGGGACACCAAGGACGTACTCAGGGGGTGGGTGACAGAGGGTCCGGACCCCTTCCCCCTCTAAAATCCTGTCCTGTACTAAATCTCAAACCTGTCTACCTGCTTTGAAGCCGAAAACAGTTGTCATCGTATAATTTTATTTTAGCTCCATATGTTATGTCCGACACTAAACGTAGATTAAAGAAAAAACAACTATAAAATCTCATTCCATAGAGAATATAATTTTTAACTCTTCCTGTTCGGTGAAATATTTTAGTAATTAGGAAACCCTACTCAAGTCTTATTCTCAGACCCCCTCCCCCTCCCGAAACTGAGATCTCGGACCCCCGAAACTAAATCCTGGATTCGTGTCCGGGGGACACTGATGGGCTTGGAAAGGCCGCCATCCGTCGGATGGAGAGTTAAGCCTTGGTCCCCGTCGGCTTGAGAGAACCATACCCTGTCCACGTTAAAGAACACGCTGGATGCCGTGACGGGAGGCTATGATCTGTCTCCAACAAATTCCAATGGGTCCCCTCCCACTAACTTTCTCTGAGCCCTCGGGATCATTGTGACCTGGCCATTTAGCCCATTGTGTGCAAAAAAAGTGCTGCTCAGAGGTAAAAACACCCACCCAACATCTGTATCTCGAAATAATACAAAGTGAAAATGACTTTAAAATGTATTTATTGTATTAAAACTGCTGATGATTTGTTCTGTGGTAGCAGATGTAGAACTTTTGTTCTCTTATTGGTCACTTGAAGAAGCAAATTTTTGTCCCTCGGGTTTCATTGAAATGAAACCGATAACTCAAATTACTGTTTCTCTTCAGGTTTCTTATATTTTTAAAAGGGTCAGATTGAGCAATTCTGGGGCCTGAAGCACAATAATTCATCCCCCCCCTCATCATGTCATCAGAAATGAAACATAAATAAACGAATAAATAAACAAAAATTATGATCTTGCACCATCTTTCTTTGAGTACAATAATGTCATTACCAATTTAAAATTTTATACAAGTTAAAAAATAATTTTATTTTTTTTAAATACTTGGTCTAAGTAGAAAATTTTTATTAGAGCCCAGGGTCCCTTTAATCTAGCCTTGTTTTCAAGGGATTTTGTCTTTATCTGTTATTAAACAAAATATCTATTTCTGTTCCTTTATACTAACTGCTGATCCGTTCGCCAAGCAATCGTTGAATCGAATTCTCTGGAGAGCTAATACTTTTTGATGTGCGAGGTTGATGACATCATCTCTTAAATATTGCACCAGACGGAGGCGATTCCTTCATCTGTGGCAATGCTCTTACTGAACTTTATCTGCCATTTTCGCCCAACACGTCATGATTACCTCCGTCACCGTTTACAGAAGTCGTTACAGGGTCGTTACAGGGTCATCGAGCAATGTTTCAATGCCAGACTTACATTTCTAAACATGAAATAGCTGAAAAGTGATACTAATGATGGCAGATGTATTATTCTCATATCGGGTGTCATTAGTCACTTAGTTGTTGGTTCCGTTTACCTGCACACAATGGATGATGGGGTCGTCGCTTCTGTTTTGAACCGACCACTTTCTTGTTTATCCAGGTGTGATGAGAGATATCACCTGCAGCATCGATTCCCAGTCTTTCTATCAACAAAGACAATAATCAGACACTTCATTAGAATCAAGTGAGTAGGGAGAGTTGAAAAACTTAATATCCTTAAGTGCCAGGGTCAGATTTACGCTTAGCCGCTGTTAGACGCTATAAATAAATAAAAAAACCCTCAAGCAGCTGCTTGCCACAGAGGTCTGACAGGAGCCTGTCAATTATACATGCCATAGTATAAGGGTCTGTGATAATAGCAGGACCTCAGCAGAAAAACGACACATACATCCATGCCTTATCCGGGGCTCGAACCCAGGTCCCGTAGATCAGCAGCCAAGCGCGCTAACCACTCGGCCACGGGACGGTCCGGGGCTCGAACCCAGGTCCCGTAGATCAGCAGCCAAGCGCGCTAACCACTCGGCCACGGGACGGCTTCTATATATTAGACGCTATATATTATTAAAAATGTAAATTACGATAATTCATATATTTGGTAATAAAAATGAGGGAAAAAGCAATTTTAACTTTTGCAGATATAAAATAAAAATATCCCCACAAGCAGCTGCTTGCCACAGAGGTCTGATAGCAGCCTGACAGTTTAGAAGTTATGCAAATCATTTCTAATATAGATCTACTTTTTTCTTATTTTCACGTAAGAAATGTACTGCTGAATTTCGCGTCGATCATTCGTTTATTACACATTCATTTCTTCTTCGGGCGGACGACGAACCTAAGTGTGAATTTTGTGACATAATTTTAACTATAAAAGCATATTTTAATCATATGCCCTACTTTTAACCTTGAACGACGTTTCTATTTGAGCGTTCACGATTTTTACGTCCGAGCCATTTACACTCGAACATCTGTTACCTGATGAATCGTTGGTAACTCCTGTCTGTTAGTTATTTACGTTTTACTGGTTATTTTCCTCGTATTTACTGTTATTACCTTTTGATCTTTAGACTTGTTTTCATTTTGTGGATCCTATACATCCATTTTTGAATTTTCAGTTTTACAATTGTATATAATATTTATTGTTTGTTTTACACTTTTATTTTTGTGTCATTACTATTTTCGTTGTTTTGTTCTTTTGTGTGTTGATTTTAAATTGTGGGTTCAATGCCTTTTACCCTTTATTTACTCTCGTTTGGCGCATTATGGCCTCAGCTGCCAATGCGCCATAAAACCCCGATCAACCAACCAATGTAAAAATTAAAAATATTAATAAATAAAACCCCTATATTGTACTTTTTGTGTAGAGAATACGTACCCATTCGCATAAAACACATTATATGTATTTCGAAACTTTATTATGAAAATGTATCTTTTGATGAAAGGGACCTGGTTTCATACCAGGATAAGGCATGGATATTTGTGTTGTCCATCTGCTGACAGGCTCCTGTCAGACCTCTGTGGCAAGCAGCTTTTGAGGGGGGTTATATATATATTCCTCGCAGAGAAGGGAGCGACTGATTTCGAGAAAATTTTGACCGTAGAGATCCCAAAAAATCAAAATCCACTTTTAACAGCAGTGCTTAAAACTGATTGAAACATTTTTCTGCCTATCAAAGCATCTCTAGACCGAAGTAATAATTCATGAATCCTCTTTTGAATATTGTTTCATTTCTTTTCCGTAGAAAGTGGCAACATTTAAATATTATTTGTCATTTTGGAGAAAAAGAAAAAACAACACGCAAACAAAAATTATGGGAGTAGCTCAACTTGCAGTTTAAAAAGATAAGACATTGCTAATAGTAACAATACCTGCCTAAGAATTAATTGACAATACAATTTGAATTAATATATAATTGAATTAATTGACAATTCAAATAAAAAACAATACCTGCCTAAGAATTAGTTGTATATTGTTTTTATTTTTCCCAAAATTTACTATAAAAACTTTAGCCATTATTAACTTATGAATTTAAGCATTGTGAAATGTTCCTTATGCAGAAATGAGTTGTACATTCTTGAAAATTCCTGCATTTTTTCAAGATAAAGAAACTCTTTATCTCGGACTGGCATTTAGTAATAGTTCTGATAATCTCTTATCAATTGAGTGAATGATGCTCTTAGCATCCTCAGAAGCTTCCTTAGTGTTTCCCCACCCCCTCCCCAACACACATAGTTCTTGTCTGTTAGTAGTGTTTCGGATTTTTGCGATTGGCTAATAGCTGATAAACAGCAGAGTAGCCCTTCGAGATAAAGCCAGCTTATCTCTTCAGTTGGCACAGCTCATTCTGCTGCTCGCTGAGAGCTATCCAAAGGCATTGGGAATAAACAAAATGTTTCCGATCGGTTACAGAGAGTAAAGGGACGAAGGCATTTTCCTTCAACATTACCTTTCTCTCTGTGTGTTATTTGATTTGCTGTTATAAAAGTGTTCATACCTCTTGCTTAGTTCATCGCCTATACGTAACATGCATGCATACTGGATGTTTGCGTATGATACTGGATTCGGTGGCTTTGTCACGTTCTGTGGTGGCGCGCTTTCTAGTGGGCGCCATCCCACTAGAAAGTCTTCAGGCGATTGATCTATGGTTAATCTAGCAATCTCAATAATAAAAAAAAATAAATACCCCCTCAAGCAGCTGCTTGCCACAGAGGTCTGACAGGAGCCTGTCAGTTTAATACGCCATAGTAGAAGGTCTGTGAGGATGGCGGGACTTCAGCAGAAAAACAGCACATACATCCATGCCTTACCCAGGGCTCGAACCCAGGTCCCGTAGATCAGTAGTCAAGCATGCTAACCACTCGGCTACGGGACGGCAATCTCAATAATAGAGATATAATATTCTCATATAATGAAAAAGTAATTTAAGCGTATTTTTCAAATATATATATATACTGTGTATTAAATTGAAAATCTCAAGATCCAAATAAATTCTGAATCTAAATCCCTGGCAAATAAAAAAATTAAAATAAATACCCCCTCAAGCAGCTGCTTTCCACAGAGGCCTGAAAGGAGCCTGTCAGCTTATGCGCCATAATACAAGATCTGTGAGGATGGAGGGATCTCAGCAGAAAAACAACACAAACATCCATGCCTTGTCCGGGGGATCGAATCCAGGTCCCTTTGATCAGTAGCCAAGCGTGCTAACCACCGGACGGCTAATCCCTGTTTAGGGCATAAAAAATATATAAAAATATTAAGTATCTAATAATAATACACCTACCAGGTCTTCAACAGTCTGATTCTTGTTTTTATACTGCTCTTCCTAATGTCTTTTCATCGTAGTCTTAACAACCATCAACGTATTAACTTAAAAAAACGTTTCTTGAATTCTTGAAAAGGTGCCACTTTTGGAGAATGTGCTGAGAGGGAGCGATCGCTCTTCCTGCTACCCCCTAGCTATGCCTCTGACTGGATGATGTATGTTACATACACATGCATTCATGCATGTTACGTGGGCATATATGTATACATACATACACATACATACGGGGCATCTAAGGGCAAATACGGGGTTAGTCGGTAGCGTGCCAGGCTTATAATCTGCAGTTCCCAGGTACGAAGACGAGCCCCACGGTACGACAACGAGTCCCAACTGGGTCAGCTTTGAGATATTTCTCCCCGCAAAATTTCCCGTCCTGCCCATGGTCAGTAGGGGACACCGATGGGCTTGGAAAGGCTGCCTTCCGTCAGATGGTACGTTAAGCTGTGGCCCGTATGCGGGAGAGCCATACCCTGTGTACTTAAAGGAACACGCTGGATGAACTTTAGGGGAGTCTACCATCTGTCTCCCAACAGTCGTTCCAGTAGGTCCCCTCCCCCAACCTTCGCTGAGCCTTTGGGGTTTTTGTGACCTGGCCATTTAGCCTATTGTGTGCAAAAAAGTGCTTCTCAGAGCCAACAAAACAACTGAAGCCAAAATTGGCCGTAACTCCAAATAAGTGGATTTCATCTCGCGAATGCTATATAATTGATTACATTTTGTGATTCCTTTCTGCTGTGGTCCCGTTTTCCTCACAGACTTTTTCTATGGCTTTCAGACCTCTGAACTGTGATAAGCAGCTGCTTAAGTGTATTTTTTTAATTTAAATATAATTAATAATTAACGCGAATAAGAGAATTCGCACATATTGAGTTCGCGAATGTAGGTGTTTATTCTATCCCGAAATTGTCCATAAAACGTATCTGCCTCTTCCTTTTCCACGCATAGCAGCAAATAATATTCAAATCTTTAATCCCTGTTTTAAATTTCGCCCTAAGGTATCTTTCGTTAATGCATTCGTATCCCAAAGGACATCACTGGCATTCTTGATGAGAAGCATAGCTGCATCTTATGGATGGTGTTATCATTATAGCCAGGGCCGGATTAAGGCCAACTGATGCCAAATGGTGTCCCCCTCGGCCCTTCCACTGCTCTACTGACAAGATATTAAGACTCAGTAAGTGCCGAAGATACTTGCTGATGGAACTTTAATCACTCACCATACCAAGGAAAGCGTTTTTTTAACAATTCAGATTAAAGTCGAACACGGCAGATAAAAGTCAGTTATAAAAAATTCGACTAAAGTCGAGTTAAAGAAAGAGTTGAGAGTTAAGGGCATGATAGCTAGGGGAAAATACTCTGTGCCCCCCCCCTTCCCTTGGTGCCTTAAGCACGTGCTTATTTTGCTTAATGGTTAATCCGGCGCTGATTATTATCTTTCGCGACAAGATTGGCTGAACATTTGAAAGATGTTATGATACTGTGGGTAATTCTATTCCCATTGTAATGAAGGTATAAAGCATTGTTAACTTTAACAATTTATGTATATCTTTTTTTTTATCAGAATTTACTTTGGCTATCTCAAAATTAAAACTGCAGAAATCCCCAGGAGTAGATGAAATTATTACTGGTTGGGTTGTTTTACCTCTGAGCGGCACTTTTTTGCACACCATGGGCTAAATGGCCAGGTCACATGGACCCCGAAGGCTCAGAGAAGGTTGGGGGAGGAGACCCACTGGAACAGCTGTTGGGATACAGATGGTAGCCTCCCGTCAAGGCCATCCAGCGTGTTCTTTAACGTGCACATGGTAGGGCTCTCCCGCACACGGGGCCACGGCTTAACGTCCCATCCGACGGACGGCGGCCTTTCCAAGCCCATCGGTGTCCCCTACTGACCGTGGGCAGGGCGGGGAATTTTGCGGAGATAAATCTCAACGCTAACCCAACTGGGACTCGAACCTGGGAACTACAGATTACGAGCCTGGCACGCTACCGACTGAGCCACCCCCGCCCAAAATTATTACTGAAATGCTTTAAATGGGAATGTTGTCACATGGTTTATTGAAATTTTTGAATATCAGAGATCTTCTAAGAACAGGCATATTTTCAGAATTGTAAAGTACATTTGTTTGGAAGATTGTATCTGCCAATTCCATTGCAGACTAAAAACATTTTCAGTGAAAAACGTTTTACAGAAATGTTTTACAAAGATGATTTTTCTTGAAAAAATTTTGTATGGCACTTAATCGGTCGGTTTAGCAACTGACAAGCCCATCTTTACCCATGCATAAGGGATGTTCGAATGAAAAGTGGACAACCCCTAAATCTGAGTAATGAACTGAGTTTGTTCCCTCACATAAGGAAATCAGTTTACATAAAAGGAATTCACCAACATCAGAATCAGTGGCAAGTATGGTTATGAATTTGATAGATGCTGGGAGGATTTCTATTTAACATGAAAGATTATCCTTCCATGCAGTATGTAACCTCTCTACCAAACCTTTCATCACACTACCATTGATTTTAAGAAGCATCTTTTCTAGTCTAATGGACAGGTCACAAGGACCCCGAGGGCTCAGAGAAGGTTTGGGGAAGGGGACTCGCTGGACAGCTGTTAGGTGACAGATGGAAGCCTCCCGTCAAGGCATTCCAGCATGTTCTCTAACATACACAAGGTATGGCTTTCCCTCACTTCAGGTGGGAGGGTGTGTGTGTGTGTGGCTCAGTCGGTAGGTAGCGTGCCAGGCTCGTAATCTGCAGTTCCCAGGATCGAGTCCCAGCTGAGTCAGCGTTGAGATTTATCTCCGCAAAACTCTCCCCCCGGACTACAGTCAATAGAGGATACCGATGGACTTAAAAAGATCACCGTCCGTCGGATGAATCGTTAAGCCGTGCCTCTATATGCGGGAGGTCATATACTCGCACACACAGAGCCACGGCTCACGTTAAAGAACACGATGGATGGTCTTGACGCGAAGTTACTATCTGTCCCCCAAAAACTGTTCCAGTGGGTCTCCTCCCACAAACTTCTTTGAGCCTTCGGGATCCTTGTGACCTAGCCATTTACCCCATTGTGTGAAGTGCCGCTCAGAGGTAAAACAACCCAACCCTCACATCAGGACCACGGCTTAACGTCCCATCCGACGGACGGTGATCTTTTCAAGTCCATCGGTATCTCCTACTGACCGAGGGCACGGTACGCGAGGAGTTTTACGGCGACAAAGCTAAACGCAGGCCCATGCGTGGCTCCAACCTGGGAACTAAAGATTATGAGCCTGGCGCACTACAGACTGAGCCGTCTCCGTCCCCTTTTTAACATTCGTCCGTCTAACATTTTGGTAAAAAATATAAGTAAAAAAATATAAGTAAAAAAATGACTCTATCAGTATTTTAAAAAAAATATTTTTTCCTTTTTTAAAATTTTTTTATCATGATTTAATATTAATTTATTTGGTACTCTGCTTAAAAATATTTATATAGTAAAAATCACCTTTTTGAGAGAGAAACAGTTTAGAAAAGTGCCAAAAATTTCCTCTTCTGAGGTCTTAGAATCAATTGCGAAAAAGCAATTTGTGTTCTTGGGTTCACATTACGATATTTCCACAATATGATGGAGTCTCTGGAACGGGTTAATATCTTAAAGAGGGTGTCCACTGTATATCATGTTGCTAATTTCATGTTAAGACAAATGGCTCAATAGGCATGGCCAATTTGAACATATCAGTAACTGATTTATGCTTCTTTTCTTCTTTCGATTTGAAGAACCTTTATAATATTAACCTAAAAGTAAATAAATAAATACCCCCTCAAGCAACTGCTTGCCACAGCGGTCTGAAAGGAGATTGTCAGTTTACATGCCACAGTAGAAGGTTTGTGAGAACGCAGGACCTCAGCAGAAAAACAACACGAACATCCATGCTTACTCAGGGTTCGAACCCAGGTCCCGTAGATCAATATCCAAGCGCGCTAACCATTCGGTCATGGGATTAATAGCTAATAATTTTAATTTAAAAATTTAATAAAAAATATATCGTATAATACTTATATTCAAAATTATATATAATACTTATATTCAATTATATATAATACTTATATTCAAAATTATATATAATACTTATATTCAATTATATATAATACTTATATTCAAAATTGACAGTGATCGGAAACTGATACGATCAGAAATTCGATTATTCAAATCTAACCTTTCTCCCAAACGGAGGAGGGGCGGGGGTGGCTCAGTTGGTAGCGCGCCAGGCTCGTAATCTGCAGTTCCCAGGTTCGAGTCCCAGCTAGGTCAGCGTTGAGATTTATCTCCGCAAAATTTCCCCGCCCTGCCCACGGTCAGTAGGGGACACCGATGGGCTTGAAATAGGCCGCCGTACGTCGGATGGGACGTTAAGCTGTGGTCCCGTGTGCGGGAGAGCCATACCCTGTGCACGTTAAAGAACACGCTGGATGGCCTTGACGGGAGGCTACCATCTGTCTCCCAACAGCTGTTCCAGTGGGTCCCCTCCCCCAACTTTCTCTGAGCCTTCGGGGTCCATGTGACCTGGCCATTTAGCCCATGGTGTGCAAAAAAAGTGCCGCTCAGAGGTAAAACAATCCAACCCAAACGGAGGAAAAAGAGCCAAATAATATCCTCCAGCTTCTGTCTTCATCACAAGGGTATCTCAGCCGCCAATCCACGTGACAGAAACAGTGACGCGGATCCTCTCACCTGGCCTCTGCGACGACCCACCGGTGTGATTAGTGGCGTCAGTGGGCCTGTTGAAACAGTCACAGCGATTGTCAGGTACGAAAAGGGAAGAAAGAAAAAGGTAAGATTGAGAAGAAAAAAAACAACTACAAGGTCCACTTTGGTCAGCTGGAGCGACAGCTCTAATTGTGTTTCGATGGCTAGTGATGTTTTAAAACAGGTTTTAACAGCGATGTTAACCTTAATCCCTTGTCAGTTACCAGAGATCCCCGAGCGAATGTTGACTGTTGCTCTCGAGAAGCTTCGTCGATGACGTCATGGGGGGAACACGGTGAGGAAGCTCTGCTCGTGCTTGAGAAATGAGGAGCCAGGGGGTGGAGGACCTGCCCTCGCAGTAATTGATTCCCCACCGCTCGTACAGTCATGAAACTGCTTTTATGGCTCTTAAATTATTCTTAAGCAAGATGAAGAGAGCGAATACTCTCTTGCAAGTAAAAGATGAATATAAATAGAAAATTGAAGTCTGTAGAATGAGCATGATATTAATGATGAGTCTTTGCTCCAAAAAACACCAACTTCCCACTGTACATATATATTTTCTTTGAAGAGAGTCAGTCTTATTATATTGCTCGGAGAAAACTCGTTAGAAAATTTTGCGCGAAGTGTATATGTTGATAATTTCAGTTACGACAAATTGATTCAATAGTCATGGCTAATTGAGGGAGAGAGAAACAGAGAGCACCAGCTGTTCACCTCTTATCATGGAGTAGTGTTAGCTACCAAGAGTTGGGTTGTTTTACCTCTGAGCGGCACTTTTTTGCACACCATGGGCTAAATGGCCAGGTCACATGGACCCCGAAGGCTCAGAGAAGGTTGGGGAAGGGGACCCACTGGAACAGCTGTTGGGAGACAGATGGTAGCCTCCCGACAAAGCCATCCAGCGTGTTCTTTAACGTGCACAGGGTATGTCTCTCCCACACATTGGACCACGGCTTAACGTCCCATCCGACGGACGACGGCCTTTTCAAGCCCATCGGTGTCCCCTACTGACCGTGGGCAGGGCGGGGAATTTTGCGGAGATAAATCTCAACGCTGATCCAGCTGGGACTCGAACCTGGGAACTACAGATTACGAGCCTGGCGCGCTACCGACTGAGCCGCCCCCGGCCCAGTGTTAGCTACCAAAAAGATGTTAAGTCCCGTGTGCGGGAGAGCCATACCCTGTGCACGTTAAAGAACACGCTGGATGGCCTTGACAGGAGGCTACCATTTGTCTCCCAACAGCTGTTCTAGTGGGTCCCCTTCCCCAACCTTCTCTAAACCTTTGGGGTCTATGTGACCTGGCCATTTAGCCATGGTGTGCAAAAAAAGTGCCGCTCAGAGGCAAAAAAAACAACCCAAAGTTACCAAAAAAAACTAGCCAATGCAAAAGTAGTGGCGGTCATAAGGAGTGGGCTATGACCCTTACAAGGCACCTGAAAATGTCTTTTCATTACAACATGCAGCAATTTTTGCATTCCTGAAGGAATTAGAGACCGCAGGGTTTGGTCGCCATTTTAGTTTTCTGGAAGGAAAACTCTTGACACTCTCTGCTGCTAAAAATGATATCTATTATTAAATAATTCATCAGTGAAAAGGGTCATTTCTGGATTGCAAAACCCTTTTTTATGTTCCTAAATGGGCTCTACAGACTTGATGAAACGTATGGCCGCCCCTATTTCCAAAAGGCTAGCCGTCCCATGGCCAAGTGGTTAGCGCGCTTGGCTACTGATCTAAGGGACCTGGGTTCGAGCCTCGGATTAAGGCATGGCTGTTTGTGTCGTTTTTCTGCTGAGGGCCTGCCATCCTCTCAGACCTTCTACTATGGCATATAAACTGACAGGCTCCTGTCAGACCTCTGTGGCAAGCAGCTGCTTGAGGGGGTATTATTTTATTTATTATTTATTATAATTATGAGTGTGGGTTGGGTTGTTTTACCTCTGAGCGGCACTTTTTTGCACACCATTGGCTAAATGGCGAGGTCACAAGGACCCCGAAGACTCAGAGAAGGTTAGGAGAGGGGACCCACTGGAACAGCTGTTGGGAGACAGATGGTAGCCCCCGTCAAGGCCATCCAGCGTGTTCTTTAACGTGCACAGGGTATGTCTCTCCCGCACACAGGGCCACGGCTTAACGCCCCATCCGACGGACGGCGGCCTTTCCAAGCCCATCGGTGTCCCCTACTGACCGTGGGCAGGGCGGGGAATTTTGCGGAGATAAATCTCAACGCTGACCCAGCTGGGACTCGAACCTGGGAACTACAGATTACGAGCCTGGCGCGCTACCGACTGAGCCACCCCCGCCCCTATGAGTGTGGTGACCACTCCTATTCAGAGTTATTTTTATCTCAGCAGTAGTACTCTTTTATTATGCTAAAGAAGTGATTGCCGAGTAGTTACGATTTGGATTGGGTTGTTTTACTTCTGAGCGCCACTTTTTTGTACACAGTAGCCCGTCCTGTGGCCGAGTGGTTAGCGCGCTTGGCTGCTGATCTATGGAACCTGGGTTCGAGCACCGGATAAGGCATGGCCGTTTGTGTTGTTTTTCTGCTGTGGTCCTGCCATCCTCACAGACCTTCTACTATGGCATATAAACTGACAGGCTCCTGTCAGACCTCCGTGGCAAGCAGCTGCTTGAGAGGGTATTTATCTTATTTATTTATTTATTTGGCATTCGCAATTCATGAAGGATCAGGGGCATAAGCTATTCTGAAGCATTCCATACGCACGTACCTCCCTTTATTTGCAACATACATCCTTCTCGACAAATATGAGGAATCAAGGCCGTATCTAAGGAGGCGGGGGAAGAAACTGGATATCCATTGCAACGCGGCAATTTCCCTTCGTTTCAGAAGTTTTTAAAAAGTTCCACGAAAAATGCAGGAAATATGCATGTTTAATAATTTTTTTTGGCCTACAATGCCCTCGCCTTCTCTCCCTCCCTAGATCTGACTGTGAGAAATCCTTTTTTCTCTTTGCAAGGATTCCCCCACACACTCTCCTCCTTCGGATTCAAACCTGGATATTCACTTACAGATTTTAGAAACTAAATCGTTATCAGAAAACTTTGGAACTGTGATATTGAAAATTTAAAAAGTAGAGCTTTTTGCAACGGAAAGCATAATGCAATTCGGAAGCTTTGAAATATTCAAAACACGGCTTTCTAAGTAATTTCAGAAATCCTATATGTTCTAAATAAAAAATTTAAAATCAAAAAGGTTTTTTACAACAATGGACTGTATAAGCGTGTTACACGTGAATTAAGCTACTTTTTTTTTTTCCGTAACATTTTAATATTATACAGAATTGCTTGTTTTAACCAAAATGCACCATTCTGCATTTTAACAGTTAAGAACTTCTGTGTTTCTTTTTATAGCACATAGATTTCTTCAACCTCTTGCTAGAAACGTATATTCTCATTTTTATCCGTTGATGACACTTTCCATCAGCCTCCAGTGTTTGATGTCTCTTCTTTAATGTTGAGAACGTTAATATTAAATATCTTTGAGAAGACTCTCCACAAGCTGGGAGTGAACATCAGACCACAGATGTAAGGTGGCGCCATATAAGTCAGAGATAAGGATCCACAGGTTTCGGTGCCGCCAACTGAGACCGATGGCAACCATCGTTTCCCACTGTCGTCCTCAGAGATCTTTAAAAGGTCAATAAACTGACACAGAGAGTTCGCTTCTTGTAATGATTACTAACTCGGTCGACGTCAAAAGTTGTGGCGATGATTTATTTGATGGCAAAATAAAACACGCTCTACAGAAACTTCTTTGCAAAATCCGCTACGAGAGAAGCGCATTACACTGCACGTGGAGTCAGACTCGACTCTCCTCCCATCCTGCCTGAATGGCAAACAAAAGCCCATCGCAGCAGAGAGAACGAAGAAGAATTGTGATGTAACGTTGCAACCCTTGTGGGCGAGCACTGTCACGTGATGGGTCATGAGCTCGTGTCGCGCGGGCGACCGTCAACCCTGGGTGAGCAGCACATCGTAAACATGCCAAAGCGAACTCAGCCCACCGCTCCAGTTTCTGGCATCGTGCCCAGCTCCCTACTAATTAGCGAGATGGTGAAGTCCATAAAATAAGGCGGAGATTTACTCTACTCATCGTGAAACTTTTCTCCTAGTTCCTTTTGACTTACAATATTCTAAAAAGATATTTCTTATTGGCTAATATGTAAAGCATTGGCTTTTCAGTTGCTTCATGAATTCTGAAGAGACAGACATTTTTTTGCCGTAGTTTCTTTTATCTTATCGTCGCCCTTAAATCGAAAACGTTTCTTTTGTTGTAGTTTTAATAATAGTACTTAATTAAAATTAATGATTACTTATAGCTTTCGTCATAGCTTATTAGGTTGCGAATTTAGTTAGCTAATTTCAGCCGCAAAAGCAACGAGAATATACTATAACAAATCAGTCGTCGTTAAAACTGTGTTGCTTGAGAGTAAAAGTAAAATTGGTCACAAAGCTTTCAAAAACAATGGTAGGTACTGTAAAACTAATAAACCAATTTTATTTTTGTCGCAATTAGGTTCGCAGTATTTTGAATGCATTGATGAATAAGATTGAATAATTATTGATGAGATAGTCCGCCATTTTCAATTAGTGATCAGAAGTGTAAAGACTAAAAATAACCAAACAAATTTCGATTTTTTTTGCGAAATGTTAAAGTAAACGTAAATGCCTATCACGATATTTGAAAAAAAAAAGTGCGACTTTTTAAGGTAATCGAATTTTATTCTTTCATCATTAGTTCTTGTAGAGACTCATAAATTTGCAACTGAAAAAAAAAATACAGATATTTAAGTCTTTGTTTAAGAATACATTGAAACATCTTTTAATTCTTTCCGCAAAGAATCGTGGATTAGTTTCGAGATAAAAATTTCTCCTCAAGCGGATTATTTTTGCACAGAGATCTTTCGGTACATATTGCCATAGAGAAGCTTTTTGAGGAAGGCCATCAAAAAAATATAGCCTTATCTCATCCAGGACTTAAACTCAGAGACCTTATCCTTGTAGACAAAATGTCCAACCACTCGTCCATATATTCACTTCCATCTCGCTATGCTATTACAGGGGGCGGGGGTGGCTCAGTCGGTAGCGCGCCAGTCTCGTAATCTGCAGTTCCCAGGTTCGAGTCCCAGCAATGAGATTTATCTCCGCAATAATTCCCCGCCCTGCCCACGGTCAGTAGGGGACACCAATGGGCTTGGAAAGGCCGCCTTCCGTCGGATGGGACGTTAAGCCGTGGCCCCGTGTGTGGGAGAGCCATACCCTGTGCACGTTAAAGAACACGCTGGATGGCCTTGACGGGAGGCTACCATCTGTCTCCCAACAGCTGTTCCAGTGGATCCCCTCCCCCAACCTTCTCTGAGCCTTTGGGGTCCATGTGACCTGGCCATTTAGCCCATGGTGTGCAAAAAAGTGCCGCTCAGAGGTAAAACAACCCAACTCTGCTATTGCAAAAATGCATTTAATTTTTATTTTGATACTGCAATGAATACATTTTGAAATAAAGAAAGCTATGTCAATGAGCTTCGTCAGTGTATTTTAATTGTATTTGTGAATATCTATTCGAGGGTCACCTGATTTAATGAGGGGGCGGGGTGGCTCAGTCGGTAGCGTGCCAGGCTCGTAATCTGTAGTTCCCAGGTTCGAGTCCCAGCTGGGTCAGCGTTGAGATTTATCTCCGCAAAATTCCCCGCCCTGCCCACGGTCAGTAGGGGACACCGATGGGTTTGGAAAGGCCGCCGTCCGTCGGATGGGACGTTAAGCCGTGGCCCCGTGTGCGGGAGAGCCATACCCTGTGCACATTAAAGAACACGCTGGATGGCCTTGACGGGAGGCTATCATCTGTCTCCCAACAGTTGTTCCAGTGGATCCCCTCCCCCAACCTTCTCTGAGCCTTCGGGATCCTTGTGACCTAGCCATTTAGCCCATGATGTGCAAAATAGTGCCGCTCAGAGGTAAAACAACCCAACTCTGCTATTACAAAAATGCATTTAACTTTTATTTTGATACTGGAATGAATACATTTTGAAATAAAGAAAGCTATGTCAATGAGCTTCATCAGTGTATTTTAATTGTATTTGTGAATATCTATTCGAGCTTTAAACAGTTGGACTTGTATTATTAATCCTTTAACGACGTTAGAAGTACTGTGAGAGCACAATTATGGTGCTAAATTTTTATTAATACAACACATACAGCAACTAGCTCTTTTTTTTAATGTAGAGCTATTAGCAAAAAAATCTTTGAATAGCAGAATACACTAAATTGAATATGCAAATATTACTCTCAAACAAAGACAGCAGACTACTAGAACTTATCATTTATATTTAAATTAAATCTAGACATTATGATTATTCTCTTTTATTTTCTTTAAAGACGAAATGGTGACGAGCTGAAAGTGACTAAAAAAACGCCCCCCTCTATTTCGATAATTTCAAAGTAACATATTGGTAATGACGAAAATATGTAAATACCGGTTTCAGTGACCGCCTCGCTTATCATTAATCGTTGTTTGATATACTCTGTTGCAAGTTGAAACGTCACCTGGAATCGTACCAGTTATGCAACGAGAATTTTCAATGAAGTTACCTCAGTATTCATTCGTCTATTGATAATAGAGGGGGTGAGAGCGGGAACGGAAGAGCGAAAGAAAAAAATCGCCACGAACGAGCTAGTTCACGCTCATCTATAATGGTAATTCTAGGTTGCCAAGCAACCACAGCCACTCACGTGCACGAAGGCGCGTGTGCTTCTGGCTGATGATGTAACAACGATGGCTTAAGGTCAAAAATGTCCGTGCTCTACGTCATTAGCCCACTGGGGGAAAAAACGGAGAACGATGAAAGAAGAACAAACCTTTTTTTTCTTTTTGAAATCATTTGAACTGTGAAGGTTGCGAGTTGTCTTTGTTGTTGGTTGGTTTTGGGGACAAAAGAATTTGCTGATTCTGTAGTTTGGATAGAAATTTATAAAGTTCTTCGCTGCATTTTGTGTTTAAAGCCGTCCTTAATCAACATTGGTTTTAAGTCAAATCAGTTTTATTTTAAAATACGTTTCTTATTTTCTACAAACGGTGAACTTTGCTCTGAGAAGTGATGGTTCACTTTTCTCTCATTGGTTGCCTGCCTGGCTGGAAAAACTAGGCACTTGAATCTGAGAAATGATTTGAGATACGAGCTAAGCGCCATTCAACGTCTCAACTGGATTTATTCTTCGGTGAGTAAAATTGAGACTTCATGGGGCCTTGGAAGGAGCTCCGTTAGTCGGATGGGAGTTTCAGCTATGGTGTCGCATAAAATGGAGTCATGCCGCGCTTGCATGCTAAAGAAACATTCGATTGCTTTGGTGTGAGGAGTTAGTGAATCCCTTTTATAAGCTCTGGGATCTTTCTGATATGAATGCATTAAAGCAAAGTATGGCCGAGTGGTTAGCGCGCTTGGCTACTGATCTTAGGGCCCTGGGTTCGATCCCCGGGTAAGGCATGGATGTATGTGTCGTTTTTCTGCTAAGGTCCTGCCATCCTCTCAGACCTTCTGCTCTGGCATATAAACTGACAGGCTCTTGTCACACCTCTGTGGGAAGTAGCTGCTTGAGGGGGTATTTATTTTTTTTATTTTATAAAATAATAAGCAGTAGTAAAGCAATCCAACCCATATGCCAAATGTTAAGCATCAGGTGATATTTTTGCGACTCACGGAGAGGTTTGGGACAGTGGGCAGGGCGCTAGACTCGTAATCTGCAGATCCCAGGTTCGAGTCCCGCCTTTGCCAGCTTTGAGAATTATCTCCGGTAACTCCGACCCTGCCATCGGTCACAAAGGGGACACCGATGGGCTTGCAAAAGTGGCCGGCAGTGGATGGGACGAAAAGACGTGGTCACACGTACAGGCGAGCTGTGCTCTGTGCACGTTGAAGAACACGATGGTTAGGGTCCTCTTCCTCCAGCTTTATCTGAGCCTTTAGGATCCTTGTGACCTAGCCATTTAACCCATTGTGTGCAAAAATATGCCGTTCAGAGGTAAAGAAGCGCGACTCGAGGAGAGTAAGAAATTTAGTCTTTTATCTGAATTTCCCAATAATCGAAATAACCACTGTAGATTAATGGGTAGCTGTAAAAGCCTACGAAATAACTTAGCAATGTTGAAATTAAAAATCTTTTAGTTTCCAGACTCCTGAGGTTTTTGTCATTGTTGATTGCAGCCCCCAATATTTTATTTCCCCCCACAAAAAAGGGAGAACTCCTCTTAAACAGTAAGTGCTAAGACCACCAAATTCGTTATACGAGTTCCTCTTATCATAGCTTAAACAGGGTAAGTGTTCGGCACCTCCCTCCCCAAACTTCCCACCCAAAACGAAGGGGGGGGGGGGGGGGGGTAGAGTGCTCTCCTCCTAAATGATAAAGCTAGGACCACAGTTTCTTCTTATCGTAACTTAAAATAACATAAAGATTTGCTCCCCCAAACGTTATCTTCTCCTCTCCCGAAAGAAAAAAAAAACGACCTCCGAAAACACGGAAAATGCGCCAACGATTGTTAAGTGTAACAAGTTGGATTTTCTAAAGTGGAGAGTATCTCGGACTAACCCAAATTGTGAACTCTTCTTTCCTTAAAAAAAATTAGAAGAGGGAAATTGCCCATCTTGACGAGTTGTGTGTCAAATGATGGCTTACGGCATCGGGAATGTCATATACAGGGTCCTTACAATAGAATACCAATATTTTGGAGTACTATATTTCATTACATAATTAAGCAAGAAGAGTAAGTGTATGTAAAAAAATGGCAAGAAACTCTGAAAGTTTCGTTTTTGGTTTAACAGACTTCAATGTGGGCGCCATATTGGTGGCTCAGCATATCGCATGCGATATCCAATTTCCGTCCATACTCTGCTCAGCATGTCTGGTGGAACACTTGCAACAGCTGCAGTGATTGTTTTTTGCCCATTAATTGGTTTTTCCGCAAAATAGAAAGGCTCAGTAACACAATTCGCATCAGTTGACACCATTTGCCTTTGGACTATCGCGCACATGTTCACATTACAACATCTCGAAACAACATCACATGGGTAACTCCATGTCGTCACAAGAAGGAAACTTTGAGAGTTCCTTGACATTTTGAATCTGTAGTTCCCAGGTTCGAGTCGCAGCTCAGTCAGCGTTGAGATTTATCTCCGCAAAATTCCCCCGCCCTGCCCACTGTCAGTAGGGGACACCGATGGGCTTGGAAAGACCGCCGTCCGTCGGATGGGACGTTAAGCTGTGGCCCCGTGCGCGGGAGAGCCATACCCTGTGCACGTTAAAGAACACGCTGGATGGCCTTGACGGGAGACTACCATCTGTCTCCTAACAGCTATTCCAGTGGGTCCCCTCCCCCAACTTTCTCTGAGCCTTCGGAATCCAAGTGACCTGACCATTTAGCCCATGGTGTGCAAAAAAGTGCCGCTCAGAGGTAAAACAACCCAACAACCTTGACATTTTGGGCACATAATTACTTCCTCTACCCAATTATTTAGGAAAATATAGCACTTTAAAATGTAGGCAATCTTTTATAATGACCCTGTATTTCAGAGATAATTTTATCTAATAGAGTTAAAGACGCAAACAAAGCTGAGTTAAATGGCTAGAACATATATTAAAGAACGCAAATAAATTAAAGACGCAAATAAAGCTGAGTTAAATGGCTGGAACAAAGCTGAGTTAAATGGCTAGAAAGTACATTATACTTGAAATCAGTCGGCCAGTCTTGATTTCTATTCTGTCACACCTACCTCTATCAGACTTTAAACGCGAGCAGGATCTCAAATTTATTAACATTTCTGAGATCTACGATCCGAAATACCTCCAGACATCACTCATTTTTTTACGTTTCTAGCATTCGTACAGCAAGATTTGACTTCTAAGTAACCTCTATTTGACCTTGAAGGAAATGGCGGAGGTCAAATTTCAAATTTTTTCCGAGATCTACGATCCAGATAACCTCTAGGTGCAAATTTTCAGAGCACTACCATTTCTGAATCATAGTTAGAATTAGCATGATCCTCTGCCACTAAAACGCTCAATCTGTAACTCAATCAATCAGAATAGTCTATGTATATTAAATATGCAATATAAAAATAAAAATATGCAATGTATATTAAATGTGCAAGCTCATCATCTGACTCTATGTGCAACGTCTCTTCCAAACTTTCACCTAAAGAATTAAGGATATATGTATCAGCCATCTTGGATAGCGTATGATATCATTTTTACTTTAGAGGAAAAGCTCTCTCACTCATTTCCTTTTTCATCTACTTTGCATCAGCTGCTGCCAATGTTCATAATGCTAGGTGTTTATCATCTGGTACGATTTTGTGAGCAACAATGAAATGCAAACAAAAAATATTTACTCACTTTTAAACTACCTCTTTTGGGAAAGATGTGCTGTCGATGCATTTAGTTTCCTGTTTGTATGATGGCAAATTAACGATGAGAATTGCGATGATGAGTGTTGCGATAGATATGGGAGAAAGACCGGAAAAAGAGATGAATTTATGAGATTACGATCAGGAATAAACCTAGACAGCAAAACGAAACCGAATATTATATATATCTGCATACACTTGAATATTACCGACATCTGCATTTTTCTCGCTACAAGCTGGCGATATATGAACGATTTATTTGCTGACCACTGGAGAGAGAATGAATACCAACGTCGCCAACCACACAAAGATGAAGCGATTACATCCTGAGCACTAGTAAAATTATAATCTGAAGAGTCGCCCATTCTATCTGTTTTGTTCAGAGCCATTTAATCTCGGGGATCTTCCTCTTTTAACCTTGATATGTTGTTACGTTGATGTCAGCATCTTCAGTTGAGGAAATGACGCGCACACCTCAGCGATATTGGTGTGATAGCCACTGATAGTTGTGGATTTTAAAAATGAAAACAGTGTGGTTTTAACTATTGATAGTTTGCAATCAGTAAAACTTTTTTTTATCTAAGCAGCGCACTTATGTTCACTTTTTTTCGAAGCCCATTTACACTACATATGTCATTCCAAATAACCAGGGGGGCGGGGGGGGCTCAGTCGGTAGCGCGCCAGGCTCGTAATCTGTAGTTCCCAGGTTCGAGTCCCAGCTGGGTCAGCGTTGAGATTTATCTCCGCAAAATTCCCCGCCCTGCCCACGGTCAGTAGGGGACACCGATGGGCTTGGAAAGGCCGCCGTCCGTCGGATGGGACGTTAAGCCGTGGCCCCGTGTGTGGGAGAGCCATACCCTGTGCACGTTAAAGAACACGCTGGATGGCCTTGACGGGACGCTACCATCTGTCTCCCAACAGCTGTTCCAGTTGGTCCCCTCCCCCAACCTTCTCTGAGCCTTCAGGGCCCGGTGACCTGGCCATTTAGCCCATGGTGTGCAAAAAAGTGCCGCTCAGAGGTAAAACAACCCAACCCAAATAACCAGAAAAATTCATCTCGGTGAACTCATTCCAATACGTTACCTAACGTAAGATTTACATTTAATACTAGTTGTGATTACCCAAAACGATTTATATATTTCAAATTTCGAAAAATTTAGTATTTAATTTTGCGTTTAATTTAGTGTTTTATTAACAGATGAAATGTAATGTCTGCAAAAGATAATCTCATCATCTGACTCTGTGTGCAACGTCTCCTCCAAACTTTCACCTAAAGAATTAAGATTTTATGTTATTGATATGGATATATTAGTAGCATTTGTAGTGTTTGTTATTTTTAGGAGTGTAGTGTTTTGCAAAAAGCCGTACCGTGTCCGAGTGGTTAGCGCGCTTGGCTACTGATCTACGAGACCTGGGTTCGAGTCCCGGGTAAGGCATGTATGTTCGTGTTGTTTTTCTGCTGAGGTCCTGCCATCCTCTCAGACCTTCTACTCTGGCATATAAACTGACAGCCTCCTGTCAGACCTCTGTGGCAAGCAGCTGCTTGAGGGGGTATTTAATTTTTTTTAAGTGTTTTGTACACCAGTAGGGATATTACAGACTGTACCGCCATTGTTATTGGCAGATGCGTACAATAACAAGGAAAGAAATTAAGCAAACATGCATGTATCTAAACATACTTTAAGAATAGAATCTGTGAATTTTAATCAGTGGAATACAATTGCATGCAAAGTATGTGTCTAAAGGTGATTTGATGCATAAAACGTTAAACAACAAAGTAGATTCTTTGAGAGCCCCAAAGACTAACATATCTAAGGCGCATTCCTTTAGTTTATGGTCGATGGTTCCTAGATGCAAAGGTTCAGGTACTGTGATGACCTCTGATAAGGATCAGACACCAACCGACATAAGGTTGTCTTTCTGTTTACTTGGGACTGTTAACCCATATATATGAAAATGTAATAGAAGATTTACTCTCAACAGAGGTCCACTATTACAGCCTTCTCATAATTCATTATTTAGATGGAATGTCTGACTGGTTCTGTATCACCACTGAAGTATAAATGCAAGCTCTTTCTAGTATATGCATAGTTATTATTAAGGGATCTGCATTTTTTGAAAGACTGATTTTAGGACTGTTGGGTAGTTTCTTTACGACTGAGGTCCTGCCATCCTCTCAGATCTTCTACTGTGGCATATAAACTGACAGGCTCCTGTCAGACCTCTGTGGCAAGCAGCTGCTTGAGGGGGTATTTATTTTATTAATTTTTTTTTATTAACAACAAATCATGCCAAATAGGTGTATGCATGTAATAAAAGGGAGAGGTTACTATTAACTTATTTAGTAAGAGGAGGAATGTATATAATAACACTTCGAATCATTTTTTGAATCTATTTTATGAATAAAATCGCACTTTTAATAACAAGAGTTCTGAACAGTACGCGAAGAAAATAATTTTGGAGAATGTTCGTCTTTATTTAGTTCGTCATTCAAGTACTTTTTCCATTAGAATGGAATCTATCCTTCGTTAGAGGAAACGTTTCGTCGAATCCGAAGGGAACTTCACTGTTTTAACTTTTCAGCCAGTGCAGGAGATGATTATAAACAATATCGGTTATTCCAGATGAGGAGGGGGGTTACTAGTTCAGGTGGTGGCGTTCAGTGCTCAATAATCTGCAGTTTCTAGCCTGACTGAGCCTGCATTGAAATTTATTTTCGTTATTCTCCATCTTCCCTCGGCGATAAAGCTGCCACTGCTGGGATCTGGAAAGTCGGCCATTTCTCGGATGGGACATCAAGCCGTGGTTTCTGTGTGCAAGAAAGTCTTACCCTGTACATCTGGATGTCCTTGACGGAGTCTTCCAACTGTTTCCCGATTTCTGATCATCGAGTCTCCTTCCTCTAATCCACTGTGAGCTCTTAGGGTGCTTTTGACCTGGTCGTTTAGCCCGTTGTGTGCGTAAAGGGGCATTCAGAAGTGAAACAATACAACTTATTCACGGTGGTTGAAAGTAAAAAATCTTGCATTTTTTCCTGCAATTTGGTATTTTTTTCATTTATACACATTAACAAAAGGAAACACAATATTAAAGAAATTTTTATCAGCCAAACATATAGAATACAGGATATAAAATGGAAAAAGCTGAATGTTATGTCAATAAGGAAGAAGATTCGTAGATAAATAAGTGTTTTATGGAAAAATGTGATTGAAAATAAAGATTTCAATCAAATCCATCTGAATCTCGATTTTCAAAAATATTCGTTCGGTATTCAAAGGCTGACGGAAATTGGAATATTTAACTAGTTAAACTTATTGATCTGAAAAGTTAATTCGAACAAGTTAAAATGAAAGCAATAACCTTTATATTACTATAGAGCCCTGCGTGGATGCGGAAAAACGCATTTAAAAGCTTTCGTCGAATAAAAGATGAATGTAACGCGGATAGCTGATGAATCCGAGGAAAAATTTTTTTATTTCAGCGCATATGAAATTGATAAGAACATGGACAAACATTATCGATGGCTGACACGAGTGAAAAAATTGCTTTAGATAATGTAAAAAAAAAAAGATTTGAAAATTCAATGATGATATTCAATTTAAAAAGGAAGAATGATGGGATAAAAGCACAAATTAAAAGACTTACTTTATGTGAAATAATCTTTTTGCTGTTAAAGCAAAAATAAGTTCCGATTATTGTTGCGTAGAAACTGAAATCAAGTATGAAAATCTGAGTTGTGAAGATCACGAAGTTTAAAGTTGGGTTGGGTTGCTTTACCTCTCATCACCATTTCCAAGACCCATCAGTGTCCCTTACTGACCGTGGGCAGGGCGGGGAGTTTTGCAGAGATAAATCTCAACGCTGACCCGCTGGGACTCGAACCTCAGATTACGAGCCAGGCGCGATACCGACTAAGCCACCCCCGCCCCACGAAGTTTAAAGAGGGCGGGGAGTTTTGCAGAGATAAATCTCAACGCTGACCCGCTGGGACTCGAACCTCGGAACTGCAGATTACGAGCCAGGCGCGATACCGACCAAGCCACCCCGCCCCACGAAGTTTAAAGAGGGCGGGGAGTTTTGCAGAGATAAATCTCAACGCTGACCCGCTGGGACTCGAACCTCGGAACTGCAGATTACGAGCCAGGCGCGATACCGACTAAGCCACCCCCGCCCCACGAAGTTTAAAGAGGGAAATGTAGAGGTGAGCGTTTTTGAGTAATGAAAAAGAGTGTCTTCCCATAATGGTAGATAACTGCATTTAAAATATTACAACCTGATAAATTTTTTATCTAATATTTAGTAAGGTATATTTTTCTGAAATGCAAGCTTTTTTTTATCACAGTAGCCGTCCCGTGGCCGAGTGGTTAGCACGCTAGGCTACTGATCTACGGACCTGGGTTCGAGCCCTGGGTAAGGCATGGATGTGTGTGTTGTTTTTCTGCTGAGGTCCCGCCATCCTGATAGGCCCCTGTCAGATCACTGTGGCAAGCAGCTGCTTGAGGGGGTATTTATTTTATATATATATTTTTTGTTTAACTATTAGTCATTAATAAACCATTAGACTTCCAGGCTCGTAATCTGTACTTCCCAGGTTCGAGTCCCAGCTGGGTCAGCGTTGAGATTTATCTCCGCAAAACTCCCTGCCCTGCCCACGGTCAGTAGGGGACACCGATGGGCTTGGAAAGGCCGCCGTCCGTCGGATGGGACGTTAAGCCGTGGCCCCGTGTGCGGGAGAGCCATACCCTGTGCACGTTAAAGAACACGCTGGATGGCCTTGACGGGAGGCTACCATCTGTCTCCCAACAGCTATTCCAGTGGGTCCCCTCCCCCAACCTTCTCTGAGCCTTCGGGGTCCATGTGACCTGGCCATTTAGCCCATGGTGTGCAAAAAAGTGCCGCTCAGAGGTAAAACAACCCAACCCAAAACCATTAGACTTATTTTTTTACTCGCAAATATACATCGGATCTCAATCATTTGCAAAACCTCGACGGTTATTAAGTAGCCAATATACGCAGATGCTGATAAAATTTTGTGATGCTGTTGATGACAAGACCTTGCGGATAGAATTTTCGCTATCCCGCAAGGCTCTAATTATTATACTATTAAAATGTATGTGCTAGTTTGTGTAATGATTATTCAATTTTCTCTAATTTTGAATGACTTTTGCAGAGCAAGAGAAGTTTTTAAAAATTCCCTCTTTCACAATTCTTTAAATATGAAATAAATATTTTTAAAAATCGAGATTTATATAGATTTGATTGGGATCTTTATCTTCTGTCACATTTTTCAACAAAAAATTCTTATTTAAAAAGAAAGTGATTTCTGAATCTCTAGTCGCCGTCCCATGGCCGAGTGGTTAGCGCGCTTGGCTACTGATCTAAGGGACCTGGGTTCGAGCCCCGGATAAGACATGGATGAATGTATCGTTTTTCTGCTGAGGTCCTGCCATCCTCTCAGACCTTCTACTTTGGCATATAAACTGACAGGCTCCTGTCAGACCTCTGTGGCAAGCAGCTGCTTGAGGGGGTATTTTTTATTTTAATTGGCAAAACATGAAATTTTACCTTCATCTATCCGGTCTGCCTTTTACGCTGTTGTTTGTTAAAACAAACAGTCATATGATTAATGAATGATGTAGCATATTTCTTTTCCATAAAAATGTTATTTTCCTCTGTTTTAAGGAATTCTTATTTATCGGATAAGCTGATCCCCAGTTAATCTGATTTTAATTAATCGAGATCCTAACGTATCTAATGAGCTATGATTAGGTTTGATGATATTTAGTTCTCTTTTAAAAAGTTGAATTATTTGCACAGACGCTACTTAACCAACTTAACCAAGAATAATTATTGCATGCCCACTTGATACAAAAGAAGCAAATGCATAAATACCAAGGCAACGATTGTTGCTGAGAATTCGCTTTCTTTGGAGTTAGAGGCAGTTTCTTGAGATTTCATGTATTATATTGACAAATTTAGCCCTAACATAACAAAAAGGGAACTCTGGTTTGTCAGTACATCATTATTAGGAGAAAAATAATCCACCTCACATTCGTTGAACAGAGTGCTGGACGATTCTGTCGAAAGGCTCTCACACGCTCATAAAAAATCTACCTAAGTATCTCTTTTTCCCTACCCTTTTTTAAAGTCTGATCTCTGACCCCATTACGTAGCAAAATAAATATCATTCACTCAATGCAGAGGGTCACTCCATGTGCCACGCCATATATTCGAGTATGCAATGTATGTATGAATACATTGCAACAGGGCCGGTTCTAGGAGGAGTCAACGGAGACATGCACTCCCCCCCCCCTTCAGAATGTTAGAGGAAATAGAAGCAAAAAAAATGCTTAAACTTATTTCTTAAAGAATGCATGAAATATACATGTTTTAAAGAAGGGAGAAATATTTATACTGCTAGCCAGTCTCTTGCCCCTCTCTCGTCCTTTATTTTTTGCCTGCTCGAATAAGTTTCCTGCCGCCCCCTTTAATTTTCTCTAGTTCCGGGCCTGCATTGTAATAAAAAGAGATAAATTTTAGATAAAAATTCAGTTTTTAATTTAATAAAAAGAGATAATTTTTAGATAAAAATTTTGTCGGAAACAAAAAGTTTCCGACAATACCATTTTGTGTGAATGCAAAGTCACATTTCAGAGCTCCCTAAACTTTAAATAATTTACAGAAAAATATCACGAGATAAATTGTTTGTTTATAACTCATATCTTTTTAATGAAAAATATATGAGTTATAAACTCTTATTTTTATGGAAAAAGATATGAAAAAAACTGAACTTTCGATTTCAACAATATTGTTTTAATATTTAGAGTTATTAAGTTGGAAGCATTTAAGAGCAAACCCTGTTGTTATGCTCGTTCTAAACATTTTAAAAATTAATTTAAAGAATCATTATACCAACTTCTATATTTATACTTATTTTATTAGTAAGCGATTTGTTGCAACTATTTGTTCTGATTGGTGACGCTGCTTTTAAAGGCATCAAGTTCCATAACTATTGTTCAAAATCGAAAATTAGAAAGATTTAAGTGAGATCTTCAATTTATTTTCAGTGATATTCTTTTCGTAAAAAGCTTATTTCCAAAATTAGGTAGCTCTGAATGTGGATTTTCGTTCACATAACGTGAAAGCGGCAGGAAAAGTTTTGCAATATAGAGTAATTTCTGAAAGATTTTATTCCGCTGAGCGAGCAATAGATTAAATCAACGGAACTTGTAGGTATTGTCTCTTTCAAGCACCTTGAGCACATTATCTCATCAGCACTTGATGGATGAGGGAACAGAGATCTCTACACTCGGTTGATGGAGAATGGCAAGGGACTAGCCTCTTACGAAGAGATCTGCAAGACATGGTGTATTTGTTTTAGCCGAGTCAAGTAGACAGCTCTTGATGAATCGCGTAGCAGGTATTGTGATGCGAGAGACATTATCCAGACACCTAACAGCTCATGTTTGTTTATTTATCGAAAGGCCCTGAGGTGAAGGGCACCATGTAATGGATGGATTCTCTCCTAAGGGGAATTTTGAAACCTCTGCCACACAATTCTATTCGTACACAGATCTTTTGGTAGGGGAACATGCAAAGCCGTCTTTGACGAGAGAAGCTCACTACAAGAAACAATATCAGGCTTTCACCAAAGACATTTTCGAAGAGGAAATCTAGGTAATGAAACCTCAAATTGTTAAGAAAGGTATTGTGAAAATGAGCACCACTCCTGTGTTATTTGGAAAATAAAAAAACTGAAGAGAAAAAAAACTAAAATCTGTTCCTTTTAATTTATGTGTGTGTGAATGACGGAAAGAATTTTGAAAGAAATATGTATTTGAATGACGAAAGAATTTTGAAAAAAAAAATTGCATTTGAACGTCGGAAGAATTTTTAAAAAATTTTGCATTGGAATGACGTAAGAATTAAAAAAAATTGTATTTGAGATAAAGGAAGAATTTCAGCTAGCATTTAGTAAAAAACTTTAGGAACGGAATTCAGAGATAAAAATAAAAACCCTCATTGATTTTGCAACTGATGTACGATATAAAAACCTGTTAGCTATAGAAATGTGCAAACATAGATGACGTAATATGTTTTTTTAAATTGCACTGTGAATTGCATAGTGTATACTCTGCAGCATATAGAATAGCTATTCTGAATGGAATTATTCGGAGATAAATTATTCTCTCTCAGTTATAAAAAGCTAAAATAGAACTTTGATGGGTTGGGAGAAATATAAATAGTTTTTCCAATCGAATTCTTTTAAATCTTTTGTTAAAATAAAAAAAAACGACTTTCAAACTTCTTCGGAAAGCTAGTTTTAACTTTGCAAAACAAAATATAGAATAATAAGGAAGAGAAAAAAAAAATTGAAAAAAATAGCAAAAAATGCGGCAAAGTCAAATTTTCTTCCCCAATATTTACAATTGGTATTTTCAAGTTCGGTTAATTAGCATTTGATATTAAGAGCAAAATTCGTCTTTCCTGTGCTTATTTATATGGGAACATACTTATAAAACGATGTCTTCGGTAATCTAGACACGTCAATGGAGTTGTACATAACCGTATAAGGTTAAGAAGAGACTGACCTAATTCTGTGCTAACTAAATCCCACTGAATGCAGAAGTGAAGAATATATGACATTCATCATTGAACTTCAAGAGTGCGGGAACACAGTCCCAGCTATTTATTTCATTTACTTCCTGGAAAAAATCAAGTTTTTTCAATTTTTATGATGCTCCTTTCTTTTTATGTCAGAGTTACACTCTTGCAGTGAAGAATTAGCTTTTTTTCCCCTCCTCTGTATCAAGGTCACTCTCAATTAGGAATTCCAAGTTCGAGCAGGTCCATTGTGTGTGCTAGGGTTTAAATTTTGGGGTGACCTCTGAAAGGTGGGGGGTGGGAATTCTTATTTTTGAAGTGGCCCCATTATCTACTTCATATCTGAAAGAGTTTGTCTGTCTGTCTGTCAATATATTTTGGAAAAACCAGAATTTTTTTAAACTGTATAAAGCACACTAAATAAGTAGCGATGAGGCCTTTATTTAGCCAATAGAAAAATAGCTGAAAGGTTGCAGTCTAGGCGAAAAGGGTAAGTTAAGGTGAAATAAGTGGACCTAACTTTGCTGACATTTACCATTTTAAGAAAAAAAAAAAAATTCTTGAGAGATTTATTCTTTATCCAAAGCAGGCAATTTAGTTCACACCTGTGCAACCATCAGGTTCATCAGAATAGCAAACCTAAAGTTTCTAGAAGCATACCAACTTCTCAAAATGCACCAAAAAATTAGAATGGGTTGCCTATAGGAAATCTATTTCTGCAGCAACTGATCTTGGCACTGAAATATACATACAATATTGTATTTCTTTTCTTCTGGAATGTTTTTGCCTATCATTCACTCAATAACCCCCACACAAAACTTTGCAAAGTTATGAACGATATGCATGCAAAACCAATAGATATCCAGAATTTTCCTAGAAAATGCATACACTCGAGAATAAGTCATCCACTACAGCCTTGAATGTAAATTGTCTTCAAGCAGTCACTTATCATGAAGGTCTGAGAGTTAAAATTGCCATGCGAAGTCTTATGAGGGTAGAAAAACAAGAAGAAGTAATAAGAGAAGACTTGAGTATGCAAAAAAAGCTAGAAGAAGGAATTTTATTGCTTAAAGATGAACAACCTTTCTTCATTTAACTCTTGATGGTCAGTTGGGATGCTTGCTGTATCACTTGAAAGGGAAAAAACTTCATTCCCAAGCTGTAATTTGGATCTCGGATCCTTTGAATCTCCATTCTTTAATGTCAGTGAGGTATATAAAGTTTCATTAGCTGTGTAAGTTGCCCATATTTTTTTCCCAAATTAAAGTCTAAAAGTAATGGCGAATCCCATAGATAGGACCGAATTTTCAATATTTTTTTTTAAAGGTCTCTAAAAAAAGGGGAAAATCCAAATGCAATGGAAATGCAATCTGGTGACACCCCTTTTGCTTTTTTCTGGTTCGCCTGAGTTTCTTGTCTCCACTTATTTTTTTCTGGATCTGGGACTGGCCATAAAAAATGCATAGATAACCGAAAATGTTTCGTAGGTATTATTAACCATGCTTTGAATTATAAACTGGACAAAATGAAAATATTTTTATTATATATAATTATCTGCATGGAGGTTAATAGCTGGTGCATTTCCAACACAATGCAAATCTATTAGTTTATCATTTACCTAAGCTGACTGCATTTTCTATCATCCAAAGACTATTACAGTAAAACCTAAGAAGTTGACTAAACTGGATGACTCCTTTTTAAACGAACGGCATGAGCCTGCCTATTTAACAGAATTCACTGCACATAACACATGCATGAAGGTTTTGTATGAGGGTGGGCAGCAATTTAAAAACGGATTTTGTCTTGAGGGTGGAAGGAAGCAAAGAAAGCAAATGTTCAATTCTGAACCTCGCAGCTTAATTTGTTACTAACGAATGCATATTTAATTTTTTATTTTCTCTATTCCAAGGATGAATGTGTTTCGTCTCTCCCCTGGTGTGCATTACCTAAAGTTTATAAAAGCTTTAAAGCTTCTAGAAACTTGTAGAACTTTTTTTAAGGGTAATAAACTTTCACAGAAAACACTTGTGCAGACAAGTCTCTTGCCTTTGCATGAATCTAATATCAAGCAAAGTATTACAATAAGTGGATGACGAAATATCACTGTTTATTTCATCTCGCTACGAAATAAAACCAGAAACACAATCCCTTCCCCACATTTTAAATGTATATAAATATTTTAGAGGATGCATATTACAAAATCTTTTTTTTTAACATTTATTGTAGCAATCTGACGCTCTTGCAATATGAAACACTTTTCCTACTTCTTCGTTAGAAACGACTGTAAGATCAATCCGATGTGACTCGCAATGGAGATGGAACTTCGCTCAGCAGAGAACACTAGAAACTGTCGCTAGAGGGAGCTGCTGTGCATGGCCACGTTTGTAAACTTGACAATGCTTACTCAGCTACACTCACACTGCTCGGCACCACTTCAACAGGTTTTATTCTCGCTTTTAAACTTCCAAACATCCAGGAAACAATACCTAACTGCGAACAACACAACATGCTATTCAGTTATCGATAAGTTAGAGAGAAATCTAAAATCTCCTTACCTGTGACTCGTGTTTGTTTCAAGAAGACAGCCCCGCCCCCCTTCGCAGAGGCAGAAGTCTGTCCCGTTTGTTGGGCCTGACCGCAATTGCACCGTTGAGCTCCGACCGCAATTTTATGTTCTCCGTTGCACAGTCCTTTCGAACTCTCGCCGACAGAATCAACGCTGCGAAAGGGGAGACCTCCTTCTGGTGGGATGGGCTCGTCCCAGTCTTGGCCCTTGTCCTCGGGTTGTTTGACGCGCACCCACTGGAACCGTCCTGGAAGGGGGGTTTCAGTCTCGAAATCGAAATTCCAACGCCGACGTTGCTCTGACCTCATCTCCGCCAGTTCTTTCATCAGGAATTGACTGTTGAGCTCATGGTCAGCAGAGCCGAATAGTGTCCGACACACATTTGCCATGTCACCGTGACCTCTCCGCTCACGGAATCCTCCTCCACTTCCTCTGTTGTCGCTAGGTAACCAAAGATGGGCTACATTCCCGATACTCATGACGTGCGAACCATCAAAAGTTCGCGAAATGTTTTCCCCGTCTTACGCGTTGCACGGCGTTTCAGGAAGCTTGCGCTCTCCGTCCGCTACATCACATCCACTCTGCTGCAAATACTTCCTCACCCGGCCTTCGTTGCACTTTTGCACAAATCGGGATGCATTTGGAGGACGATGCTTGCCAACGGTAGCAGAGATATCCACGCGACCCTCCGACGATCGCGTCCGTCGTCCATGGCCACAGAAGTTTTCGTCGTCCTGCAAGCTAGTCAGAGCACGAGGAATCACGTGAGCGTTAGTTTGAACTTGATTGGTTGGGCCATGGCGTGTCGTCACTAGCTTGACGTACGGTATAGTAAACAACGCTGTGGAGGTCTTTCACCCTCCGCGAGCAGCAGCGAGGAGGCCGGCGTCACTCGACAGTAAATGAGCTCGCCGTCGATTGGCTAAGGTGGCCAACAAGGCCTCAGGAGAAATTGGGGATTGTTATTTTGTAAAGGACTGGGATCAATCAGCCCAACCGCTGTTAATCAGCCCAAATACTAGGAAACATTTTGCAGGTGCAGTGTTTTCTGAGGTACTCTCGAATATTGTGGTCGCTACCACGAAAGCACCACTCAATTTCGCAATTTTAAACTCGTTTTTTCGGTTAATAATCAAATTCTTATTAGTGATATTCGGAAAATTTCTAAAACATGAAATCAGGCATTGTTGATTAGGATATTAAAAGCCAAAAGGAAAAAGCAAAGGGGCTGAAGAATCGTTAGTGTACAAAATATGTTTCCGGAGATTTGACAGGCGCTTATCACTCTAAATTACCACACGCAAAAAAAACAACCTGAAAATGAAGCAGCAATCGAAACATCGACGCTTTAATCCGAGATTTAAACAGCTTTCCGTTTCACTTCAAGTCATTTTTATATAATTTTTTTAAAGAGTTATGTACTTCGAATGTGGCTTCCTATTCACATAACGTGGAGGGAAGTGTCCCAGTCCTTTTAGTACTATAGCATACATTGTGCACACTAAAGTCAGTGTGTTATCTCTCTGGCAAACAGCTGCTTGAGAGGGGATTCATTTATTTTATTATAATAATGTGACTTATTGGAGTGATAATTTATATATATATTAAGGTTTGGGTTGTTTTACCTCTGAGCGGCACTTTTTTGCACACCATGGGCTAAATGGCCAGGTCACATGGACCCCAAAGGCTCAGAGAAGGTTGGGGGAGGGGACCCACTGGAACAGCTGTTAGGAGACAGATGGTAGCCTCCCGTCAAGGCCATCCAGCGTGTTCTTTAACGTGCACAGGATATGGCTCTACCGCACACGGGGCCACGGTTTAACGTCCCATCCGACGGACGGCGGCCTTTCCAAGCCCATCGGTGTCCCCTACTGACCGTGGGCAGGGCGGGGAAATTTTGCGGAGATAAATCTCAACGCTGACCCAGCTGGGACTCGAACCTGGGAACTACAGATTACGAGCCTGGCGCGCTACCGACTGAGCCACCCCCGCCCCATACATATTAAGAGGCTGTCTCTTATGAGCCACTTTTCTAGCATATATTTGTTTGTTTTTCAGTGTCCCACTTTTTCATTATTCTCTTTCAGTTAAAAGTCAAAATCCTTTTTCGTTAAGTTGACCTTTAGGACTTATCTGCAATCTATAGAATATTTTTTTCATAACATATTATGGCTTTTATTCTAGATCTACATCTATAACAGTTTTCATTTAAATTTAGTTATGCGGTGTATTTAACTGTTAATTAGTGTGTACTATTATTTTTGGCTACATGTGAGAAAAAATACAAATAAATACCTCCTCTAAGACCAGCTGCTTGCCACAGAGGTCTGACAGGAGCCTGTCAGTTTATATACCACAATAGAAGGTTTGAGAAGATGACAGGACCTCAACAGAAAAACGACACATACATCCATGCCTTACCCGGGGCTCGAACCCAAATCCCTTAGATCAATAGCCAAGCGCGCTAACCACTGGAAACTCCACGGGAAGTAAAATCAAAATGAATTGTGTTTTTTAAACCTTTATTTCCATCTGTTTCAAATAGTAATTTTAAGTTTTGATTTTTGGTTCATTTTAGATATAATTGACAGTTTTCTCTGCCAATGCTCATTATAGTAAAACCTACTTATAAAGAAATTGAAGGTAAGCGATTTTTTTGTCATTTTTTGTAAGGAGGTTCTTTGTATAGAGGTTTTACAAGATTATCGTATTTGCACTTAAACATTATTATTAGCTTTAATTCATATCAACACTAACAATTTTGTAAAGAAATGTTTTCTAAGAGTTAATTTTTTAACAAAAACGATTTAATTATAATTTGCCATTCCTGTGACATTGGACAATTTTTAATTTTCAGCAACAGATTTTTCTCCTGTTGTATTTCTCCTTAAGTGTAGCCTTCTGCACAGAAATTCTCTTCGGCGTATTATTTATATGTTACCATATTGACAGTCTGGAATCAGACTTTGGGGCGGGGGAGGCTCAGTCGGTAGCGCGCCAGGCTCGTAATCTGTAGTTCCCAGGTTCGAGTCCCAGCTGGGTCAGCGTTGAGATTTATCTCCGCAAAATTTCCCCGCCCTGCCCACGGTTAGTAGGGGACACCGATGGGCTTGGAAAGGCCGCCGTCCGTCGGATGGGACGTTAAGCCGTGGCCCCGTATGCGGGAGAGTCATACCCTGTGCACGTTAAAGAACACGCTGGATGGCCTTGACGGGAGGCTACCATCTGTCTCCTAACAGCTGTTCCAGTGGGTCCCCTCCCCCAACCTTCTCTGAGCCTTCGGGGTCCATGTGACCTGGCCATTTAGCCCATGGTGTGCAAAAAAGTGCCGCTCAGAGGTAACCCAACCCTGTCAGACTTTTGTGGCAAACAATTACTTGACGGATAGGTTTTTTTTATTATAAAATGCTTCTGTTGCATTTTGAAAACGGTGTTATTGATCTCTTTATTTGGTAATTCCGCTATTTATTCCCTTACTTTTCTGTTCACCATGATGAGCATCCTTCGTTATTGAAACATAATATCAATAGAAGATGACATCTGTAGTGAAAGGTAATGTAGTCATGTCATTTGCTTTCTAATTGTACAAAACTGAAATAATAAAACTTTCTCCTAAGTTTCGTATTAAATCACTTAGTGTTATTATAAAGTCAGGTATCGGAAAATTAGGATTAAAGGCAACAGGTCATAATCGTAGCTGCGGCAATGATATTTAGTGTGAAAAGCCACTTGAACCCAGTCAATATTCTTGCAAAAGCACTGGGGAATGCTGGTGCCTCATTCTAACTCGAAACTGCCGAGTAAGAATGAACATCGAGTTATGGACCTTTTTAGACTTGGAAGAGCGTTACTTGCAAAAGATGTTATTTGTCGTCAAGTAGTCAAGGGTTTGGTTGTTTTACCTCTGAGCGGCATTTTTTGCATACAATGGGCTAAATGACCTAGTCACAAGGACCCCGAGGACTCAGAGAAGGTCGGTGGAGGGTACCCATTGGACAGATGTTGGGAGACAGATGGTAGTCTCTGGTCAAGGCATCCAGTGTGTTCTTTAAGGTGCACAGGGTATGGCTCTTCCGCACACGGGGCCACGGTTTAACCTCCCATACGATACACGGCGGTCTTTACAAGCCCATCGGGGCCCCGTACTGACCGAGGGCAGGAGTTTTGCGAAGATAAATCCCAACCCTGGAAAAATTGAGACTCGAACCTGGGAATTGCAGATTGCGAGCCTGGCGTCCCCCGCCACCATCAAGTAATCGATGCTTATTTAATTAACAAAAGACAAATTTTGACAGCTACCAGATTCAGCTTAAGTAATTAATAATATGAATGAAATTGTTACATGTTAATATATTCCACTGCAGTTTACAAAACGAAATAATCATGATTAGTTTTATATTTACTCCTAAATCTTTCCAATATATTTACGGCGGTAAATGCCACGCCATTTCCATTTTTTCCAAAAAAAAAAGAATAGAAAATTATTTGCCTATACCCACAGCTTTATGTAGAAAACTTAGTTATATCTTCCGCTTTTTCCATTGACTGCGTACAGGGAAAAATCCAGAGAATCTCCACTTTTTGCCAGTGCAAATTAAAATTTGGCTGAAGACAAAGACCTGTATGCCTTAATCTTGAGTTTTAAAAGTTGGGTTGTTTTACCTCTGAGCGGCACTTTTTTGCACACCATGGGCTAAATGGCCAGGTCACATGGACCCCGAAGGCTCAGAGAAGGTTGGGAGAGGGAACCCACTGGAACAGCTGTTGGGAGACAGATGGTAGCCTCCCGTCAAGGCCATCCAGCGTGTTCTTTAACGTGCACAGGGTATGGCTCTCCCGCACACGGGGCCACGGCTTAACGTCCCATCCGACGGACGGCGGTAGCCATCGGTGTCCCCTACTGACCGTGGGCAGGGGGAATTTTTGGGGAGATAAATCTCAACGCTGACCCAGCTGGGACTCGAACCTGGGAACTACAGATTACGAGCCTGGCGCGCTACCGACTGAGCCACCCCCGCCCCCAGTTTTAAAAGTGATTCTTTGAAATTTAGAGATATGGAAGCTGAAATATTTAATAGTAGCAAGGCCAGTCCTAAGAAACCTATAAAAAATGATTAACATTAAAAGCTATATTTACATGAAAAAAAAATAAAAAAAAAAATATCCCCCTCAAGCAGTTGCTTGCCACAGAGGTCTGACAGGAGCATGTCAATTTATATGCCATAGTAGAAGGTCTGTGAGGATGGCAGGACCTCAGCAGAAAAACGACCATACATCCATGCCTTATCCGGGGCTCGAACCCAGGTCCTGTAGATCAGTAGCCAGGCGCGCTAACCAATAGACATTTAAAAAAATACGAACTTTATTTTATTAAAATTATTTGAAATAAGATATACGAGTTTTTATTACTAAAGTTGTAATTAACTTCAGAGGGAAATTCATATGACGGACATTGTTGTTGTTAAATATTCAAACTTAAATAACCCTTTGAATATTAAATAAATGTTTTTGAAAATCAAAATTTATGTAGATCTGATTTAATATTTTACATTCAGTTAAAATTTTTTTCATAGTAAGAATTTGAATTTCATCGAATTTTGCTTTCCACTAGCATAACATACGAGTACATAGGAAATCTTCAAGCAGCTATAGACTGCGGAGGTTCAACCAGACTGCGGTAATTTGATGCATAGAACCGGCCAAGCCTATCACCTAACGTCCGACTCCGCCTTCTCCTGCTACAGACCATTAATACCTTTCAAAAGAGATACTGTGCCAGAGTATTGTGATCTATTGATCTGAACTTCTATGGCTAATTTTCCTTTTTACTACTTTGGAATGGTGAACTTCACAGGATCTTGGTGTTCACCATTTATACCTACCATACTGAATAATGATTTGTAAGCATAAAATAAAAAAAAAATGATGTATCATTATAAAGTACCGGGGAAAGCCTCTTCATTAAACTATGGAATCACTATACACGGAACTACAAATATAATAAATATAAATAAAATTGAAAAAATGCAATCAGCAATAGCAAAAATTATAATCGGTGACAATGAAAATGCTCATTTATTGACAAAACGAGAGAGATTTAAATTTTTAAATATCTTATTCAAATTTATGCAAGTATAATATTGTATTGAAAACTTTCTTTGACGATACTTTTAAGACTAAAATAAACCATGAGAAAAAAAAACAGATTAAAAAAGATAACTTTTTTTAAAATTACTAAATATCAAAAATAATTATGGAAAATCTGTAAGTGAATATAAAATACCTTTCGTCTACAATTCGTTACCTAGAGATATACTGTGCATCTGCGAATTTTCGGCTTTGAAGAGAAAAAGCTTTTTTTTTTTTGGAAGACATTACATAATAGTGCTGATTTTAAATCGTTTTCGAATAGTCTAATTTTTTTAGTTTGTCAATTGATAGTTCCATTTCTGCCTATAGATATGTACGTTTAATATCATATGCATTTATTAGCTTTCAGGCTTTATGAACTATGTAACCAGATGATTTATTTAATTTTACTTTTATTTGTTTATTTTTTTATTTTTTTATCCTCAAATTATTTAATCTAAATAAATATTGTAACTTTTTTTATTTCCTGCAGACAAACTATGCAGCTTTGTGTGACAATTGTAAATCGTTCTGTATCACATTATTATGAGAAAATAAAGATTTATTTTATTATTTAAAAAAAAAACAATTTTTGTTTTTTTGGAATAGCATTCCTCCATTCATGGAACTTAATTCCTTTCAGTTTATTAAAAGTTTAATCGTATACAAGATGACTTATTAATACGGCATGAGCTTCACATAGAGTGATTCCTTGCTGAAAATAAATCAAACCTTTTTTTTTAAATGGAAGCAGCAAACAAGTAATATCGGGCTAAGGAAAACTTAACTTTCCCACATGACAGGTATGAAGCAGCGAAAGAACTGTAACAAACGGTAAATTCGGATGTTATTGATTTCTCTTGATGAAGGAGCGAGGATGGGAAGGAATGTTGAAACGATGCAAATAATCTAACTGGTTAGGATCATCCAGTCTGGTGGTCGACTTGACTACTATAATTTGATATCACTATTTACAAACATTTATTAATGATGATCATACAGTATACATAGAAAACTGTACACCTGTTTAAACTGTAACCTCAACTAGACCATGGTCAAAATATTAAACCAGCCGAGATGTTCCCTGCACTCAGAGGGTCAGATCTTCCAAATGGCTCAGTCACCGCCTCTTACAACCACGTTACAGGAGGTGTCTACTCAACGTCGTAAGCCGCTAACAAAGAATCTGATCGAACAATGTCTAGGCAGACAGCTAGCTAATAATTGTCACTTCGTTCCGTCGTGCTGTCACCAGAAGCACGACAGTCTCTACTTTTAGACTCGCCGCCACTTCAGTGATTGGTCACGTGATGGAGACTCCCAACGCGTTTCGATATCAGCCAATCACAAGGGACACTTCCTTAACGCTACAATGTCAATACATGCAAATTAGCATAACAGAAACCAAAAATCTAAATTGATTTCAGATGTAAGATTCCACTCGCGACCGTTTGGAGAAGACTGACAACAAATGGCTGCTCATGCCATCTCCTCTTTCTGAGTGCTTACACTTTACCGCGCAATATGTTACAGTTTTGAGGACTTATATGGTAACATATATATATTATGCATCACTAAGGCCTTAAAAGAGCTGTCCAAGGCCAAAGCAGAGTTACTTGTATCGAGACCTAAACAATGGAATCTTCTCAAGGAAAATGTTCGAGTGACTTCATTTCGAACTCGTCATGAGCAGTTTGTGCCTTACTTCAGAAAAGAAGATGACCTTGTGTTCTGCTCCGATGTAGATAGCCTGATGAATGCCCTCAGAATCAAACATGACCCTCAAGAATGGTGATTATTCCCAGACTCCTCGATGTTGAGTCTAAAGGCGGTGTTGCTGCATAATGGAAATCGACTTCCATCCATTCCGGTCGGACACACTGTCTACATGAAAGACACCTACGACAATCTAAAATGTCTTCTGTCTTCAATACAGCAAGTATGGCTGGCATCTCTGTTGTGACTTGAAGGTAGTGGCTCTGTTGATGGGTCTGCAGCTGGGATATACGAAGTACTGCTGTTTCTTATGTGAATGGGACAGCCGAGCAAAGACTTTGCACTAAGTGAAGAGAAACTGGCCTCAGGGAAATCTCTGAAGGTCGGAGAGAAGAATGTAGAACACCCAACACTGGCAGAAACGCACAAAATCCTGATACCATCCCTACATATCAAATTCGGTGTGATGACAAACTTCGTAAAAGCCATGGACCGGACTGCATCAGCTTTCAAGTATTTGTCTGATAAATCCCCTCGACTTAGCGAAGCGAAAAGTAAAGATGGAATTTTTGTGGGTCCTCAGATCCGCGAGTTGTTCAGAGACCAGATGTTCGACAACCTGCTTCAGGGTGACGAGAAAAAGGCTTGCGGAGCGTTTCGTCTGGTGTCAACCTCGGGAATGTCAGGGCAGACAACAACAAGAAATTGGTTAACGACATTTTGTCTCTGTATCACAAACTTATCTGCAATATATCCTTAAAGATCCACTTTCTCCATTCCCACTTAAATTTCTTTCCTGACAACTGCGGCATGGTTAATGATGAGCACAGTGAACGTTTTCACCAGGACATTGCAACGATGGAGAAGCGATACCAGGAAAACTGGTCCACTTCAGTGTTGGCTGACTATTGTTGGACGCTCGCCAGAGATGATCCTGAGCAGCTGTACAAGAGACGGGCAAAGCGACGTCGGAAGCAGAATCGGAGTTTTATGATACATGCGATATGTACGTATTACTCTATTACATAAGAAACTATTGTGGATTTAATAGAAATCGTAGCCAATTTTTCATTTGCATTGTCAAATTCGTGTTCAGCACTTGAAATCTTTGAGAAATGGCACTTTTATCTCAGCGGTATGACTTATGAAAATTTGTTGAATCCATGTAATAGAACCCTTTGCTGCATAGGCTACCCTTAATATTTGCTCGTAAATCAAGACATTTCGTTTAATCTTTGATTTTAACTCGGAGCCTCATCAGTGTACGTTTAGAGTGTACCTTTGCTTTCTTTTCAGTGGAAACAAAACATTTTCTTTTCTGTTGTTCAATGAAAGTTTTTGTTTTATGCGAGTTGCCAGTATCTCAAGCTTAGCAAGGGCATAATTTATTCCACTCATTACTGAATTGTTTTCACTTAATGCTTTCGTTTCTTCTACATCATTCCCTTGTTTCGTGTCCAGCTCATCTTTGTGGTCTTCTTGAGGGATCAAATACTCTACTAGTGAGAGCGTTCTCGACTATCTACTTTTTCCACAACTTCTGCATCACTTAATAATGTCCCCTCCTCTCTGTCACTTCCCATTGTTAATTTCGCTTCCTCTCTCTCGCTCTGCATCAGAGAGTTATCGTCAGACTTGACAAATTCTGATTTTTCAGTTTCGGTAAATGACATTAAATCTTCTGACTCAAAAGACTGTCTTCCATCTTGCACATTTCCTCATCTACTATCTCTGTATTCCCACAATTTTGCCCTTCGATCAAAATAACGCCTACCTGAAACTTCTCCGCCCATCTTTTCGTAATTTACATTATCTCTGACCTCTTCCTCATCATCAATGTCGTTCGACATGATTACAGTTAAGCTTTCCTCCCTGCTAACTGCTCTATAGCCATTTGTTTGTTCCCAGGTTCGAGTCCCAGCTGGGTCAGCGTTGAAATTTATCTCCGCAAAATTCCCCGCCCTGCCCACGGTCAGTAGGGACACCGATGGGCTTGGAAAGGCCGCCGTCCGTCGGATGGGACGTTAAGCCGTGGCCCCGTGTGCGGGAGAGACATACGCTGTGCACGTTAAAGAACACGCTGGATGGCCTTCACAGGAGGCTACCATCTGTCTCCCAACAGCTGTTCCAGTGGGTCCCCTCCCCCAAACTTCTCTGAGCCTTCGGGGTCCATGTGACTTGGCCATTTAGCCCATGGTGTGCAAAAAAGTGCCGTTCAGAGGTAAAACAACCCACCCAACCCTAGCTATTTGTCCCTGTTCTAATGCCTCACTCTCTCGAGCCAAACGTCTTTTCTTTAAAATTTCATAGATTTCATTCCTAAGGCCCTTTATGTCAAAAATAATTTCAACTGTATTTATCACCTCTTCGTGTTCCTCTAAACCGACATGGATGAAAACGTTGGCCATTAATCTTTCATCGTGTACATCGCTCTCATTACTCCAAGACATGGGAGGAGGCGCCAGTTCCGCCTCTAATATTTTGTACAGGATATATTGTTTAATCAGGTCAAGTTCGGGCTTTTCGTCAGGTGGGTCATGATGAAGAGAAACCTTTAAACATTTAACCAGAAAATATTTTCTTGGCAGTAAAGATAAAAATCAACATTTATTTCGTGAGGACCCTAAATAAAAAAAATCTGATTTAAGTAGAAAAGTCGCTATATCTCTATTATCTTTTATTTATTGCCGGAGAAGTATGTAAAACTACTAATAGACAAAGAAAAAAATGTGTTTTTAAAGCCTTAATTGTTTTAATTTTTTTTAAGGTTTTAGAATTTCGATGTGGAGGGTAAAGAGGGGGGGGGGTATCTTAGAGCCCCTGGGAACCAATTTGGCTCCTTATCCTCATTTTAAATTACTCTAAACTGACTAAATGATTTCATAATTAGTATTATGTTTATTTTTTTTTTACATTTTAGAACACGTATACAAATAGAGGTTTTTTTAATTTTTTTAATTTACATATTTTATTTTTTCCTCTTTTTTGACCACTGAGATTATTTATTCTCACTTTTTATTGACCACTTTGTCACTAAATACACCATTTTGCATTACGATTCTACAGTAGCATTTCTAAAAAATGTTTGGATACAAAGAAATTATGGATATGTCAAGCAGTGTGTGAATTATCGGGCATTTTCATCTCTCATGATAGCTACTCATTCGGAGGATACTGAAAAAAAAAAGGCAGAACTCTAGTTAAAAAATGTAAAGTTCAAAACTGAAATACAAAAATCCGAATTTTGACCTCCTGCGTGTCCTTCAAGGGTACTAGCGCTAGAAACGTGAAAATTAGTGTCTGGGGGTGTTTCGAGCTGTCGATAAAGGAAGCGTTAAGAAATTTTGGATTCGGACGATCCTTCGTGGCCAAAGGTCCCGATATAACGGAGATGGAGAGCTAAAATTGATGAATAGGGCTATTCCCGGCAGTAGAACTCAGAAATGAGAGAAATTTCTGATCCGATGTCGCTTTCGTGGTTAAATAGGGGTCGTAGTTCCGGGCCAGAACTCAAGAGCTGCTGAAACAACGTTTGATTTCTAGTTTGACATGTAACTCATTACAATTGACCATTCGCTTGGGAAGATTTGGGGAAAGAATCGTTTACATATTTCTCCCTTTTTAGGGAGAGAGAATGGATGAGGATACATTTTTTATAGCCTAAGACACTCCCCACATCATAAGCTTTCACTTGATACATAACCCATTGCGATCTGCCAATTGGTTCGGGATGATATATGAACCAGATGTTTTGAAAAATCCACAAACTGATAAATCGATGAATAGCCGAGCTGAGGGAAATCTAAATTAAAGAAAAAAGCATCGAGTAGAACTTCGGAATAAAGTTTCAATGAGTTTTGAATCTGTTTGGAATGAAGTTCAAAGGTCTCACGTGATTAGAGGTTTCAAACCTAAAGAGATTTATATGGAGAAGAGCCAAACAAAAATATTTGAGTATCACTCATCGCTAGGGAAAAAGCGCGATGATTGCAAAACGCCTATTTGCTACTCTTTATTCCTTTCTCCAAACGCTTACAATATTTCTTTTTAACAGTAGTTATTTTCTGCCTCACACATTATCAACATACACACCGAAAGTGTTTCATGGGCCGTCTAACAGTACTTGTTGTATGATTGTGCTAATCATCCGGTAGTCGAACGCAGGACAGTTGCGAATTTCACCCCCTCCCCCGCTTGCGTTAATACTGCCAGGAGACCAAGGCCAATCGGAAGCAGTAGATTGGCTTGTTTATTTTGATACGAGAGCGGCGGACAAGAGGGTGGTGGACGAAAGTGGAGACTATCTAGGGCTGCGCCAGCGATTAAAGGAAGACTCGATTAGTTGGTTTATATACTTCAGTGTACTGGCAGGTCTAGATGGTGTTGAAGACGTTTGTACTGAAATATATTTAGTTAATAAATATAGGTAAATAAAGAACTTGCCATAAAAGTTAATATATAAAACCAGTGGTTGAAGACAGTGATGAATCCGAACGATTTTTTAAGATCTCTCTCTGTATGCGTGTGTGGTGGGGAGAGTTGATGTACCGGGCTTTGTTGGGTTGTTTTACCTCTGAGCGGCACTTTTTTGCACACCATGGGCTAAATGGCCAGGTCACATGGACCCCGAAGTCTCAGAGAAGGTTGGGGGAGGGGACCCACTGGAACAGCTGTTGGGAGACAGATTGTAGCCTCCCGTCAAGGCCATCCAGCGTGTTCTTTAACGTGCACAGGGTATGGCTCTCCCGCACACGGGGCCACGGCTTAACGTCCCATCCGACGGACGGCGGCCTTTCCAAGTCCATCGGTGTCCCCTACTGACCGTGGGCAGGGCGGGGAATTTTTGCGGAGATAAATCTCAACGCTGACCCAGCTGGGACTCGAACCTGGGAACTACAGATTACGAGCCTGGCGCGCTACCGACTGAGCCACCCCCGCCCCGATGTACCGGGCACTAGGACAATTATAAATGATTGATACTTGTTTTTCAGAAATGAATATAAATTTTCCCGCTGTTCAACGGCGCTAAGGGGGTTGGAGGAGGCCGCCCTCTATAGTATCCACTACTGAAGGAAGTTGGAACAGAGAAATTGGAATAAATATCATTGCACTTTGCTCAAAAATTGTAGTACATTGTATTCTATGACTGAAGAACGAATGAGAAAACACCGCCTAGTAAAATGCCTGTGTGCATTTGCCAATGATAAAAAAGGCAGTGACCATGTAATCTCGACTGCAAAAATGTTGATCGCAAAATATTGATAGCAAAAAATTTTGCAAAAAATTTTGCGATCAATATTTTATATATAATAAAATGCATATAGAATAAAATGCGATATAGAATAAAATGCATGTGACGAAATCGAAACGTGATTTTAAGTTCATTATTTTTAACAAACAACTGTACGAAAATGCATATAGGGAATTACCTTTCTAAGAGCTATCAAAAGATGTCACATCTACAAATTTTCTCTCTGTGTACAGTCGCTCAAAAAAAGTATCCGAACACTATGGTTGATTACAGAATTCAGAAAAAATATCTGGCAACGATTTTTTTAGAAATTAGTGATCTGGCAACTTCGTGTCACGTGACACGAAGTTGCCAGATCACTAATTTCTAAAAAAATCGTTGCCAGATATTAAAAATCACGTGACACGAAGTTGCCAGATCACTAATTTCTAAAAAAATCGTTGCCAGATCACTAATTTCTAAAAAAATCGTTGCCAGATATTAAAAATCACGTGACACGAAGTTGCCAGATCACTAATTTCTAAAAAAATCGTTGCCAGATATTAAAAATCACGTGACACGAAGTTGCCAGATCACTAATTTCTAAAAAAATCGTTGCCAGATATTTTTTCTGAATACTGTAATCAACCATAGTATTCGCATACTTTTTTGAGCCACTGTACACGTGTCCCGTTGGCCTTTGCTTATCGCACTTGACTACCGATGAAAGTTATCTGATAAAGGCATTCTGTTAAGATCTCACTTTCCTCCTAGATCTCCTCTGTGGTGTATTACATTGATCGTCAGTCTCTTGTCTGATCTCTCTGGCAAGCAGATGCTTGAAGGGTCATTTATCATTTTTGGTAATTCCATCATCATTGACTGTTGTTTGCATCGTTAATATTTGATTTTAACAAGAGGTTCAGTTGCATTTTAGTTTTAGTATAGAACGATACGATTGTATTTTAGTATAGAACGATACGATTGTATTTTAGTATAGAACGATACGATTGTATTTTAGTATAGAACGAGCGTTTAAAGGAATCAGCGTTTTAAGAGCCTGTTCGAAAAAGGAGTATGAATTAAAATATTTTGATATAATGTTATGAATAATTTATTATGTGGCTGCAGTTGATTGTGAGAGACTGATTATGTAATTGGCAGTGCTAATTTTAATATGATACAAAATGACTTGAATCGGCTGTTAAAAATCAAATGAAGAAATTAATTTGATACAATTGGTTTTCATTCTTAAAAATTTATTTTTTTAATGGTAAAATTTTTTCTGAATGACAATGCAGATGATTCAGAGATGAATTGGAAGTTTGCACCTCCTGTTCATTCGAGTAGATATCTCGGCAAAAACGTTTCGCTGTTTACAGCAGTAAAAGAGTCTCGTTTTCCCCATATTACCACATTTGACAAATGAAACATTAAGTCTTCTTTAAAACCATAAACTGAATATTAATGCGCAGCGAAGATTAATGATCTATAAAATGCACCAGCATCCATCATATGTTCGTAATTGTAATTATATAATAATAATACACTGATATAATGTATTTTGGGTGGCTCAGTCGGTAGCGTGCTGGGTTCGTAATCTGCAATTCCCACGTTGAGATTTATTTCCACTCCCCCCACCCTGCTCTGGGTGAGAAGGGAACACCGGTGAGCTTAGGGCAGCCGGCGTCCATTGGCTCCGTGTGCAGGAGAGCCACACCCTGTACAAGTTAAAATACACGCTGGATGGCCTCGAAGGGAGGCTACCATCTATCTCCTAACAGCTGTTCATGGGGTCATCTTCCCCAACCTCTCTGAGCCTATGGAGTCGTTCTGACCTGGCCATTTAGCCCATTGTGTGCAAAAAAAAAAACTGCCGCTGAGAGGTAAAACGAGTCAACACTGATATAACATCGAAAGTTTCTATAATTTTGTGTACCCACTGTACATCCATGACTATTTAGGATTCATGCAGCAGCCGATAATCATCTGTGCAGTTCCTGTTCATTTTGCATCAGAACACCTTAACCACTTTGATTCTGGGACTGCTCAGATTTGAATCACAAAGGAAATAGTCTTCAGATTTCCACTTTGCCAATTTGTAATGGAATAATTTTCAACAGTATGCGAACAAAAAAAAAATCGAGGTCACTTATTCTCCTAGTGCATAGAAAACCGACGAAACAAAGCAAATCCACCAATGAGAATATTTACTCATTGAGTTCAGATTGACAGACTGTAGCCAAAACTTACTCTGCTGCATTTTTTCGATAGTCGCAAGTTTTACCGCATCTGAAAGAATACGTTAGAACCGTGCTATGCAAACGCAAATTGTGCAAAAAAAAAAACCGTTAGAATGTATTGCCCCAGCATTGCCACACATCCATAGTGCACCGCATTCTGTGGAGCGAGACCTCGTGGCCATTGGAGCACATCCCCTGGACGCAGTTAGGATGCTGGAGAGTGTGAACGTTCTACGCATGCGCTAAGAGAGAGAGTTGTTCACGGCTGAGAGATTGTGCAGCGGAGCGAGAAAGTGACCACGGCCGAACGACGTGCTTTTCTCCACTGCAGAAAGGGTGGTGCTCTGTGTTCTGCACACAAAGTCCATTTAAACAGTTACAATATAGCGGATGGGTGGGGGTGTAGGGCAGCTTTGTCTGACACTTGGAGGAAATGATATAGCAAACGAGCAGCGCCTCAGACTTTCTTTGCAAGGGCCCGTTCTCTTCAACACTAGATTGCATTATCGCTTTTGCAGCAATTTTAAGATTTCCTACGCATTGAGAATTTGAGGTCTTCAGTGAAACACTCAAGTGCTAACCACAAGTAGCTGTACTCTCTGCATAAAATTTTATTTTATACCAAATTTTAAAACACGTATCGAGAGGGGTGAAATCATTTTTAATGGCGCAGAACAGCATCATAGAATCATTTCGATCTTAACAAATGCGACGCCATTGAACCATCTCGCTTGCTCGATGTCTTCCTATTGGCTTGAGGATGACTTAATCGCTGAGGTCAGAGTTGCGAATCTTTCATTTAACTTTAACGCAGGCCTGTCCAACTCGCGACGCATTTAAAAAGAACTTGTGGCTCATAAAACATAAAATCAATATACTGAATCTGGCTCATTTCTTAAAATGCTTGATCAAACACTTTTGGTTGGCACTTATTTTTCCAATTCATAGTACTCATTAAAAATGTATATATATTTTTTAACCAAAATGATTTCGCGATTACTTAAAAGTACAGTCTTTTTTTTCCAATTCATTATTCATTAGAAATGCATGTTTTCGTTTCTAAGTAGAAAATTCTTCCTATGGCTCTTTAAAAATATAGTTTTTTTTCCTAGTGGCTCTTCGCTAAGTTTGGGTTGGACTGATCTAGGATCTCCCTACTGAATTTTATTACATTCACTATTTAAGGTTCTTCTGACGTTATCTTTAAGCCCATTGCACAGGAAAACAAAAATAACAGAAGCGTATACACCCAATTCTGTTTTACACGATTTTGATTTAACACGGTTTACAAAAAATTTCCAATTCTCTTTTTACACGATTTATTTTGATCTAACGCGGTTCAAACGGCGCCTTTTTAAAAAATCTCCATTTGAATTTAATCCTGAAAAAATATTCCTATTCAAGAAAAATTCCTAGAATTTACATTTATAACAAAGATGCCGCTTTTATTAAAAAATTTCACATTTTTCGAAGTTTTTTAACTTTGAAAATGTACTACAGATACACATTTTGCGTACTAAAATCCCCAAAATAAAAACTACACTAACATAACTACATAACAAGTTTTCTCTATTTTATTCTCTATTTTGTGGAAAAATTGCACAAAACCTACTTCATTCGGAATAAAGTGTCAACATTGAGTTCCTGGAATTGCCCTCAATTTTATCTTCAATATATACGTTAGTCTTGGTATCTCATTTCGTGTTTAAAGTTAGAAGAGTTTAGATGTTTAATAGATCGAAAAGAGTTTTGTTTTTTAAAGTTTTGTGTGTGTCTATTGTCAGAAAGTCACAACGAATAAAATCTAGTTAATAAGCATATGTAAGTCATATTTTTTGCACTTTTATATTCTTGAATTAGTGACATATTATTTTCTTTATGAAGGGTAATTTACTTTATATATGTACATATAATTATCTTATAAGTTTACAAATAAAAAATGTGTTTAAATGAATAAAAATCAAATAAAGATTTAATTAAAGATTTTGATATGATTTGTTTGAAAACAACTTATTATTTGTACTGGGTTTTCACGTCTGGAACCAATCTTCTATTTTTTCATATGCACTGTATTTTTTTTTTACACGATTTTTCGGAAACCGTGTAAAAATAGAATTGGGTGTACATTTATCACTCGCCTCATCTGGCTTGTTTGACTCTATGGACTGCATTTGAATTGGATAACTCTATACATTACGTTTAAATATAAGTTAATTATTGTTTCTAAAATTTATGTTTTTATTTTTAAATAAATCAAATGTATTAGAGAGTAGGAAAGTGTTTGCCGAGCCACAGTACCTGCCTGACCCTGTGCAGTAACAGCGATGACTCTGCCACCTACAACTGACAATGAATATAATTTGTTAGGGTTTATCAGTATAAATTTAATTTTACTGTTGAATTAAATCTCAAATATTATCATCGGACTGATTTGCACAAACGCACCCGTCTTATATTGTGAATACGTCGATTAACAGAAATTGTGAAAAGGAAATAGATGTTTTTTCTTGTAAATGCACTATATATTGGTATTTTATTCAGTTGACAACATTTTTATTTACAGAACTAATGCAATATTTGAATGCCTTCATAACAAAAATATTAACAGAAATAAAAGCTAATATAACTCCAATTTCCGTAAAGTTTAACTGCCTGCTTCTGATTTGCTAAAGTTTAAAATGCGTGTTCAAAATTGCTCTTTCTATTGTATGTATATTTATAACTTACAGATTTAGTTCCATTTTTCTCAATACTCAAATTAAACATCTTTCACATAAAATACGCATTAAAATATTATTGATCCACACTTATTACTTACGTTTTTGATATTAACTATTAATCATGTAAAGAAATATTTGAGTAATATATGTATTTATTTGTACACAGGAAAAAGTTTTTTACATTTTATTTTTACTTAATGAACTGACATTTTTTTCAGTTTTTGCATATATATAGCATATATTTTTGCAATATATATTTGCATATATTTTGCATATATATATATAGTTATACCAAGGGAAACTAATTTGGAATAATAATTCTATAACTTGTAAAATATGCTTTGTATGGAAAAATATTGCTGAAGATGATAGATTTGACTGAATATTTACTAACTGTAGTGCCACTAAAGAATTAACCACAGAAATCCTGCTACCATAACGCTTTAAAATTTGAACGAATTTTGTTGGAAATTGATATTTGGACAGATTTTATTATAAATTTTTCATTTTCATTCAGTTTGGTATTCTCTTCTAGAAAAACATGAGTGGAGCATCTTGCTTCGTGCTAGTAATGTGACTTTTTATTTTTATTCATATTTTCCCGAAATTTTGCTTCTTCTATTTTAATACAAATAATTTTTTGACAAAAAACGAAATACTCTACTTTTTAAATCTCACTAGGTTTTTTTTCAGTTGTTGAAACACACCAAAGGATTAGCAGAGCAAAGAGGAGAGACGTTGCACAAAAAATAGAACATTGCAGCGATTTAACAAAAGAGGTTCATGAATTATTCCATAAATCGCAACACTTTACAAATTAAAAAGTTTTAAATCTTTTATTCTTTACAACTTACATGTAACACTCCACCCTCACTTATATATTTTCTTAAATAAAATAAATAAATACTCCCTCAAGCAGCTCTTGCCACAAAGGTCTGACAGGAGCCTGTCAGACCTTTGTGGTCATAGTATCTGTCATAGTAGAAGGTCTGTGAGGATGGCAGGACCTCAGCAGAAAAACAACACAAACGTCCATGCCTTATCCGGGATATATTATACTTTTATATTTATGTCTTAATATTATAAATGTGTAAAGACAAATGTAATATTCTTAGTACAGAGATAATTTCTGATTTGCTACCGTGATTTGATTTCAGAGATGCTTTTTTTTATAGTAAACGGAAGTGAAACGAACCATTTTATTTTGTGTTTTGAATTCTGAAACTGATGGGCTCTTTTTAAAACACTCAAAGATGGGCCCACGCTCAGAGATATACTTAAGACTAGGTATTCTCACCTTTGACAAGAGTTGTAATAACGTAAGTGGTCTCATATTTTGGATTGTGGGGTTAGGAATCGATATTACGGAGCCACTAAATTATGTTGCTCTTACTAAGTACCTTACAAACAATAAACAATTTTGTTGTTAGGCTTATTTATTGCTAATTGTATCATGCATCACTCTACCTCAAACTTTTCCTTTCTTAACATGAAAAGTACTATTTTTAGTTCAGTTGTTTTTTGCATTCTTCGTCAGCTTCTAACCTCTGTGTAAGCTTACATTTCATGTAAAGCTTAGAAACTGCAACAGAGGGATTTACCTTTAGCCGAATTCTTTTTGTTAGATTATCTTCTGAATAAAACAGCCGAGGAGTGTGGATGGGAGAGAAAGCGGAGGAAAGCAGAAAAGTCAAGATAAGCCGTATCCATTTCCTCACGTGGACCTCTCGCCCAGGACTTGACCCTAGCCGTTCGAGTTGCTGCTTCTCTTCCTCTAGATGCCTCTTGGCGCTGCGAAGAGGGCCCGAGAGGGGGCGTTGCTATGTGTGCAGCACGTGTTGCCAGTTTGTCAAGCACTCCGTCATCACTACACAGTCTATATCACTATCAATGTCCGCTTTCGTGCATAACCTTTCACCCTAAAGATAGACGGTTGTATAACAGCTCACTCTACCCCTTTTCCTTCGGAAAGATTGTAGCAGAACGTGGCAGCAGAAGGGCTGAAGTCGGACGCCATTATCAGAGCCTATGTGTGCACGATTGCGTGCTTTGACGTTTTCTTGCTTGCAAGTCGACCTACATTCAGTTTCTGAGTTGCGGAAGTGAATGTTCTGCTTTATGTTGTCAAGTAGTTGAATAAATAAATAGCACAGGAAGTAACGTAACAAGTGTAACTTGTTGAGCTGGGATAATCGGACATCAGCACAGTAGATGTCAGCAGCATCGCTTTGACGAGTGGCAAAGGGAAATTGAGAAGTGATTCTTATAATGGTAGATTGGCTGCTCCGAATTCTAACTAGCAATCAATTTATTCGTTGAATGTAAACCCGTTGGTCAGCTGATTCAATTAAGCAAATGTGCAACCAACAGAAGAATTTCAATCAGTGATTTTTTTTTTCAAGATTAAAAGTGGAAAATTACAGCCAATTAGTTAATTTTCCCCGCAAACACTTTTTTTTGATTTGCGACATATAAGACAGAGAAGAATCCTAGAAGCTACTCCTAGCTTTTACAGGCTTCTCATACAAGGACATGCCCTACTAAGACCGAAGTCATTGCTGACCACTGACTTAGCTAGAGCTAACACAACACACAAAGTTTGCCTTGCTGGAACAGTCGTTAGCTTCCTAACCACTATGCCAGTTAAGGCTTTTATTATATTTTACTTATTGGGCTGTAATTGCTCCATTGGGTAATTGATACTGAAATGGCATTGTTAGTGCTTGAATAAGGGAACGAAGAAAGTGGAATGATTGATTTAGGCCAAAATCTCCCAACCCGAAATAAGGATTTGAATTGAGATGTAACAGATAATAAGTTAAAGGTTGTAAGGTTGATTGAATAAGTGGATGGCATCCCATACAACTACGGACACAACATTTCAGCCTGAATGTCTACGTATAGTAGTAGGAAAGATAGCAACTACGTGTCTACGGATTAGAAGTAGAGGGCCAGGCGATACCATCTGGTCACGATCATAACCCAAGCATGTATATCGAAATGTTTTATTTGCTTGAAAAAAAAAAGTTTGATTTATTGTTAATTTTTATATACACTCCTTTTGGCTTTTTGGAGAGGGACGGCTTTTATTTTTCCATGGAGTTCGGTTTTATTTATTTCTATTAATTTACATTAATACAATTCTTTCTACTGATGCAATGCGTTAAACATAAAAAAAAAGAGAAAAATGAAATAACATTTAATTTATATAAATTTTACTTTTTAAAAAGTTCGATTCAGTTGTACTTTGCATGGTTGTAGTCAGCAGCTCAATAGGGTATAAAATTTACGTAGGATGTATTTATTTTCTCTAAATAAGGTGTATTTATTTCGTAAATTAATTGCATATTTCTCGTAGTTACGCGATAGGTGGTACCTGGAAATCGCAGCTTAAATGGCAAACGCTAAGAAAAGATAATTATATAGCATGTACAGTCGCTCAAATAAATATCCGAACACTATGGTTGATTACAGAATTCAGAAAAAATATCTGGCAACGATTTTTTCAGAAATTAGTGATCTGGCAACCTTTATGTCACGTGACACGAAGGTTGCCAGATCACTAATTTCTGAAAAAATCGTTGCCAGATATTTTTTCTGAATTCTGTAATCAACCATAGTGTTCGGATATTTATTTGAGAGACTGTACTTCAATGTATGGTGTGATGATGCAAGATAATTTTTCAATTTTATTGTAATCGAAAATTATGGTAAAACGAAGTTTATTAAAAAAATTATTGTGTATAGTATATTTGACATTTAAACATCGAGAACAACATTAAATCTCGGACAGTACTAGAATAATATTTTTAATTGAAGACATCTTGTTTAAAAAAAAACATTTTTTTCTGCATTAATAAGCAAAACAAAAGGTTGAATCACTCTCTTGAGGTCTCACAGTCGCAAGATATTTCCTTTTTGCCCTAACTTCAAATAGTAATTTTTGACATTTTTGAATTTTTAGCGGCATTATTTTTGTGTTGTTTTTCTGCTGAGGTCCTGCTATCCTCTCAGACCTTCTACTATGGCATATAAACTGATAGGCTCCTGTCAGACCTCTGTGGCAAGCAGCTGCTTGAGGGGGTATTTATTTATTTTTATTTTTATTATTTTTAGTAAAGCACTTTTCATGTTCCCTTTTTTAAGTCGATAACTAAAGCTCGAGTCTATAACTGTCATTAATCAGTAAAAATTAATACTTGATAAAAATATGTCAGATATTACTATGACCAAACACCAGTAACTGTCGATGTCCTCTTCAGCATTGTTCAGATAATGCATTAGAGAAAGTTTTTGCGATGCGTTTTTCGTTTCTGTCATTTGTTTCTGTGGAATCTGTTGCTGCTGCGAGCGAGTTTTGTGCGTAACTGTTGATCTAGAAACTCGCGCGCCATCTAGTAGGGAAAGGATCAAATTGTGGAAGGGCATCACTGTTCCAAACTTCGTGGGAAATCATCACACGAGACAAATTGTGGAAAATCAGTTTGTTGTCGTAAACACAAGAATTTTGATTTCACTATTAAGAAATAAATGATCCTAAAAAGAATTGTCTTAAACCTGAGTTATTGTTAAATACTTTGTCTAGTTGTACTGAAATTAACTCTTAGTGGTTTTCCTCAACTTTGTCGGATTGTTTTATCTCTGAACTGCTCTTTTGTGCACACAATGGACTAAACGGCCAGGTCGCAAGGACCCCAAGAGTTTAGAGTTGAGTAGGGGGAGGGGACAGCTGTTAGGACAGCTCTAGACAGCTGTTAGGAGACAAACGGAAGTCTCTCGCCTTTGTCATCAAGCCTGTTCTTGAACGTGCATAGGGAATAGATCTCCACACACGGGGGCGAGGCTTAATATCCCATCCAACGGATAGCGGCCTCTCCTAACCCATCGTTGCACCCTTTCTCACCGTTGGTAATTTTGAGGGGTACTGGAGATAAAGCTCAACGCTGACAGATTTGGAACTCGAATCTAGGAACTGCGTATTAAAAGACCAGGGCACTATCACTAAGAAAACCCCCCTCCACACACAATTTGTTACATCACTTAAAAGTTTGACTAATATGTTATTTTTTACCGTTCAATAATCTGTTTGCATAGAGGTCTGACAATCGCCTGTCAGTATAATAAGCCACTTAGAATATCTGAGAAGAGAGGCGACACCTGAGCAGAAAGACAACATCAGAAAAAGAATCATATATCAGGTGCCTTTATTCTGCAGCGAAGCACGTTAACCACTAGGCCACTGGGGATCGTTTAATTATTTCAAGATGTAATTAAATTCATTTGAAGTAAATTTAACTATTTGCACATGTCGTCACATTGTACCCAAAGATAGTATATAAATCAGACGTTTTATTATACCAGTAGATTTCATTTCCAAAAGTATGCTTAAAATAAAAAAAAACACAACCCCTCAAGCAGCTGCTTGCCATAGTGGTCTGACAGGAGCCTTTCAGTATAATAAGCCATATAGAAGATCTATGAGGAAGGCGAGACCTCAGCAGAAAGACAAAACAAACATCCATACCTTTCCTGGGCTCGAACCCAAGTCCTTTGATCTATAGCCAAGGGCACTAATCACTCGGTCATTGAGATGGCTTTATAATTAAATGAGATATCTAATTCAAAAGTGACTATTTGGTACATATTAAAAAACGGTCCTGAAATCACGTAAATGAAGCACGGTTTGCCACATTTTTCCAACTTGACCTACACAGTGGGATGATTAGGATTAGTCTGTACATGATTAGTGGGTTGGGGGGGGGGGCGTGGGATCTTCTGACTTTTGGCGTGACCCGATATGTCCTATAAATATATTAACTTTTTCCATATTTCCAAAATTAATCTTATTTAGGAGTAAGGTGAGAGGTTTTAAATTTTTTTGTAGTGGTCATGGGTCGATAGTCTCCCTTATAGGTAAATAGTCACGTGTATCGCCGTCCCGTGGTTGAGTGGTTAGCGCGCTTGGCTACTGATCTAAGGGACCTGGGTTCGAGCCCCGGGTAAGGCATGGATGTTAGTGTTGTTTTTCTGCTGAGGTCCTGCCATCTTCACAGACCTTCTACTACGGCATATAAACTGACAGGCTCCTGTCAGATCTCTGTGGCAAGCAGCTGCTTGAGGGGGTATTTTTTTTGGTATCATTGTTAAACTACCGAAAGACATAGTCTTGGTGTCTCTGTGGTATCGTATTAGCTTGCGTGATGAAAACCACAGGGACACGATTCCAAATCACGATGAAACGTCGACGTGGTATATTTGTACGAGAAATCTGCATAAAAAACTGTAAGACTTGCGCCACGTGCAAAATAGTTAAACGTTTTAAATAGAAAATTCCATTTTGTCATTTTAAAACGGGAAGCAGATTTTTTTTCTTTTTGCTATATGACTTGCTGCCAGCGATCTATGATCAATTTGTGGTAATTTCTATATTTTTCTCTCTTCGCTATGATATGCGAATAGGACACCAACTGCCGATATGTACATACCGAAGACTCCTCCGAATGTTCAGAGTGGATATGGCTTCTCTCCGTCCAGATTTCAAGTCAATTACATTAAACTACACCCTGCTGCTGTGTTGCAATCCCACTCTAGCTAATGTATGATTATTTCTTGAATACAGATAGATCCTCTTCGAATCGTATTTCAAAACCTTGTAAACTAGTCACGACTTTGGCCATCTTGGCAATGATTACACTATGATCAATAATAACGTTTTTTGGAAAGTCGAAAATATGATGTCGTCTTTGCTGTTCCAGTGACTTATTCAGAATTTTTTTGAAGTGTATTATAGAGTATTGAAGAGTTTTGTTGGTGACTTTGCTAACGCAAATTGATGAACAAATGATTTCTTGAAAATGCAAATGTCACTGTTCTGCCATATTTTTCATTATTCAAGTGTTCCGTCATCGTAAAAAGGTTATAAACACGAATTCAAATGAAATTCTTCGATCGGTATCTAAATAATCTTCGGAACAGATTCTGTAGTTTGCTATGGAGGATTTTTTGCTTCTTTATTGAATATTGAAATATATTACATTGGACCTTTTAGATTTACTAAAAAATTAAATTTCAGACTTTATTAATGAATCTTCGTTGTTTTTTCCATCAGTGTGATGATTTATTTTGCCAATTCAGCATCTATCAGCCTATAAAAGGTAAAATCCTTTTTCAGCATGAAGAGAAGTAAACATTTCCCACGTGTCATCGCCTAATTCTATCCCTCACAAACAGGAGCAAGGCACGCGCTTAGCGTGTATCTCTCAGCATGTGACAGGAAAGGGTTCGCTGGCCTGCGCTGTTGTGTGTGAGAGAAGAAGCCAGAAGAGTAATGAATAAGGACGAAAAAAATCAGCTTAGCGATGCGTCACCAAAGGAAAAAAAAATTGTTGACTGCGAACTGGCAGTGTCCAACAGAAAGCGGACGGAACAGCTCGCTGACCCTAGCTGCGGGTCACGTGGTTCATTAGTGTAGGGTCGAAGTACCACAGAGGAAACATGATGCTGGGTCCATTGGGTGGAGACGAGGGACTGAAGGGCGCCTCTCTGATCACAGAGGTGATGTGAAGGCTCTCAGGAATGCATTTCTGACTTTGCATCTCTTCCATGGAATTTGAAATATATCTAATCGCTCATTCTCGGAGGTCAAAGAGATCAAGTAAGACATGGCAGATACATTTGAAAAAAAGACGAATTAAGCTAGTTTATTAACGCTTCAGAGACGAAATTTCACTGAGAAAAATGAATTGATAGCTTAGAGCAGTTATTCCCAGTCAGGTGCTGAAAGATTACTTGGCGCCATCCAGTTCATAAATTTTAAAAAAGTGCAAAGTAGTCCGTGTAGAAAAAAATCAACGAGCTAATATTCGTATGACTGTATAACGTACTGGGGTGAATTAACATTGATAATTCGATGGCAAACTGTTATCTACCTAGACCTGCAAGCACGATTACTTAACATCAAGCGAAAGCAGTGCGATTCCAATTATTCCATTATAATAAGAATTTTATATCTAAGCTTGTTATTTGAACAAATTTTCTAAGAGGAATTTGTAATAGTTCAAAATAGTTACAACCAGACCAATCCAATTAATTACTCCAGCCCAAATAGTTACTCCAGGATCTAAAAAATAGTAAATGGGGTGGGGGTATGGGGGTGGAAGGCAAACGACGCAATCGAGCCGGAAAAAGATAAGGGAGAGGGAGGGGGATGAGGTAGACACTGATATGAGAGATAAATATGTATACATAAAGTTTTCAAACAGGGATGTACCAAGAAGGGAGGGGGGTGGTCTAAGCAGGGCTGGATTTACGCATAAGCTAACTAAGCTACAGCTTAGGGCCTCACGATTATGAGGGGCATCAAAATTTAAGTTTGAAGTTTACTCTTTCACGATTTTTTTAATTTAAATTAATTTACTATGCAAACACTTTCATCTCAGCTTTACATAGTCATTATTTTATGCCAATTCATCACATCAATTTAGTATATTTTTTTTTAATGTTCCCTTCAATCAGAATAATAAATACAATATATTTGGACAATTTTTTGTTTCGCCGATGAGTGGTACTCGATTCCATGTATCCCAGTCACTTGCCAGGTTGTTTTCTATGTCAATACGTAATATTAGGTAATATGTGTAATTACTATTGATTGCTTCATATATTTCAACTTTCGAACGTTTTGGGTCTCTTTTTGTGGCTTAGGGCCTCTCAAACTTATCGTAGCTTAGGTCTCAGAAGATGAAGTCCGGCTCTGGGTCTAGGGGGTCCGTATCCCCCTCCCCCTCCAAAATCCTATCGTCTTATACTAAATCTTAAGCTTGTCTATCTACTTTGAAATCCAAAACAGTTTGTCTTTGCATAATTTTATTTTAACCCCATATTTTATATCCTATACTAAAAATATATTAAAAAAATAATAAAATCTCATTTTATAGAATATTTTTTTAACCTTTCCTGTTCGATTGAATATTTTAGTAATTTGGAAACTTTACTCAAGTCTTATTATCAGACCCCTCCCCATATTAAATTCACGGAGCCTCCCCAAAACAAAATTCTCGGCCTCCCATTCCTGCTTTCAATGTAGGCTTTATTCTTAAAAAGGATTTTTTTTTTGGAATCCATCCCCCTTTTTCCGATAAGTTGTTGATTTCTATTTGCACTATTTTGATTTACACGGTGATTTCCCTGAATCTATGTACCGTGTAAATCGAGGGGTGGGTCACTGAAACTTAACAAGCAGCCGTTTGTCGTGAGAATGCGAAATTTCTCAGTGGCGATTTTCTACATAGTTGCAAAGTTATTCTCTTCGAACGTTGCTTTTCTTCCACAAGACAACCTTTTGAGATTGTAATGAGGTTAACAAGCATAATTGGCGCATCGAGTGACGAAAACCTTGAGAAACGAATAAAGAGGCTCTGAATCACCACAGGCCATTGCACTGTGGGTTGCATCTGATTCATGCCATTTATAATACCAATTTACGGATTATTTGTTTGAGAGATATTTTATCAGGTAATACATAACCGATGATTCGTGTTAGGATGAATTAATCTTTTTGAGTTATTGGAAGTCATTATCTTCGCTGTTGTATTCTGCTTATATTGAGTATAGGGGAAAACTTTTCTCGGCCGGATGCGATCCGATCCAAAGAACCGTTCGGATCCCACGCTGCACGCGACAGTTTTCCCCCTATACTCTGTGTGAGCATTTTAGCGAAAATAGTGACTTCAAATAAATCTAATGATCGCTGTGAATGCAAAATAAGATAATCTTTTGATTTTTCTGGAAATAATACTAAAATAACTTTAACCGAATCTATTATGATAAACTTAATGAGACCTGAGACGTTTTTCAGCAGGGACATGCACTCCATATCGTGAAGGTTTGCTCCCTCCTACAAATCTGGAAATGTGTTTAAGTAACAAAAGAACTGTAGGATTACTTGATTTTTCTGGCTGGTACCTAGGATGGGGTGGGCAGACAATGTCAAACAGGACCTTGATAGAATTGGTGTTCAGTGGCCAATTGCAGCAGATGTAGTTCAGGACAGATAGGCTTGGAGAACTAAATTGTACTTTTGCGAACAAAGTTGTATTTAAATGAAAGAAAATTATTATTGAAATACGTAAATTATCCTATTTTGGCTCTGACACTAGATATGATAAAACACTAGATATGATTATTCTAAGATTAATGGATGTAATGGCTTCCCATTATCCCCCCCCCCCCCCAGGAGAATTTCTGCGGATTCACGTTATTATCGTTATTTGTGCCCAAATTAATATCGCTTTGCGAAAAATTTAAAACAAACAAAGCAAACTAAACAGTAAAATGAAAACAGTTTTCGAAAATGACTTGTATTTAACAATTTTACATTAATTGCAAATACTTTTGCAGTTAGCGTTCTTGTATGGATACATAGGGACTGAACAAAGAATTAACATAGAACTTCAATGAAAGTAATTTATAAACACAATGACGATTAAAAAAAAATCTCGTACATTATTGAACGAAACGGGAATGAAACGTAACATTTCGGCTCATAAATATATTTCAGAAAGAGGTGTCGGTTACTTCATTGGAGTGCGCACAGGAGCCTCAAGTTTTTTTGAGACGAAAGCATCAAGTCATCCGTGAAGACTTATTTGGTGAGCATGAAATGGTTCGTGTTTAGTCTTGGAAAACACAAATATGTAAGACGACCCATTCCTCAAAGTAAATTAGTATAATGATAATATTTTTTGCAGTTTGGCTATTTATTCAAATGGTTACCAAATGGGGACCATATTATTTTAATAAGAGATTATTTTTAGCATTTTTAAACATTGTTGTTTCAATATATAAAATAAAATTTTTTTTGTATTGGTCATAAAAAATTCTTTATCGGTTTTAACGCCAAAATATCTCCGTAACAGCAGATAAAATTTTGCGGTATCAACGTGCTCATGATCACTGATAAAGAATTCATCGGCAGCGACTGGTGACTTGCATCTCAACAATGAATAGTTCCTGCATTAAAAGCCCAAGGCACAATGCAGACTCATTCAGACAACATATTTTTTATTATATTTTAATGGATATAAGTTTTTTTTATAATGAGTCTAAGATCTTAACGTTTTTTAAGAAGTGTAGTAATAATTTATAAAAGGAGTGTTTTGAAGTATTTTTTGGAGGTTCAAATATATTTTTATAATTAAATGTTGTTACTTTATATATTTTTATAGTTTGTTGAAGTATTTCTTTCTTTCCTCATTGTAGTTCTTGCATTTAAATATTTTATGTTCTAAAGTTTGATATTGATTGCAATAATTACAGTTTGGAGAATTTATCTTTTTAAATTTATATAACGTAGAGTTGGTCAGTGCTAAATTAGCTTTTATTCTTAAAATGATATTTCTTTCTTTCTTATTAAAACCATAATTTTAGAATTTGAAAATTAATGGTGAAATTAGATGTCTATGTGTATTTCTAGCTGTTATGCTATACCAGTCTTGTAATTCCTTTAAAATCTTTTTTTGTTTAATTTTTATGATCATTATAATGAAATAGCCGTCCCGTGGCCGCGTGGTTAGCGCGCTTGGCCACTGATCTACGGGACCTGGGTTCGAGCCCCGGGAAAGGCATGGATGTTCGTGTTGTTTTTCTGCTGAGGTCCTGCCATCCTCTCAGATCTTCTACTGTGGCATATAAACTGACAGGCTCTTGTCAGACCTCTGTGCAAGCAGCTGCTTGAGCGGGTATTTTTTATTTTTATAATGAAATGGGGTTCTAATACTATAGCTCAAGTCCTGTGTTTTTTTGCTAGGATGTCTACTTTTTCATTATATTTAATGTCAACATGAGCAGATATCCGTTGTAAGTATATAATATTCTTTTTTTCCTATATGTTGATATATTAAAGTAAAGATGTCATTAATAAAGATGGAAAAATTATTTTTAAAAGCATTAGACCAACAGAATGTCAAGAGAAGATTTACTATGAGTTAAGATAACTATCTTTTTGTTGGAAAATTTTAAGCCCAGTGTATAGCAAGAATTATGGCCAAAAGTTCAAATAAAATTATAGGACAACTAGAGTCAAATTTAAATTGATATGCGAAATCATCAGGTGGGTAATAAAAAGCTCCAGAAGTAATTGAATTATCTACGTTAGAGGAGCCATCTGTATATATGTGTATATGGTTATCAAATTTTTCATTTATGTAAGGATCAGAAAGATTTTTTAAAGTATTAATATCTATATTTTTTTGAATCAATTCCACATATAAAATTTTGTATAATGGGTAAAAATGATAGCCAGCATGGGAAGTTGGAAATGTAGTCTCCACTATTCTTATTTTTTATGATATATAATACTTTTTGCTTTTCAGGAAAGGTATTTAATGTATTATCAGGATAATTATTTAAAAATTGGGATTGGTGACATATCCCTGATATATGGATATAGATAGAGACATGAATTAAGCGTTCAGACGGAAAGGAATAATAGTAATCAGTCATGTAGATATATCAATTTCTGTCAGTCTTAAAAAAGCTATGGCTATTATTGGATCACTTTCTCTTAAAAATTAAAAGAAATATCGAAAAAATAGCTCTTAAGACAGATGTAAGAGGCAAAAAGCAACACGTCTATAGCTGTGATGAATGTGGCCTGTGTTAAGCAGCGCAAGACATCAAGCGTTGGGTGGAGCCGCCATTTGACCCTTGACCGTTATAACGCCCTTTGACTTTTCGTAAAGCCTCCTTGTTTCCGCCTGTTCGAATGAGCAAAGAGGTTGCCGGCAGGCCACAGAGAGACTGAAGCGGCCATTGTTCTGTCGTCATGGTCCGCCAGATTAGTGCGATATGGCTGTTGGTGGCGTCACAATCACATGACCGTTAGCGGACATTTAAATGAAAAGAAGCAAGTGAGAAAAGAACGTTGTCCACTAACGAACCAATATGGAACCAGGTTCTGAATCGTTGACAATGGCAAACCGTCAGGTCGTTATCCTTCAGTGACCAATGTTTGAGAAAGGAAATTTTCTCATCTGTCTCAGAGGGTTTCAAAAGACACTAATGAGGCACGCGGGAAGTTTCTTTTTGAAAGTGCTTTGTCTGTAAAGAACGTTTTCTTCAGTTATTTCTTTTCACTAATGAAGGTGAATAAATGTTAGATACCAAATGATCAGAATCTATGAAAATTCAGTTTCAGCCATTCAGCAGAATATTTGAGGCACTTAAATAAAAATTTGAAAATCATAATTTATTCGATCAAATGCCATTACAAATTGTCAGAAAATATATTGTACTTAAAACACAAAAGAGTAAAATGAATTATTTTTTAAACACATCACACTTTTTGTAATAGATACCAAATATTTGAGTATTTACAATGCTAAGTTTTATATAGAATGCAAAGTGTTTAAAATAATTACTACATTTGACTAGGAGTCACAGAAATAAGACTAGATTATTACCCTTGTTTGAAGGTTGCGTGGAAATTTATTTACGAGTGATGACATGATATATTCTTATGTGTTATATTATAATTTACATAAATAATAATAATAAGTATTTGTTGCAAAATTACGAAAAGAATGAATGAGGTATTTTGTTTTTCATTCGTTAGTTGTAAATGTAGCTGCATATGTATTCTTTTGAACAAATGCGTTTAGTAGGGCAATGCGAGAATTTTAGTTATCGTGTTAATTACTTCAATGTAAGAAATGTGAAAGCGATTTTAACAATCGTGGACGTAAATATGAATTGACTAAATATTTTGCAACTCTGTTCTACATCTGGTTACTGGGATTTCAAAGGAAAAAAACAAGATTGATGGATGGTTTCACTGGCTGCTAAATTGTGCCTCAATTTGAGGACATGAGGATTTTCAGAAAGATATATTCTGTTTCAGGTAAGGTTCTTTGCGTGATTGTGCTTAATAGAATTAAGAATCTGATTGATGGACAATTTAGTGATTGTGGATTCAGAAATGGTAGGAGATGTATTTTTTGATTTTTTTACTTAAACAGATTCTTGAGAAATGTTTAGAGTTTCAGAAACCTTTGCTTATTAGCTTTGTTTCTTTCAAAAAGGCTTTCAACTCTGACAAAATCGTCATAATTTGTGGTTGATCGTATGACATACCAGACGAGTTAATTAAAGCAAGTTGGCGCATGGCTGCTTGAGGATGATGATGATGATATTTTAGTTTGGGTTGTTTTAGTTCAGAGAGATCATTTGCTTATAACTGCAATTTCTTGTTTCCTAGCCTAAGCCGAGCCTACACTTAAAATCCTGCATTTGTACTAAAATGTATTAACTATATTTTGTAAATCTAGACTCGCATTTTTGAAATATTTTTTTTGGGGGGGTTTTAATAAAAGGGCTGTATACTCTTAGTCTCCCCATCCCCCAGATAGGATTACACCACTAGATTGTGCATAGCTAGTCTATTGGTGAAATGATAGTACTTTTCGCTATGACTTTAGTTTTTGATGATGTGTGCTTTGAAATAGTGCGATCTTAGGAAGTACTTTTTTATTTGAGGTGGGGGGTGGGGGAGAGGCGGAGGTCGGTGAACCAAGCATGCATGAAAATCATGCTAATAAAATAACACCTTCCGGGTTGTTTCGAGCAGAATAAAATCCTTTGAGGTTCGGTATTTGTTCATACCCGTCTTTTAAAGTTTGGCATAAAAATATACTTAGCCATACTTCAGTTATAAATTGCAGAATAATTATTAAAAGGTGATTGTTTTTCTATATTCAAGATGGTAGCACTAATTTAGTTTTTAAATATAAATTCCAGATAGAAATTTCATTATGAAAAGCGGATCATCATTTTCCAGTTAGCATTTGGAGAGCTTTCATTGAGGAACGTTGCTTTGGAGTGTAGTGACATCTGTTGGTAGACTTTTGAAACACAGCCAACCATTTCGAAAGAACTGTCGCTTAAACTGTTTGCGAGACCTCATTCACACACCTCTTCTGCATCAAACATTTACACTGCCAGGCTCCTGTTAGATCACTGTAACAAATAGCAGCAGGAGGAGAGTTTCGTTTTCTCTAAATGGCTTTCGTGAAAAAAATAATCGAGTCTGTAATTTCCATAAAAAAAACGAGTGAATTAAAACCCATAATTTTGTTTCTGAAAATAACAATTTCTCTATAGTCTGTGTATACTCTATACTCTGTGTATACTCTATAGTCCAGTATTTTAGGAAAGAGGAGAGATTCATCTCAGTGATCGGTGTGAATCGTTTTTCGTGAGTTCAAGTGAGGAGGTATTTAAACACTCCATCCTCGAGTCTGAGTATTTTAAGGGTTTCCTATTCTTTTCAATCTTTGATTTCTTATGTGTGCAGAATTTATTGTATTCTTCTGAAAGCTTTTAGAATAATATGATATTTTATTATGTCTAATACCTTTCTTTCACAGTCATGGTTAACTGAGACTCGTAAATAAACTTTGTTATCATAAAAGTATTTTGCAGAAGTGTCTGACACTGACGAAAATTAAGAAACAATATTGGTATTGAATAGTAAAAAGCTGAGTCAAGGCATTATAGCAAGCAATTAGTTCATAATATACGAAAAGGAAGAAAAATCTGTAATTTAAATCAATATCAGATTTATACGAACAGAATTATTTCGCAACAAAATTAAACTATTACAACCAAAAAACTGCGTACTAATTTTGCATATAACCTTTTAAGCAAAATGCCAACATATACACGTTTTCATTTTTTTGGGGGGGGTGTAAAAACCTGTTGACCATTCCCACTAGTACGGCTGTGTGAAATAAGCACACCGGGATGTTTTTATGTGTATGTGGGGGAGGGGAGACTTTAGTCGTGTCAGCAAGTTTTAATATTCGATGGATAAGGGATCTTTATATTAGAGCAGTGGTTCTCAACTTTTTATGCGCACTCCTTGTATAGATAGATAAAACTATAGTTTGGTATAACAATGGAAATAAAATAAAACATGTAAAATACACATTAAATTTTGTATTCATAAATTGCATATATCGATAAACACAGAAACTTAACGACTTTGTTACTAGATCTAACGACTTTTGAGCTCTCACGGTGTATCCCAAAAATTTTTACCGCGTACCCCACGTTGAGAAACCCCTGTATTAGAGAATTATAGCTATTTTGTTGAAATTTGCAGATTAAATGAATTTAATTGGAATTTTCTCGGTGGAATAATAGTTATGATCAATTCGATGCGACCAGGATTATTTAAAGAATTATGTTCTTTTCTTACTACTAAATATAATAATAACTATTGATAAAAAGAACTACTTGAATTGCATTGAACAATTCTCAAAAATTAGGATAAATATGACTAATAATGATCTGAGGATCGTTAGCGCAGTATGTTAATGGAGCTAAGGAAAGTAATTAAACCCTCATACAGCACCAACGGAAAACTTTACGCATCGGAGATTTTGCCTCTTGGATCCTCCCATGCTTTTAAGATCCAAGCATCACGGTTGACTGAGCTCATCCTTTTCTCACGTTTTCATGCTCTCAAAGGAATATAATAGCTTTCTGTAAATTGTAACGGTCTCATTGCTTTGAAGTCACTTTCCTTATTTGATTCTATGGCAGACAGAATATTGCCTCAAAATGTCCATTTTCATCTTCATTTGCCCCTTGCCCCTTGAACAGTTATAGTTCATTGAGTAGTGGTTTTCGACAAGAAAGATTACTAAAGTCATTCAAAGTAACTTAACATTCTTTCAGTTGCTAGAAAACCGCTTTTTCTCTCTATTTCAGACTCATGAATAGATGTCTGCACGATTTTCGCTCGGGCCAGATTATAGGGCTTGCGCCAGATGGAACCAGCGCCATTTACATTACTACGGGTTACTTTTATGATACAAGAGCAGCTGATCCAGAGAAAAAGTTTTATATTCATATACGAAAAGAAAAAATAACATTTCTAACATTTCTCAGCAAGAACTTTAAAAGTGGCAAATGTTCGAATAGTATCCTGGGCTACGATTTCCAATTTCTTGCTTGCATCAGGCTACAACCTGAGCCCAGATTATATGTGAAATTAAAATTAGCTGAGACCTACAAAATTATTGCGAGCGGCTTTTCAATCAATTTATTCCTTGAAAAAACTAAACTGTTCCAGTTTTTTTATAAATTTTTTTTAGAAATCTTTCTATCACAAATCAAACACTTTCCTAAAATAACTGTAGAAGCTGTAGAATTCCATTCCCACGAAAGGGAATCCTCACATCCAGTCCCAGATAAAGGAAAAATAAATAAAAGGAATCGGGGAAGGGGAAGCAAAGTAATCAAGCCGGAAAAAGGCTAAGAGACTGGATATCCGTTGCAGTATAACATTTTTCCCTTCTTTTAGAAGTTTAAAAAAAATTTGTGAAAAATGCGTGAAATATGCGCAACTTTAATATTTTTTTGACCTCCATTACTCTTACTAGCTTTCTCAAAGGCAAGGGAGAGAACTTTTTTCCCCCTAGATCCGGCCCTGCGCGCATCGAAACAAACGTCTGGTATCCCTGTATGGCTGTGCGACTTGGAGCGTTAGAAAAGAGACCCAAAAAAGAATCGAAGCATTCGAGATATGGTGTCTGAGAAGAATGGGAAGAACTATATGAAAAGAGAAAATGACTAACTCATAGTTAGGAAGAGGCAATTGATGCATATTGTTCGAAGGCGGGAAATGGGTTACTGAGGGCATATCATTAAAGGGGAGAATTAAGAATTATGCCGTTTATCACTCGAGGTCAAACTTATTGGGAAGGTATCCAGAGGAAGAAGGAGAAGAAGATGGAGAAGAAGATGGATGGAGGATGTGAAAGAATGGGATAAGGACGGAGCAGATTATCTATCGATGTAGAGACAGAAATTCCTAGCGTCGTTTGGCAGTCAACCTCCGTATAATAGAAATCACATGGAAAAAAAGATTTTTTTAAGTGCATAAGTTGTTTCAGCCGTCCCATGGCCGAGTGGTTAGTGCGCTTGGCTACTGATCTAAGGAACCTGGGTTCGAGCCCCGGGTAAGGCATGGCTGTTTTTGTCGTTTTTCTGCTGAGGTCCTGCCATCCTCTCAGACCTTCTACTATGGCATATAAACTGACAGGCTCCTGTCAGACCTCTGTGGCATGCAGCTGCTTGAGGGGATATTTATTCTTAGCCGTCCCGTGGCCGAGTGGTTAGCGCGCTTGGCCAGTGATCTAAGGGACGTGGGTTCGAGCCCCGGTAAGGCATGGATGTATGTGTCGTTTTTCTGCTGAGGGCCTGCCATCCTCTCAAATCTTCTACTATGGCATATAAACTGACAGGCTCCTGTCAGACCTCTGTGGCAAGCAGCTGCTTGAGGGGGTATTTATTTTATTTTAAGTTGTTTCATAGATGTACGAATAATCACTATAAATCTTTATGCAACTTTTTATTGTATACTATCACTTATAAAGCTTTTCTTCTATAAAAAGCATGCAGTTTTAATTTTTAAACTAAAATTTTCAGTTATAACAAGCGCATTTCTGTTTTTTTGCCAAAGATATAATGAACCCTATATCGGGTACTGCCGAATCCAATAATAAATATTGCAGTGACGAGTGGCAGTAAAAATAATATATTCTTTTAATTTTCAAAGAAAACAAACAAATTTCTGGAGTGCTAAGAAACAGCAAGTTTAAAATTCAAGTAAAGTTGACTTCCTTGATATCGATAGCTACAATCGATAAATCGACAAATCGACGTTTACAGTGTCGAATGAAATATAGTGAGCTTATGTTCAATAACTAAACTCGTCAAAAGCTGTTTTGGTGATCCAGATGAACCCGATTATTGGATGAAATTAATCATTTATAATACTTGAGAATGATACAATTTCACATATATCGAAGGTTGACTTTTATAACTCTTCAGAAAACAGGATATGAAATATGCATATATGTGTCCAGCAGCTGCTTTGAAAAGGTAATTTATTTCTGTCGATAATAAAAACAAAAGAAGTTGCAAATGCAATGAAAAAAAAAAATCCCCCCTCAAGCAGCTGCTTGCCACAGAGGTCTGACAGGAGCCTATCAGTTTATACGCCATAGTAGAAGGTCTGAGAGGATGGCAGGACCTCAGCAGATAAACGACTCATAGATCCATGCCTTACCCGGGATTCGAACCCAGGTAAGGAAACAAATAATCCAATTAATTTTTTACTGTTTCGTTCTTTAGTTTACTTTGAAATATTTAAACTACTTTTGGCTTAACTCAATTTTAGTTACACCAGATTTATTTTAGAATAAAGTTGTCCTTCAATTTATTTTATGCTAAATTACACGATAATAATACAATACCCCCTCAAGCAGCTGCTTGATCACAGAGGTCTGACAGGAGCCTGTCAGTTTATATGCCATAGGAGAAGGTCTGTGAGGATGGCAGGACCTCAGCAGAAAAACAACACGAACCTCCATGCCTTAACCTGGGGCTCGAACCTATGTCCCGTTGATCAGTAACCAAGCGCGCTAACCACTCGGCCACGGGACGGCTTACAACGTAATATTTAAAGAATTTTATTTTTATCTGGAATCTGGGCGAGCTACATGTTCCTTGTTTCCAGATTTCTTTCCTTTCTTGTTCTTGTTTGTTCTATATGTATGTGTTTTGTACATTTCCATAAGTTCTTTGAACGAAAAAATATAACAATTTTGTATTTGAATCAATAGTTTGGAATCTGTCATACAGATGGCGCTACCTACTCTGCCGAAGAGGATAAACGTAATACAAACAGATCTAATAGTATCGTGTCAAGGCAAAATATCAGTGGAAAGTTTGAAAAACCTTCGAAACCATTCAAGAACTTAATCCATCGGAAAAACAGCAGCATCATTTAATTAAGTCCAAGGAGTGGTGATCGGGGTAATAGCTTTCAAAAATAAATATCTAGATATGCATTCGTTACTGGAAGCAAAAAATCGTTTGCGTAACCGGGTAAGGCATGGATATTTGTGAAGTTTTCGTGCTGATGTCCTACTATCCTCACAGACCTTTTACTATGGGGTATTAAACTGACAGGTTCCTGTCAGACCTCTGTGACAAGCAGCTGCTTCAAGGGGTATTTATTTTTTTAAATGTCGGAACTAAACTAGAAACATATGTGTAAACATTTTTGTGATTATTAGTGTATACAGAGTTGGAGAAAGACTTGACGAGTACGAGAAAATAATCTTTACCTAAGAGTTACGTATTAGGAAAATTTGTTCTTTATGAAACAGTTGGATACTGTGGCAAATAGCTAATTTCTCTTTGATATAAATTATAAAGTTACCGTTCTTTGTTTTGATTTTCTCTCCCTTACATTCTTTAGTGGAGCTCAACCACTATGGCCTAAGGGACTTAGTCTCTGGCCCTACCTTAATCCGGCCAGGGCTTATCGCCTCTCTCTTGCTTCCGGTTTTCAGAGAACTGTCCCAGTGTTCTGCAACTAATTTTCGAAATATCTAATGTCCCTGTGTTTCACAGCAAATTTTCGGGATGTATTAATGGTCCTGTGTTCTGCAACAAATTTTCAAGATGTCTAAATGTCCCTGTGTTCAGATGCAAATTTCCGAGATGCCTAAATGCCCTGGTGCTTCGCAGCAAATTTTCGAGATATCTAAATGTCTGTGTTCAGAAACAAATTTCCGGGATGTCTAAATGTCTGGTGTCCCGAAACAAATATTCGTAATATCTGAATGTCTGGTGTTCCGAAACAGATATTCGTGATATCTGAATGTCCCGGTGTTCCGCAACAAATTTTCGGGATGTGTTGTAGATGTTCCTGTCTAGAAACAAATTTTCGGGATGTGTTGTAGATGTTCCTGTCTAGAAACAAATTTTCGGGATGTGTTGTAGATGTTCCTGTCTAGAAACAAATTTTCGGGACGTGTTGTAGATGTTCCTGTCTAGAAACAAATTTTCGGGATGTGTTGTAGATGTTCCTGTCTAGAAACAAATTTTCGGGATGTGTTGTAGATGTTCCTGTCTAGAAACAAATTTTCGGGACGTGTTGTAGATGTTCCTGTCTAGAAACAAATTTTCGGGACGTGTTGTAGATGTTCCTGTCTAGAAACAAATTTTCGGGATGTGTTGTAGATGTTCCTGTCTAGAAACAAATTTTCGGGATGTGTTGTAGATGTTCCTGTCTAGAAACAAATTTTCGGGACGTGTTGTAGATGTTCCTGTCTAGAAACAAATTTTCGGGATGTGTTGTAGATGTTCCTGTCTAGAAACAAATTTTCGGGTTGGGTTGTTTTACCTCTGAGCGGCACTTTTCTGCACACCATGGGCTAAATGGCCAGGTCACATGGACCCCGAAGGCTCAGAGAAGGTTGGGGGAGGGGACCCACTGGAACAGCTGTTGGAAGACAGATGATAGCCTCCCGTCAAGGCCATCCAGCGTGTTCTTTAACGTGCACAGGGTATGTCTCTCCCGCACACGGGGCCACGGCTTAACGTCCCATCCGACGGACGGCGGCCTTTCCAAGCCCATCGGTGTCCCCTACTGACCGTGGGCAGGGCGGGGAATTTTGCGGAGATAAATCTCAACGCTGACCCAGCTGGGACTCGAACCTGGGAACTACAGATTACGAGCCTGGCGCGCTACCGACTGAGCCACCCCCGCCCCCCAAATTTTCGGGATGTGTTGTAGATGTTCCTGTCTAGAAACGAATTTTCAGGACGTGTTGTAGATGTTCCTGTCTAGAAATAAATTTTCCTGATATCTAAATCTCCCGGTGTTTTGCGACGATATACAGTGGGCTCTCGATTTAGGTGGATTTAATTAACGCGTTTTGACATAATGCAGTCACTGTAATTAAGCCTTTTTTTAAATTTACGTGATTTTTTTTCGGAATAACGCAATTTGCACTGAGTGCTAAACAATCGGTGCACGCTAGCATTGAAGTTCGCTACTAAACGGCGAGATGTGAACTTTACCACAAGAACCTCACGTAAGGGCTTCGAATTAGCCTTGACACGTGAAAGTCGCACCTCTCCACACGCTCTGCGAACACTCAAAGTCGCACCTCTCCACACGCTCTGCGAACACTCAAAGTCGCACCTCTCCACACGCTCTGCGAACACTCAAAGTCGCACCTCCGTGAGATATATTTTTACGTCAGCATAACTATACAATCTGTAATCGACGCACTTAGAGTGCGCGAATTTTTGAGTGTCCCATTTGGTGCGAATTGTGCGCCATCATGCTTACCTATTGCGCTATACATATATATAATTTTAAATAATATATAATATATTGTATATATTATATACACTGCTTTAATTATATTTTCTAAGAATAACTGTCTCTGTTTTTGCCAAATGGAAATCTGGTCTCCTTAACCAAATGAAGTACCTAAGTACTGAAATATATAAAATATATAAAGAAAACTATAAAATGTGAAATATATTAAGTGTGATAATAGAATCACCGTCCACCTGAAAGTAGTGGAAGCAATGCCTAGCTAATGAAAATCGCTTTGTCCACCTGTCATCACCAATAACGAAACAAAATTTAATGGAAAAAAAAATATCGGAAAGGATTTTATTTTTTCAAATATTTTTCACAAAAATGTGAGCTCTCAAGGTGAAGATGAAAAACAAATTCGAGTTAAAGAAAGAGAAATGAAAATAAATGTATAAGTATTCTGCTGGGAATTAAAAAAAATGAGAATGAGAAGTTCGATATATGGAAGTTTGAATTAACAAAAGTTGACTCTACTACAAACATCTGAAAAATACGGACGACAAGGCCACATCGTTTTAAACGAGGTAGGCCATGCTGCAAATGAGGAGCAATGCCCAATTTCTCCACTGAGCTCGACATTTGAGCTCTTCATTTCTCTGTATTGCAGCCTGCTGTGTGTGGAGTCATTGATGAAAGACGGACACCAAAAGGAGGTACATTAGGATTTGGGTTGCTTTACCTCTGAGCGGCACCTTTTTGCACACCATGGGCTAAATGGCCAGGTCACATGGACCCCGAAGGTTTGGGGAGGGGACCCACTGGAATAGCTGTTGGGAGACAGATGGTAGCCTCCCGTCAAGGCCATCCAGCGTGTTCTTTAACGTGCAAAGGGTATGTCTCTCCCGCACACGGGGCCAGGGCTTAACGTCCCATCCGACGGACGGCGGCCTTTCCAAGCCCATCTGGTACATTAGGAATTTATGAAATCGAACGGAGAGCAACCTTCTGTGAAACACACTTTGCTGACAATAACGAGACATGCATAGATTCCATCTAATATAGAAATTTTTATGACTGGAACTTCTCATCTGATAAAAAAACAAATGGGAAGAGAAGAATGCTGCTTTTGCCACATACCGGGCAATAAGAGAACAAACGTGATCGGCCATTCAATTCAGAAAACAGCGTAAGCTTTTCGCTTGTGTCCGTTTTTAACATTGCTTATACTGTATTAAGCGCGCAATGCAATAAAATGATGCATTTCCCGATGATTTACTGCTACTCTGCAGACACCGAAGAGCTCCATATCATCAAAGGGTAACGTTGGCGTTGAACAGTTTAATGGTGCATTGTAAATGCATTTATGTAGCAGTTTCCTGTTCCGGAAAGATAAATGCATTCAAAAGTACGCTGGTCATATTTGGTTGCTTTTTATATTTTAGTTTATGTTCATATTGTTCGGGATGAATCATAACAGCCTTTCTGAGAAAACAAACGACATTAAAAGAACCATGGTTACCACGTTACAAGAATACGCTTAAAGGAGATTTGTCAGTATAAAACTCTTGAAATTTTTTATTTACTTAGATATTTTCACATTTTTTTTTTATTTTTGTATATGACAGAACAAACGAACAAACAAACCATCCCGCGAATCGTACCCGGAGCTCTGCAATTACAGTGTCATTGGTAGTCAAAGGCGACACCACTAAGACACCAGGCGGTAAATACTCTCTAGTTATCACGATCTTTTAATTCGAAAATTACATCATTTGTTTAACTGAAACTTTCTCAATAAAATAAAGCAATTATATTTCGCATTCAGTTTGATTTACGATAACGCCATAAAGATATTAACAATGCACTTACTTTCTGGTGAAGCAGGAGAAAAATATAAATAAAATAGTGACTAAAGACAGCTCACCACCAGGAACAGTAAGTATATTAAAATAAAAATAATAAATACCTCCTCAAGCAGTTGCTTGCCACAGAGGTCTGACAGTAGCCTATCAGTTTATATGCCACAGTAGAAGGTCTGAGAGGATGGCAGGACCTCAGCAGAAAAACGAACGAACATCCATGCCTTACCCGGGGCTCGAACCCAGGTCCCGTAGATCAGTAGCCAAGCGCGCTAACCACTCGGTCACATGGAAGAGGAAATAGGTAGGAATGGCTGAGGCGTTGTGGAGTTAGAAATAATGCGATATAATTTAATAGTCTGGACAACTGTAAAACACATGCTCTCAGAAAATATATTGGTAGACTTTAGGTTGGGTTGTTTACTTCTGAGCAATTTTTTGTACACAACAGGGTAAATAACCAAGGACTCAGAGAAGATTTGGGAAGCGCACTCACTGAACAGCTGTTAAGAGATAGACCGAAGCCTCCTGTAGAGGCTATCTAGCGTGCTCTTAATGTGCACAGGGTATGGCTCTCCCACACACGTGGCTTTATGTCCCACGTGACGGATGGTGGCCTATCCAAGCCCATTGATGTCTGCTTTCTGATCGATGGCACATGTTTTGAGGAGTTAGATCTCAACATTGGCATAGTTGGCATAGCTCAACATTGGCATAGCGAACTTGAGGACTACATGTTACGAGCCTGGTGCACTACCCACTGAGCCAACCCCCGCCCCAAATAGGCTTAAGAGAAACGATATAAGAAACAGAAAACTTAATGGTTGCTAAGGGTCACAAGTGACACTACAATGATAATTAAAAAGCGAAATACTCGACATGGGTACCTGCTAGTTCATAACACACTTGTATGCGTCGTTGCCACGCTCCGTTAACAGTTATTAATGTTTCTTTGGCGATCGTGGCTATATCAGTCATAATGGCATCCTTCTAATCTGAATCGTGAGAAGGAAATTTTGAAAGATCTGCATCTGAGGTGTCCCCAGAAAAAGTCCAAAGTTGTCACGTCTGGTGAGTGAAGTAACTATCCAACTCATTTTCTATGTAGGTTACGACAACGTAACCAACCCCAGACACTTGTTCTGTAATGTACGAGTGAAACATCCTGTTGGAGAAAGGATTTTTTTAGAAGAGGTATGGACAAATCTTCGAGATAAAGAATCAGCAGAGTTTTCTACATGTCAAGATAGGTATGAGCGTTCCCAATACCTTGGTTAAAACTGAATAATGAATTGATCATAATGAATCCAGACCACCATCCGGAGATCTTGAAGGGCTGTTTCTATATCCAGTGTGGAATCTCATCTGATCAGTACCCGAAGATGTGAGGATTCACGTGGATTGACAGGTGGAAAATTGCCTCATCAGAAAAGGTGATCTGGGTTCAATGTTCTGCTGAGCCAGTGCCCATTCATAGAATTCCATTCGGCAGTCATAATCATCTGAATGGAGTTTATGGACAAATTGGAATATGCATGGATGGGACCTGTGTTTGACTGATGATACATTGCCATGTAGGTTAATTTGTTTTGGATTTACAGCAATGGACGGTAGAAGACTCTTCTCTTGCTGAAGTAGATGAAGAAGATTTCAGCCGCTCGTGTTTCCTGATTCTTTGAAACATTTTACAATTTTCTTAACTACTAATGCAGTGATCCTCGTTCAGAAGGGAAGCGTTATTTGTAGCTTCACTTGGAGGCATTAAATTAAGACAACTCTCAGCATATAAATAAATAATTTGTAGTCGAATATCTTTTGAAAATATTGGCATAATGTATTTCATCAATCTGACACATTCTCTGCAGCTGCAGTTATGGACTGCGTTCGCACAAACAGCTATATGGAGGGCGAGTTGCCCTTTTAGTTGCATAAAATAACATCAATATGGTGGCTTCACTATTTTTCATACGAACTGTGGACTTTTTTGTTATCTCCTATCAATATATTTTATCTTCTAATTTTCACTTTTTTAAACGAATTTGTCCAGACTTTTGAATCGTATTGTACCACATGAAACTATAGTAATTTTTTTTTTACTTTTAGGAAATAAATAAATAAAAATAAATACCCCCTCAAGCAGCTGCTTGCCACAGAGGTCTGAGAGGAGCCTGTCAGTTTATATGCCAAAGTAGAAGATCTGAGAGGATGGCAGGACCTCAGCAGAAAAACAACACATACAACCATGCCTTATCCGGGGCTTGAACCCAGGTCCCTTAGATCAGTAGCCAAGCGCGCTAACCACTCGGCCATGGGACCGGCTAGGAAATAAAAGTCACTAAAAAAATATTTATACTGTATGACTCATAGTTTATTAAACATGTTTTTTGTGCGAAAAAATTTCTGAAATAGATATAGCATTGCTTACTCTTTTTCTCTTTAGTAGTAAACAATGGGAAGCGTTCCCCCTCCTGGGGGGACGCTTCCATTTGTTCGAGACTTTTTGAGAATCGCATTGTTGAGAACCGAAATTAATATATTAAGCAAGTAGTAGTTATAACTTATTACTTATATTAATGCAAGTTAGGTTGGATTACTTCGACAAGCGCTATTTCAAATCAGGGACTAAAAATGTTGAGAACATAAGCAGGCATTTTCAAAATGTGGGCTTTGTCATTTTCAGTTGGATGTTAATCCAACTGAAGCTAGGAACTTGAAAAGAAACTCGCAAGTATTCTCTGCATTTTGAAAAATGTTCTTCTAAAGACTGGTTTAGCTGCTACATTTTTATTTCACCTATTTCTTTATTTAATTTATAATTTTTGATTTCAAGAATGCATTTATTACTCTTTGCTCTGATTGTTCGGAGGTTTTTCCTACGAAATTTATTTTGCTATATGAGTTGTTATTGAAAATGGTAATGAATTTTATAGTGTTATCTATAGTGTCCGGAAATTTGTTCGACGGAAATTTGCTTGAAACAGAAATTTGTTCGAAACGTAAATTTTTTCGAAACCGAAATGAAACAGAATTTTATTCGATCAATATTTGTTAAAAGTTTGAGAATTGAGAAATACTGAGAGGCCACTAGGGGCCGATCTTCTCGACAATTTTTTCAGACGCACTCTCTAGACTTCTAAATCCCAGTACAGATATCAACGAATTCTTCGCTATTTCTGAAGATATTGACATTGATGATCCAGCAAGTTTTTTTTTTAAGTTTACTGCCATATTGCTATATCCAAAGAAGTTTTACCTTCTGAGAAAATAAAAACACTTATTGCACCCATTAACAATTTACTTTGCAACAAATATTAATAAAAAATTTCCCATGGTAAGATTTTTTAATTCAATTAAATTCAATTGAAATTTATTTCACACTTTTGATACATTACAAACATGTAATTTAAAACTTATAATAAGAAAGGAATAAATGTTTTTCTTTTCCAAAGTAAATAGACAATTTTGAAAGTGTAAAATTCAAAATTAATTTAATTATTGAGTTGTTTTTTTAATTTTCCTTAATCAATAAATTTACATTTATTAAGGTTAGAACTTTAAAAATGAAGGGGAAAAAAAAGCATCCTAGCCGCAATTACGTTAAATGAGACGCGTATACACTTGTATACATAACATATAGGGGTGGAGATGGCTCAGTCGGTAGCACGCCAGGCTCGTAATCTATAGTTCCCGGGTTCGAGTCCCAGCTGGGTCAGCTTTGAGATTTCTCTCCGCAAAATTCCCCGCCTTGACCATGTTCAGTAGGGGACACCGATGGGCTTGGAAAGATCGCCGTCCGCCAGATGGGTCGTTAAGCCGTGGCCCCGTGTATGGGAGAGAGCCATACCCTGTGCACAATAAAGAACACGCTTGATGGCCTTGACGGGAAGCTACCATCTGTCTCCCAACAGCTGTTCCAGTAGGTCCCCTCCCCCAACCTTCTCTGAGCCTTCGGGGTCCTTGTGACCATGGCCATTATTTAGCCCATGGTGTGCAAAAAACTGCCTCTCAGAGATAAAACAACCCAAACCAACCCAAATACACAACCTATATATAGTATAAATATATAAAATAAAATAAAAAATAAATACCCCCTCAAGCAGCTGCTTGCCACAGAGGTCTGACAGGAGCCTGATCAGTCAGTTTATATGCCACAGTAGAAAATCTGAGAGGATGGCAGGACCTCGGCAGAAAACAACACGAACATCCATGCCTTACCCGGGACTCGAACCCAGGTCCCTTAGATCAGTAGTAGATCAGTAGCCAAGCGCGCTAACCACTCGGCCACAAGGGACGTAAAATTCGCTCTCTACAGGCAGGAACAAACAAATACCAGAAAAATCATCTAAATGAGTCCTATGCAATATGTCTCGTTCTGGGAAGATATCCCTTCGATCACTAGGTCATTTTTTTTTTGTCATATTTAACTTTTAAATCGTGCCTTTCATTTTTACAAAATAAACAGATTTCACCTGCCCAAAAACTCGAATATAGGCTTTATTGCACAACGATAGTTACAATCTAAAGAAAATTGTTGTTTCTCAGACAATTAGAAAAACTAGCTTTTTTTTTTCGTGTCAAAATAGTTTTTTTTTAGAACTTGGTCTAGCTTATTTCCTTATGTGTGAATTGGCAACACTGGCAGGAATCTCATTTCTCCTGTCCCTTCGTTACTTTCATAGTAGCCTAGGCGACGACATCGCCTCCGACATGCGCAGACGAATTAATTCTGTCCCACAGCAGGTAAGGTTGGGTTGCCTCTGAGCCGCACTTTTTTGCACACCATGGGCTAAATGGCCAGGCCACATGGACCCCGAAGGCTCAGAGAAGGTTGGGGGAGGGAACTCCCTGGAACAGCTGTTGGGAGACAGATGGTAGCCTCCCGTGAAGGCCATCCAGCGTGTTCTTTAACGTGCACAGGGTATGGCTATCCCGCACACGGGACCACGGCTTAACGTCCCATCCGACGGACGGCGGCCTTTCCAAACCCATCGGTGTCCCCTACTGACCGTGGGCAGGGCGGGGAATTTTGCGGAGATAAATCTCAACGCTGACCCAGCTGGGTCTCGAACCTGGGAACTACAGATTACGCGCCTGGCGCGCTACCGACTGAGCCACTCCCGCCCCCACAGCAGGTAAGGACTAGATTTTTTTTTTTAATCCACACGGTGTCACACACGGGGATCCTGCGCACGTATTTAATGTCAATCGGACAAGTATCTGTGGAATTTAAGGTTTCCAAAATCTGCCGAAATGGAGATAAACTTTATCAATAATTTATGTAGCATATTTAAGGTACTGCACGCTATGGGTGCCCTACAGATTCAATCTTTCCTGGCAGGATGTGAAGAACTTACAACTGCAAGCCTAATCGGGGACGGCTCAGTCGGTAGCGCGCCAGGCTCGTAATCTGTAGTTCCCAGGTTCGAGTCCCAGCTGGGTCAGGGTTGAGATTTATCTCCGCAAAATTCCCCGCCCTTCCCACGGTCAGTAGGGGACACCGATGGGCTTGGAAAGGCCGCCGTCTGTCGGATGGGACGTTAAGCCGTGGCCCAGTGTGCGGGAGAGCCATACCCTGTGCACGTTAAAGAACACGTTGGATGGCCTTGACGGGAGGCTACCATCTGTCTCCCAACAGCTGTTCCAATAGGTCCCCTCCCCCAACCTTCTCTGAGCCTTCGGGGTCCATGTGGCCTGGCTATTTAGCCCATGGTGTGCAAAAAAGTGCCGCTCAGAGGTAAAACATCCCAACCCAAGCCTAATCGAAACAAAGAATCATGGCTTAATCAGGTGATGGGGTTAGGGTGTATTTTCTCCAAGCAAAACGCATATTTAGCTTCCTCTTCACATGCCAATTCCGGTTTTTCTACAGGAGCAGTTCGTGTGGTTTGCGTTAGGTTGGTTTTACCTCTGAACAGCACTTTGTTTGCACGCAATGGGTTAAATGGCAAGGTCACAAGGACCCGAAAGCTCAGAAGATTGGGGGACAGTTCGTGTGGACACACAACAGCAAGAGTAGTAGGCCAATGAAAAAACAAAATGGATGTATTTCTCTTCATTGTCATTTGTTTCCATTTCCTTCATTTCTTCATCTCTCCTTCATTCATTTCTTCATCTTTCATTCATCATTCTTCATCTTTCCTTTTTCATCGTCTTTTCCTTCATTGTCATTTGTTTTCCTTTTGTGAAAAATAAAATTATATGTGTTTGAAGTTTTCAAAATACTTCGTATGTACTTACTCTGTATTTACGCTATGTGAAAAGAATTTAAAAAACCTTTTGACAGGTTATCATAGATTGCCTTATTTTTCTTAGACGAGGACTGTACTTTCATTACAGCGCACTTTCTTTAGTCAAACTTTAACTCGATTTATAATCTTAAAGAGTGTTAATCTTTTTCCCTTGCCAGTATCGGTAGCCAAAAGGCGGTAATGGCGTAGCCACGTTGAATCATAGGAATGGGAAGAAATTGTGGTCTGTTGTTTTCTTATTTTTTCACAAAATATGGTGAGAGAGAGCGAGGAAGGTTGAAGAGAACAAACTTCATTTACATCACATCTTATTTGAAACAGATCATAATTCGGTTCGCAGCTAAGAGTAATTCTAGTAGAAAAGAATGATGAATTGCATGTAACTTCAGTACGTCAAAACCAAGATAATGTCTAAATGAATGGATCTGGGGGACCGAGGTGATTAGAGATGATGATGATAGACTTAAGTATTAAATTTTTTCTCTGTAAGAAGCATGTTCCCTAATATGAAACCCTCAAGCTAGTTTTAAACATCTTGATTTATGAGAGCAATATAACGTTATTAAGGAAAATCGGTATTTTGTCTAAAGCAGTTGTTCAGGCTTGTATTTTAATAAACTGCCTGCCAAATATCGCACCGAAGAAAATTGGCTTGTTTAGCACTTTGACGTTTTTAACGTGAACGTAACATCAATCACCACAACGTATTGTAAATATTAACGAAAAATAAACAGCAGAAAAATCTAAGTTAACGATACTTTTCCAAAATACAAAATTTCGGTTTTCTTATTAAGGCTTTCAGCGAGAAAAGGTAGTGAGCAGTCTGCTACGCTGTTCATCGACTGCAAGTAATGCCAGCTAATCATATCATTAGCCACTTTGGCCAAAGGGCTCTCTGACCACAAGACGCGTCGACGGCTGTTGAGTATAGACTCGAAATGAGTCTCCATCGGAAAACTATTGAATTCTTCTGGGGCACGGAGAAGAGTGTCTATCAATACTAATTACTTTGCGTCGATCGGTAAGTGAGGATTTCGTCTCCCTACATGACGATCTGTGAGCGCAGAGAAAGTGCCGGTGCAGCTGAAATGAGGTGCACAAAGTTCCGGTACGTTGGCTGACAGAAGAGAGGAACGTCACTCCCGAATTCTTCCTCTGTACGACGTGGCGTTGGCAGAGAAGGCTTTTACGTTAATAGCGCGTGGAAACAGCCCAGAGTTAATCTCGTTTGAGAAAACTGGGTGTAGTAACACGGTTCGCGGCTCGAGGGACCTTTCAGAGCAGTAGATTTTGAACTTTATGTAATACGACTGAAGAAAAGTCGGTAAAGATCGGTAGAAGTCGGACAAAGCAGCAAGTTGTTCGCTTATTTCAATTCTTAGAAGCAGATTAAAGCTTTAATATGAAGCTTGGCAAACAAACGTACTTTTTTTTTATCGTAGTAACAAGGACCATAGATCGAATTCTAGAGAAATTTTAGAATTTGACATATGAAATCGAAGGCAGCTGAATCCCTTTATTGCGATGTAAAACACTGAATATGCAACTGAGAGAGTGGTGTACCCAACGGGGAATCTTCGATTATATAACCTTAAAAAATGATAACCCCCCCTCTACCTCCGAGGATTCGAATATAAATAAATAAAATAAATACCCCCTCAAGCAGCTACTTGCCACAGAGGTCTGACAGTTTATATGCCATAGTAGAAGGTCTGAGAGGATGGCAGGACCTCTGCAGAAAAACGACACAAACAGCCATGCCTTACCCGGGGGCTCGAACCCAGGTCCCTTAGATCAGTAGCCAAGCGTGCTAACCACTCGGCCACGGGACGGCTAGGATTCGAATGGCGTATATTTTAAACTGAAGCCCCCAAAAACCAGAGACTCAAGGCGTTAACTCCCCCTTCCCACTGGGGGCGGGGGGTGGCTCAGTCGGTAGCGAGCCAGGCTCGTAATCTGTAGTTTCCAGGTTCGAGTCCCAGCTGGGTCAGCGTTGAGATTTATCTCCGCAAAATTCCCCGCCTTGCCCACGGTCAGTAGGGGACACCGATGGGCTTGGAAAGGCCGCCGTCCGTCGGATGGGACGTTAAGCCGTGGCCCCGTGTGCGGGAGAGCCATACCCTGTGCACGTTAAAGATCACGCTGGATGGCCTTGACGGGAGGCTACCATCTGTCTCCCAACAGCTTGTTCCAGCGGGTCCCCTCCCCCAACCTTCTCTGAGCCTTCGGGGTCCATGTGACCTGGCCATTTAGCCCATGGTGTGCAAAAAAGTGCCGCTCAGAGGTAAAACAACCCAACCCAACCCCTTCCCACTAGGTTCAAAGTGTAAAGGGAAAAATCATTGGAATTATCTGGGCACGCCATTGAACTCTAGTTCTCTTGAGTTACGCATTTATCCTTCTCTCGGTTTTTTATTTAAACTTCACAGATACTACCATTAGACTCAAACACATCAAAATCACCCATTAGTAATATCTGGATACGCCACTGAATGGAGAACTGGCAAACAATGGATTAGAGCTAAATTTTGTTATTTGTCCCAATAGGTTTCATTGTGGTGTTCATCGATGCATTATTTTTTTCGCTTTCGGGTGAGTTAATTTGCTGTCTCAGAACAGGTTTAAGGAATGTTCACCATTTAAGAAATTTTAATAATAGAGGGGAAGCTCTTGTGAAGGTCACCTGATTTAATGAGGGGGCGGGGTGGCTCAGTCGGTAGCGTGCCAGACTCGTAATCTGTAGTTCCCAGGTTCGCGTCCCAGCTGGGTCGGCGTTGAGATTAATCTCCGTAAAATTCTCTCCCCATGGTCAGTAGGGGACACTGATGGGCTTGGAAAGGCCGCCGTCCTTCGGATGGGACGTTAAGCCGTGGCTCCGTGTGTGGGAGAGCCATACCCTGTTCACGTTAAAGAACACGCTGGATGGCCTTGACAGGAGGCTACCATCTGTTTCCCAACAGCTGTTCCAGTGGGTCCCCTCCCCTAACCTTCTCTGAGCCTTCGGGGTCCTTGTGACCTGGCCATTTAGCCCATGGTGTACAAAATAGTGCCTCTCAGAGGTAAAACAACAACCCAACCCTGATTTAATGTTCAGATGGTTTATAAGCTCTTTCGACAAAGTCGGGATAACGTGACTAAGGAAAAATTGTCAGGCTACCTGCTATCCCAAACACATAAAGTTCGTAGATCGCATAATCATATTCCATATACCGGGTAATAATTGTACCCCTAACCTTCTACATCATAAAGATATGCTTATTTGGCATGAGTAAGAACAAGATATATATATGTAAACCACCCTTTGGTGGGTCCCTAAGGGCAAACATAAGAAAAGCTGAAAATAGCAGTAAAATTGTATAAGAAACCTAAAACGGGTAGGTCTCCTCAGAGAACGCTACCGTTATAGGTCTCTTGTACTTGTTCAAAACTGTATGAACGTAAAGAATCAGAGAAGAAATAATATCATTGGGAAATAATCATTGGGATTATTGCTTACAGCCTCAAAAAATCTTTTTGAGGTGCTTTTTACATGGGCATATATATTCTCACAAAAATTAGGGGAATTATTCAAAAATATAAGCCTCCAATCCAAGAAAAAAAAGGGAGCATTTAAACAAAACCCTTAAATGCTATCCAAATTTAAAAAAAAAAGAAAGAAAGATTATATTTCTCACCTAATGAAAATACTTTATTGTAATTTACTTTTCCCTTCTTACACTGAACTTATTAAATCATGAAGAGAGAGGAATTTAAACACTGAAATATCTAATACTTCCACCTAAAATAAAATAGAAAACAAAAAAGAAACTCCTTGATATTTTAATCACCTCTATTTAAAAGTATGTAAAATCATCATCCATTAAATAGAACACACACTAATATTCAATTACAGCCAACAAAATTTTTTAACTGAGTAAGCCTGCAGAAGGAATTCTCAAATAAGTGTAACGTAAAATCAGTCAATCAATCAATCAATATAAGAAGTACATCTTCACATTTATCACGGAGTACAATCCGAAGAAAATAAAAAAAAATCTGGTGAAGAATCGAGGTTTGTAACACGAAATAAAACCGATTTCATAGCGGCGTAATTTCAACACGAAGTTGCTTGTATCATTATATAATTATTTAAACTTTTATAAAAATGACAAACTTACCGATGAAAGGTAATTCCTGGTATCTTTTTTGAAGGGCGATTCGTGCAGCCGTAAGCTGAACAGGCTGCCATAATACAAATGTCGAAAAAAAATTTAATTTTTATAGCGCAACACTTCATTACTAACCTATACTACTGATGAATGTTTTGAATAGAACAACATGGCTGCCGCGCAGTAGCCGAAGCATCATTTTCAAGTGCTTAGGGCTCCTCCTCTTATCTTCCTACCTCCATGGTTCATATCATGGCTCGGCGCTAAGGTGGTTCCATGGTTCATATCATGGCCCTCCATGGTTCATATCATGGCTCGGCGCTCGGCCTCTATCTTCCTACCTCCATGGTTCATATCATGGCTCGGCGCCATCTGGTGGTTGAAAATGTAATTAAAATTTAAAGAATTAAGTTTTTAATTTGTTTCTTGTAGGTAGAAAGTACTTTAATTATATATTAATTTCCACTAACTAAAATGTATTAATTCGTTTTGTATATAGAATGGATTGATGACAGTATATTAAGTGGATAGTGTTAAAATCCAATTGAAATTCTTATTTTTCTTATAATTTAAAGGCGGAAATAATGTTCTAAAGAGTTGACATGTTTGTGCAGAGATGCATTTAAACAGGAAATATTGCTCGCGTTACTTCCAATTGGGTACTTAACTCTTGAATGAGAAAATTATATTAATTAGTAATTAATGTGTAAAATACTAAAAAAAATGCGTAGAATTGAAACACAGAACATGCGATATATATGTCTCAGAGGTGAACATATGTTGATAAGTTCACTCATTCTTTTTCTTATATACAAAGGTAAAAACAGGGAATTATCTTTCTTGATATTAAACAGCTGAAGTTAGTAATTACATGACGAATTTCATAAATTAATAACATCCACGTTGTTTACCTTCCCACTTGTTAAAGAAAAAAGACTCGACTCAGAAATTTAGACAACACACATATATTTTATTTTTAAATTTTTATTGATATCAAAGAATTGCATTCGGAGATACAATGAATAAATATTGACAATGCGTAGGTTTTATACAAGTAATGATCATATAATATTTTACACAAGTAATGATTTACATTGGTTTGAATTTTATGTAGATTATTTATACATTTCACAATGATGTTTTTTTTACATTGGTTACAGATACATTTCACAGCCTGCTTACAAAATACAGCTTAATACAGGAAATGGTTTTACATATAGTGGTTGGGTTGTTTTACCTCTGAGCGGCACTTTTTTGCACACCATGGGCTAAATAATGGCCATGGTCACAAGGACCCCGAAGGCTCAGAGAAGGTTGGGGGAGGGACCCACTGGAACAGCTGTTGGTAGCCTCCCGTCAAGGCCATCCAGCATGTTCTTTAACGTGCACAGGGTATGGCTCTCCCGCACACGTGGCCACGGCTTAACGTCCCATCCGACGGACGGCGGCCTTTCCAAGCCCATCGGTGTCCCCTACTGACCGTGGGCAGGGCGGGGAATTTTGCGGAGATAAATCTCAACGCTGACCCAGCTGGGACTCGAACCTGGGAACTACAGATTACGAGCCTGGCGCGCTACCGACTGAGCCACCCCCGCCCCACACATAGTGGTCTACATACGACAATTACATGCGATATTTTTACCTATACAGGGATTAAATAAAGATTGTACATACATTCAGATAGAATCTTCATTTTTTTATACGTACTAACATATAGCTCAAACATAATAAAAATCACAGTGTACATGTTTAACAAAACGCTGGTATTCTGTTAATTTCTTTATGGTTTTGAAGTGTCCGTACGAAAGGGTGTCGTAACAATTTTCTAAAATATATCTTTTGTCAACGAATGGTGAAAATCCAAGTTTTACACCTTTCACTGTATGAAGATGATGGTTGGTACTTTGAATTCTTGTCAAATCTACTCGAGAAGGTGATTTGTTTATTAAGCAGTCTTTGTAATCCTTGTGGCGAAGAGTTCTTCTTAAAATGTATTTGGGGACTCCTTTTCCTGTCTTTTTCTCCTCTTGTAAACTCAGAATAGAGTACATCTTACTTTTGAACATAACAAACTCGTTTGCAGGCACTCCTGAAAGTTTATCCTTCATTTTACCCATTGCCTTTTTATTACGTATGCTATGTATGAAGTGATCTAAGGGTAATCAGATGTGTCGAAATGGTCAATATCAACTTTCATATCGGCATGCAGATCCTTGGTTTGAAGCTCGTAGCACAGTGAATCTGTGTCAGTGAATAATAATTTAGCCTCTCCTCCATATTTCGGAATAATATAGTCATAATGAAAGCTGTACATCAGTATTTTACTATATATAGAATACTGAATCCAGCATAAATAGGTCTACTGAGTTTCAATTTAGTTTGCTTTGATTATACACATGCGAGTTTGTTGTCAAAAACACGAAAAGTATGAAAAGCAGGTGATGCTACGAGTTAACATACTCTCTTCGGGTTCTGAGTCAATTCAATTTTCACCCTATTTTTCAAGTTTTCCATCGTGTTTCCAAACACAGCATTATTCATCGGTTTGAAGAAATCCTTTTCGAAATTGTTTCTAGCTTTCTTCCATTGCTCTGTATTAAATTCTATATATGGTTTTAGCCAGCAAGATTGTTTGAATTCTAAAATGTGATGAATTTTCTTCAGCTTCATACCGAGGGCTAAATATGGTTTAATATTATGTTAATGTAGTACATATTTTTCCTTAGAATACAGATTGGGGACTAATTTCACGACTGATTGGGTGGTATTTATTCCAAGGTTACGAGCAAGCTCTTGGCAATATGGCGATAGCATGCTGTTGGTAATCTGAAGTTTCTCAAGGGCTAGTGGATAATCATTATGTGTGTCGTGGAGAGAAACTGGGTAATCTAAATCGACCTCCAATATGCCTTTATCGAAATCATCAGCAACCGCGGTAATATCTAGATCTTCTATTTCTTCTCTATTAAGCCATCGAAAATCGCTTTGAGGAAGACATTATGACATTGCCCATCCGTAAAGATTGTTGGCATCATAGTACATGATGTATTTAGAGGGTAGCTGAGGATTATAGGTATCTAAACAATTGTTGTTTGCCATGCTAAAACGATTGCATATCACTAAAATTCCTCCTCGTATGCCTTTTTCCAGGAAAAGGTACATTGTATGGTCAGTTATCAGCTCTAGATTAACATTTGTCATCTTCAGACATGATTGTCTGGCTAGTCTTGGAGCTGTGTAAACATGGCAATGATCAATTTCGTAGTATCTGACACATAGTTTTCTGAAATTCTCGAACACGTCAGCTAAGAGGAACACGTCAGTCTTCAGGTTTAAGTCATGATACTGACCTAGGTTTTCTTATATTAAATGTATTCCATACTTCCATTGCATGGCTGTAGTCTTCTTCCTCTAGCTCTTCTTCTGTAAGTTGATTGTAAAAAGCTTCACGTAGAGGTAGCAACGTTTCTTCAAACTTTTTGCAGTTTCAGTATAATCGTAGTGGTAAACTCCTTTTCTCAAAATAAAATTGTATCCGTCCAAGTTCAACATGCTCCTTTAAAATATTCAATTCTTCTGGAGATAAATTATTGACTAGCTTCTCAAGAGATGCACTTAAAAACTGATAGGAATATATTTTTCCATGTTATTGAGAATGCATTTAATCTTCTTATTTTTGATCATGCCGATTCCTTGCATAATAAGATGACTGTCATATCCCTTAAGGTTATGAAATATAACTGGAATATTATTAGAAAACTTATAATTGAGATGGGCAGCTCCTCGGAATTTGTCAGTTAAATGGTCATGATCCTCAGTAGATCTAGTCTCAAAACCTCTTTGCAAGTATGACAATTGTTACAAAATAATTCCTCTTCTTGATTTCAAAGTTGCATTGGTTGGATCTCCAAGAGAAAGTTTTTTTACATCGTTTTCTTCTTTAAGCAAACATTACAAAATTTCTTTTACGACATTAGGACCCCTATAAACAACTGGTGGTTTATAGCTGCAGCTATCAGGTCCAACAAAAATATGGAAATCCACAGGGTTCACGATTTGCTGTGATAGTGGCGTGAAATTTTGAAGGGTTAGGTATACAGGTGTCCACTTTCACTAAGAATGATTCAAAGTCGGCATAAATCACGTAAGGAAAGGGCTGCTGGAACTTGAAATTTGTGAATTTCAGCCATTTCTCCTCCTCAGTTGGAAACTCTACCCTCTGGGGTCCATGTCTTTGACAATAGGGAACATGATCCTTCAAGAGTGATTCATTCGTGAAACGGTGAAGGCAGTAATCATAGTAGAAAGTCTGGCATTTATATTTAGTGAGAGGACTGAGAAGTTTACTCATGTTCTTAATGGAGCAATAATGCTGCTTTTCACCATCTGATAACAGTAGGAGATTTGCGTGCTCTTTAAATCTGAATGGTATGATCCTCCTCTTTCTCGTATTCGTCAACATTGATGGAGATGTTATTAATTTTTTCGAATTTTGGTATTTGATTTTTTGTTATAGGGAAAGTTAGTTCAGATGTGTTAAATTTTTCTTCTAAATGCATATAGTTGCAAAGGCGCTCGGTGTTTTCTGTAGCGGGATACAGAGAGGCTAAAACAGACGAGACAAAACATTTTTGGTCTGAATTATATACATTAATACTCTTGGAGTAGGGACGTAACTGGACACTGCAAGAGGGATATATTTCCCAATATTCATTTCACCATGGAGTACCAAGTAACCATCCACTAAGTGACCCTTGAAATTCTTCAAATGAAGTCTTGATCTTTTTGCATGCTGAATCTAATTCTCTGTTTGGGGAAGATGTAGGAAGACTTGTGAAACAGTTACTTCTGAAAAACTGGGTGCAGTATTCGAAAGTAGAAGGGGAAATATTTCGCCTGAAGCGCACTTGCACGACAAGGTACCATTTAATTCTACTTTTCGAGGCCAATTCTTCTTTCAGAAGAGTTGGAAGTGACTTCCGTGGGGACTCGAGGAAAATGGTGAGATCAACAGATGTTTTTTCAGTCGCCATCAGCTTATGTGTCGACAAGGTCCTTTTCTTCTGCAAACTGGCAGGGGTCTTCAGGGTCTGGATTTTGCTGCTTCTGGGGAATCTTTTCATCTTTAGAACGTTTTCATTTATTATTGTGTGGCTCTCTATGATGCCACAAATGATTGTCTTTTCTTCCAAACTGCTTATCACATTCTTCACATTTGTAGGTTTTCCTGGAGGTGTGGGATAACTCATGGTGTTTGTCATCTTTCCTTGAGAATATAGATTCACATTGAGAGCACTTAAACAGGTTCTTTCCATCATGATATCTCTTATGACGAATGAGATTCGTTTGGAGACTCCAACACGAAAGTCTTCTGACGTAAATCACATGGATGCATTGCGAAACAATAACTTGTGAAATAACTGGAGATGATTTATACTACACGAGGGTGTCGAGAACTATCACTATTGACTTCTAGCAGTTGAAAAAAATCACACGACGCAGCAGCAGAGAACTGTCATTGTCAACGTCTGACAATAGAATGAGGATTCTTACTGATGAAAGCCGCATTTATACTAGAAGGACTATCCCGCAGAAACTGAAATAAAAAAAATGCTATTGGCTAAAAAGAATTTAAATGGTAAAACTTCTAATAGGTGACGTCATCCGACGTCTGTGGACTTAGAGAAATTTCGAGATCGGACCGAAACGGCGGTCTAGGTTGTGACAGGGATGAACTTTTCCAAAACATGTTTCAACACATCATGTCGGATGCAATATGGAAACAGTTCGAGAGAATGGTGGGTGACGTCATCCAAGATGGTCGTCTCTGGATATTACGAGTGGGTTGTTAACTTCATGCAATATCATCTGTCATATATCAATTATTACCTCCAATTTTAACTGAATAATATAATTTCAGATTAATACATTACTGTAGGGAGGGAGGTATTTTATTCGGCATTGTCCGACTTCAGTCTTAAAACAGTGAGAGTTCTGACTAATGTGTTTGATAATGATTATTCTCCATTCTAAACACGTAGCAGGTGGATCCCATTGTATTAACACTGATCCGCCTCTGAGTTAGGACCCCCATTAACCTCCTACTCCTAGGATGCAGTTGGCGGACGATGTTAAACAGGACCTTGTTAGAATTGGTGTGCAATGGCTAGATGCGGCAGTATAGCTCACGACAGATATGCTTGGAGACCTAAACTGAACGGTCTGGTTGTACCTCCGTAGCTCATGTCTGCTTGAGGAGGATTATGACATTTGTCTCATCTATAATGATTTTTTTTACTTTTTTTTGTTATTTAAATTTTTTTATTGTTTCTTTAAGAATGTGTGTGAATTGGATAGATGATAACACTGTAACCCAAGAATACTACAATTCTTGAATCTTTAAAATTATGTATTGAAATAAATGGTGTGATAAAAATTGATAGTTTACATTATTATTAATAAAAACAATAAATTACTCCTGAGGTAGTTGCCTGACATAGTAGTCTGACAACAGCCTGTAAGTATAACTTATTCAAGACTTGAATCTAGTTAATCCGCAACCAAGCATACTAATCGTTCTACCACATTACAGCTCATTAAACATGGTTCAGATTAAAGAGTTATATGTATACAGTATATAAGCATATGTATCACTTATTAATAAATTTAAAAATTAGAGCAATTCAAATCCAAAATATTTACTGAAAATATCAGATCTCAACAACAGTGTTTTTATATAGATAAAACATAGAAGAAACTCTTTTAAGTCGTATGTTACATAGTTTCTGAATATATTTAATTGTCCATCTAAAAGCATAAAAAATGAAAGTAATATTTGTATTTTTAATAAATGAATTAAGAATTTGACCTTAATGGAGCAAAAATGGTGCGAAAAATATATTGTGAAACATACAGTTCGCTTGAATATAATTGGTTGAATATACTATAGTACAGGCCCGGATCTAGAAAAACCGAGGGGAGTCAGGGGGCAAGAAACACAATCCAGCAGAAAAAATGAAAAAGGGGTGCCCAAGAGATTGGATTTCTAATGCAGGATATCATTTCCTCCTCCATTTCACAGGTCTTTAAAAATGTCTAATTTTAATAATTTTTTCTCTTTTACCTTTATTAGCATTCTGAAAGGGGGGGAGGCATCGCCCCTTTCCTCCCCCTATATCTGGACGTGCTACAGTATATAACTGAATTGTAAATAATTGATGTTGATGTATCTAAGGTATTGCACCTAAATTTAGTAGTTTGCAAATAAGTTTCGACTCGGGGATTTGCATAAAATTCCACTTTCGAAACCAAACTTCGAGTTGTACCAAGAGTGTGAAATAAACTGAATTGAAAGTATTACTATATTATTCTAAACAAAATTTCCGATAAGTTTTTACACAGAATTCACACAAAAAAAATTCTCATGTAGACGAATAATTATTTAAACTTTACCATAATTATTAAAATAATTTAGTAAATGAACAAATAGCATTCAAACAAACTTAAAGCTCTCATGGTATTTAAACAAATTTCAAGACATATCCTATTGTGAAACAACTATAGAAAATAAAATGTTAAAACATATTTGAAATCACTTGAAGGCGAAAAAAAATGTTGATATCTAATATATATATAACCAGCGCTGGAAATGGGATTTTTGAACGAAAGTTACGGCTAAACACATCGATTCTATGACACCCTTCTCCCCTAAGAAAATACTCTGAAGATGTCAGGCTATTGTCTCGTCACACACATGCGCAGTACTTGGGAACGGGCAGCCTTCAAACGCTTGTCAAGAATAGTATATGCTACTCCGGATACAGCACGGTTTTTTTTTCCGGCTTCGGAACTAGTGAAACGATGTCCTATCGCATCCCCCTCCCATTTCCACTACTGTATATATCTTATATTTGCAAACTATTTCACTGGGGCGGGGGTGGCTCAGTCGGTAGCGCGCCAGGCTCGTAATCTGTAGTTTCCAGGTTCGAGTCCTAGCTGGGTCAGCGTTGAGATTTATCTCCGCAAAATTCCCCGCCTTGCCCACGGTCAGTAGGGGACACCGGTGGGCTTGGAAAGGCCGCCGTCCGTCGGATGGGACGTTAAGCCATGGTCCCGTGTGCGGGAGAGCCATACCCTGTGCACGTTAAAGAACACGCTGGATGGCCTTGACGGGAGACTACCATCTGTCTCCCAACAGCTGTTCCAGTGGGTCCCCTCCCCCAACCTTCTCTGAGCTTTCGGGGTCCATGTGACCTGGCCATTTAGCACATGGTGTGCAAAAAAGTGCCGCTCAGAGGTAAAACAACCCAACAACAACAACTATTTCACTGAATAAGGGGTTGGGTTGCTTTACCTCTGAGCGGCAATTTTTTGCACACCATGGGCTAAATGGCCAGGTCACATGGACCCCGAAGGCTCAGAGAAGGTTGGGGACCCACTGGAACAGCTGTTGGGAGATAAATGGTAGCCTCCCGTCAAGGCCATCCAGCGTGTTCTTTAACGTGTACAGGATCTCCCGCACACGGGGACACGTCTTAACATCCCATCCGACAAACGGCGGTCTTTCCAAGTCCATCAGTGTCCCCTACTGACCGTGGGCAGGGCGGGGAATTTTGCGGAGATAAAGCTCAACGCTGACCCAGCTGGGACTCGAACCTGGGAACTACAGATTACGAGCCTGGCGCGCTACCGACTGAGCCCCCCCGCCCCCCTCACTGAATAAGGGGATTAGCTTACAAATATATGTATATCATAACTACTGAAAATTTGCTTTTTGTATCATGTATGTGTATTAACCTGTATCCTATTACGATGAATAGAAGTAAATCTTTATATTTTATTAAATGCAAAGTACTTATTTTGCTAATGAAGTTTAGTTTCTTTTATTCTTAAATATAAGCATTTCATTTATTTACACCAGCAGTTCCTAAGAAGTGTGTCATGTGTAAAGCCCATGTATATCGCGAAAATTTACAAAAAAAACATAATACTGCATAGTAATTTCCACTTTAATACTTTTTAATATTCATATCTTTTTTTACGAAATATTGAGTTTAATATGCATTTTCGTTTTAAATAAATTGAAATTTTAAATAAGTTGAATTTTTAATATAGGTGTGTCGTGGTAAATGGACATTTTCAGAAGTATGTCTCCAAGATAAAAAGGTTGTGAAACATTGATTTTTACACTGATTTCAGTTCCGAAACACTATTCAGTTTAATGTTTCTCGTAATATCAATTTGGATTGCAAGTGGAATTCCAAAATATCTACATTATATTTTGAAGAAAAAAAAAAAAACTTTCGAGCAGAGTAAGCAATAAGTTCTTAAAGGAAGCTTACGGCGAAATCCTAAGCTTTCTATTCCTGTAAGATGTTAAAAAATTGCAAGTTGTTTGCAATTCTACCTGCCAATGACAGAATAGAATCTTTCCGCGGTTTCCTTACTTGATGTTTCCGAAGAACCTCTTCTGTGAATGATTCTTGGTAGAAACATACCCTTGAAACACTTTTAGGTAGAATCCTATAAATGGGCCATTTTGATCATTGAAAATCTATCCTTTCCTACACTGGAAGTCTTCCAGGTTTTTTTTTTGGAAACGCGATTTTCTCAACGTATTCAGCTATGAACTTGGGAATAAATTACAATATGTATTTATTTTGAATTTAAAGAATTTAGTCTTTTATAATGAAATATATCCGATAGAGTTATAGAGACAAAATAAATGGGTCTTTTCCCTATAAACCTTAGTACTTGTTAGGAAAGCATTTCTTGTGCATGCAATCTGTAGGCTAAAATAAAAAGAATGGGGTAACCGCAGGCCAAGCGATCTTCCCAATACAAAAGGCGACAGTGGTGAAACATAATGGTTTGCTCACCTCTATTGTATGTCTAATAATGATTTGCTCACCTATTTTTTAAATTCTCCTTTAAATTTTGTATCAACACCTTACCCGCAATCGGGAGCTTTTGTCAACTTGAACTTTTCAACTTTACAATTTCAAAAGTTTGGAGCGCATGCGAAGGAAGAAAGATTACGAGTGTGAAAGGCTGGTGAGCGTGTGCGGAAACTTCTTCAGAAAGGAGAAAGAAACTCCTTTAGTTCGTATAGAATGCGATAAATGGGTCAGTCTGATCAATGAAAAGCGATCCTTTCCTACACTGCAAGTCTCTTTACCTTTCTTTTTTTGGAAACGCGATTTGCGAAAGGTTTTCAGCTATAAACTTGAAAAACTATCAGGGCGATAACGATGCTGTATTAGAAGAAGACTATACTGAAATTGTTCCTTTTATATTTATCACATAAATTCAATGTCTATGTTTTGCATTTTAAACTTTTTCGCATACAGATCTGTTTCAGTGTATGATCCAATTTTAATAAATATGCAAATCAAAAATGCCACGATGTAAGAAAAAAAAATTCTAAACAAAGTTAATTTATTTCGCTACTAACGAAAAAGTCAAAAGTTTCCCCTTTTCCTCCGGCTGTTAGCACTTGTCCGCAGAGGAACGCCGGCTGGCCGTGGTAATGATGCCAAAATCCAGGAGCAGGATTGCGTTCTGTGCCAATAAAGCGTTGGCGCTGCAATCGCTCTCACCTCCGACACCAAGGCGGTACTTAAGGCCCAGATAAGCTCGCAGAGTAAGGGAGGAGAGCGGAGGAGGAGGAAGAAGTGACGGAGAAAGGGAGGGAAGGCACGATGGAGAAGAGGAGCACAGATTGAAGAAGTGCAGCAGCGAGAGCGGAGAGCTTCAGCTGTCTGGTCAATGAAGACGCTGTCTTGCAGTGGCTTCCGAGTCTGCGAACGGGCATTTAAGGAGCAGGCGAGATCGTTTGCTTCTGATTTAGTGGAAATGTAGGAAATCAGGAAGCGTCGAAAAGATGCAATAGAGGCTGAAAGAGGATCTCTCTGCTGATGGCAGAGAGTGAAGAAGCTACTGATGGCTTTATTTCGAATTTTCGCTCTCTTGTTTAAGTTCTCTATATATCACCGAAGTTGTGGTTTTGTTTTATAGGCATACGAGATTAAGAATTAAAACGATAATTTCTAAAACGATGTTTTCTGTTACTTATCATGTTCATAATACTGTCTCCGTTTGTATTTTTGAAATAAAACTTCACATGCACTTCTTCAGCTTGTCTTTTCTTCTCTAGTCGTAAGTGATTAAATTCTTTAGATTATCTTATTTAATAACTCTTTTACTTCTGTTTCTCTTGATTACTTTCATATAAGTAATCTGACATTTCAATTAGATCAGTTGGAAATAATCAGAACTATTTATTATAGAATGTTGAATTTTTTTAAAAAAGAAATGGAAATGCTCTCTGTTCAGGTTAGAAAAACAAGAACAAAAATTAATTTTAGGTAAGTATTTCACTTTGTTAGAGTTATTCATTCCGTTATTTTCGTTTATATTTATCTAGGAGTCGGAAAGATTCATGCAATTTCTTTAATCAAAATTAATTTTGAATGCTTTGATAGTACATATTCCAATTAGAATTACCATAACTTAGTCTTCCTCGTGTAATAGTTCTATTTTGAGACTATTTCATTTTCAATCAGGAGAAAGTAGACATCATATCAAAAGCTATATATGAGCTTCAGGCACTTAAAGGTTATTCATATTTCAAATGTTGCTTCATGTAAAAGTATAAGGACTCTATCCCGTATCGTAGATCTCATTAAAAGGTGAAATTAAATATCACAAGATTCTTTGAATATTAAGTACATATACAAGTAAAGATATCAGTTCAACTGGTACGCAGATGAGCTAATCGCAGAAGAGGAAACAGGTTTAAGATTGGATATTTTTCTTAGCCTTCTGATCCCTATTTCATTTTCAATCGGTAGAATCATAGAATGGAATTTGACTTTCATTTAAGCTTGAAAATATTGTTCAATCTTTAGTATGGTAGCATTTCTGTGACAAAGAATATGTATAATGTGACAGTAATGAGAAAGATCAAAAGGTAATGCATTTTAAAGGAATTCGACAATTCCTTGAAGATCAAATCGAAGTAAATGGGAATTTTAAACGATAATGTCATGCAGAGAAATTTGTGTAGAGGAAGACTATATAATTCTGTATCGAAGAAACATATATTGTATTGTGCAAAGAAAACATATTTTGTGCAGAGGAGGAATATATAATATTCTACAGAGTAGGCATATAAAGTCGAACCTCCAGCTATGGGGGAAGATACTGTTGGAAAAGCATTGTGTAAATAGAAACCTCCTAGTTAAAGGCATTAAAACACCAGGGAATTCATGTTACAAATATTGTACTTATAGTGAGGATAGTAAGATTATATATTTGCATGATTAGATTTTTACTTCAACCATGGTTAAAATAATATTTTATGAGCACTTCTATCACGTAGCAATACAAAAAAAAGTGGAAAATCAGCATTAAAACAGGAAACAGATAATAATGCGTTAGTGTTTCAGATAGTGTCATTGTAACTGCAATACCATTCATTGTTTTATAGATCGCCCACGTCATTTGCATATAACAGGTCATCTAAGGACAGTTCTTCTTCGCTGTCACCATTACTTTTGGATCGCAAGTTCTTGTACGTGTCATAATACGAATTCTGAGGACAAAGTAGCGAATGCAGAATGTCGAATGATACATTACTGAACGATTCCTTCTTCTATCCCTTGCCCTGTCGTAGCAGATCAAATGTGTGGGAAGTACCATTGATTTCACTCCATCTGCATCGGGCTTTCCTTACTAGAGGTAAGAATCGTAGGTTCCTTGGTTCTATTGGTCTTTGGATTAACGAAGCAATCAGCAAGTTCAATCAGGATTCAATCAGAATTCATTCAATGAATAACGAAGCAATCAGCAAGCCCATAGCCATGGGCACAACACGAAATCTTGATAATTTTTTTCTTGATAGTCTTGACTAAGGCTACTCCAGAGGATATACAGGTGTTGTCTTTGGTCTGCTGTTCTTTTGATTTTAGTGATACTAAAACTGACGTCAGCGGTTAAACATACTGTGTCCCGATATCGTGAAACACATTTCTATGTCCGTGATTGAATGACATGTTTGTTGATAAAAATTGTCTAAACCATATTCTTACCTTCATTAAACGAAATGCTCTAATGATAACCACTGCTCAGGTTGCTCAGTATTGAAACCTATGGAATTTTCATCTAAAATAATGAGAAATATTGCGTCTGTTTATTCTTGTAAATGGTCTACATATATTTTAACCATTTCAGGGGAATATCGCTGGTCTTCTAGTTTAATGTTTTGGTAACATTAAGAAAATTAGCTGTGGACTCTTTGCAACAGGAAAGGTAGAAGGTTAGAGAATGTTACTAAAAACAAGTGGACTTGGTTTACTTATATTTCCAACCGTCTTTTTCTGGTAACTGTAGATGTTTATTTACCTCAGGATAGTCTCTGCATTTAAGATATGTAACAAAAAAAAGTAAACTTAATTTGGTTTATTTGTAGGAAGAATCAAACTGCTATAAGTGGCAATTTATATCTCTCCAGCAAATGCAGGTGATTTGCGCAAGACCCATATAATCTCACGTCATGAATTTGTTATCTAAACCAGCATTTATCTCTCGTTTTCTCTTGTAAGGCGGTGTTTTCGCTGTTTTCTAACAGTCTCTTAAAATAGATGGCACAAATGTATGTTAAGAGCAGGCTCGGATTTTGAAAAAAAAAGCGATTTGGGCGATGGGGGAGGGGCAAGGAGCTCAGTCGAGCAGGAAAAATGCAAAAGGAGAGGGGGTAAGAAAATGGATTTGCAATGCAGTATAACATTTCCTCCTCCGTTTTACAGGTCTTTCATGAATTTTTCAAGGAATGTTTTTAAAGATATATAAGTTTGATAATTAGCACTCTGCAAGGAGAGGAGCATGGCTTCTTCCCCCCACATCCGGCCCTGGTTAAGAGTATACAAGCAAATCGCTTAATAAATTGAAGAATGTTTATGACGTTTTTGTTCAACTGTCAGGGAGGTAATGACCCTTAGTTTAAGGTAGATACCAAATATGTTATCTTATCCGGAAGTAATTCTCTTGATCCGGAACACACAATTGGCAGAACAATTGCCAGAGCATCCGATATGTTTTCAGGAGGTCGTGGGTTCAAGACAAATTTTCCTCTACATTTGATATCGACGTGAAACTAAGAGTGATCACCTCCTTGACACTATCACGACTGCTGTTCATTCTGTTCAGAGGAATTAAAGTGAGAGAAGCTTCAACTGAATTCTACTTTGATTCACAGCTCTGATAGAAAGAATGTATGTAAATAGTAGCTAGTCATAAACTGGAAGGAGAGATGTATACCAATCCCCAGTGGGATGCACGTAACCGGCCATACCTAACGTCCGACCCCGCCTTCTCGTGGTGCAGGCAGTTAGTACCTTTCAAAAGAGATATTCTCTTTTGGAAGGGAACGGATGATGAAGGCTGCCAGTTCAGTTTGGCCTACTGATCTGGTAATCTATGGCCACTTTTTTCTTTTCTTTTTTTCAACCCTGCTGAGGAGTGGTCAACTTCACAGGGTTCTAGTGCTGACTATTTATACTCACTAGACTGGACTGGTTTATGGATTTGAGCTTGATTATGAATACTGGACTTGCTGCACTGGTGGCCTCTATTGAAGGAGGACATGCCGCTGTGTTTTATGTTTGCTTGTGGGTTTCCAGCCCTAAGTGAACAGAGGCATGGGATACCTTATATCAGCGGTGGATAATCCAGATCAAAAGCCATCGCAGGTACCTCAACCCTCACTTAGCTAGTTGGGCATCGTCAATCCTAAACTGGAGTAATGGGTTTCAGGCAGGCCATATGGCTCTTGAAAAGATCCACTTGAAAAGACAGTGCTTGAAGTTCCTACCAGCATCGGTGACTTCAGCTTTTAGCGGAGGAGGGACAGGTCTTTGTCCCATGCCTGCGATCAGGGAGCTGTTTGATATTGTTGGTCCTACCCCCCTCAATAAACCTAGTTTCTTTAAAAAAACCTACTAATCATTTTCTCTCTGCAGGTACGTGGAACATTATATAGAAATTAATCTCTTTCTGTCCTTACGCAGAAATTCCAGTGCTATAACCTAGATATTCTAGGCTTGCAAGAGAACAGATGGACAGGTAATGGTGAGATACTTAAAAATAACTTTAAATTTCTCTTTTCAGGGAGGGAGAATAGAAAGCATCTCCAAGGTGTAGGTTTGCTTCTCAGAAGACACGCCAGTAATGCTCTTCTAGGAAATGACTGCATTAATGAAAGATTTCTTAAAGCAAAATTTAAAACGAAAATTAAAGACTTGAATATCATCTGTTGTTATGCCCCATAGAGGACTCTGATGAGAATGAGAAGGATACGTTTTACCGCCAGCTTCAGGATATTTTGAATTCTGTGAAAAAAGAAGATATTTCTCTTGTGCTAGGTGACTTCAATCTAAAGTTGGTACTGACTCTAATCTTTGGTGTAGGTCCCTTTGGCATTGGTTGTTCTAATGGCAATAGGAAACGTCTTCTACGGTAAGAACTCTTAATGGTTTGCGAATAACTAAGACATACTGCAAGCATTGGGACATACAACATACATGGGTTTCACCTGATGGGTTGCACAGGAATGGAAACAAAGGGCAATGTCTTCTACAGGTAAGCAAACTTAATGGTTTCAGAATAACTAACACTTATTACAAACACCGCGACATACATAAATACACATGGGTTTCACCAGATGGGCTGCATAAGAATATGATTGATTAACTAACAGCAAATGGGCTAGTTCTATTAGGAATATCAGGTCATATAGGGGAGCTGAAATTGAATCTGACCATTATCTTATTAAAAGTGTCTTGCAACTTAAACTTAAGAAATGTTGTGCTAAGGTTAAAACATTTACCTTTAATACTGAAGCTCTGAAAGACCCAGTCATAGCTAAAGCTTACCATGATAGGTTACTTAGTCATTATAACAGCCATGAGTTTCTTACTACTAAAGTGGAGGAAGAATGGGACCATTTTAAACAAGCTTTTTTGGAAACTAACAGTACTCTTTTAAGAAAAAAGGAGCAGAGGAGACAGAATTATTTGAGTGATAAGGCATTTGAGCTTATTTCAGAAAGAAAGAACTGCAGGAATATTTTTAATCAATACCCTACTAGTCCTAATAGAAAGCATTATAGAGAGCTTAATAAACGTGTAAATGATCGGTTAGCTGCTGATAATAATCTTTGGATTAATGGCTTGGCTGACAAAGCCGAAGAAGCAGTTAGACAGCACAACAGCAGAGAGCTATACCAGATAGTCAATGTTTTATGTGGTAAAAAACGAACAGGTATACAGGGAATGAAGGATAAACAAGGTAAGGTTTATAAAAGGTGAGGATTCTGTTATTGCTGGGTGGGCTGAGCATTTCAGTGATGTTCTAAACAATGTGGTTAGTTCTACTCCCATTGTTTGTAATGATGATAGATGCATTACTGGGTTTAATTTTGGCCCTATAATACAGTCTGAAGCTATTTTGGCTGTTTCTAAACTTAAACTTCATAAATCCCCAGGGATAGACGAAATTACTACGGAAATGCTTAGAGCTGGGAATGTTTCTGTTACCGTTTGGATGACTGAAATTTTGAATATCTTTAATGATAAAGGCATTGTTCCTAAGGATTTTACCAGAGCTATTGTTATTCCTATTTTCAAAAAAGGTGATCACAGTTCTTGTGATAACTATAGGGGTATCAGCCTACTCTCTGTTCCAGGTAAAGTTCTTTCCATGATTGTGCTTAATAGAATTAATAATCTGGTTGACAGTCAATTGCGTGATGAGCAATGTGGATTCAGAAGTGGTAGGGGATGTGTGGATCAGATATTTTCACTTAGGCAGATTCTTGAGAAATGTTTAGAGTTTCAGAAACCTTTGGTTGCTAGCTTTGTTGATTTCAAAAAGGCTTTCGATTCTGTTGATCGTCATAATTTGTGGTTGATTGTGAGATCGTATGGCATACCAGACAAGTTAGTTAACATAATGAAAGCTCTCTATAATGACACGAGTCATATGAGAGTTGATAAAGCTTATAGCAATTGGTTTAGCATTGTTTCTTGTGTTAGACAAGGGTGCATTTTGTCTCCTTTTCTCTTTAGTTTGGTTATTGATTATGTTATGTGAAATTCACTGCAAGGGAAAGATTTTGGCCTTAAATGGTGTAGAGATTTGAAAATTTCTGATTTAGATTATGCAGATGATTTGGCCTTGTTGGCTAATGACGTTGATAAGATGAATTCTTTTATTAGGGCTGGTCACTCTGAATGGTTGCGCTCTTGAACAAGTGTCTCAGTTTAATTATCTTGGGAGTTATGTAACAGATACTGGTGATGAGCGGCATGATATTAACAGACGAATAGGGATTGATGCTGGGACTTTTAACCCTAGACAGTATATATTGCAAGTTATGACATTACCGTATACATGGGGGTCCAGAAAACCCCTGCGTGTAAGTTGTATATTTATAGAATATAATGTATTTTGAAATGTTAGGAGAAGAAGAACAGTAATAACAGATTCTACTACTTTTTGTAGGACTTTATTTAAAAAAAAAATGTTTATTTAGGTATAAAATTTTGATTTACACTGCATTATATATTCTTCACTATATTATATTGAAAGAATAGTTCGGTAGCGTGGACCCCATATATACTGTCTAGGGATAAGTATCTATGGAGAGAGTGGAGAAATAGGTGTACACTTAAATACTAAAATTAGAATGTATAATAGTTTGGTTCTTTCTAGGGTTAATTATGGTAGTGAAACTTGGACGCTGTGTAAACAAGATAACAGGAAACTAGATGCTTTTGATTCCGGATGCTTACGCAGTATCTTTGGAATTAGGTGGTTCAACTTTGTAACTAATGATGAGGTTAGGCAAAGGAGTTTGCAACCTCCTTTAAGCAGCATATGGTGCAGAGAGACTCCGTTGGTTTGGACATGTTTCCCTTATGTATAATTATAGATTAGAGTAGGGGTTCTCAACGTGGGGTACGCAGTAAAAGTTTTTGCGGTACACCGTGAGAGTTCAAAAGTCGCTAGATATATGTTATATATATATGTTTTATTTTATTCCCATTTTTATACTATAACTAGAGTTTTATCTATCTACATAAGGTGTATGCCAGTTACATACACATTTCCAGGGGGTACGTGAAGCATAGAAGGTTGAGAACCACTATATTAGAGAATAGGGTTATGAACAGTGTGCCTAGAGGTCTCAGAAAGAAGGGGAGACCTAGGATGCGGCGGGCAGACAATGTCAAACAGGATCTTGTTAGAATTGGTGTGCAGTGGCCAGATGCAGTAGATGTAGCTCAGGATAGACTTGCTTGGAGAACTAAATTGTACGGTCTGGTTGGACCTTCGTAGCCCTTGACTGCTTTAGGATGATGGTTAAAAAATGAGCTATAACACTGAATGCTTGAAAGATTCAGATATAGTCAAAACATACAAATGATAGGCTACTTAGTCATTATTACAATCGTGGTTTGGTTACTGCTGAAGTTGAAAAAGAATTGGATCAGTTTAAACAGGCTTTTCTTGAAACAACAGTACTCTTTTGGGTAAAAGGGAACAGAGGAAACAAAATTATTTGAGTGATAAGGTTATGGAACTTATTTCTGGAAGAAGGAAGTGTAGAATTAATATGAATCAACACCCTACTAGTTCTAACAGAAGGCATTGTTGATTTCAGAAAAGCTTTCGATTCTGTTGATCGTCGTAATTTATGGTTGATTGTGAGATCGTATGGCATACCAGACAAATTGGTTAATATAATGAAAGCTCTCTATAATAACATTGAGTAGTGTGAGAGAGATGATAAGGCTTGTAGTTGTGATGTCACGTGGCTGACTGAAATTTTGAATATTTTTTATGATAAAGGTGTTGTTTCTAAGGATTTTACTGGAGCTATTATTGTCCCAATTTTTAAAAAAAGTGATCGCAGTTCTTGTTATAATTATAGGGGAATTAGTTTACTTTCTGTTCCAGGTAAAGTTCTTTGCATTGATTATACTTAATGGAATTAAGAATTTTGTTAATGGACAACTGCGTGATGAACAGTGTGGACTCAGAATTGGTAGGGAATGAATTGATAAAATATTTTCGCTTAGGCAGACTCTTGAGAAATGTTTAGAGTTTTAGAAACCTGTGATTGCTAGATTTATAGATTTCAAAAAGGCTTTTGGCTCTGTTGATTGACAAAATTTCGCGTTGATCGTTAGATCATATGGAATACCTGATAAGTTAGTTAGTGTAATGAAAGCTCTCTATAATAACACTGAGTCGTGTGTGAGACTTGTTACGTCTTTCAACGATTGGTTTAGCATTGCTAGTGGAGTTAGACAAGAGTGCATTTTGTCTCCTTTTCTGTTCTGTTTGATTATTGATTATGTTATGTGAAATTCTTCGTAAGGGAAAGATTTTGGCCTTAAATGGTTCTAGAGATTTAAAGATTTCTGATTTAGATTATGCAGATGATTTGGCTTTGTTGGCTAATGATGTTGATGAGATGAATTCTTTCATTAGGGCTGTTGATGAGACTGGTAATAGAGTAGGTTTGGTGATAAACGGAGAAAAAACTAAAGTGATGAAAATTGGTCAGGCAGATAGTGCTTCAGTTGCTTTGAATGGCTGCACTCTTGAGCAAGTGTCTTAGTTTAATTACCTTGGGAGCTCTGTAACAGATACTGGTGATGTGCGGCATGAGATAAATAGAAAAATAGGGATTGCCGCTGGAACTATTAAGAATCTATGGAGAGTGTGGAAAAATAGTCGTATATACCTAAAGACTAAAATTAGGCTGTATAATAGTTTGGTTCTTCTAAGTTTAGTTATGGTAGCGAAACATGGACCCTTTGTAAGCAGGATAACAAGAAACTTGATGCCTTTGATTCTAGATGCTTACGCAGTATCTTGGGTATTAGGTGGTTTGACTTTGTACGTAATGATGAGGTTAGAAGAAGAAGTCATCAACCTCCTTTGAGCAGCATATTGTGCAGGGAGAGACTGCGTTGGTTTGTCCATGTTGCTCTTATGCATAGCTGCAGATTAGAAAACAGGATTTTGAATAGTGTGCCTAATGAGTTCAGCAGAAGGATGAGACTTAGGAAGCGATGGGCAGAAAATGTCAAACAGGATCTTGCTAAAATTGGCCTAGAGTGGCCAAATGCAGCAACAGTAGCTCAGAACAGACACGTCTGGAGAGTAAAATTTTACAGTCTGGTTTGACCTCCGTAGCCCATGGCTGCATGAGGATTTTGTATGTATGTATGATGGAAAGAAAGTTTCGCATTGATTTGGCTTCTATTTCTAAATCAACTCTTTGGAATTACCAATATGCGCTGCTTCACCAGCTGTGTTTATTATGTGAGCAAGGAATTCTTTGGATACATTTTATTTTTAAGAACTTGATGGGGGAAATTTTTTTTAAACACCGCGTTGGTTTGGGGCTCGTTAAATGGGCAGTACATGAACATGGGGGAAGTGGGTAGCTCAGTCGGTATCGTGTCAGACTAGTAATCTGCAGTTCTCAGGTTCGAGTCTCACCTGAGCCAGCGTTGATATTTATCTCCGCAAAACTCCCCACTCTGCTTCGGTTATAAAGAACACACCGATGGAATTGGAGAGGCCCAGTCCGTCGGATGGGATCTAAAGCTGGGGTTCCCTATGCAAGAGAACCATATCCTGTATACGTTAAAGAACACTTTGGATAGCCTTGACGAGAGGCTACCATTTATCTCCTAATAACTTGTCCAGAGGGTCTCCTCTTCCCAACTTTCTCTGAGCCCTCGGGGTCCTTATAAACTGGCCATTTAGCCCATTGTGTACAAAAAAGTTCGATTAACGAAGAGGTAAAACAACCCAACTTTGCTCACTTAAGGAAAAATGCCAAGCATAATACTATACAATAATTAACATTTATAGCAATAAAGTTCACTATGAGATGTCGAGTCTAAAACATCGAAGAAATGGTGACAAGTCCACTTCTTTCAATTTTTTGCCCAAACTCTGTAATGTTGGCGAAAGCACCACGTCCGTCTGGCTCTGCTGCATAAGGGGGCATGGCTTTATACCCCATCCGATGGACGGCGGAGTTTTCAAACCCATTGGTGTCCCCTAATGACCGAGGGAAGGGTGGGGATTTTGCTGAGATAAGCCTCAAAGCTGGGCCCAATTGAAACTCGAACCTGGGAACTGCAGATTATCCTCCTGGCCCCAGCGGAGAAGGGGCAAGAGTGTTGCACAGCATCTGACACTTCTGTGCATTCAATTGTAGGAAAATATAATAATAATATTATTATTATTAACAGCTCCCCATTAGACCACCTTCCATCAAATTTTCTACGAGCCCATGGGGTTCTTTTGACCTGAATATTTAACCCATTGTGTGCAAAAAAGTTCCGCTCAGAGGTAAAGCAACCGAACAACCAAATTTCTTTCTTAAATGCAATTCTATTATTAATTTGTTTAATCTTAATAAACAGTAAATCATGAGCATAAAGAGAATTAACAGCATTTAATTTTAAATGCAAAACTTTAGAGTCCAGAGAAGGATTAATTATGTTTTTTATGTATTCCATTTTGCAAAGAATGGAAGTTTGCAAGAAAGGAAGAAAGAAAGTTACGGAGGGTATTCAAAAAGTTCTTGATACATGTCTACAGATTTGAATTCGCTCCTTCGAAGTTAACGATATTTATAATGATAACATTCATGATATTATAATTCATAATAATGATATGATTGATAAATTATATCATAATTGTCAAAATAAAGAAAACAGAAACAAATTTTTTTTTCTGCCACTTAAACATCAGTACCGATTCGCTCATATCTACGGGGCGGGGGTGGCTCAGTCGGTAACGTGCCAGGCTCGTAATCTGTAGTTTCCAGGTTCGAGTCCCAGCTGGGTCAGCGTTGAGATTTATCGCTACAAAATTCCCCGCTCTGCCCACGGTCAATAGGGGACACCGATGGACTTGGAAAGGCCGCCGTCCATCGGATGGGACGTTAAGCCGTGGATCCGTGTGCGGGAGAGCCATACCCTGTGCACGTTAAAGAACACGCTGGATGGCCTTGACGGGAGGCTACCATCTGTCTCCCAACAGCTCTTCCAGTGGGTCCCCTCCCCCAACCTTCTCTGAGCCTTCGGGGTCCATGTGACCTGGCCATTTAGCCCATGGTGTGCAAAAAAGTGCCGCTCAGAGGTAAAACAACCCAACCCAACGCTCATATCTATTTCCTTTGAAGAAATGATGAAATATTAAGGAAGATATGATAACAGCATTCAATTCAGATATTTAATGCCGCTTGATTAAAAAATATTGGGAACTAAACTGATTATTTTGTAAAGATTTATAGTGTTTCCATGCGCGCCAATTTCGAAGTCGAGTTTTCAATTTTTTGTACTACTTGTTTAGTGTTATGCAGAAAGAGCGTAAGATACTTCTCCTAACAAAACTAAAAAGCTTTATAGATCGTTAAAGGTTCGTTATGTAAAATGTACGATTAGCGTTGATGTGGAAAGTGGTGAAAGCAAAGTTAAAATTAATGGTGATTAGCCTTAGAGAAGCGAGGGAAAGATTTTGCTTCGTTCTTCATTAACTAGACCTAGAAAGAAAGATAAAACATATCCATTATACCAATAATTCAGTTTGCAGTGGAAATCCAAGTACGTGATCGGCGAGATCCCTAGTGTATTGGTGTTTACAACTGATTATTTATATCATATTATTCATGTTTCAAATCAACTGAATGATCTAAGTGAAAAAATGAATTGAAAAATTAAAATCAACGACGAGCACTCGAAAAAATAGTCTGCTTTTCGTGAAGTAGCGCATTTTGATTTGGACACTAATGTTCATTTTTTTGGAGTTAGTAAGACCCAAGGGATGTTATTAATATGAGGATCATCAGTCAGCATTTGTTTTGAAAGGTTTTCTTTCTGCAAACGAAATGCATGCATTTTAATTAAAAGATTAGACATATTTTTTCGACGATAACAGTGTCAAAAAATCCAAATGAAATATACACTGCTCACAAAAATTATAGGATATTTCAAAATGAATATGAAGCGATAAAATATCCCCTATTTTTGTCAGCAATACATATATATATAATCTCTGCATAGTATATGAATCACTTATATTTTGCATTAAACCTTAATATGAGAGCTGTTCATGGTAATGTTTTATTTATGTTAAACTGTTTTATTTTAGATGAAAGATTGCTATGCCTTATGCAAGAGAGCCAAAATTATTACCTAAAAGACAAAAAAAAGCAGCAGCAAAAATACGAATTATCGTATTTGCTGGAATCTTAGCAGCGTTCGCTTCTAAATACTACTGTTGTCAAAAATAGCAAATTCTTAGTTGGGTTGGGTTGTTTTACCTCTGAGCGGCACTTTTTTGCATACCATGGTCTAAATGGCCAGGTCACATGGACCCCGAAGGCTCAGAGAAGGTTGGGGGAGGGGACCCACTGGAACAGCTGTTGGGAGACAGATGGTAGCCTCCCGTCAAGGCCATCCAGTGTGTTCTTTAACGTGCACAGGGTATGGCTCTCCCGCACACGGGGCCACGGCTTAACGTCCCATCCGACGGACGGCGGCCTTTCGAAGCCCATCGGTGTCCCCTACTGACCGTGGGCAGGGCGGGGAATTTTGCGGAGATAAATCTCAACGCTGACCCAGCTGGGACTCGAACAAATTCTTAGTACTCTGCAGGTTTTGTAATTATTCGTTGTCAATAATGGTCGTTAAAGAGTCAAATTGCTAATAAGCGTTCCTCTTACTTTTTGAATAAAGAATGATTGATTAAATTAATTGCTTAAATCAAAAAGCATCACGTTGTCGTCCTTGTATTAACTGAAGTCACGGAGCATTTCAAAGTCACTAGGGTCGGGGGTTGGCTCAGTCGGTAGCGCACCAGGCTCGTAATCTGGAGTTCGGAGGTTCGAGTCCCAACTGTGCCAAGCTTTGAGATTTCTCTCTTATAATCCCCGTTCTGCCCTAGGTGAGGAAGAGGACACTGATGAGCTTGGAAAAGCAGCCGTCCGTCTGATGGGACTTTTAAGCCATGGTCCGTGTGCAGGAGAGAACAATACCCTGCACGCGTAAAGAAGACGCTGTGGATGGTCTGGATAGGAGTCAAGGCCATCCACAGTATGTTGCGTCTTCTAATACAGCAGATACCCAGTGGATTTCCCTTTCTTAACCTTCCTTCTCTTTGAGATGATAGGGAAATTTTGGCAGGTTCTATGTAAATTATTCGAAAATTCATGTTATCTCAATGGGAATTTGACGCGAAGCTCTATAATTTTTAAAATATGCATTTCATGGGAAAATGTGATTGGGGATAAAATAAAGATCATAATCAAATCTATTTATGTCTCAATTTTCAACAATATTCGTTCTGTGTTTAAAGAGTTACGGAAGCTGGAATATTTAACGATAAACTATCTTTCACAAAAGTTGTTCATAATTGCCTAATATTGAAATAAACATTACGCAAACTTTTAAAATGCGTTTTTTATGAAATGGTTTGAAATAATACTTGTTTTTTGAGTTTTAATTAATTTCTGAGGGAAATTTTGTGACACATCTTTTACCTCTCAAAGACAAAATGAAATAATTATCTGTAGATAGTCCATTTGAGTACAGATGTAGAAAGTCAATAAAATCCTATCTTTATCGTTGCGATGAACTGTATTATCGATAAACTCACGTCGCGATGAATTTATGCTTCGATAAACTCTCGTTGGATGAATTGACGCTGTGATGAAATGACCCTGCAATTAACTGACGTTGCGACGAATTAACGTTGCGATGAATTGATGTTGCGATCAACTGATGTTGTGATGAATTGACGTTGCGATCAACTGACGTTACGATGAATTGACGCTGCGATCAACTGATGTAGTGATGAATTGACGTTGCGATGAATTGATGTTGCGATCAACTGATGTTGTGATGAATTGACGTTGCGATCAACTGACGTTACGATGAATTGACGCTGCGATCAACTGACGTTGCGACGAATTGACGTTGCGATGAATTGATGTTGCGATCAACTGATGTTGTGATGAATTGACGCTGCGATCTACTGACGTTACGATGAATTGACGCTGCGATCAACTGACGTTGTGATGAATTGACGTTGCGATCAACTGACATAGAACCATGCGAATCTGCGCTTCATAAGCTTTCATTTGACATCACTCGTTTTTATACTTGTTTTTAATTAAAAATTTTTGAAAAATTTTTAACTCTCCCTTTAGAGGAGGACAAAGGAGGGAGACGTAATTTGTGGAGTGTATTACACTCTCGAAATTACAGGCTTATTAGTAGCTTATTTTAAAAAAAAAAGTTAAATATTTTCTTAAGCGAGAATAACACGTTGCGCTTGCACAGAATGCATCTGTCCTTAATAGTTCGCTTCAAAATAATCAATGGTAATAGCATCTGTCCTTAATAGTTCGCTTCCAAAAGTTTTAGTTGCGAGATCATTGTAACCTGATCTCTTTGTCTATTTTCTATTATACATATACAAGTAGTTCTCGATTTGCACGGTTAATGCGTTCCTGAAAACTACCGTGTAAATCAAATTCACGCAAAACAAGAAGAAATTGCCAATAAATAAATAATAGAAATGCCAGGTTAGAAGAACGTTCCTTTATTAGCCTTCCTAACATCACCGAAATTTTAATTTTATGTAATATTTTAAAGTAGAAAATAAATATGTAAAAAAACAACAGTAATACGTAGTAAGAAAATAGATATTTTTACTCCTCTAATCCCAGGGTTTTGCGTTCGGACATACACAAGTCCAAATGAAAACTACTTTGGATAAAAAAAGTCGTTACTAAAAAATAAAATTTAATCTAACAAAATTTTTGATTGCTTTCTTGGTCTATGGAATTTTTGGCTGTCAATGAGGGACAATGTCAAATCGGAATTTATAAGCGATAATCTAGCCCAAATCGACGTCTGGCAACCTTGGGCCTATCCCAGTAGGAAGAAAGTTATGAGACGAGACTTATCGTACATATTTGGCAATGAGTGACAAATAACCACATGGACAATGCGCTGGACATTAGCTCATTCGGGTTATGACTGTCGACGGTCGTCATGGATACTCATGCTCACTGCGAGACACAAGAAACTAGATCTTGCAGTGGTACTTCAGAACCAACATCGGACCGCCGACATATGGAAATATGTCGCCTAGTCAAATGAATCCCATTTCCCACTTCATCATGCTGATGGACATGTTCGCATTTGGAGAAAGCAACATGAAGCCATAGCACATGTGCCAAGCTTTGAGATTTATCTCTTATAATCCCCGTTCTGCCCTAGGTGAGACTAAGAGGACACTGATGAGCTTGGAAAGGCAGCCGTCCGTCTGATGGGACTTTAAGCCATGATTCGTGTGCAGGAGAGAACAATACCCTGCAATATACTGCACTATGCACCATCAGTGTTCGGTAGGCTGAAGGGGATGGTATTACTGTTTTCATAGCATGCCTTGGGTTATTCCAAACCCTGCCCACGGTCAGTAGGAGGACACCAATGGGCTTGGAAAGTCCGGTGCACGTTAAAGAACATGCTGGATAGCCTTGACGGGAGGCTTTCATCTGTCTCCTAACAGCTGTCCAGTGAGACCTCTTCCCCCAACCTTCTCTGAGCCCTTGGGGCCTTGTGACGTGACCATTTAGTTCATTGTGTGCAAAAAAAGTGACGCACGGAGGAAAAACAATCCAATCCATGCCCTAGGTCCACTGATCACAGCGACTTAACAGCTCGACAGGACCGCTTACCTTTTGATCTCTGCTGACCAAGTACACTCCTCTATGATGACAGCGTATCCAAACAACCCCGGCATCTATTAACAAGTTAATGCGCCATGTCAAACGGCCTGGCAGGTTGCAAACTGATTTCTGGCACATGATAACGAATTCTCCCCCCTTGGCTACCCAACTCACCAGATATTAAATCAATTGAGCATGCTTGGGATCTACTGTAAAATGCGATTTGATGCCCCAACCTGGCAATGTTTAGGCATTACAGGATATATTGTGGAATACATGGTTTGCACTATCACAGGACAACCTGTAACACCTTGTAGACTCAATCCTAGCCCTGATGTGTATGGACTGTATTACGGGTAAAAGTACGAGGTATCAGGTAAGTGTTGCTACTTCAAAGCCAACTCAGTGCATACGGACACAAAGTCGCTCGGACGAAATGGATCATCGACAATATTCACGAAATGTTCTAAAGATATTTCTAACAATGTGTTTAATTAATGCATTTATATACCTTCAACACATAATACAACTAAAGATTAAAAAATAGCTTTATCTAATAATTAAGAAAGCTTTGAATTTTAACCAAGGAGGGGGACGAAGTTGGGAGGGCATATTTTGAGGTAACTTAGGGCAATCTGTACGTCACAAGATTTGTATTGACATAAAATTTGCAATCACCTGACCTCGTATTCGGAATACATATATATATTAGAATTATTATTAACATATTCATCATTTCTTATACGAATGGAAAAGAAGAAGGGAAAAGAATCGTGAGTAATTATTTCATAGTCAACTCACTATGTCGCAAGTTTTCATTGACACTTTCATTAACATTCCCTAGGTTGCAATCATTCATTTGACATACACTGCCTGGTCAAAGTATTATGATACTGCATCATGGGCGAAATGCCATGAAACATGCCATTGTATGCAAAATTTGTTACTGACTTATATAAAAACCGTAAAGACATGGTGGAAAGCAAAATCATACGCGATGTGGGGAAGAAGGCTGATCTGACTGACTTCTACAGGGGATGGGGGGAAAGGCTCATTGTTGGAGCTCGATGAGCATCCTTTCCTTTACGGAGGCCAAGGGAGAATCCATAACGGAGATGATGGAAAGCAGCGGAAAATTACGGGTCATAATATCCTAAGTGTATGGGGAATGATATCTGTATCAAAAAACTTCGGCTGAACGCGGTAGATGTCTGAGAGAAAGGCAGACAGACAGGGACAGGCTTTTGTTGGCACGAACAATAAGGCAAAACAGAGCTGCTACAGTTCATCAGCTGTGAAAAATGACCTTTAGCAATGCATCAAAACCCATTTCAACGAGAACTATGAGCAGAGAATTGAAAACTTAGAAATATGAGTACTGTACCACGATACATAAGACGGAGTATTAGATAGATGTTCATATGATTTTGCCAGGCAGTGTATAACACGTTACAATCAACCCTAGGTTCGGAAGATATATGAGGACAATCGCTTATAAATTTCTCTCCTTTCTCTTGCAGAGGAAGAAAGCACGATTAATTTTTTTTTGTAGCCTATGGCACTGTCCACCTCACAAGTTTACATTTGGAACTCATTACGGTTGGCCACCAGGTTAGGAAGATATGAATCCACAAACCGAGTCACGAATGTAAAGCAGAAAACAACAGAAAGAGAAGTAAAAAACGCATCGCAAAATAGCATAAACCGACATTTCTCAAACATATAAGTAGTATCAAGTACGTCTGGGGATCCCCTTTTGCACAGTGCTTTCCCCCTATGACGTCACTGGCCACACCTATCCCCCTTATTAATATTCATAATTAATAATTCATAATTAATAAGTAATTAATAATTAAAAATTAATCAATCCCCCTTTGTTAAAAACCCTTTTATTAAAAAAATTCCACCCCTTTATTAAAAAACCCCTTTTATTAAAAAATTTCTCCTCCTTCTCCCCCTTCCTTCCCCCTTTTAACCCGTGGCGCCGTCTGGTGACTATGAGGAGTACTTAGGAAAAAACCCCTATTTTAACTATAATTTCCCGATTTTTGACTCCCTCATTAAAAACTCCCTCTTTTAACCCCTGGCGACATCTAGTGTATAGGCTGAGTACTATTTTTAGAAAAAACCCTCTATTTTAGTCGTAATTTTTCCCAGACTCCACCTCATTAAAAAACCCCCTTATCAAAAGTTCCCACCCTTTTAACCCGTGGCGCCATCTAGTGACTATGAGGAGTACTTAGAAAAACCCTCTATTTTAGTCGTAATTATTCCCAGACTCCCCCTCATTAAAAACCCCCTTATCGAAAGTTCCACCCCCCATTAAAAATCCCTTATCAAAATTCCCTCCCCCTCATTAAAAACCCACCTTATCAAAAGTTTCCTTTATTAAAACTTCACCGATCACAAACTCCCTTGGTATCCACGTTCATTTTCCCAAGTCCACTAAACGTTGGGTGGCAACACTCAGAATGTCTGAAGCAATCATCAAAATAATTGCAAAACTTTCGGTGGCAATGATCAGAAAGGCTGATGCAATCCTCATAAATAATTACAAAGTCCAATCGTCTCCTATTGGCTTATTATATTTCGTGATAAAACTACGGGTCCTGATTGGTTGCCTAGGTGGCGCTGCTTTTCCACGTTAAATAGGTGGCAACTCTAGAGTGCGTCATTGTTCACGATGCAGGCTAGCAATCCAGATGCGTGGTGTCTCGGTTAAGATGTTTACGTCGTGCCTTCGTGGTTCAAAAATAAGTTTTCTGTGCTCGTACGTCGCTACAAGAAATATGAAAATGGCGAACTCGTCTACCCTACACCTGCGGGGGTTACCCTCTCCATACCTGAATGGGAGGCTTTGTGCGCCACGGTTCCTCACATAGAGGACCAAGTGAAAATTGGTCCCGATCAACAGACATGGCACGTAATGCCTGGTTTACGTGTCTACGTGTATCGCAACATAGGTGGTGAACGCTGTGTCGACTTCATCAAAGAATCAACTGCCCAAAGTACTCTACAGTTCCGTGTTGTGAGGCACAGTATAACGCTGAATGCTTCGCAGTGGTTCACGCTGGCTATCCACATAGACGAAGTGATGCGTGTTGTGCATAACGTATGTGGAACTCTCAAAGATCACCATCTCCGTACGGCTATTATAGAACATTCAGAATTAGTTCTACCCTTCCTGTTGGGTTCTGTTTTCAACGGACCTGAGTGTGTTTACCCGTTGCTGGTGGATATTTTCCGACAAGAACTAACACGCCTGATTCCGTTAGATGGACTTCAACCCGAAGAAAAAATAGTGACCATCGTAGGGTGGTTGGGTGACTTGGACATTAACGCCTTGGCACAAGTGTTTGTGGATACGGCCTGGAAACGAGGTCTGTTGAATTATGTAGATTCTGGATTTGTGCGTACTCTGAAATATAATGCTATTGTCGATGATGCAAAAAATGAAATGTATAAATTAAATAATTGTAACCCATATAATGTGTCCCATATAATGTGTAACCCATATAATGTTTTCATCCTGTGTCATTTTTGTCTTGGTATGGATAGGAGAAAGAAGGTGTTAGCTAGTGTTGGAAGTGTAATCATAACAGTGTTAACGATAGTGGTGCTTGTATTAGAACTTGTGGCTCCTAGTAAAAATATTCAGTGTGGGGAGTCAAAAGCCTTAGGTAGTGAATACAAAATTCGAGTGTGCAACTTAACAGTGGACATCAGACAGTTTATAGGAGACATTCCTACAGTTACAGGTGTTACACTTTCCCTACAACAATGGCAAAACCTGGCGGGATACGACATCTGGGTGTAGCAGAAAACAAAATTTTGGAGTCCCATTATTTCGACCCTGAAAGAGAAGGATTCGGTAGTGTAAAAAAGTTAGCTCAGAATACGGGACTGCCTCTGAAACTCGCCCGAGAATGGTTAGAAAAGCAACCTGCCTACACACTATATAGACCTGTTCGCAGAAAGTTTCCCCCATAATAAAGTTTACGTCACAGGGTTAGACGAACAATGGCAAGCCGATCTTGTAGTTGTGAAAAATCTAACTCGCTTCAATGACGGTTATCGCTACATATTAACGGTCATCGATGTGTTCTCAAGGTATGGGTGGTCGGTGCCTATGAAGGCAAAAATAGGGAAAGAAATGGTGTCGGCTTTCAAAAAAATCCTTTCCAAGGGGCGATCTCCCATGAATTTAAATACGAATCAAGATACCGAATTTACCAACAGAGTGTTCCAGAAATTCCTGAAAAAGAAAGGTATTCAGTTCTTCGTCACCTACTCTGACAAAAAAGGAGCTTTGGTAGTTTTCAAGAATGAAAGGTACCCCATGGACGATACGAAACTGCTGAATCATTATTCGATGCGATGAACCAGGACATGCCCTACAAGTTGAGAAAAGCTTACCGTTTGAAGCAACTGGCACACAGTGTTGATGGATGCAGACATGTCACATTTCATTACATTTCCTCAATCGAACCCCGGATTAGGAGACATGCTAGGAATTACTAAATTAGATATTCCACTGAATAAAGCCCTGGGTGATTACCCCATCGATATGAACAGAGGAATGTACGGTATTTATTTGTATTCAGACCTGATTGCACCTCAGTTGTTAGGTGATACTCATGGTGAACTGTTGCGTGTTGTGAATCCTGCCGTCAGAACCAGTAATAACGAAGCCATCATTGCAGTGTATCGACAACCTGATTACAACCCCCTGGCAAGAAACAGTTTCGAGAGTGTGAGAATCTTCCTTCATACCGATACAGGAGATCCTCTGCGTTTTAAATTCGGTAAAGTTTTAATCAAGTTACATTTCTGCCATGAGGGTTAAATTCGTTCCCCCTTCTGCAGACACCTATGTGAGCTACTACAAGAGCCAAACAGGGCAGGGTGTGTTCAGGGGCCCTCGTTATCAGAGAGGTGATGGGCTCAGTAGCATCTTTGCCACTATTGGACGTTTCGTCAGTCCTCTCGTACAACCGGCGCTGTCCACCCTACATAAGGGTGGGCTATGGTTCGTTTCAGAGATGGCCCAGGGGCAAAACTTCAAATTGGCCGCCAAAGCAGGGTTACGTGAAGCCGGTGTAGACTTATTGCAACATGCCAGTTCCAAGGTGTAGGGTGGAAAAAGGATAAAACTCCGTCGTCATCATACTAGTGTTCATAAAGTGAAGAGACTTTGTACTGTGAAGAACGTGTTTTCATCATGAGCATTCAGAAAATTCATGCTGATTCTGGCGATTGTACCAATTCCGAACTGAACCTGTTTTGGTTACTCCCACTGTCTCTCAACTGGAAAGAGGCTGCTATGTCAATTATTTACCTGTGGCTTCGCTGGAAGTTAATGCTCTACTTGAATTCATCGTGAAGGGGACAGACGATTACATTGATCTATCCCGCTGTCACATATGCCTCGTCTTGAAAATTGTGAAATTCGATGGTACAGCACCGTCGGAAGTGATTGCTCCCTGCAATCATTTCTTCCACGCCCTTTTCAGTCAAGTAGATGTCTTCCTCAACGATCACCTAGTGAGTGCTTCTCACACCCTGTACCCCTACAGGGCTTACCTGGATACGCTATTGAATTACAGTACCGATGGCATGCAAAGTCAGCTCGGTGCGTCACTCTGGTACCTCGACACCCCAGGTAAAATGGAACTGACCAGTCGGGAGACGAGGGAAATCCCTCGATCCCATAGAAATCCGATAGTGGTATTAATATATCGCGAAAAGCCCATCAGCGCAAGGGGTATGTCAAGCCAACAGGTATCGCACTCATCTCCTGGAACCATGCCGACCTGTTCAATCAAGAACATTTCCTACTGAATCAGGTCGATCTGAGACTGCGTCTATTAAGGTCGAAGCCCGAATTCTGTCTCATGACAGGCGAAGTGAACCCCTCTTACAGTGTACAGATTCACAAAGCTGAATTTTTCGTGCGCAAAGTCAAACCCACTTGCGGTGTCATCCTTGCACATGGTCGCCTACTGGCTTCAGAAGGTGCCAAGTACCCCCTGCGAAGAACGGATTTACGTATGTTCTCCATCACTGCAGGTCTGACGAGTGTGAACCGTGACAATTTATTTCTCGGCTAACTCCCGGTACTTCTGGTAATGGGCATGGTGGAAAGTACCAGTCTGAATGGATCGTATGAAAAAAAATCCCTTCAACTTCCAACATTTCGACTTAAACTACATCAGCCTTCACATTGACAGTGATCAGCAGTCCTACACCCCAGACTTTACGAATGGACATTATCTCAGATGTTACCAAGGATTATTGGAAGCTGTGGACACATGGAAATCCGATAGTAGTATTAACTTATCGCTAAAAACCTATGGCGAGGGTTTTACACTGTTTGGATTCCAATTGACCTCCGAGCAACGTGAATGCAATCAAGTGTTTTCTTTAATAAAGAGCAGTAGTGTGAGAGTCGAATTAAAGTTTTCCAGGACACTACCCACATCAGTCACTGTGATCCTGTATGCAGAATACCAGAATCTGCTGGAAATCCCATTGGATCGTAAAATCCTGTTTGGCTACAGCTCATGAATACCTATCAGTTAGTATCCATCCTCTCGATGTTACCTACAAGTGTAGGTGTGTTCCCACGTGACAGAATACCTCGCAGAATCGACCGGTCAGAAGCCATGTTTATCTACAACACCGATCCGTCCTCCCTGCCTGGAACCCACTGGATCGCTGTTTACAAGAAAGGAATGCACGTGGATCACTTTGACCCCCTGGGGACCAGTCCCGATATCTCCATGAAGAATACTATAGCCAGCTAGGCATACGTCACGTGTTACATCCCTCGATACCTCTGTAGGACCCCATGGGTGACACTTGCTGTGCTCACTGTCTGTATTTCCTGTTTAAAAGAGCGAGCAGTTCGACTCTTCCCACAGTACTGCATCGCGATTACACGTGTCGAGTAGACTTTAACGACCTGCATGGTGGTACGATGGCTCTCCGAACTCCTTCAAATATTTTAATTGCTTCCCCTTCTCAGTGTGGAAAGACGACTTTCACTCTGAAACTCATCAAAGAAGCCACTCAGGTGTTCGAACCCCCGCTCCAAAGTGTCGTTTACTGCTATGGGGAGTGGCGACCCACCTTTGAACCCTTTAAGAAAACTGTGGAATATTACGAAGGACTACCTGTAGATCTGGAATTTGACCCCCTCAGACACACGCTTCTGATGCTGGACGACTTGTGGAACAGTCTGTGGCCAGCTGACGCATATCTGAATTGTTTATTCGTGGAAGGCATCATAAAAATATCACGATTGTCCTGATCTTGCAAAATCTGCTTTTAAAGAGAAGACATTAGAGGACTATATCACTCAATGCTCACTATATGTTTTTATTTCGCAACTGTCGGGATGCTTCACAAATAACTCATCTGGCAAGACAAGTATTTCCACATCATTCCAAACTCCTGACCAATGCTTCTAGACTAGCTATGCAACCACCCTGTGGCTATTTGTGTGTGGTGCTCCATCCCAGAATGTTGGACAATGAAAGGCTCCATGCCAAGATCCTCCCTTCTGAAGAACCCGAGATACTCTATGTCCCAAATGAAGGTTAGATCTCAAGGCCCGTCCTGCAGTGTTTACCAAAACATGGGGGAAAGCAACGTGCAGCTCTGTTGAAGCACATCTCTTACCCTCAGATGTATTCTCTATGTGAAGTGTGTACTAATTTCTTAAAAGGGAATATACCTGTCTCCTCTCGAGTATTAAACAATTTACGAAGTCACAAGACTGTCATAAAAAGTTTAGCTTCCAAACGGGTATCTGTCCGTCACAAGAAACATCTCCTTCAAAAGGGATAGGGATTTCTACTTCCCCTTCTTATGGTGGGCCTTACCACTGTTGGGGCCTCTATTTCGAAAATGATTTCAGTGAAGGCTGTTCAAAAGCGAAACATACGAAAAAAAGTGCGTGATTTAGACACAGAGATGAAGAAAATACTTGAATCTGACATTGATGATAAAACTGAAAAATACCTGGCTGTATTAAAAAATTACCTGTTGTTTAACTGACAATTGGAAGCCCCCTCACGAAGTAAAGGTCAGCATTCCACCCAAAGTAAAGGTCAACATTCCCAGACAACCAATATCAGAGACTTTTGCTCACCCTCCAATTAGCGACTTTGTTCCCGTCCGACGTAAGAAAAGGAAATTATTTGAATGGACTTCATATTGAAGATATCTCTTTGAAGACTTCTGTAAAAAAACAATGTATTTCCAAGACTTGTGTTAAATAGGTGAGATAAAAACAATGTATTAAAAATTTGTGATATCCAATAAAAGAAATTAATACTGATATATGCCTCTTGTTCATTCTTTTGGTGAATTAGTTTTCACCGCACCACGAGATGGCGCAAGTGTATTTAGACAGCGCATAGAGGAGAGCCAATGAAAACGCTGCAGCAGAGGAAGTTAGGGAGCGTCGCCTCATTGAGTTTCTGTAGCGTGGATAATAGAGAAAATGCCGTTGCACTGCGATTACCGGGGGTAGACGGTCCCTAAGTCGCACTGCTGTCAATTCTCCATCTTTAGATCACCTGTAAAAAACAAAGTTACCTCTTGCTTTTATCCCTCCCACATAGATATCGTTTAGTGTTGGGAAATAAAGAGACTGATTTTTTTTGAAACCTTTTTTATTAAACATATCAACAGTTACAATTGTAAAACAGAGAGTGGTGATAATTCATATGACAATTTCAAACAAGATCCATTGCAGAAATATTTAGCAAATAATTCCACTATGGAAATAAAATACCATAAAACCACTATGGAAATATTTAAACCACTATGGAAATATTTAACAGGTTTCAAAGACAATGATGTTGCTAATTCAAAAAAGTATAAAAATACACATATAAGATCAGTATAAAAAATAAGGTTTCAAAAGCTGCTGACGACGCCGTGTGTTATAAGGGACATTACGGAAATATTTAGCAGTATAAGAAAAAAAGATCCGTTACGGATACATAAGATCCACTACGGATACTGAAATAATAAATTAAGTCCACTAAGGACATTGAAATAATAATAAATTAAGGTCCACTAAGGACATTGAAATAATAAATTAAGATCCACTAAGGAATTTGAATATTTAACAGTATAAAAATCATAAGATCCACTATGTACATTGAAATAATAAATTAAGGTCCACTAAGGACATTGAAATATGTGTGATCCACTATGTACATTGAAATAATAATAAATTACTATGAACATTGAAATAAAACTTGTGTTTACTCATCCATGAGCTGAATAAGGCTATCCAATCCCAGGTCATTATACCCGTAGGGTACAGTAACAGTCGAACCTGAGCTGAGATAACGCTTATCAAGGTTGGTCTTAACCTTTTTTACCATGGGATTATTCGTAAGTGACCCATCCACTTTATTATGAACTAGGTTGAACGGGACATCGAAGGTCTCGTTGGAGGGGGACTTGTCTAACACCATAGATTTTATCAATTGAAAATTGTATTTATTTCGGCTTTTCTTTGTGAGAGATATGCCCTTAGCCCTTAGAATTTCATCACCGTTACTGAGACGGAGGGCATAACTTTTAGCGCCGGCCCTGACACAATCGGTGATATGTACATCGGGGCCATGCTTTGATGTAATTTCATCGACGAGACCTCCAAGAAATGGGTTTTGTACTGATGTATAGCTGTCACAGGGAGACGTCAGATAAATCACGGAATTCGTGTCCGAATACAGGGCACGAAATCCTAATTTTGACAGAAGCTCGTACAATTTTAGTCGGGCATGACTCGTCACCATTGCGGCGAGAATCAGGATTCCACAGGTGTTTGGAGGAGTGGCAGACTCTGTAGGCTTGTGTGTGACTAACACGGCCTGATCACTGATAACAGCGATGTCAGTCACAACCAGTGAGGCGTCCGTCAAGAGCTCCATGTACTTGACAGGACAGCTCTCGATGGTCGTCTGGTTTCGACACACATTTTGCACATATTTTCCCCATGACGAATTAAGCAAGACCTTGGAAAGAGTACGCTTAAGGCTATTTTTTTCAACTTCTGAGGGGAGGATTCGAACCCCCTCCGCCTGGAAGAAGGCCTCACAAAAGGCTTCCTTTTGCTCGTCGGTCTGCACGTCAGGGGGAAACCCGAAGTAGCACTGCTTCAACCCCAGAAAAGTATCTATGTACCCCGCATAGACACCTCCTTGTTTTGTTGCAGGATCGTACTGCAGAATGGTCTTAAAATGCCACACATCGTGGAATTTGAGAAGCTTGTATCCAGCGCGCATAGCCATATAAATTTCAAACGTTGGCCACGAACCGGTCAACGTGCGGTGGTTCACACTGTGCTGGCAAGGGGTTGCCAGTTGACCATCTGCACAGGTCCTGCAAAGGGGGAAAAGCAGCTTCCCATTACACCTGTAAGGCAGTACAGGGATAAACAGGTCGTCTGGTGCTAACAATGTGGCATGTGCAATGCCAAAATAGTGGTCGAGGTCCGTGGCGAAATCGGAGGTGATTCGAACCGGGTGACCTTTACCGAAAGGAGCCTTGTTGCAAACATAAGGGTACAAGCTGTTGTAATCCACAAAATTAAGGCTACATTCTTGGTCAGCCGATGCAAAGGTTGAAAACACCTCCACACACCCTCCGTAGAGGTAATCACGGGCCCCTATATGCCTGATAGGCTTGATGGATTTATAAATTAATGCGAGGGGCTGGTTTTTGTGCATTAACTCTTCGAATTCGTGCTCCCACATGATTTTGCACGTGTACCCATTCATCAGCAGTTTCAAGGCGATCCATGGTTCGTGTCTTTAACAAACCAAATGGCTTTCTAGTATGCTGATTTATTTTTTCAGGGTTGAAACATTTCAAGCAATGATCAAAGTAATACCCTAAAAATTCGTAAAAACAACGGGCACTGTGGCACACACCGTCCAGTTTGTACTGTCCAATTTTATATTCTCCTCCGGGCGATCGTGCAGTCTGAATTTCAATATTGTCCTTGGAAGCCTCATACTCCAACCATGTGAGAGCTTTCAAGGACTGCTGGTCATTACTTGCAGAATACCCCTGGGTGGGGCACACACCAAGGGTATTCTTCTGCAAAAACTTCCCAAGGAAAATGTGTAAGCATGCGCCGGCAATGGTGAGGTCACGTGCGAAGGGGTCTAAGCCTGTTAGATTTAAAAATTCCTGACGGAAAGCTTGGGCACCTCGCCGCAACAGTTCTGTATCTGCCTTGCAGTAATACAGAAGCTGTTGTTGAAAGTCCCAGGGTTCAAGGCTTGCTGTGGCATACCACTGGTCAAACGCTGACAAGAGTCCCAGGATCCACGTTTTCGAGCTGGAAAAAAAGCCGATGCGAAATGGATCCTACATACTGTAAATTTTCCTCTTTCACGAATTTAAAGGGGAAAAAACCTTTCACCATCTCCAGGTTGAAGGTCTTTGTAAAGGAGCGAAGCTGAGACTGAATAAAGGATAATGTGTCGATAAACCTTATTTTAAGGCCAAGTAATAAGATACCTAAAATCTTAGATCCATCGAAAACAAGATCCGGTTTTAAAAATTTTGCTGTACAGGTAATTAATGATAAACATGCCATCAAAGCCTTTCAGATTGTGGGCGAGGACTGTGACGTCCTTGAATCGTTGAACCCCGGGACGTTCTTCAGCCAGAAGTCAGTCCATAAAGGCATTAGTTTCTGGGAATGAGGCATAAACCCACTCATCATCCACCTGGTACGTGACCAAACACAGTATGGGTTTCATAGATTCGTCGGCACACTGTACTGTCTCTACGTCAAAGTAAAGGTAGGATTGACCGACAGGGTCAATTTTGCAAGGCTCGACGAATTTTAGAGTATCAACCTTGCAAACATGCTTTTTCTGGGGATCATGAATGCTGATGCATTTAACACAACAGTGCCGCATCTGACACACTTTCACAAGGTGAGCCTGAAAACATTCAGTGCCTCACAAATACACGTGACACAACCTGCAGAGCAGCGGCTCCCCAGTATGAAGCACATCAGTTGACAGGCGCCTGTTACAAGTGCCATTACAAACGTGACCATTATTGTTGAGACATTTTAAACACTTTGGGCAGAATTTATTGCTGCTGAAAAACCCTGCCGGTTTAGTCATGATATTTTAATGTCCCTGATTAAATAAAAAGTAAAGGTTATCCTCACCTTCAGGACCAATGAAAATAGGTAGAAAGGTGTCGTCAGCAGAATAAACAATGATCCGGAACTGGCCAGCAAGATGCATCTGAAACATGTGAACTTCAGGTAGACCTCAGGGACCCTCAGGAACGCCAGCGTCGAGATGGAGCTGTCTTGCTTCTACCCCTTGCAAAGGGTAACGATAATCCCTGATTTTTACGTACTGATTGGGCAGGCCTTTGTTTTTTAAACAGAGCTCTCGTTCGACGACAAGAGCTCTAGCGAGACAGACCTGATTGTTTTTCACAATTCTTACATCACTATCCTTCTTATGAATGAATGACATGATGTCAGCAATAGCACACTTCTCAGGACGGGGGTGACCACTACCCTGATGCTCCAAATTGGCACAAACAAAGTCAAATTCTAGGTCGCTGTGCGCTCCAAGACATTCGCTAGACTGTACGATGCCGTCCAAGGTAGTCATGAACCGTTCTGCCGTCAGTTAATTATGTCGGATCAAACTTAAATTGACAGGATTTTTCAAGTCTGATGATCTGAAGCATAACCGGACATGACTGTAATTGCCTTCGGGCACCACATCTTCAAGCATTTTAACGTGTAGAGTATGTAACACTGGGAGGAAATCGTGGGCCTCAACCTTGTCCATCCCACCGAGTTGCACACTAGTTGACACAAATTGTGTCTTGAACTTCGTAGAGTTGAATTTGCGAACGTTAGTGATGGTATAATGAGGCACGGTTCACACCAGGAACAGAGAATGCAGATGTGACGTCATCAGAGCGCGAAGGACCTGGAACGGCTCCATCTAACGGGTGCGCTGGGATGTAGGTGCGGCTATCAGATGGGTGTCTTGCCACAGCGGACACCTGACATGCGATACGGAGCATCTTTCCACCGCGTTGGAGGGCAGGCAGATAGTGGGGACGTTTCGCATCAGGAAGTTCACAGGATGATGGGCGTTTGACAGCTGTCTCTAGCTGATTCAGCCGAGACTCAGTTCATCAAATGCATTGGCGACATCCTCCCTCTCTGCTTTCATCTCCAAAGATTGAACGTATTCACAGATCAAAGACAGACTTCAAAAACTAAGACCAAACTAGGAGCGAAAACTTCTGGCTGATAGCTTTTTGACCAGTAAGCAAGGAGTGACGTAGCAAGTGGGGTGCGAGCTTATATAGGGTAAATCACTATCTGATACACGACCTTTGATACATCTTTCGACATGTTCAAGGCCAACCTTCATCCGATAAGCCTCCTCTTCATGAGATACATTTGGGGTAAACAGGTTAGCTAAAGCATCATCCGAAATATTTTCGTTTACCAGTAACAGATGTAAACAGATAGCCCCCCATCAGCATTCACTCTTTGACCCACGCCTGATAAAAGACATCTGCATTCTCTGTTCCTGGTGTGAGTTCTACCGTGCCTCATTATACCATCACTTAACGTTCGCAAATTCAACTGTAGCGATAAGAACTGTCACTCGCTCAGGCGTGGGTAAAGCTCGTAGATATTAAAAGACGAATTCGGATCTTATCAGCAACAAATGCAAATACTGTGCTGCAGACAGCGTGTGGTGACATTCCTCTTGACCCCTCACCCCGATAAGAAGAGACCTGGGCATGTATGCTGCCTTGCTTGTTGCTACATGCATGACTCGATGAAGGTCGAATTCTTTGGAGGTCTGCATCAGCCATTCCGAGTGTTGCCATACCGAAAGTTTAGTGGACTTGAAAAAATGAACGTGGATAACAAGGGAGTTTGTGATCAGTAAAGTTTTAATAAAGGGAACTTTTAATAAAGGGTTTTTTTTAATAAAGTGGGGAGGGAAATTTTTATAAGTGTTTAATTACTAAGGAATAAAAATTCGCTATAAAAACAGGGAATATACAACTTTGGGAGTTGATTTTCTGTGAGTGACTGCTACCGAAAGTTTTGCAATTATTTAGAGAGTTGCATCAGACATTCTGAGTGTCACCATTCAAAAAAGTTTAGTGGAGTTGTAAAAGGATAGAAACCATGAGAGTTTGTGATGAGTTGTTTTAAATACAGGAGATGTACAAAAACGCACGTTGGACGGTACCAATTAAATTCGCATAAAGAAAAACTGATTTACCACGCGATGGGTCAGGGTCTTTAAAGTGATGGGGGCTTAAAAAATATAGGTCAACCAGTGGGGGAGTTTTTTAATGAGGGGGAAGAGAGTTTTGGTAAGTGTTTAATTAATAAGCAAAAAATACGTAGAATATACAACTTTGGGAGTTGATTTTATGTGAAGGACTGCCATCGAAAGTTTTGCAATTATTTAGAGACTTGCATCATCCGATCGTTGCCACTCAAAGTTTAGTTGGACTTGGGAAAATGAACGTGGATACCAAGGGAGTTTGTGATCAATGAAGTTTAATAAAGGGAACTTTTGATAAGGGGGGTTTTTAATGAGGGGGAGGAATTTTAAAAAAGGGGAGGGAATTTTGATAAGGGGGATTTTTAATGAGGGGGAGTCTGGGAATAATTACGACTAAAATAGAGGGTTTTTCTAAGTACTCCTCATAGTCACTAGATGGCGCCAGGGGGTTAAAAAGGGGGAAGGAACTTTTGATAAGGGGGTTTTTTAATGAGGGGGAGACTAGGAAAAATTGCGACTAAAATAGAGGTTTTTTTCTAAAAATAGTACTCAGCTTATACACTAGATGGCATCAGGGGTTAATGGGGGGGTCAAAACTCGAGAAATTATTGCTAAAATAGGGTTTTTTCCCTAAGTACTCCTCATAGTCACCAGATGGCGCCACGGGTTAAAAGGGGGAAGGGAGAGGGGAGAAAGGGGAAGTAGTTTTTTAATAAAGGGGGAGGAATCTTTTAATTAGGTTTTTTAATAAGTGGATTAATTAATTTTAATTAATTATTAATTATGAATATTAATAAGGGGCGGAAGTGGGCGTGTCAGTGGCATCATAGGGGGAAAGCACTGTGCAAAGGGGGATCCCCAGACGTACTTGATACTACTACTATATAATTTCTTCATTTATTTCTTATTTCAAAACTTAATTACTTAACTTCATTTTTCTAACTAGATTTTTTTATAATAGGATATAATTTGCCACAATTTAGTATTGGTCGTATTTTAATACAAGTGGCGAAAATTAGAAATAAAATTTATAACGAGGAGGATATTTAAGAATTATCAGTCTTTAAGTATTATCCATTAGATGTTGACATCGACATTAAGTGAATATGACAAGTGTTTTGAAAAGTTTCACAGTTGATATCTTAGAAAAGTCGTCTTACAAAGTCTTAGAAAAGTTCGTAAAAAATCGACACGAAAATGGAAGAATTGAAAACGAAAAAGAAATTTCTTAAGTAGAAGAACTTCGAAAGTGTCAGAAAAGTAAAAGACATATTTCTTTTGCTCTGAAATGAAAGTGCGTGGTAGCGAAGGGTCAAGCGGGCGTAACAAAAGGCAAGCGTGGACGAAAGACAGATGCAGCGAGAAAAGACATTGCGTAAAGCAATAGGTCATGCCATTTGATATTTTACATGAAGGATGCCGCAAAAAATGGAAAGGTAATATAGATAAAAATCTCCTTTGGTGTTGGTGACAGTGATGATGTCAAAATGATTTCCAAATTACTGAATATCCTTTATAAGAGAATCAAGTACAAAAATAAGTTTATTTTTTTATATAATTTTTTAGAAAATTCATTCAGTAAGGAACCCTAGGATTTAATGCAGTCAGTGCTCTTCTAAAGCAGAATGCTTCTAGAAGTTTGGTTGAAAATGAAAAATAGCAGTGGCGTAGCACTAGAGGTAAATGGAGAGACTATGAGAGGAGTAGTTCATACTTTGATAGTTCTCATCGATCATACATTAATGATGTATCAGTCTCCTGCCAATGAGCTATGAGAACTGTCGAAGTGACTATTGCGTAATCTCATAGTCTCCCCAGTTTCCACTTACACTACTAGAAAATACTAATACAAAGAATGGAGTATTTTTTTTTCACTTTTAGAGCACTTTGTTGGATTGGAATTGCATATTTTAATTTATCATTGCCTTCAAGTAAAATATCTTCAGAGGGATTTGCTTTGCGAACTCAGGATAGCGGCACTGAAATCGATTAACTGTAAAAGGAGAGCATAAGTTGGACAGCACATTTTTCTTAAAACTTCCGGTTAATAACAGAGATTTCATTTTCTAAGTGGCCATATGATGTTCGTCAACTGTCGCCTTTGCCCTCATAGAACTCTGAAATAATGCGAATTACTCTAAACTTTTAATGTGACATTTGAGTTTCTTATAAATAATCTGCCGAGATTTCAGTAAAATGAAATATCCTTAAAACCTTTTTGTAGATGAGAAAAGGCTCAAACTGTTTTTAAAGTTAAAGCTGCTTTGTTTACGTCACATTGGGGGAAAGCATGGAGTGGGAGAAATTAAAGTTCTTTCCCTGTGTGTAGTCATAAGAGGCTGAGGAATAGTCATACTCATGCGATTACACAGAAAAATATGTATAATGCCAGTGTAATATGCCATAGAGAAGACTAAGAAAATCATACTTCAGCAGAAAGATAACAGAAGGAAATAAACGGCTTGATGAGTAATTACTTTGATCAGTAATCAAGGACCGCCATCGACGACATATTTATTGTATTCGAGAAAATAATAAGGTTCAAATTTTGAAAAGAAGTTTATCTTTAGGATTCAAGAAAGAGAATTTGTGTGAGAATCTACTATTTAATAGGGTGGATATAATAAAATTAACATTATTCAGAGCGATGTAGCGAAGGATACACTCGACGGATCACAGCGAAAAGTGGTGGATATGTTACCGCTAAAGTGCAGAAATCAGTTATTCTACAGATTATCTAGGTATTGTGCAGATTAACTAGGGTGATCCGTTAACGTGTGGAAAATTGTGTCATTCTCAAATTACCTAGGTAATCTGCAAATTACCTGGATAATCTGCACATTACCTACTAGGCACTCGTTAAAGTGAAAATAAGATCTTTGCTGGAACAACAGGAACGTTTCTGTACGCTTAAATTAACATAATGTTATTTATCTAGTGTCCGAGAGTAGAGTTGAAACCAGGGTCATCCCTCTGTCAACATGAATCAGTCGTCCGAATTATAAAAAACGCCCCCAAAATGAGCAGGCCAAGTGAGAACGAATCATTTCAGTGATTCGTTATCAAGAATGAATCACTTTACCGATTCGTTCTCACTTGGCCTCCGCTCATCCGGGGCGTTTTTTATAATGCGGACGAGTGAATCACGTGACACGAAGATTCATATTCAAGAGATTCACCACTATGAGAGAAACAAACTTTTGAATTTTAACGATACGGAAGCCGTTAATGTGCACATTACCTAGGTAAAATGCGGAAAACTCTTGATTCCGCACGTTAACGGAGCAAATCAGTTAATCTGCAGATTAGCTAGGTAATGTGCACATTAACGGCTTTTGAGCTTTAGCGGTAACAAATACTTTAATAAGAACATGGGGTAGAGAATTTGCGAATAAGCAAAATTAGTTAGTGTTAGTGCACCTAGGTGGGGTGGGTACGCTAAAAACATGCTAGAACATGCTAATTTCTCGTTACATTACAGCCAGTCACACATAAGAGTCGCATGAGGCACACTATAAAATGTGATTTCTTCCCTGTAATCGCAAAATTCTCCGCCCTGCCCTCGGTCAGTAGGGGACACCGATGGGCTTGGAAAGGCCGCCGTCCGTCGGATGGGACGTTAAGCCGTGGCCCCGTGTGTGGGATAGCCATACCCTGTGCACGTTAAAGAACACGCTGGATGGCCTTGACGGGAGGCTACCATCTGTCTCCCAACAGCTGTTCCAGTGGGTCCCCTCCCCCAACCTTCTCTGAGCCTTCGGGGTCCATGTGACCTGGCCATTTAGCCCATGGTGTGCAAAAAAATGCCGCTCAGAGGTAAAACAACCCAACCCTGTAATCGCTAGAAGAAACCATGGATATGTGCAAAAAAGGACCGAGCTTTGCTAGCGAAACTCTTTTACCAAAACCGCAGTAAATGCTGCGCTGCATTACGCGAATATGGTCGTCTGAAAGATATAAGGAAAGGACCTTTGTCGCTAAATGGACTGAAGAATATGATGCAGAAATTCGAAGAAACGCGAGTTGGGTGTGGCCCGGGGTAGAGGCCGGCGCCCTGTTGCAGAAAGCAATGTGGAAGACGTCGCACTTACAGCTGCAGATATTCAGTCGCAATCGGAGCTACCCGTAGCTAGTGCGAGACAGGTATCCCGGCAACTGCAACTTCCATGGTCAACTGTCCGTAAAATTATACGATCCATCCTGAAATGGTATACTTATAAAATTCATAGGGTGCAGCAGCTGCAACCACGTGACTCTGAACAGCGCACAGACTTCGCTTTGTGATTTCTGGCGAGGATGCAGATGGACAACATGTGGCCTTCGAAAGTCTTATGGACCGATGAGGCGCATTTTTCCCTACATGAAGCAGTGAATATGCACAACTGCCGAATATGGGGACCTACACATCCGCATGCTGTGCATGATATGCCTCTACACTACGAATATGTAACTATACGGTGCGGGTTTATCGCAAACTTTATAATCGGACCATTTTTCGTTGAGGAGATCATGTCTCAAGGCCCCGTGCGTCCATCAGTGAATGGACCACGTTACACAGAACTTCTCCGCTGCAAGATTATTCTGACTTTGCAAGAAAAAAAATGTTTAGACTCCATAACCTTCATGCAATATGGGGCGCCACCCCATATTGCATGTACGGCAACGCAATTGTTGCGTACCACATTTGGTGAGGACAGAATAATTTCTCGAACGTTTTCCAATGCTTGGTCACCAAGTTCTCCCGACCTAAACCCATGCGATTTTTGGTTATGGGGTTATTTGAAAAGCCGAGTTTACCAAAGCAATGTTGAATTGCTTGCTGAACTGAAGGCAAGAATAACACAGCATATTGCAGCCAATCCCCGAAACATGTTTCAAGCAACTCTGGACCATGCTGTATTATGTTTCCAGCACATTTTGCATACGAATTGTTCACACATTGAGAATCTTGATTTGTAAGACAAAGGCTATGTTTGTCCAACTTGGTATTTTCTTTATTTTAGTGCACTCATGCCACCTAGTGGCATTAACACTATTTTATTCGCAAATTCTCTACCCCATGTTCTTATTAAGATATCCACAACTTTTCGCTGTAATCCGTCGAGTAGATCCTTCTCTACATCTCTCTGAGTAATGTCAGTTTAATTATAACCACCCCGTATATCAGAGCAATGGCCAAACTGCATGGAAGCAATTGAGGCAATGAAACTGCACAGTTGTAGCATCGATATTTCTTATGTTATTGGTTGGATACGTTATCAATCACTTGTGAATCAAAAAATGATCTTTGATCTATGAGATCATTGGTTTACAGTTAATAGCTCAATCAAACATTGGAAGCTATCGATGTATGAACTGCCCAATCTCATTGTCTCAATTACTTCCCCATATGTTTCGCCACTAGACGAAAGAAGGGTTGGGTTGTTTTACCTCTGAGCGGCACTTTTGCACACCATGGGCTAAATGGCCAGGTCACATGGACCCCGAAGACTCAGAGAAAGTTGGGGGAGGGGACCCACTGGAACAGCTGTTGGGAGACAGATGGTAGCCTCCCGTCAAGACCATCCAGCGTGTTCTTTAACGTGCAGAGGGTATGGCTCTCCCGTACACGGGCCACGGTTTAACGTCCCATCCGACGGACGGCGGCTTTCCAAGCCCATCGGTGTCCCCTACTTACCGTGAGCAGGGCGGGGAATTTTTGCGGAGATAAATCTCAACGTTGCACCAGCTGGGACTCGAAACTGGGAACTAAGATTACGAGTCTGCCGCGCTACCGACTGAGATACCCCGCACCAGACGAAAGAAGGAAATACAGTTGTACTAATTTGATGTTCTAACTATTCATGATATCACTTCCCGATTACTCTCTACCATGTTTATATTTATCATAGAAAATTATCACGAAACATATGTAGAGGTCGTGCTTCATATAAATGCAGTCAGTAACGTGATCTTTTGGAAGGAACTGTGTTGAATTAATAACTGTGTTCTGTTATTGAATGACATTTTCGCTTAGAAATGTTCAGAAATATACAATTAAATGACAGATACATAAAAGGCAATAAACTAATTCAGAGTTAATAAGAGCATTTCCTTTCTTAGAATGCAGCAATGTCAAGAGCAGCAGGGGGTTGAAAGAGTTTGTTCCTGCTGCGACTCTCATCAATCAAATATTCGCAAAGCTTATTGCCATCTTCATGCAAACGATTCAGACATTAACTTCGGAAGCTGAACGATATCCAAATGAACTTTAGTCGTTATGGTTTGTAGATAGGAGCTTAATCACCATGAAGGAAAGCTTGTCATTTACGTCTCCTTCCTGGGGCGGGGGTGGCTCAGTCGGTAGCGCGCCAGGCTCGTAATCTGTAGTTCTCAGGTTCGAGTCCCAGTTGAGATTTATCTCCGCAAAATTCCCCGCCCTGCCCACGGTCAGTAGGGGACACCGATGGGCTTGGAAAGGCCGCCGTCCGTCGGATGGGACGTTAAGCCGTGTGCGGGAGAGCCATACCCTGTGCACGTTAAAGAACACGCTGGATGGCTTTGACGGGAGGCTACCAGCTGTCTCCCAACAGCTGTTCCAGTGGGTCCCCTCCCCCAACCTTCTCTGAGCCTTCGGGGTCCATGTGACCTGGCCATTTAGTCCATGGTGTGCAAAAAAGTGCCGCTCAGAGGTAACACAACGTCTCCTTCCGCCACCTTTTTGTCTCCTTCTGCGCGACGAAATGAATCCTCAGAAATAGGAATTTTGACAAAAAACATCTGAAAAAAATTATCGCTAACGCGGCGGGAATCGAACCCGCAACTCTGTAGACACATGCCAGAGCGCTCTAACCATTAAACCATGCATCAGACGCTAAAGTTTGAAGTACAGATGGCGCAAAGTCCGCCACATCTCAGTGAAAGATTTAAAGGTCATATTCTGGAAGAGTTTAGCGTCTGATACGTGGTTTAATGATTCGAGCGCTCTGCCATGTATCTACAGAGTCGCGGGTTCGAGTCCCGCCGCGTCAGCGATAATTATTTTCAGCATGTTTTTAACATTCAGATGTTTTTAAAAATTGTTGACGTATATTTCTACAGGTAATCAGTAAATTTACTATGGAGACATTTCGGTCAATGCTTACGTACAATGTTTGGACCGCCAGACCAAAATCACCGGGAAGTCTAATAAGATTTTGATATCAGTTAGGCCATTGTGTACAGCCACTCTTTGACATAGTAGTTGGAATATGATTTGAATTACACTGTAGTTATGCCATAACCATCTAGTGGAGTACCTTTATACTTTTTCGTAAAGAGAGATATATCGGCAAGGAAATCTTATACATAAAGGAGAAAGTTTTTTTTTGTTCGTGTGCTCGTCTGTCCGCTTGCACTCGGGCCCACTTGGGCGGGGGTAGCTCAGTCGGTAGCGCGCCAGGCTCGTAATCTATAGTTCCCAGGTTCGATTCCCAGCTGGGTCAGCGTTGAGATTAATCTCCGCAAAAATTCCCCGCCCTGCCCACGGTCAGTAGGGGACACCGATGAGCTTGGAAAGGCCGCCGTCCGTCGGATGGGACGTTAAGCCGTGGCCCCGTGTGTGGGAGAGCCGTACCCTGTGCACGTTAAAGAACACGCTGGATTGCCTTGACGGGAGGCTACCATCTGTCTCCCAATATCTGTTCCAGTGGGTCCCCTCCCCCAACCTTCTCTGAGCCTTCGGGGTTCATGTGACCTGGCCATTTAGCCCATGATGTGCAAAAAAGTGCCGCTCAGAGGTAAAACAACCCAAACAACTCGGGCCCCTAGAAGAGCTAGAGGCACCAAACTTTGCATGAACGTTCCTTTCACCCAGGGGAAGAATATAAGCTATGTGTGAAAGCTGCTGTCAAACTAAAACTGGGGTGGGCGGATTTGAATTTCTCAAAAATTCTATAGACTTATCATTAAGTGTTGTAAGTTATTCGTAATAACTGTTGCCACCAATAAATTTGAAAGCAGGAATGCATCAAATTAATTTATTTCTGATTTCGCGCGATGAAATTATAGTTCAGTTTGTTGGGACAAGAGCACGAGCGTTTATGTGCAAATTGAAGTCATTCTATTTAAGCACGAGCGGAACACGAGATTCTTTGTTGAAATGAAAGTTTCAAAAACTAAGAATTTGTATTGTAAATTAAAACCGTTAACTAAATTTGAAAATATGTAAAAGTTAATAAACGTATAGCTGTTATGTAAATTAATAAGTTTTAATATATTAAATAATAAATAATGTCTTTCCACAATAATAATTTTTTCGTAGTATCTCTATAGTTTTTGGACAACTCAGACCATACTTAATTTTCCTTTCCTATAAAGTTACATATGCCTAGCAAACTGTATCCGAGGGATTCTGGTAGGTACGAAATGATTTCAAAAGTTCGATTATCTGAGTGAGGGAATTCCGTTATTTGGTTTAGAAACTCATGACGTGGCGAGGATGATACGGTACATCGAAATTCTTTTCTTTCCGTTCCCTAAAAGACTTTCCCTAAAAGACTTTCCCTAAAGAATCCATTTCTCTCCTTCCCTAAAAGATAGGGAGAAAAATTAAACCAGGGGGGATTGATCGTAATGATGTTTTATGTCAAAAGAAAGATTGCGGAGTGGGGAGTGCGTCTATCCTGTATTTTAGAAAGTTCCATACCCGAGCAACGTCGGGTAAATCTGCTATAACTAATGAAATTAACGAGTCGTGATTAAAATGATGGCAGATCAATGGATTGATCAGCAACAAGAGAATGCCTTCTTAATGTTGCAATGTCAGTCTTAATGTTTGGATCAGAATGTTGGACAACTTAAACTATTGAAAATCAAAAATTAGTAAAGCTCAGATGGATGAGTGACTTCACAGTAAGAGATAGCAATGGAAATTAATTAATTAGGGGGAGTCTCAAAATAACCTAAAAGAGAGGAAATGAGAGAAAACAGAAAGAATCAGAAAGAGCAGAAAGAATCAGATGGCTTGGATACGTTAAATGAAACCCGATGAAAAATGAAAACAGAAAATGCTGGGGGAAAGATATTCAAAAACTGACCCCACTTAATTTTTGAAATGACGTTAAGAACAACTAGAGTTATAGAGTGAGAATAATGTCGGCCGCACCAGCGGAGGTTACTTTGGATTGGATTGTTTTACCTCTGAACGGCACTTTTTTGCACACCATGGGCTAAATGGCCAGGCCACAAGGACCCCGAAGGCTCAGAGAAGGTTGGGGGAGGGGACCCACTGGAACAGCTATTGGGAGACAAATGGTAGCCTCCCGTCAAGGCCATCCAGCGTGTTCTTTAATGTGTACAGGGTATGGCTCTCCCGCATACGGGGCCACGGCTTAACGTCCCATCCGACGGACAGCGGCCTTTACCAAACCCATCGGTGTCCCCTACTGACCGTGGGCATGGCGGGGAATTTTGTAGAGATAAATCTCAACGCTGACCCAGCTGGGACTCGAACCTGGGAACTACAGATTACGAGCCTGGCGCGCTACCAACTGAGTCACCCCCGCCCCAGAGGAGGTTACAAAAAGGTAGCATGTCTTGTTATTAACTGGAAATCTTTGCTCTGAACACGATCCTGCGGATTCTACAAGACAATGGATTTCTTTAAGAGTGACTTCGTATCTTCTGAGCCACCTAAGGAAGTGTAGCTTCGTTTATTGTGGATGTTACTAGTGACTACATTACCTCAGCGGTTCAAAAATGTGGACATCACACCTTAAGGCTTAAGCCAAAGTGTCGAAAAGTCAGAAAATACCAACAGAAAGTGCAACGTACAAAGGAAAAAGCGCATTATGTCATTAATCCTTCTAAGTCAACAATTACTGCAAAAATATCGTACTACATAAAACTAACACGCATAGTTGCTTCATATAGTTTAAGTAATACTAAATTCGCGATGCAGGATACTAATAATTTATTAGTACCTTTTCCAATTTAAAAAGAAATTTGATCAATCCCTTACGGAAAAAAACTTGAGTTTTGGTACCCATCCCTGGGAGGGGTAAGTGGGACACTTTTTTTGCACACCATGGGCTGAATGGCCAGGTCACAAGGACCCCGAAGGCTCAGAGAAGGTTGGGGGAGGGGACCCACTGGAACACCTATTGGGAGACAAATGGTAGCCTCCCGTCAAAGCCATTAAGCGTGTTCTTTAACGTGCACAGAGTATAGCTCTCCCGCACACGGGGCCACGGCTTAACGTCCCATCCGACGGACGGAAGCCTTTCCAAGCCCATCGGTGTCCCCTACTGACCGTGGGCAGGGCTGGAGTTTTGCGGAGATAAATCTCAACACTCACCCAGCTGGACTTGGGAGGGGATTAAGCGTTGCTCTAAATGTCAATTCTTTGATCACCACATTCCATCATCTAAATTCATTTTTTTATAGCATAAATAGACTTTTTTCATTACGTAATTGTTTAAAGATTTTGCCGGTTTTCAATTTTAGAGCCGTCTAGAGACGGAAATTAACACTATTGGAAGTTTCGGAAAAATATTTAATTAATACCTCTTCAACTCAAAAGAGTATCGAAAAATATGACAAGTAAGATTTCGTTAATACTTATTCAATTCAAAAAGAATAGGGAAATGTGAATAGTCATATTTTAATAATATCTATTCAACTCAAAAAACCCTTTTCATTTATCTCTCAAAGCAATAAAGATGAAAATATTTAAAAAATTGTAGACGACAAAGTGAAAATACTTTCCTTTGTTTTCGCTTATAAAAAATATTGTTGAAATATATTAAAGGTCTCTGTTTTTGTTTTATGACTAATTTCGTATTGGTGAGACTCCAGGGCAGCAATTACACAAGAGAGAAACAGCAACAGAAGTTTCCTTTCGCCAGTTAGATGAGTCCGAACAGAGAAGTGCAATTCAGTTTCGCAATCAGTCCACTAATGATGCTGGAACTGGTACCAAGTAATCGAACAATGCAGACACGTCTCGTCCATTATGGGATATATATATAGTGAATGGCGCATTGAAGCTCTCTTCGTTTTCACTCAGTTTAAAGGTTACGTGACTCCAGGGAAAAGTCTTCCGAAATTAATCCACTCGCTGACGAATATATGGTTGAGATCTACTTTTGGATTTCTGCTTAAGCAAATCAGAGGGAAAGCTCATTCCCCATCAAATGATTCATCTGTTCATAAAAATGAAAAATTCTCTAGCCCTATTAAAAACCAGTAGTTTTTGATATGCACATTGCGCATTAAGACCATATAAAAAATACAGCTCAATATAATGCTTAAACAGTTTTCTGTTCAACGAAAAAAACATTGGAATAAATTATGATATATATATATAACTTTTATACAGTTATAATGATTGCGAATAAATGGTTCTTTATTTTCGTTGTGATTCTAGTAAATTTTCTTCTTTCCATCCTAATTTCTAGCCTGGGCATTTTAGGAAACTATTCAGAAGAAACTGCATAAGGAATAGAAGAGATCAATTCACATTTTTTTGTTGCACGGGACAGTCGGTAACGCACCCAGTTATTAATCTAATGTTCCTAGGTTCCATTTTCATTGCTCCGGGCACACACGGCGCTCTCTTGTCAAACAATGTTTAATACAGAAAAACAAATTACTCTGTTGGATCGCTCCCTCTATTCTCACAAATTGGTTCCTTGAAATTTTAGCTTGTTTCTGAAAATGAAACTTTCTGTGGGAGACGAGGGGTGGCTCAGTCAGCAGGGCGCAAAGTTTGTAATCTGTATTTCCCTTGTTCGAGTCCAACCTGTACCAGCCTTGTGATTTATCTCCGTTGACCTCTACCCTTCCCTTGGTCAGTAGAGGGGAAAACGATGGGTTTGTGGGGTGGGGGTGGCTCAGTGGGTAGCGCGCCAGGCTCGTAATCTGTAGTTCCCAGGTTCGAGTCCCAGCTGGGTCAGCGTTGAGATTCATCTCCGCAAAAATTCCCCGCCCTGCCCACGGTCAGTAGGGGACACCGATGGGCTTGGAAAGGCCGCCGTCCGTCGGATGGGACGTTAAGCCGTGGCCCGTGTGCGGGAGAGTCATACCCTGTGCACGTTAAAGAACACGCTGGATAGCCTTGACGGGAGGCTACCATCTGTCTCCCAACAGCTGTTCCAGTGGGTCCCCTCCCCCAACCTTCTCTGAGCCTTCGGGGTCCTTGTGACCTGGCCATTTAGCCCATGGTGTGCAAAAAAGTGCCACTCAGAGGTAAAACAACCCAACAACGATGGTTTGCAAAGGACGTCGTCCGTCGGATGGGATGTAAAGTTGTGGCTCCATGTACGGAGTGCGTTCAAAAAGTTCTTGACAAGTGTCTGTAGATTTCCACTCGTTCCTCCGAAGTGTAACGAGCTACGACTTGTGTGAAAGCTCGTTTGAACTTGTCATTACGAGTTAAAAACGAAAGCTATATCATCATTTCTCTTTTCGCTGGTGCTATGGAGCCTGCTAAAGACGGGGAAAGATTTTACACTTTCACAAGGATGCAGCATGACGACGACGAGAAACAAATTCATGCATATATATCGCAAGTATATCGGGATCATGCCCAAATTCAGAGAAGTGCGGCAGATTTTCGAAGACTGGAGGAAGCCGTGAACGAGAGAACCATATTCTGTTCCATCATGTTGTTCGTGAACTTATTAAGGAAAACCCAGATATCACCATTCAGTTAATAAGTTTAGATGTTAGTGTATCGATTGGCTGTGTGGAAGCAATTATTCATCAACATTTAAAGTTCCGAAAGTTCTGTGCCAAATATGTACCCCACAAACTGAAAGAACAGCAAAAATGGACTGAAGTCGACTCGTGCAAGAAGATGTTGGAAATATTTGTACCTAGTTGCCCCGAGCGGTTAACAGACATTGTCACAGGTGATGAGACATGTCTTTATTGCTATACAACTACCAGAAAGATCGGTAATTATGGGTTGCGGAAGATGAACTGTGCCCCCAATTCCTCCGACAAGACTTTCTCTCAAGGAAGAGAATGGTCATTTAGTTTTTTGCAATTCCCAAAGGGTGGTAGGCATGGATAGCTTAGCTGAAAAAAAAAATGACTCTAAATAGCCAATATTACACAAAAAGTATTTTGCCCCAAACGTTTAAGGAGATGAAGGAGCAGTGTTCGACAACAGAAGTGTCAAGGGTTTTCCTTCTTAATGACAATGCCGGAGATCACAAAACCCAACAAGTTATGGCTTATCTGGAGCAGGAAGAAATCAAACAGTTACCCCATCCTGCATATTCACCCATCTTGCGTCATGCCATTTTTGGTTGTTTCCAAAAATTAAAAATGAACTTGCTGGGAAATTTTTTTCAAGGGTCGAAGACCTTACAAAATGCTTTCATCCAGATTTGCGGATTATTCCCCAACAGGACTACCATCAATTGTTCCAGAATTGGAATAGGCATCTGCAACTTTATATAGATGCTAGAGAGGTATACTTTGAAGGACAGTAAAAGTTTTCTTGAGGGAAGGGTAATTTTTTTTCTGTAGATGCATGCAAAAACGTTTTGAATACGAGAGAGCCGTACCCTATGGACGTTAAAGGACACTCTGGATGATCTTGAGGGAGATTTCCATCTGTCTATTAACAGATATCCAGTGGTCCTCTTCCTTCTACGATCCCTGGGGTCTTTGTAATCAAGTCATTTATCCCGTTGCGTGCAAAAAAAAAAATGCCGCTTAGAGGTAAAACAACCCAAACAACCCAATCCATATTTCAACTTAAAAATTTTTCTGAACATATTTCTGGAAAATAAAACCAATTTTCTTTTCAATTTTCCATGGGATCAATAGGATCTTAGACAGAATTATTAATTTTTCAATGATATTTCTTTTTTGTTACTTATATACCAATTAAGTAATGTAAATGCATATATACGTATACATATACAGGGTGAATCTGAAAAAGTGGGCAAAACTTTACGGGGTGGTAGAACGCAGCTATACGAGCAATATTCGTCATAGAATGTATGGTCGGAACGCAAACGGCGAACCGCTAGGTGGCGTTGGAAATGGTATAAAAGGGTCGGTCCTCGCACCCAACGGCATTTCTACCGTGATTGCAGAGAGGATGGCTGGTTATACTAACCACGAAATGGCGGATATGCACTTTGTGTACGGTGCTGCGGACGGGAATGCAAGTGAGGCACAGAGACGTTACCGCGACCGGTTTCCGATGAGATGCACTCCAGATCGGAAAACCTTCGAGCATTTGCATCGGCGGCTGTGTGAAACGGGATCCTTCGCCGCGGCCAAGCAAGCTGGCTGCAGCTCTTTTGAGCAATTTCTTTGAGCATGTACCTCAATTACATTCCTGCTAATAAAATGTTTTCTGAAGTATCTCCTCTCCTTCTTGTGTTCATTCTTTAAATGTGACAGTGGAATACTAACTTTTAACTTCTCACCGCTTGCGTTCCGACCATGCATTCTATGACGAATATTGCTCGTATAACTGGGTTCTACCACCCCGTAAAGTTTTGCCCACTTTTTCAGATTCACTCTGTGTAGTATTATCTCTGTACAATTGTTTCTGAATAGAAACTTTGATGATAGGGATACCCAGAATTCGACTTTGAACCGTTTCATAACATGGAAATTCTTACTTTTTTACTTAACGAGCATAGTGTATGGCCCTAATCTAGTTTTAAACGATGAAATACACTGGTTTCCATAAATTAAGGTAAAAATGAGAAAAATCGCGATAATTCGCCAAAACATTTTGTGATCCTCGCCAAACTTGTTCATGTAACCAGTAATGCCGAGTGAGTATATCGTATGCAAATTAGTTTAGATTGCGTCAATTTCGTAATCGGATAGCGACATAAAAACGAGTGTTTTGGAGTGGATCGTTATTTTGTGTTGTAAATGTGAGTAAAGAAATTCGAAATAATCATTTTGTAGGAATGACCTTTAGACATCATTTGCCAAATGAACTGCGGTGGAGAGCTATTGGCCGGCTAGAAGCAGGCCAAAGTCAGTCAGATTTGTCACGATGGCTGAATGCGAGTTCCTTCTGTGGTCCATAGACTGTGGAATCAATATCTTAGCACGGATTCCGCATCTCGCAGGTTTAGCCGAGGAAGGGCTAGAGTTACGACCGCTGTACGAGACCGATATCTGCGATTAATCGCACGAAGGAGCAGGACGTCTACTCCTTCTCAGCTATTATCCTCTCTTGCAGCAGCCACTAGGAGGGTTGTATCAGCTTCTACTGTGTATAGAAGGTTTCACGAGGGAAGTCTGTATGCTATAGAAGGCCAGTAATATGTATACCCCTCACGTCACAGGAGAGAGCAGTTGAATTGGGCCCGCACGCATATTAACTGGACAGAAGAGCAATGGAGGTTCGTATTCTTCACAGACAACCCCAGATATTGCTTGCAGAATGATTCCGAACATTATTTGATATGGAGAGAACAAGGTACCCGGTATCATCCGTCAAAGATACAGTTATGGCGGAGGTAGTGTCTGTGTTTGGGGTAGCATTTCCTTAGGTGGACACACAGACTTCTGTGTGTTGACGAGTGGGAACCTCAATTCTCAAAGGTATAGAGATGACATCCTGGACCCTTATGCATGTCCTTACGCTGGTGCAATAGGTGAAACATTCATCTTACAAGACGATAAGGCTCGTCCACACAGAGCTCGACTAGTGAAACAATACCTTCAAGAGGATACAATAATGCGGATGAAGTGGCCAGCTTGATCTCTCGACCTAAATCCGATTGAGCATAGGTGGGATGCTCTAGGGAGACGTGTTGCTGCCCTCAACCCACCACCAGAAGCAAAGGGGAGCTTATTACTGCTTTAAAGGAACAATGGTCGTTACTCCCTACTGAGCTGATTCTCAACATCATAAACAGCATGGAACATCGTTGTCGTGCCTGCATTGCTCTAAGGGGTGACTACACTCCTTATTGAAGAACTTTTCCCATTGCATTCTGACACCTCATTTTTGGACAAGTTCTTGTAAGTGTTATTTTTTGATGGAAAATATTTCTAGGGTAAAATATTTTATGTCATTTTGAAACTAGCACTACAATTCATGCTTTCGTCAATTTTCATTAAAATCATTCATATAGTTTTTTGTTTATCATAATTTTTTCGAATTTTGTTTAATTTATGGAAACCAGTGTATTTAATCATGGGATGTAAATCCTTTGATAAATTCCTTGACGAAAACCATTTCATTAACACGAAACCCAGTGGAAAATAAAAGCAATGTTCATCGCAGTTTCATTGACATTAGTAAAACATATTTTAAGAAAAGAAACAGAGTGCAATCTTTCGAATAATAAAGCTATCTTTAGTATTCAACAGCTGGTTGTCACGACATTTAAGAAGGGGACAATTTAGGAGCCATTTGGAATGTGTCCTAAATGAGAGGCATTGAGAGAAGACAGACTCCTGTTAAAGAACGATTTTTAAGCCACCTAAATTACTCTTTCAGGAGATGCGAGGTTACAAGGCGATTACAGAGTTCCGCATCATTAGTCAGCGCCTCTAGAGCCAGGACGTGCTGCTCCTTCTCCGTTTGCATGTTCGGCTTCGCCTGGCATCATTTGTATTTGGACGTGTTAATGCATAAATGGCGTGCATGCCTTTCGCATTCATTAGTTGCAGCTTGAGTAGGAGAGTCTGGGTCGACCGCAAACGGCACTCCTATGATTTCATATACCAATACTGCTTGTTCAAAGTTCCACAAGTTTAAAGCCTGCAATTAGACAGGTGGATGATCAGGTTAAATATCTCCGCATCCATACGTACGAGGCAAAGATGAGACGACATAACTCGTTGTTCCTAATACATTAAGTTTGAGCTGACGCCCTCTTTGGATATGCAACGCTTGGCTGTCTTTCCTCTTCTGTTGATGCAACTATGCGTGTCTATTGAATATCAATAATTAAACGAAGACATTGTAAATACAACGGTTCGTTTGTTGGGCCCTGTTGCGTAAATAAAAATAAACGCCTTTCGGTGCTAAGGAAACAACCATTAGAATTGAGGATTAAAATGGGTGAACATTTTCGATGTAATGCTTGTTTTAAAGTTGAGAATGTTACATAAATATAGTATGGCTTAATAAAAAGTTGTTTTAAACATATAATGACTCCGATTGGAACTATATACCAAAATTAAACAGGAAGTTGAGATATCGAATTATAAAGAAAGTTAAGATATAAAATTATGAACAAAATTATGACATGTTTTAGAAGGATTAATAAAAAGAAAATATATGAGAACAATTAATTAAAAATATACATATGATAAAAAATTGTTATCCAATATAAATCTTTTCAACAGCAGAAAAAATAACGTTTATTAGAAAAATAGATACAACAATGTTAATGTTAAGTAAGTCGACAATTGGATGTCCAATTTGAATAGCAATGTTGATTCGTAATAAGTTGTTCCTTGTTTTCTCATCTGAGAGTTAGCTACTGAAAAGTAATGATTCGGATCTAGAGTCGAAGCTTTCTTTATTGCACATTAGTTTCGTTGTTGATCTATTGGATGAAACATTTCCTTCTTAACGATTTCTTAAGAGCTGTTTCAGCTTGCTGATATCATAATGCTCAATCACTTGAAAGCAGGAATAACTGAAATTTTTTGTGCGTTATGGCAAAAATGTAAAATTACCGATCTTATTGTATTTTTATAAACCTAGCAATTTTCTTCAAGCAAGAAATTACCTCTTGGATTTCTGCTAGCAGGGCCTGGTACAGGTGAGATGTGAGTCGGGCAAGTCACAAATGTGTACCGCCGCCGACACACAAACTCCGAAAGCCATATGAATATATTTCACATATGCGTTGAAAATGAATTTTATAATTTACTAAAAAAAATTTTAAATGTGAAACATCGTAAATCGTTTTTATCTCGTTTTTAAAGGAAACGATATAATAGTTTCGCTTTGTCGTCCGTCTGTCTATCTGTCCGTAGATATCGAACTTTTTTTGTTTACAGAAAAAATCAAAAAATTTTTTGTGTTGGATAGGTATTGAATAAATATTACGATATGCACTTTTACAATCTCTCTAAAGCTATAATTACGATCTCTAGCTGTGGAAAAAGCCAAAACTTCAAAATTTCGAACGAATGTTGCGAACGATGTATTTATGCTAGATATTTGAAATTTTGGTGATGGAATGTGAAGGTCACAAAGTTTCCATTGCCAACAATGAATTCATTGTTATTCCAACAATGAACCCCCTTAGACCAAGAGGGGTGGAAACATACACTTTTTTTTAGTTTTTGCAGATAATTGTTCTTTTTAGAAATAAATGAAAATATCTTTTCCGGTTAGATAGCATTTAATAAAATATTATGATTCACACCTTTTAAATCTTCCAAGAACTATGCGCCCTCGAACGGTGGAAAAATTTTGAAATTCAAAAATTTCAAACAAATACTGCAAACGACGTATTTAAGCGAGAAATTTTAAATTTTGGTGGTGGAATGTGAACGCCATGATGTTTTCATGGTAACAATAAATTCACCTTTTAAATCTAGGGGGGTGGGGTGAGAAAACACCGTTTTTTTTCGTTTTAACAGATAATTGTTTGTATTTAGAGATAAATGAAAAATCATTTTAGGGTTAGATAGGAAGTGATAAAATATGATTCGCACTTTCGGAATCTTTCGAGAACTCTAATTGCACCCACTAACGGTGAAAGCGATTGAAAATTCCAAAATTTCAAACAAATAGTGCAACGATGTGTTAGTGATAGAAATATGAAATCTTGGTGGTGCAATGTGAACGTCATAAAGTTTCCATTGGAAACAATGAAAATGATAATTAGAAAACTCTTTTTTTACTTTGATTGGTACTAATGAAATATTATAATTCTCATTTTTCAAATACTTAATAGTTTGAATATATCTATCTTTACAGATTACTGAAATGATGGGGACGGGTGTGGCTCAGTCGGTAACGTGCCAGGCTCGTAATCTGTAGTTCCCAGGTTCGAGTCCCAGCTGTGTCAGCGTTGAGATTTATCTCTACAAAATCCCCGCCACGGTCAGTAGGGGACACCAATGGGCTTGGAAAGGCTGCCACCCATTGGATGGGAGAGCCATATGGGGTCCCGTGTGCAGGAGAGTCATACCCTGTGCACGTTAAAGAACACACTGGATGGCCTTGACGGGAGGCTACCATCTGTCTCCCAACAGCTGTTCCAGTGGGTCCCCCCTCCCCCAACCTTCTCTGAGCCTTCGGGGTCCAAGTGACCTGGCCATTTAGCCCATGATGTGCAAAAAAGTGCCGCTCAGAGGTAAAACAACCCAACTGAAATGATGAAACGGCAGGGCTATTATCGAGTTTTACAAATAGCATGTTTAGATTAGAAATTTGAAAAATTAGTCGTAGCTTTTAAGAGATATTCAACTGACAGCAATAATCTACCTATTTTTCTGAGAGAGTTGTGGGAAGTGCAAATTTTTGTATTTAAGAATTAAAAGACGAGTACTTTTATGTATTATATACCAGAACAAGAAATTTTTGATACTATCAAGGTACTAAAGGAGGGAAAATCACCTGGTTTGGACGAAATTACAGTTACCACTATTAAAAATATTTTTCCGGATATTAGAACTATATTTTGTAAACTTGTAAACTTTTGTTTTGTAGAAGGTGTGTTCCCTGAAATTTTAAAAACTGCCTTATTATTCCAATGTTTAAAAATGGTGATACTAAGGCAATTGAAAATTACAGACCGATTTCGCTTCTAGCAACCTTTTCAAAGATTCTTGAAAAAATTGTTAAGTGTTGGGATATGCACAATTTATCTGCCCCAAACCAATTTGGATTTCGAAAAGGTTTGAATACTCAAACTGAGATTTTAGAAATGACTACGCTAATTTACAGAAATTTAAATCAAAATGTTAAAACAGTTGTTATTTTTTTGGATTTGAAAAAAGCTTTTGATTCAGTGAATCATGATATATTATTAGAAAAGTTAAAAACCAGTGGTGTTAGGGGAAATTTGCTTTCATGGATTAGGAGCTATTTAATGAATAGGAAGCAAAAAGTAAAAATTGAAAATATTTTAGTGAAGAAACAAATTTTCAAGTTGGTGTCTTTCAGGGTTCTGTTTTGGGACCTTTATTCTTTTACTTTATATAAATGACTTCTGTACATTGGATTTGAATGGTAAAATAATTTCATTTGCAGATGATGCTGCACTAATATATTGTGGAGAGGAAGAGCAAATTTTAGAGAATATAAATAGCGACTGGATAGAAATAAGAACGTGGCTAAAATTTAATAAACTCTTTTTAAATGCAAAGGTTGGGTTGTTTTACCTCTGAGCGGCACTTTTTTGTACACCATAAGCTAAATGGCCAGGTCACATGGACCCCGAAGGCTCAGAGAAGGTTGGGGGAGGGGACCCACTGGAACAGCTGTTGGGAGACAGATGGTAGCCTCCCGTCAAGGCCATCCAGCGTGTTCTTTAAAGTGCACAGGGTATGGCTCTCCCGCACACGGGGCCACGGCTTAACCTCCCATCCGACGGACGGGGGCCTTTCCAAGCCCATCGGTGTCCCCTACTGACCGTGCGAAGGGCGGGGAATTTTTGCGGAGTTAAATCTCAACGGGCCTTTAAATGGTAGCTAGGCGTAAACTGGAAGGAGAGCTGTGTACCAATCCCTAGTGATGATGCACAGAACCGGCCAGGTCTAGCACCTAATGTCCGACCCCGCCTTCTCGTGGTGCAGCCGTTAGTACCTTTCAAAAGGGATATTCTCTTTTGGAAGGGAACGGAAGGGGAGGGCTGCCAGTTCAGTATGGCCTACTGATCTGGTCATCTATGGCCACTTTTTTCTTTTTCTTCAACCCTGCTGAGGAGTGGTCAACTTCACAGGGTCCTGGTGCTGACCATTTATACCTACTAGACTGGACTTGTTTATGGATTTGAGCTTGATTATGGATCCTGGACTTGCTGCACTGGTGGGCCTCTGTTGAGGGAGAGTCTGCTGCTGTGTTTTCTGTTTGCTTCTGGATTGCCAGCTCTAAGTGAACAGAGGCATGAGATACCTTATATCAGCTGGTGGATAATCCTAATCAGAGGCCATCGCAGGTACCTGAACCTTACTTAGCTAGTTGGGCATCGTCAAGCCTAAACTGGAGTAATGTGTCTCAGGCACGCTATATGGCTCTTGAAAAAGTCCGCTTGAAAAGGTGGTGCCTGAAGTTCCTACCAGCATCGATGACTTCAGCCTTTAGAAGAGGAGGAACAGGTCTTTGCCCCATGCCTGCGATCAGGGGGCTGTTTGATATCGTTGGCCCTACCAATCTCAATAAACCTAATTTCTTTAAAAATCCTACTAATCATTTTCTCTCTGCAGGAACGTGGAACGTGAGGACATTACATAGAGATTATTCTCTTGATGTCCTCATGCAGGAATTCCAGTGCTATAACCTAGATATTCTAGGCTTGCAAGAGACCAGATGGACAGGTAAAATTGAGATACTTAAAAATAACTTCAAATTTCTCTTTACAGGGAGGGAGGATGGAATGCATCACCAAGGCGTGGGTCTGCTGCTCAGCAGACATGCTAGTGATGCTTTTCTAGGATATGAGTGCATTAATGAAAGGTTTCTTACAGAAAAATTTCAGACAAGCATTAAAGACTTGAATGTTATCTGCTGTTATGCCCCCACTGAGGATGCTGATGAGGATGAGAAGGATAGGTTTTACGGACAACTTCAGGATATTTTGAATTCTGTCAAGAAAGGAGATATTACCCTTGTTCTTGGTGACTTCAATGCCAAAGTTGGTACTGACTCTGATCTTTGGGGAGGGGTGATAGGCCTTTTTGATACTGGTAACTGCAATGGCAATGGACAACGTCTCCTACAGGTAAGTAAACTCAATGGTTTCAGAATAACTAACATATATTACAAACACCGCGACATATATAAATACACATGGGTTTCACCTGATGGGCTGCATAGGAATATGATTGATTATATTTTAATTAACAGCAAATGGGCTAGTTCTGTTAGAAATACCAGGGCATATAGGGGAGCTGAAATTGGATCTGACCATTACCTTGTTAAAAGTGTCTTGCAACTTAAACTTAAAAAGTGTTGCGCTAGGGTTAAAAAATTTAACTTTAATACTGAAACTCTGAAAGACCCAGTTATAGCTAAAGCTTACCATGATAGGTTACTTAGTCATTATGACAGTCATGGTTTGCTTAATACTGAAGTTGAGGAAGAATGGGGCCATTTTAAACAGGCTTTTTTGGAAACTAACAGTACTCTTTTAGGGAAAAAGGAGCAGCGGAAGCAGAATTATTTAAGTGATAAGGCACTTGAGCTCATTTCAGAAAGAAGGAACTGCAGGAATGTCCTTAATCAGTACCCTACTAGTCCTAATAGAAAGCATTACAAAGAACTTAATAAACGTGTAAAGGATCAGTTAGCTACTGATAAGAATCTTTGGCTTGATGGCCTGGCTGACAAAGCTGAGGAAGCAGTTAGACAGCACAACAGCAGAGAACTGTACCAGATAGTTAATGTTTTGTGTGGTAGAAAACGAACAGGTATACAGGGATTGAAGGATAAACAAGGTAAGGCTATAGAAGGTGAGGATTCTGTCATGGCTAGGTGGGCTGAACATTTCAGTGATGTTCTAAACAATGTGGTTAATGATACTCCCATTGTTTGCAGTGATGATAGATGCATTGTTGGCTTTAATGTTGGCCCTATAACACAATCTGAAGTTAGTTTGGCTATTTCTAAACTTAAACTTAATAAATCCCCAGGGCTGGATGAAATTACTACGGAAATGCTTAGAGCTGGGAATGTTTCAGTTACCATTTGGATGACTGAAATTTTGAATAACTTTTATGATAAAGGCATGGTTCCTAAAGATTTTACCAGAGCTATTATTATCCCCATTTTCAAAAAAGGTGATCGCAGTTCTTGTGATAACTATAGGGGTATCAGCCTACTCTCTGTTTCAGGTAAAGTTCTTTCCATGATTGTGCTTAATAGAATTAGGAATCTGGTTGACAGGCAATTGCGTGATGAGCAATGTGGATTCAGAAGTGGTAGGGGATGTGTGGATCAGATATTTTCACTTAGGCAGATTCTTGAGAAATGTTTAGAGTTTCAGAAACCTTTGGTTGCTAGCTTTGTTGATTTCAAGAAGGCTTTCGACTCTGTTGATCGTCATAATTTGTGGTTGATTGTGAAATCATATGGTATACCAGACAAGTTAGTTAACATAATGAAAGCTCTCTATAATAACACTGAATCATGTGTGAGAGTTGGTAAGTCTTGTAGCAATTGGTTTAGCATTACGTCTGGTGTTCGACAAGGGTGCATTTTTTTGTCTCCTTTTCTCTTAAGTTTGGTTGTTGATTATGTTATGCGAAATTCATTTCAAGGGCAAGCTTTTGGCCTTAAATGGGCTGGAGATACGAAAATTTCTGATTTAGATTATGCTGATAATTTAGCCCTTTTGGCAAATGATGTTGATGGGATGAACTCTTTCATTCGAGCTGTTGATGAGACTGGTAGCACAGTAGGTGTGGTTATAAACAGAGAGAAAACTAAAGTAATGAAAATTGGTCAGGCAGGGTGTGATTCAGTTATTCTGAATGGTTGCAGTCTTGAGCAGGTGTCACAGTTTAATTACCTTGGGAGCTACGTAACTGATACTGGTGATGTGCGGCATGAGATTAACAGACGAATAGGTATTGCTGCCGGGACTTTTAAGAATCTATGGAGATTGTGGAGAAATAGGCGTATACACCTAAAGACTAAAATTAGACTGTGTAATAGTTTGGTTCTTTCTAGGGTTAGTTATGGTAGTGAAACTTGGACGCTGTGTAAACAAGATAACAGGAAACTAGATGCTTTTGATTCTAGATGCTTACGCAGTATCTTGGGTATTAGGTGGTTTAACTTTGTAACTAATGATGAGGTTAGGCAAAGGAGTCTGCAACCTCCTTTAAGCAGCATATTGTGCAGAGAGAGACTCCGCTGGTTTGGCCATGTTGCCCGTATGGATAATTATAGATTGGCGAATAGGGTTATGATCAGTGTGCCTAGAGGCCTCAGAGGGAGGGGGAGACCTAGGATGCGGTGGACAGACAATGTCAAACAGGACCTTGTTAGAGTTGGTGTACAGTGGCCGGATGCAGCAGATGTATCTCAGGATAGATATGCTTGGAGAATTATACTGCGCGGTCTGGTTGGACCTCCGTAGCCCATGGCTGCTTGAGGATGATGATGGTGAAATCTCAACTCTGACCCAGCTGGGACTCGAACCTGGGAACTACACATTACGAGCCTGGCGCGCTACGGACTGAACCACCCCCCGCCCCAAAATAATCGCTTCACGCCTCTTGATCACTTCAGTGGCTGTTAAATACAAAGAAGACGAAATATATTTTTATTAGACCAAGAGAAAATGAGATTGATCTTTTTCGTGAGAGGATCATTTTCCACTCTGAAGTTTGTGCTGGAAAAAATTGTAATTGTCACAAAATTGAGGGGGTTGAATGCTATAAATATTTGGGTACTTTTATTGACAGAAAGCTGTTCTGGAAAAAACAAATATATGATGTTGTTAAAAAGATTTACTGCATTATACCTAAAATTTATTATATCCGAAAAATCGTAAATTTATCTTTATTGAAAATTATTTACTTTTCTTGTATTAAATCTTATTTGCTCTATGGTTTATTATCGTGGGGTGGAGTCTATTTGACAACAATCAAACCGTTACACTATGTGCAGAATCACATAATTAGATGCATGATGAAACTAAGAAAATTTGAAAGCGTTGCAAATGTATACAATGAATTAGGTATTTTACAAATAAAGAAATTATATGTATTTCAGGTACTGAAATACATAAGGATGAATTTTAATGTTGAAACTTTACGGAAATTTGAAAAGAATACCCGACTGTCAAAAAACCTTTTCTTACTTGGTTTAAAAGCGAACAAAACTATTGTTGAAAAACATTATGTTTATTTGGCGCCAAAGTTTTTTGACTGCTTACCTTTTTTTACTTTAGAATATATATTAGAAAATGTAATACTTTAAAATTATGTATCTGAGAAATACAACATTATATATATTTCATTATAACTTCAGTTCTAAGGTAAAACAACATGTAAATGTAAAGTACTGCATATTCTGAGAATAAATTATCTATCTATTTATCTGTTGTGTAATTACTAATGAAATACTATTTGCATTTCTCCCATCATCTGCTAGCTCAAACTAAAACTTTTAAGGAATGAAACAGCAGATAAAGGAAAAACTTTTTTTCTTTTTGAAAACGAGATTCTCATATGCGCCAGAGGCGATACACTTCCTTCTAGTTATTTCATAATTTACACATTATTCACATTTGTTTGACATTGGCACTTACATTTATATTTGGTGTGCCCTTGGTCTGTTCCTTGGACCGAATGGCCATGCGGCCCTTACTGCCCTTACCCCAGGGGCTGTGGGTGGCTCAGTCGGTAATGCGCCAGGCTCGTAATCTGTAGTTCCCAGGTTCGAGTCCCAACTGGGCCAGGGTTCGATTCGTTGGACACAAGCGGCATCCTCAGTGTATACATATTCCTCATACTAGAACAAACTGTAAACATCATTACGAGTTGGTCGTGTTTGGAACTTTCTACCTCCCGATGCTGTGTTTGTCCCCAACTTTGCGTATTTTCAAAGATCGCCAAAAATACAGACGACTAAGCCAAATTTCTAAAATGTTTTAAGTTTTAATCTTCTTTATGTATGTAAGGCGCGGGGGTGGCTCAGTCGGTAGCGCGCCAGGCTCGTAATCTGTAGTTCCCAGGTTCGAGTCCCAGCTGGGTCAGCGCTGAGATTTATCTCCGCAAAATTTCCCCGCCCTGCCCACGGTCAGTAGGGGACACCAATAGGCTTGAAAAGCCCGTCGTCCGTCGGATGGGACGTTAAACCGTGGCCCCGTGTGCGGGAGAGCCATACCCTGAGCACGTTAAAGAACACGCTGGATGGCCTTGACAGGAAGCTACCATCTGTCACCCAACAGCTGTTCCAGTGGGTAAACCACTGGAACAGCTGTTGGGTAACCATAGTGTAAACCATAATAAGTGTTAATCACATTGTGAATATTTTTCTGTTTTTGATTCTTGAGCGGTATTAGCGTATATTTTTGTACCTTCCTCGCAATAAATAAATAAATAAAAACTCCCTGCCCTCAGTTACTAGGAGACACCGATTGGCCTGGAATCGACCGCAGTCCTTCGGGGTGAACGTTACGCCGTGACCCTATGTACTGAAGAGCCATAGCCTGTGTACGTTAAAGAACATTCTGGATGGTTTGACGGGATGCTACCATCTGTCTCCTATAAGCTGTCCAGTTGGTCTCTTCTCCCCAACCTTCTCTTAGCCTTTGGGTCCTTGTGACCTGGTTCTGTAGCCCATTGTGTGCAAAAAAAAAAAGTACCACTCAGAGGTAAAACAACCGAATCAACCAAAGCCTCATCCCTCTATTTGGGCCTGTCTGTTGCATAGGAGGATTATTCATTAAATGAAAAGGACCTGACTCTGAGTCCTGCAGGTGCTAACGACCATCCTTTGATGCAAGCAAATTGTCGAAATACTGAAATACAGAAATGACAATATTTTCCATTGTAATAGCTATTCTAAACGACATAATATTACGATTAGTTAGATTCCAATCGAATCCGAATGAGAAATCTGTTGTTGACTGATAAAAATGCACAATCTTTAGAGGGCCTAAAAATTTGTTTAGCTTAGGGATCTAATATGTGATTCAAAAAAATTTAATCAGCTTCTATCTCCAAGTATAAATAGTCATGAAGAATACTTACAAGACGTAATTGCAATTAAAAAAATATGGAAGAATACAGTAATATATTCAACAATTTTACCTTCAAGCGCATATGTTTTTCGAGTGAAATTAATGATGTAGTAAAGTGTAATGTAATCGTTTTCAGTGAAATTTATGTACCGTTGAAAATATCTGTTCTCTGAGTTGAAAAAGTTAGTTTAAATGTAATTTGCATGAAAAAAAAACGAAATGTGTTGTTCAGGAAAATGTTTTCGATAGGACTCTATTGATAATGTTTCCAAGAAATCCAGAGTTTTTTTTGCATTTTAGAATTATTTTCTTTCAGTGTGAGAAGTAGAAGAGGATTATTTATACCTACCTTCCTATTGCTTTTGACTTTCGCATTGGTCGTTTTATAGATTGGATAAAACGTTGTTCCACCATATCTTTCGAACGCCATGAAGAAACTTAATGATTTATATGTCGAATGAAAGCTTGTGACTCGCGGAATGTCATAGGATATTAAACATTGCCCCTCCCCATGCATTCTTCCTCCCTAAAAAAAGGGGGGAAATATGAAAAAATTATTCTCCTATATCATCTAAATGCGAGTGCGGAAAGTAACAAGCTATGTGTAATATGTAAAACTCGCAGAGTGTCATAGGCTATAAAATAATTCATCCCGTGCTTTCTTCCCCCCAAAAAACGGGAAATGTGAAAGTCGTTCTAATATGTCTTCTGAACGCGAGGGCCTATAGTTGCGAGTTAGGTGTCAAATGAAAGATCATATAATGATGGTCGTAAACTATTTCAATTTTACCCCCCCCCCCACTCTTCGGCCATGATAAAAGGGATGGCAGATAATCGAGGGGTTCGACTTTAACGAGTCATATCTCAAATTAAAGCTTATTGACGTCTCCAGTGTCATGGGCTACCTCAAACACGACTCCAAAAGGGAGAAAAAATGTGGTCGATGTTTGAGTTACACATCAAATGAATGTTTTTGAAGGTAGGTGATTTTAGTGACAAAAATATAAATAAATTAAAAAAATTTAAAAAATATCAATCTTCCTATATGGCACTAAAGAGTAGAAAATAAACCTAAAGCATATCGATGGTGCAATCAGTCACTGAGATCGTATTCCCTTCAAAGGAAAATAGGGAGCTGTTTACCTACACAACAAGATTTCGGGCGTCCTATCTTCCTTTGAAGTGAATACGAATTCACTGATTGATTGCACCATCGATATGCTTTAGATTTATTTTCTACTTTTAAAAGCCATATAGGAAGATAGGTATTTTTTTATTTTCTAATATATTTATTTACCTATCTTCATGTTGCCTTTCACTTTGACGTTTGTCGGTTAGTAGTTTCAAGTCAACCTACGGTACCCCACGCACTGTGCTTTCCCCCTATGACGTCACTGACCACGCCCACTCCCGACCACGCCCCTAATTAATTACTAATGAATAACCCATAATTAATTAAAAATTAATGAAAATTAATTAATCATGTTTATTAAAAAAACTATTTATTAAAAAATTCCTCCCCTTTATTAAAAAACCCCTTCCTCCCCCCATTTTAATCCGTGGGGCCATCTGGTGACTATGAGGAGTGCTATTTTCAGAAAAAACCCGTATTTTAGCTCTAATTTCCCGATTTTGACTCCCCACTTTATTAAAACTCCCTTCCCCCCTTTTTAATCCCTGGCGCCATCTAGTGACTATGAGGAGTACTATTTTTCGGAAAAACTCCTATTTTAACTCTAATTTCCCATTTTTTGATTTCCCCTCCTCATTAAAAAAAATCCCCCTATCAAAATTTCCGCCCCCTTTATTAAAATTCCCTCCGCCTTTTAACCCCTGGCGCCATCTAGTGACCCTAATGTCGGGAAAAACCCTCGATTTTAGTCGTAATTAAACTTTGATGGGTGGCAACGATCGGATGATGCAAGCCTCAGAATAGTTGCAAGGGTAGCAACCTCGCATAGAAAGGGATGATGCAAGTCTCTAAATAATTGCGAAATTTTCGATAGCAGTCACTCACAGAAAATCAACTCCCAAAGTTGTATATCCCCTGTATTTAAATTCCTTATTAATTAAACACTCATTAAAATTTCCCTCCCCTTTATGAAACCCCTTATCAAAAGTTCACTCTATTAAAACTTCACTGATCACAAACTCCCATCTTTTACAAGTCCACTAAACTTAGAAAATCAGCTCCCAAAGTTGTATATTCCCTGTATTACCAATTTTTCTTCCTTATTAATTAAACACTCAATAAAATTCCCTCATTAAAAATCAAAAGTTCACTCTATTAAAATTTCACTGATCACAAACTCCCATCCTTTACAAGCCCACTAAACTTAGAAAATCAACTCCCAAAGTTGTATGTTCCCTGTATTGCCAATTTTATTCCTTAGTAATTAAACACTTATCAAAAGATCCCTCTATTAAAACTCTACCAAACTCCTTTGGTATTCACGTTCATCTGAAATTTTCCAAGTCCGCTAATCAACTCCCAATTTCCTAGTAATTAAACACTTATTAAAATTCCCTCCCCTTTTATTAAAAATCAAAAGGTCCCTCTATTAAAACTTCACAAACTCCCTTGTTATCCACGTTCATTTTTCCAAGTCCAGTAAACTTTGGAATAACAACATTTTTGGAATTCGTCCTTCATCGAGTCGTGCGTGTAGCAACAAGCAAGTCAGCGTGTGGTGACATTCCTCTTGACCCCTCACCCCCGATAAGAAGAGACCTGGACACATACGCTGTCTACATTTGCATCTGTTCCTGATTAATACTACAAGCTTTATCCATGCTTGAGCGAGTGACTGCTCTTATCGCTACACCTTCAAAGAGTGTATGCCGATGGGTGGCCAGGTGTTTACATCTGCTACTGATAAACGAAAATATTTCGGATGACGCTTTAGCTCACGTGTTCACCCTGAACGTGTCTCGTGAAGGTTTGCCCTGAATGTGTCGAGAGATGTATCAAAGGTCACTTATCAGTTAACGATTGACCATATATAAACTCGCACCCCCTCTTGCGATGTCACTCATTGCTTGTTGATCTGTAAGCCAACAGTCAGAGTTTTCGCTGCTCGTAATCTGTCTTTGAGAAAATGTCCAACATTAGTGAAATGTTCACTGGTGATGCTAGCAAAGGATGTGAGGATCTGCTCGCCAGCGTAGATCGACTGGAAGGCATCGTTAAGCAACCATCACCCAAGTGTGTGTGCCTGCATCCTTTACAGCAGGGTGGGAAGATGCTCCGCGCCGCAAGGCAGTTGTCCGCTGCGGCAGGACAAGTGGGTGGTAGCCACACCTACATCTCGGCGCACCCGCTAGATGGTTCACGTGTGGGATCTTCAACAGCTCGTGATGTCACCTCTGTGATGTCTGCTCCTGCTACGAGTTCTATGCCTCACTACAGCATCACCAATGTTCGTCACTTCAACTCAAAAAAATTCAAAACACAGTTCGTATCAATGAGTGTGCACCTTGGTGGAATGGACAGTGTCAAGGCCCACGATTTCTTTCCTGCGCTTCATAACATACATGCCAGAATGCTCCAGGATGTGGTTCCCACTGGCGATTATAGTCAAGTGCGCCTGTGTTTCCGTTCGTCCGACCTCAAGCACCCTGTCAATTTAAGCCTCATAAGATGTAACGAGCTGACCACGGAACGTTTTGTGATGGCATTGGAACCTGTGGTCCAGTCAAACGAATCTCTTGGGCCACACAGTGACATCGAGTTCGACTTCGTTTGTGTGAATTTGGATCGTGTCGGTAGCGGTGGCGATGGAAAACGCACTGGCCCTGAGACGCGTGCTATCACCAACGTTCAATCTTTTGTGAGCAAGAAAGGCAGTGTGACAAAAATCGTGAACAACGATCAGATCTGTCTTGCAAGAGCTCTTGTCGTCGCACGAGAGCTCTGCTTAAAAAACAAAGGGCTGCCTAACAAGTATGTGCAAATCAGGGATCATCGCCTCCGACTTCAACAGACAGAAGCAGTTAAACTCCATCAGGATGCTGGCATCACCATCGCTCCCTGAGGTCTAGATGAAGTTAGGCTGTTTCAAACACATCTAACGCAATTCAGGATTATTGTGCATTCTGCTGACGATGCCTTTCTCCCCATCTTCATCGGTCCTGAAGGTGAGGACAATCTCTATTTATTATTTAATGCAGGGCATTATGATGTTATAACGAAACCGGCTGGGTTTTTCGGGGGTAGACAATTCTGTCCAAACTGCTTAAAATGTCTCAACAATCCCGGTCACGTTTGCAAGGGAACCTGCAAAAGGTGCCTGTCAACTGATGTGCTTCATACGGGGGAGTTGTTGCTTTACACGGTGTGCCATGTGTATTTGTGCGGGGCTGAATGCTTTCAGGTGCACCTGGTGAAGGCATGTCAGACGTGGCATCGCTGTGTTAAGTGCATCAGCATTTATGATCCCCTGAAAAAGCACGTTTGCAAGGTTGACATTTTAAAATTCGTCGAGCCCTGCAAAATTGACCCTGTCGGTCAGTATTACCTCTACTTTGACGTAGAGACAGTGCAGTGTGCCGATGGATAATTGAAACTGATACTGGTGTGTGGTCATGTACCTGGTGGATGAAGAGTGGGTTTACACCTCATTCCCAGAAACGGACGCCTTTATGGACTGGCTTCTGGCCGAAGAACGTCCCAGGGTTCAACGATTCAAGGACGTCACAGTACTAGCACACAATCTGAAAGGCTTTGATGGAATGTTTATCATTAGTTACCTGTACCGAAATTTTTTAAAACCGGATCTCATGTTCAATGGATCCAAGATTTTAGGTATCTTTTTACCTGGCCTTAAAATAAGGTTTATCGACACGTTATCCTTTATTCAGGCTCCTCTTCGCTCGTTTACAAAGACCTTCAACTTGGAGACGGTGAAAGGTTTTTTCCCCTTTAAATTCGTGAAGGAGGAAAATCTACAGTATGTAGGATCCATTCTGGATCGGCTTTTTTTTCAGCCCAAAGACATGGAGCCTGGGACTCTGTCAGCGTTTGAACAGTGGTATGCCACAGCAAGCCTTGAATCCTAGGACTTTCAACAGCAGCTTCTGTATTACTGCAAGGTAGATACAGAGCTGTTGCAGTGAGGCACCCAAGCTTTCCGTGAGGAATTTTTAAATCTCACAGGCGTAGACCCATTTGCACGTTACCTCACTATTGCCAACGCTTGCTTACGCATTTTCCATGAGAAGTTTCTGCAGAACAATACCCTTGGTGTGGGCCCCACCCAGGGGTACACACCGACAGTCCTTGAAAGCTCTTGTGTGGTTGGAGTATGAGGCTTCCAAGGACAATATAGAAATTCAAACTGCGCGATCACCTGACGGTGAATATAAAATTGGGCAGTACAAACTGGACGGCATGTGCCACAGTACCCGTTGTTTTTACGAGTTTTTAGGGTGTTACTTTCATCATTGCTTGAAATGTTTCAATCCTGAAAAAATAGATCAGCGTACGAGAAAGACATTTGGTTTGTTAAACACACGAACTATGGATTGGCTTGAGGCCTTGAAACTGCTGATGAATGGGTACACATGCAAAATCATGTGGGAGCACGAATTCGATGAGTTAATGCGCAAAAACCAACCCCTCGCATTAATTTATAAATCCATCGAGCCTATCAGGTGTATAGGGGCTCGTGATTACCTCTATGGAGGGCGCATGGAGGTGTTTTCAACCTTTGCATCAGCTGACCAAGAATGTAGCCTTAATTTTGTAGATTACAACAGCTTGTACCCTTATGTTTGCAAGAAGGCTCCTCTCGGTAAAGGTCACCCGGTTCGAATCACCTCCGATATCGCCACGGACCTCAACCACTATTTTGGCATTCCATATGCCACATTGTTAGCACCAGACGACCTGTTTATCCCTGTACTGCCTTACAGGTGTAATGGGAAGCTGCTTTTCCCCCTTTGCAGGACCTGTGCAGATGGTCAACTGGCAACCCCTTGCCAGCACAGTGTGCACCAGCACACATTAACCGGTTCGTGGCCAATGTTTGAAATTTACACGGCTATGCGCGCTGGATACAAGCTTCTCAAATTCCACGACGTGTGGCATTTTAAGACCATTCTGCAGTATGATCCTGCAACAAAAAAGAGGTGTCTATGCGGGGTAAATAGATACTTTTCTGGGGTTGAAGCAGAGCTACTCCATGTTTCCCCCTGACGTGCAGACCGATGAGCAAAAGGAAGCCTTTTGTGAGGCCTTCTTCCAGGCAGAGGGGGTTCGAATCCTCCCCTCAGAAGTTGAAAAAAATAGCATTTAGCGTACTCTTTCCAAGGTCTCGTTTAATTCATCATGGGGGAAAACATGCGCAGAACGTGAGTCGAACCCAGACGACCATTGTGAGCTGTCCTGTCAAGTACATGGAGCTCTTGATAGATGCCTCATTAGTTGTGACTGACATTGCTGTTATCAGTGATCAGGCCGTGTTAGTTACACACAAGCCTACGGAGTCTGCCACTACTCCGAACACCCATGGAAGCTTGATTCTCACCGCAATGGTGACGAGTCACGCCCGACTAAAAGTGTACGAGCTTCTGCCAAAATTAGGATCTCATGCCCTGTATTCGGACATGGATTCGGTGATTTATTTTACATCTCCCCGTGACAGTTATACCCCGGCACAAAATTCCTTTCTTGGAGGTCTCGTCGACGAAATTACGTAAAAGCACAGTCCCAATGTACATATCACTGATTATGTCAGTGCTGAGGCCAAGAGTTATGCTTTCCGTCTCAGCAATGATGACGAAATTCTGCAAGCCAAGGGCATATCTCTAACGAAGAAAAACGCTATAAATACAATTTTGATTTTCTGAAATCTATGGTGTTAGAGCAGTTCCCATCCAACGAGACCTTTGATGTCCCCTTTAACTTAATTCTCAACAAAGTGGATGGGTCACTCACGAACAAGCCCATGGTAAAAGGGTTTAAGTCCAACCTTGATAAGCGCTATCTCAGCTCAGTTTCGACAGTTACTGTACCCTATGGGTACAACGACCTGGGATTGGATAGCCTTATTCAGCTCATGGACGAGTAAACGTTTATAGTAATTTCAATGTACATATTTCAACATCCTTAATTTTATTTATTTATTATTTATTACACCTTAATTTATTATTATTTAAATGTACATAGTGGATCACATGTATTTCAATGTCCTTAATTTATTATTTCCAATGTTCCTAGTGAACCTTAATTATTTCAGTATCTGTAGTGGATCTTGTATCCGTAGCAGAACTTTTTTATAACTTAATTTATTATTTCCAATGTTCCTAGTGAACCTTAATTATTTCAGTATCTGTAGTGGATCTTGTATCCGTTGCAGACTTTTTTATAACTTAATTTATTATTTCCAATGTTCCTAGTGAACCTTAATTATTTCAGTATCTGTAGTGGAACTTGTATCCGTAGCATATCTTTTTTTTATACTTTTAAATAGTTCTTAATGCCCTCTTATAACACACGGCGTCGTCAGCAGCTTTTTTATATGGATCTTATATGTGTATTTTTATACTTTTGGAATTAGCAACATCATTGTCTTTGAAACCTACAGTGTTTTTATACTGCTTTTCAGCAATGGATTTGAAATTGTCACCACTGTTTTATAATTGTAACTGTTGCTGTGTTTTAATAAAAAAGGTTTCAAAAAATCCGTCTCTTTATTTCCCAACACTGGAAAACACTATGTGGGATAAAAGCAAGAGATAACTTTGTTTCAGGTGATCTGGAGTCTTATCAGCGCTGCGATCTACAGCAGCACATTGCGACGCTCCCATGTTGCAGCAACGGTTTCATTGGCTCCCGCTGCATGCACTAGCGCCCTCTACTGCACTTCCGGGTTTGAGCGTCAGCGTCAGCCAGTGGTCTCTGTATGCTTGAGGGGGGGGGGGTATGTGGATGAAAAAACTAATTCACTGAATGAACAAGAGAGAGGCATATATCAGATTTAATTTCTTTTAATGGATATCACAAATTTTTAACACATTGTTTTTATCACACATTTTTAATACTTGGGTTTTTAATACAGAATTTTAATACAAATTTTTAATACAAGTCTTCAAGTACACAAGTCTTCAGACACACAAGTCTTGGAAAGTTTTTTACAGAAGTCTTCAGATATCTTCAATATGAAGTCCATTCAAATAACTTCCTTTTATTACGTCGACGGGAACAAAGTCGCTCATTGGAGGGTGAGCAAAAGTCTCTGATATGGGTTGTCTGGGGATGTTGACCTTTACTTCGTGGGGGATGCTGACCTTTACTTCGTGGGGGGCTTCCAATTGTTGGTTAAATAACAGGTAATATTTCAACGCAGCCAAGTACTTTTCTGTTTTATCATCAACCTCAGATTCAAGTATTTTCTTCATCTCTATGTCCAAATCACTCACTTTTTTTCGTATGTTTTGTCTTTGAACAGCCTTCACTGAAATCATTTTCGAATTAGGGACCCCAGCAGTGGTAGAGCAGCTGTAAGGAGAGGAAGTAAAAATCCTGATCCCTTTTGCAGGAGACGTTTCTTGTGAGGACAGATGAACGTTTGGACCCTAGACTTCTTATGACGGTCTTGTGACTTCGTAATTCTTTAATACTCGATGGGAGACAGGTATATTCCCTTTTAAGAAATTAGTGCACACTTCACATAGAGAATACATCTGAGGGTACGAGATGTGCTTCAACAGAGCTGCACGTTGCTTTCCCCCAAGTTTTGGTAAACACTGAAGGAACGGGCCTTGAGATCAAACTTTCATTTGGGACATAGAGTATCTCCGGTTCTTCAGAAGGGAGGATCTTGACACGGAGCCTTTCAGTATCTAACGTTCTGGGATGAAGGTCCACGCACAAATAGCCACAGGGAGACTGTGTAGCTAATCTATAAGCATCAGTCAGGAGTTTGGATTGATGTGGAAATACTTGTCTTGCCAGATGCATTACTTGTGAAGCATCCCGACAGTTGCGAAATAAAAATATATAGTGAGCACTGAGTGATATAGTCCTCGAATGTCTTCCCTTTAAAAACAGATTATGCAAGATCAGGACAATCGTGATATTTTTATGATGCCCTCCACGAATAAACAATTGAGATATGCGTTCGTTGGCCACAGACTGTTACATCAAGTCGTAAAGCACCAGAAGTGTAGGCCTGAGGGGGTTAAATTCCAGATCTACAGGTAGTCCTTCGTAAAATTCCACAGTTTTCTTAAAGGGTTCAAAGGTAGGTTGCCACTCACCGTAGCAGTAAACGACACATTGGGGAGGGGGGATCGAACACCTGAGTGGCTTCTTTGATGAGTTTCAGAGTGAAAGTCGTCTTTCCACACTGAGAAGGAGCGGCAATTATAATATTTGGAGGAGTTCAGAGAGCCATCGTACCACGATGCAGTCGTTAAAGTGTACTTGACACGTGTAATCGCGATGCAGTGGTGTGGGAAGAGTCGAACCGCTCGCTCTTTTAAACAGGAAATACAAACAGTGCGCACCGCAAGTGTCTCCCATGGGGTCCTGCAGAGGTATCGAGGGATGTAACACGTGACGTATGCCTAGCTGACTGTAGTATTCTTCATGGAGATATCGGGACTGGTCCCCAGGGGGTCAAAGTGATCCACGTGCATTCCTTTCTTGTAAACAGCTATCCAGTGGGTTCCAGGCAGGGAGGACGGATCAGTATTGTAGATAAACAAGGCTTCTGACCGGTCGATTCTGCAAGGTAGTCTGTCACATGGGAACACATCTACACTTGTAGGTAACATCGAGAGGATGGATTCCAACTGATAGGTATTCATGAGCTGTAGTCAAACAGGATTTTACGATACAATGGGATTTCCAGCAGATTCTGGTATTCTGCATACAGGATCACAGTGACTGATGTGGGTAGGGTCCTGGAAAACTTTAATTTGACTCTCACACTACCGCTCTTTATTAAAGAAAACACTAGATTACATTCACATTGCTCGGGGGTCAATTGGAATCCAAACAGTGTAAAACCCTCACCATAGGCTTTTCGCGATAAGTTAATACCACTATCGAATTTCCATGTGTCCACAGTTTCACATAATCCTTGGTAACATCTGAGATAACGTCCATTCGTAAAGTCTGGGGTGTAGGACTGCTGATCACTGTCAATGTGAAGGAGGATGTAGTTTTAGTCAAAATGTTGGAAGTTGAAGGAATTTTTTTCATACGATCCATTCAGGCTGGTACTTTCCACCATACCCAGTACCAGACATACCGGGAGTTGATCAAGAAATGAATTGTCACGGTTCACACTCGTCAGGTCTGAAGCGATGGAGAACATACGTAAAACCGTTCTTTGCAGGGGGTACTTGGCACTCTCTGAAGCCAGTAGGCGAGTGTGTGCAAGGATGACACCGGAAGTGGGTTTGACTTTGCGCACGAAAAATTCAGCTTTGTGAATCTGTACTTTGTAAGAGGGATCTGCTTCACCTGTCACGAGACAGAATATGGGTTTGGACCTTAACAGATGCAGTCTGAGATCGACCTGATTGAGTAGGTAACGTTCTTGATTGAACAGGTCGGCATGGATCCACAAGATGAGTTCGATACCTGTTGACTTGACGTACCCCTTGCGCTGATGCCATCCCTCATTCTCCCGACTGGTCAGTTCCATTTTACTGGGGGTGTCGAGATACCAGAGTCACGTACTGAGCTGACTTCACGTGGCATCGGTACCGTAATTCAATAGCGTCTCCAGGTAGGCCCTGTAGGGGTACAGTGTGTGAGAAGCACTCACTAGGTGATCATGGAGGAAGACGTCTACTTAATTGAAGAGGGCGTGGAAGAAATGATTGCAGGGAGCAATCATTTCCCATGGTGCTGTACCATCGAATTTCACAATTTTCAAGACAAGGCGTAGGTGACAGCGGGATAGATCAATGTAATCATCTGTCCCCTTCACGATGAATTCAAGTGGAGCATTAGCTTCCAGTGAAGCCACAGGTAAATAATTGACATAGCAGACTCTTTCCAGGTGAGAGATTGTGGGAGGAACCAGAAATAGGTCCAGTTCGGAATTGGTACAGTCGCCAGAATCAGTGTGAATTTTCTGAATGCTCATGATGAAAACACGTCCTTCACAGTACAGGGTCTCTTCACTTTATGAACACTAGGATGATGACGATGGCGTTTTATCCCTTTTCCACCCTGCAGCTTCGAACTGACATGTTGCAATAGGACTACACCGGATTCACACAACCCTGCTTTGGCGGCCGTTTTGAAGTTTTGCCCGTGGGCCATCTCTGAAACGAACATTAGCCCACCTGGACAGTGCCAGTCGTGCGAGTGGGGTGATGAAACGTCCAATAGTGGCAAAGATGCTACCGAACCCATCACCTCTCTGATAACGAGGGTCCCTGAACACACCCTGCCCCATTTGTCCCTTGCAGTAGCTCACATAGGTGTCTGCAGAAGGGGGAACGAACTTAACCCTCATGGCACAAAAGTAACTTGACTAAATCTTTACCGAATTTAAAATGCAGAGGTTCTCCTGTATCGGTACGAAGGAAGATTCTGACACTCTCGAAACTGTTTTTTGCAAGGGGGTAGTAATCAGGTTGTTAATACACTGCAACAATGGCTTCTTTATTACTGGTTCTGACGGCAGGATTCACAACATGCAACAGTTCACCATGAGTATCACCTAACAACTGAGGTGCAATCAGGTCTGAATACAAATAAATACCGTACATTCCTCTGTTCATCTTGATGGGGTAATCACCCAGGGCTTTATTCAGTGGAATATCTAATTTAGTAATTCCTAGCATGTCTCCTAATCCGGGGTTCGATTGAGGAAATGTAATGAAATGTGACTTGTCTGCATCCATCAACACTGTGTGATCGGCCTGTTACTTGAAACGGTAAGCTTTTCTTAACTTGTAGGGCATGACCTGGTTCATTCATTTTTTGCATTCATAATGATTCAGCAGCTTCGTATCGTCCGTGGGGTACCTTTCGTTCTTGGAAACTATCCGGTGGAACCCCGTAGAAATAACAGTCGTCATCTATATCGAATGTTGCAGTATTGCACAGTTTTTTAGCAAATCGCTGGTGGAAGGGTTTGTTAACTACTCCCTCACCAATACACAGAGGCTTGCCGAAATTCTTTTCAGGGAACATCAAACCGTATCCCTCACTCGGTTTGAATACCCAGTAACCACTGTTATAGGACACTATTATTTCTTTGGGGAGCTGAGTGGGGAGGAGAGACAACAGTTCCATTCGAGTTATTTTGCCTGGTTTAAGCTTGATTTTCCAGTATTCTTCAGTTGGAGTATGAGCATAATATTGAAATGTGTCATTGGAACCATCCACATTGTACCAGATCACGGGTAAGTGAACTTCTGCTAGTCCCACTTTCCATTTCCCACTTAGTCTTAGGGGTTGTGCTAGAAGAACCTTGAAATCACTCTGCGAATTGTTTGGATAAATATTCTGACTAGCCGTGGAGGGTAAGGTCAGGTAGAAACTATCCATTTTTTAGGAATCCACGAAGGTTTGGGATAACCGCGAAATTTGACCAGTACGTTGTGACCTTTTCTTTCGATTATTTTCTCAACAGTGTAAATTTCGGGTTCGGTTACTTTTTGAAGTTCCGATATATAGAATGTGCCCTTCACCACTTCTCCCTTGGAATCCCGTACAACGTATACAGGCGGCTGACGTTGTAACACCTTGTCCACAATAAAAATTTCTTCGGTCCATAAATGCGTACCTGCCTTCTTGAAGGTTACTTTTAGACTGGCTAGTTGAACCGTGTCCCCCACTTTAAATGCTGGGTTGCGATTTTTTCTATGGCTGGATTGCGATAGAGTCGAACCCACAAAGCATCTTCATTGTGTAAGGTCACGTTCTTGGGAGTCATATCGTGTGCACTGTGAACGGTGGTATTGTAACCTCTTTCAACACTTTGCAGCACGTCCAAGTACCGGTAGGTGTTATTGCGTGTATAATATCTCCTTAGTGTCTCGTGTAGAGTGCGATTCCATCTCTCCACCAAAGCTGCTTTTTTGTCAGAGTAGGTGACGAAGAACCAAATACCTTTCTTTTTCAGGAATTTCTGGAACACTCTGTTGGTAAATTCGGTACCTTGATCCGTATTTAAATTCATGGGAGATCGTCCCTTGGAAAGGATTTTTTTGAAAGCCGACCCCATTTCTTTCCCTGTTTTTGCATTCATAGGCACCGCCCACCCATACCTTGATAACACATCGATGACCGTTAATATGTAGCGATAACCGTCATTGAAGCGAGTTAGATTTTTCACAACTACGAGATCGGCTTGCCATTGTTCGTCTAACCCTGTGACGTAAACTTTGTTACGGGGGAACTTTCTGCGAACAGGTCTATATAGTGTGTAGGCAGGTTGCTTTTCTAACCATTCTCGGGCGAGTTTCAGTGGCAGTCCCGTATTCTGAGCTAATTTTTTTACACTACCGAATCCTCCTCTTTCATGGTCGAAATAATGGGACTCCAAAATTTTGTTTTCTGCTGCACCCAGATGTCGTATCCCGCCAGGTTTTGCCATTGTTGTAGGGAAAGTGTAACACCTCTAACTGTAGGAATGTCGCCTATAAACTGTCTGATGTCCACTGTTAAGTTGCACACTCGAATTTTGTATTCACTGCCTAAGGCTTTTGACTCCCCACACTGAATATTTTTACTAGGGGCCACAAGTTCTAATACAAGCACCACTATCGTTAACACTGTTATGATTACACTTCCAACACTAGCTAACACCTTCTTTCTCCTATCCATACCAAGACAAAAATGACACAGGAAAGACAGACACATTATATGGGTTACAATTATTTAGTTTATACGTTTCATTTTTTGCATCATCGACAATAGCATTATATTTCAGAGTACACACAAATCCAGAATCTACATAATTCAACAGACCTCGTTTCCAGGCCGTATCCATAAACACTTGTGCCAAGGCGTTAATGTCCAAGTCACCCGACCACCCTACGATGGTCCCTATTTTTTCTTCGGGTTGAAGTCCATCTAACGGAATCAGGCGTGTAAGTTCTTGTCAGAAAATATCCACCAGCAACGGGTAAACACACTCAGGGCCGTCGAAAACAGGACCCAACAGGAAGGGTAGAACTAATTCTGAATGTTCTATAATAGCAGTACAGAGATGGTGAACTTTGAGAGTTCCACATACGTTATGCACAGCACGCATCACTTCGTCTATGTGGATAGCCAGCGTGAACCACTGCGAAGCGTTCAGCGTTATACTGTGAATCACAACACGGAACTGTAGAGTTCTTTGGGCAGCTGATTCTTTGATGAAGTCGACACAGCATTCACCGCCTATGTTGCGATACATGTACACACGTAAATCAGGCATCACGTGCCATGTCTGTTGATCAGGACCAATTTTCACTTGGTCCTCTATGTGGGGAACCGTGGTACACAAAGCCTCCCATTCAAGTATGGAGAGGGTAACTCCCAAGGTGTAGGGTAGATGAGTTCGCCATTTTCATATTTCTTGTAGCGACGTACGTGCACAGAAAACTTATTTTTGAACTGCAAAGGCACAATGTAAACATCTTCACCGAGACACCACACATCTGGATTGCTAGCCTGCATCGTGAACAATGACGCACTCGAGGGCTGGCCCCTATTTAACGAGGGAAAGCAGCCACCTAGGACAACCAATCAGGACCTGTAATTTTATCAGAAAATATAATAAGCCAATAGGAGACGATTGGACTTTGTAATTATTTATGACGATTGCATCAACCGTTTCTGTGGGAGGTTGCCATCCTTGCAATTATTATGAGGCTTGCATCATCCGATCGTTTCCACCCATCAAAGTTTAATTACGACTAAAATCGAGTGTTTTTCCCGACATTATAGTCACTAGATGGCGCCAGGGGTTAAAGGGGGAGGGAATTTTAATAAAGGGGGCAGAACGTGTGATAGGAGGATTTTTTTAATGAGGAGGGGGAATCAAAAATTGGGAAATTAGAGTTAAAATAGGGGTTTTTCCGAAAATAGTACTCCTCATAGTCACTAGATGGCGCCAGGGATTTAAAGAGGGGAGAAAGGGTTTTTTAATAAAAAAAATAATAAAAATAAATACCCCCTCAAGCAGCTGCTTGCCACAGAGGTCTGACAGGAGCCTGTCAGTTTATATGCCAAAGTAGAAGGTCTGTGAGGATGGCAGGACCTCAGCAGAAAATCGACATACACATCCATGCCTTACCTGGGGCTCGAACCCAGGTCCCGTAGATCACTCGGCCACTCGGCCACGAGGGGGAGTCAAAATCGGGAAATTAGAGCGAAAATAGTACTCCTCATAGTCACCAGATGGCGCCACGAGTTAAAGGGGAAGGAAGGAAGGTTTTTTTAATAAAGGGGAGGAATTTTTTAATAAATGGTTTTTTTAATAAAGGGGATTAATTAATTTTTAACTAATTATGGGTTATTAATTAGTCATTAATCAGTTATTAATTGATTATTAATTTATTATTAATTAGTTATTAATTAGTTAATATTATCCATTAATTGGTTATTAATTAGTTGTTAATTAGGGGCGTGGTCAGTGACGTCATAGGGGAAAGCACAGTGCGTGGGGGTACCCTGGGTTTACTTGAAATTACTTCAGTTTATCAAAACAGTTGTTCCACCATATCTTTCGAACGCGATGGAGAAACGTAACAATTTAAGTGTCAATTGAAGCTTGTCACGTGGTAAATGTCATAGGCTATAAAAAATGGACTCCAAATATTTTCTCCCCACTAAAAAGGGGGGAAATATGAAAACGATTGTTCCTCTATATTTCCTGAATGAGAGTGCAGAAAGTTGGGTTGTTTTACCTCTGAGCGGCACTTTTTTGCACATAATGGCTAAATTGCCAGGTCACAAGGATCAGCCATCCTCTCCACCCTCCTCCCAATTCCCTTGAAACGCTCAGAGAAGGTTGGGAGAGGGGACCCACTGGTACAGCTGTTGGGAGAGTGATAGTAGCCTTCCATCAGGTCATCTAGCAGATTATTTAAAGTGCACAGGTATGGCTCAGTAGTGGAGTTGCACTATAGTGTAAATAGTGGTATAACATCACCGGCAACGCCCCGTTACGTAACAGACCACGCCCTCTTCTGACCATGCCCCTTATTAATATTCATAATAATTCATAATTAATAATTAATTAAAATTAATTAAAACATAATTAATATTTCATAATTAATCCCTCCCCCTATTAAAAACCCTGGTACCATCTAGTGTATATCATGAGTACTATATTTAGAAAAGCTCTCAATTTTAGTCGTAATTTTTTCAATTTTTTACTCCCCCTCAATAAAAAGTCCCCTTATCAAAAGTTCCACCCCTTTATTAAAAACCCTACCTGTATTTTTAAGCTCCCCCTCTTTAAAGACCCCCTGGTTGACCCACCTGTATTTTTAAGCCCCCTGAATTTCCTAACACCTGAAAAAGATTTTTGGTGGCGCCATCTAATGTATACTTTAGTAAGATTTTAAACGAAAATTTTCCAAAGTTTTGACTACCCCTTATCAAAAGTTCCGCCCCCTATCAAAATTCACATCCCCTTTTATTAAGACGCAACCACTCATTAAAACACCCCTTATCAAAAGTACCGCCCCCCTTTTTTTAAACTCCTCCTCACTGATCACAAACTCCTGAATATATCCCTTGACTTCTACTCTCATCTGAAATTTTAAGTTCAAATAAACTTTTGGTGGCATCCCCTCACTGAATGACTGATGCAATCCTCAAAAATAATTGCAAAGTCCTAATTTTTTAATCCAACTCATTAAAAACCCCCTCATCAAAAGTTCCACCCCCCTTTTAAGGACTATCCTGCAGTAACTGTTTTAAAAGACTTTTCCACAGAAAAGAAAAAAAGCTATCGGGGTATAAAATATTAATAGAAAGAAAACGGCAAAAATCTGATTTAAAAACAAATTATTCGTAATTATGAAAAATATTGAGGGGTAATATGGTCTGGTGACCTCTATAGGTGACATAAAAGACCCACTTTAGAACAGGCAACAAGCGTTCGGAACCTCACTCCAGACCACGTTTTACTGACGGATGGTTTTACAATCTGAAAAGTTCTGCGAAATTAAAAAATATCATTCCAAACGGGGAATCGCAAAGGCACCATGTTTTATTGATAGAGGAATCTTCGATCATGTCACCCCTTGTGCTGTTGATACCCCTTTGCTTCCATATCAGGTGCGCTGTCCTGCAACATGAAAACCCACTGGCACTCTTGATCGTAATTTTCGGACTCGAAATTTTTCCAAGTCCAGAGACGGATGACAGCCCTTCTGACTAAACTCACACTGTCTCCCCCATTTCAATCCCCTTTTGCTTCAGGCCATCACAGGAGATGCGGTATGAAAACAATGTTTTCAGTTTTCCATCTCTCCTTTATGATAAGTCATCTATTTGTTTCAATGAACCACTTCGGAAGAAGACAACTCATTTTGAAATTACGCTCCCCTAAACCTCCTAGTGTTGCGCCTCTCTTATTAAATTAGTCTCCATCGGGTTGAAGGCTGTTGCCATCAGATATTTGGGTTTCAGCACTGCACTTTCCTCGTCAGGACTTGTTTTGGGACGATAAAGTGGTTTTACGTTACATTCCTTACAAATTTCAGTCACCTCACAATTTATTAACTTATTTTGCTTTACTAAGTCACTTCAAAGACATCATGATTGTAAAAGTATGACTAATAAAACTAACAGTTTTAATTCCCGTATATCCGTTGTGCGACATGGTTTAAAGCTTTTTATTCCTAATACTCATTGTCGCTGTATCCTCAGTAACAGTCGATAATAATTTCTTCCTCAGAAGAAAAATCAACTAATTATTTGGAAGTAAACAGTTTCTAAAAATAGTCTCTTCCATCGTTTACGCGCGAACGTATAGTCCAATGACTCATCATGCTGATGAAATTTTATTGCGTGTCGCGACGTTAGTACATGCGTGTTCGCTTTACAAGGTCAGCTGTCTTTCATAGGGTAAAAAATAATTCAGTAAAGAATTTTTGTACACGGCAGAATGGTATAGAAAGTAAGTTGCAGGTACTTTGGCGTTTCTCCTTACAGTGCGTAAAAACCTCCATTCTACATCGAAACACATCTTAAGTGTAGGTTTTAACAAATAAGTGTGTTAGTTTTAACAAATAATAAGCTACTATAAAAATAATACATAAGTCTCACTCGAACATACCCTCTCAACATACCTGAGCTAATCCATCGAAATTGGAAACCTTCTTCGATAGGCTACTGGCAACATAAAAATCCGCCTAACTATGCTCTGACATATATGTTCTGATCGGGTCTCTGTAAAAGAATTCTGTACTTATGTTACAAAAATCGATGTTTTCACGTAGAGCGTACAAGAAGCGACAGAAAAATGTCTTTACAAACTAAGAGCGTGAAACATCCCTGCAATACCCTTCTAAAAATAGGGAAATTCTCTCCATACACGCTCCCACTATCACTGTCACGTGATCTGCTGAAATGGCCGGGAGACACACCATGGCAACAGGCAGCCGCTGGTAAAGGTCATGGGGCCACTCACACACTGACCTATGGAAAGCAGATAAGTCGATGTGAAAACAGATAAGCCGAACCATATCTAATTCCTTTACTTGTGAGAACCGCTCCGTGCTTTATCTTCCTCAACGATCTTTTGAACCCTAATGAGAAAGTTAAATAATTACTCGTTTCATATCGAAATGCTACACTTCATCAGAACAAGCCAACGGAAACTCTCCCTGTAGGCTGCCTTCGGATCTTTTGGGGCTTAAGCACACAGCAGTTTATCGCGTGCAAACACTTCAATCTGTCAGCTGATTTTAAAATATCCTCTTATAATGTTCATTACAATTACAGAAACAGAAAATTGTTAATGTCATAAGAAATGCGTGACGTAAAACGGTACCGATGTAACAAAAAAGTATCATTTACTACGAGTTTCGCAAAAAGTGTGAAAATTTCAATCCCAGTGTGATATGAAGTAATACGAAATCTTTAGCATTATTCCCTGCATCCTTTGTTAGACGATAGTGTTAACAATCACGAATTTTCAAATGATATTCAGGGGTTATCACTTACGTTTCAACTTCTTTTATTTTTTCCAATCAATAACCACTATAATGTACAGTTTCTGCAGAACAGTTCCGGTGGTGACTTCGATGCAAAAATGGCGCAGGGGGCGATCTTTCTCACAGTAGCGATATAACCATGTACTATTGCTAAAAAGCAAACCTGGTTCATGCATTTCCCATTAGACAATTAAGATTTGAACTAAAAAGTCATTAAAACCGTGAATCGACTGATCTGATTGATAAAAAATATGTCAAACGTAATGTACTGAACTTGAGGGTTGACAACATAGTGTGATAATATAGACAGGGATTGCCTTCCTCGCTTGTTTTCTCTACACTATCATAAATTGAGAAACCTCGATGCTTGAGAAATGATTCATTATCAAAGATGAATAGACCTCTGTAAAGTTTAATTCTCCACAAAACATTCTCAGTTAATTCTGCTGTAGAAGTCTAGTTCTGTCAGGATCACAAGGGATGTTTTACACATTCAATCAAGGACTTTATCTTTTTCTGACATCTTATTCGCTAAATGTACTCATCAAAATGTCTATCTACAAAAGATACTACGCATCAGACGTTAATGACTCATCATTACACAGACAAACTACCTATCTGGTTCAGATGTTGAGTAAGCATTTAGAATGAAAGACAACATGATTACAAGTTTGCTTCACTTCACTACCATACAATCTTAGAGATAAACTCATTATATACCTTAATCTTCAGATGCATGTTTCTCCACAGATTCGGAAAGCTCACATTATGTATTCTTTGTTTTCTCTCATACAAAACCACTATCACACATCTCACAAGATAATTAAAGTAACTTGCTCAAACACTGATTCATCTTCCACATATCTATGTTTACTTTCATTTCACCATTTGCTGAAAAAGGTAAAATCGCAAGCATCATCTGAGACAGATTATTATTTTTCCCATATATCTTTACAATGAATTCGTCACACTAACCTGAAAAGAGATGAAATGGATACTCTTCAGTACTTTACACACGATGCAGCTATAAATTATGATAGTTATCAGATTAAAAGATTTATCCCACAGACAATTGGTTAACACTCATGGCTTCTGATCTAACAAAGCCAAGGTTTGAGATCCACAGTAAGACATGAACGTTGTTTTCCTGCTAAGATCCCGACATCCTCTCACCCCTTCTACTGTGTCGTATGAAAGGATCCTATAACTGTTATGACAATTAGTTGCCTAAAGCCATATTTATTTTTTAAAAATACACTGATTTCGAACTCACTAAGATTTTTACATGCAATCGATAGATACACATATTAGGATCTATACCTTACATCTCCTAACATATGAAGAGGAAAGTTTGTGTATTTTAATACAAAAGCATGATCAGTCATTATAAATCATAGTATGTTGACTGCATTCACTTTAAGTCTGATTCGAGTAAATGGAAGACAATAGCTGTTATTACTTTCAAGCAGAATAAAAATCCTGTTTAATAGTCATAAACCTATGAATGATTATGTATGTACGAGAATGTTTCTCTGATCCAATGCAAAGTATATTCATGTTTATATCTGTGGTGTATGGCATTATACATATTCAATGGTTGTCTTTCTAAGTGTGTGTCTCTATGCATACATGAATGCGATTGACTAAGGTTTTGTTCATATCTATTTTCGTCACATACTTGTTTCATGTTTCGTCTCTGTAATTGTATATTTGTGAGTTGCGTGTACGTGCGTGCGTGTGCGTATGTTTGTGTGTATATGTTTTCATGTTTGTTTCTGTGAATCGGATGTGTTTGTTCATTTTGTTTCTATGAATCGTGTGTTCAAGAATAAACATGTTATCTGTCAGTTGCTCGTTACAAAAGAAGTTAACACTTTCCAAACCTCAACCGATTGGCATTATAGCTCTATTAGGAATTTCTAAATCTCATCGAAAAATCACTAAACAGATACTTGTGAAAAGTGTACTAAAGAGTAAGATGTACTACAATATTGTATACAGTTTCAGATAGTCTTTTATCATTATTTTACCTTTCTCGATTCTGTTAAGTAGAACGAATAGTCAATGAAACAGCTTATACACTAAGAAATCACAATGACGACCAATCAGATATAGAACAGAAATTACTCTTCTAGAATTGGGTTTTTAATATCACTACGAATTAGATCTCGACCAATGGCAGGCTATTGACAGATGACATCAAAGGTTTTAGGTATAAGTAGTACACATGACGTGTGAAAAAACATTGTTTTGCAGTACTGAAGTGTAAACGATGGCCTGTGTTCAGCATTCTCAGCCCGAAAGTGATCTCACCATGGAGCGGTTTGCTATTGGAGATGACGACTACCAGATAGGTTCTGACTTCTTGGTGAAGATTTGCAAGAACGTTCCCGAAGTGCACATATGTTTGTTTCAGAATTGCAGTGACATTCCGTTTAGACCCATAAAGGCTTCGGTTATATTATCCGATGAACAGTGGAGTGGTATGGACTGGCTTCTACACTCGCCTATACGTTTACCTTCGAGTATGAACTGAATGGCATGGTGGTATTCAAGGGTAAAAAAAGGGGGGGGGGGAGGTCATTGAAAAAGGTGTTGTGTGTGACGACGGTACTTCAATGATTTCTTCGGTACATCTCAGCATCAAACAATGGACGTGGTTAAAAGATTCCCGCAACTCGATCACCTGCAGCTTGTTGGCTCTGAAGTTTGAAGGTAATAAATTTTCTAATGCCGTAAGGGATGTCGAATTAACCACAGACCATACTCCAAGACTACCTAATGTTGAATTGCATTATCAGAGAGCAAAGCTAAGTTTCAGAAAAACATTAAACACACTCGCCAGAAAAGAACTTTTTCAGATTCTACGTACGAACTGCATTGGGTGCGAAGTAGATCACCCAAGTCAGCTTTGACTTTCGTGTCTTGCCATATCCGATGAATCACTTGATGTCCATTTCTCAGAAGCCGTGAGAAACATTCATTTAAGCGATATCGCTAAACGTTTTGTGGAAGAGGCAGGAGATGAAGTTAATTATTCCTACATGTCTGAATGGAACTTTCCTATGTTACTAAACGAAGTGTACGACGAACTGGTACGCGCCTCGGAATATGTGCTAAATAAATGCTAATAGTGTTACTAAATAAAGTGTTCTATATCTGATTGGTCGTTAATGTGATTTCTTAGGGTATAAGCTGTTCCATTGACTATTCGTTCTATTTAACTGAATCGAGAAAGGTAAAATAATGACTATCTGAAAACTGTATACAATACTGGAGAGGGAAAATAAATCTTTCTCTTTAGTACACAAGTATCTGTTTAGTGACTTTTCGATAAGATTTGGAAATTCCTAATAGAGCTATAATGCCAATCGGTTGAGGTTTGTAAAAGTGTTAACTTCTTTTGTAACGAGCAACTGACAGATAACATGTTTATTCTTGAACACACGAATCATAGAAACAAAATGAATAAACACATCCGATTCACAGAAACAAACATGAAAACATATACACACAAACATACGCACACGCACGCACGTACTCGCAACTCACAAATATACAATTACAGAGACGAAACATGAAACAAGTATGTGACGAAAATAGATATGAACAAAACCTTAGTCAATCGCATTCATGTATGCAAAGAGACACACACTTAGAAAGACATCCGTTGAATATGTATAATGCCATACACCACAAATATAAACATGAATATACTTTGCATTAGATCAGAGAAACATTCTCGTACATACATAATCATTCATAGGTTTATGACTATTAAACAGGATTTTCATTCTGCTTGAAAGTAATAACAGCTATTGTCTTCCATTTACTCGAATCAGACTTAAAGTGAATGCAGTCAACATACTATAATTTATAATGACTGATCATGCTTTTGTATTAAAATACACAAACTTTCCTCTTCATATGTTAGGAGATGTAAGGTATAGGTCCTAATATGTGCATCTATCGATTGCATGTAAGAATATTAGTGAGTTCGAAATCAGTGTATTTTAAAAAAATAAATATGGCTTTAGGCAACTAATTGTCATAACAGTTATAGGATCCTTTCATACGACACAGTAGAAGGGGTGAGAGGATGTCGGGATCTTAGCAGGAAAACAACGTTCATGTCTTACTGTTTATCTCAAACCTTGGCTTTGTTTGATCAGAAGCCATGATTGTTAACCAATTGTCTGTGGGATAAATCTTTTAATCTGATAACTATCATAATTTATAGCTGCATCGTGTGTAAAGTACTGAAGAGTATCCATTTCATCTCTTTTCAGATTAGTGTGACGAATTCATTGTAAAGATTTATGGGAAAAATAATAATCTGTCTCAGAGGATGCTTGCGATTTTACCTTTTTCAGCAAATGGTGAAATGAAAGTAAACATAGATATGTGGAAGATGAATCAGTGTTTGAGCAAGTTACTTTAATTATCTTGTGAGATGTGTGATAGTGGTTTTCTATGAGAGAAAACAAAGAATACATAATGTGAGCTTTCCGAATCTGTGGAGAAACATGCATCTGAAGATTAAGGTATATAATGAGTTTATCGCTAAGATTGTATGGTAGTGAAGTGAAGCAAACTTGTAATCATGTTGTCTTTCATTCTAAATGCTTACTCAACATCTGAACCAGATAGGTAGTTTGTCTGTGTAATGATGAGTCATTAACGTCTGATGCGAAGTATCTTTTGTAGATAGACACTTTGATGAGTACATTTAGCGAATAAGATGTCAGAAAAAGATAAAGTCCTTGATTGAATGTGTAAAACATCCCTTGTGATCCTGACAGAACTAGACTTCTACAGCAGAATTAACTCAGAATATTTTGTGGAGAATTAAACTTTACAGAGGTCTATTCATCTTTGATAATGAATCATTTCTCAAGCATCGAGTTTCTCAATTTATGATAGTATAGAGAAAACAAGCGAAGAAGGCAATCCCTGTCTATAGTATCACACTCTGTTGTCAACCCTCAAGTTCAGTACATTACGTTTGACATATTTTTTATCAATCAGATCAGTCGATTCACGGTTTTAATGACTTTTTAGTTCAAATCTTAATTTTCTAATGGGAAATGCATGAACCAGGTTTGTTTTTTAGCAATAGTATATGGTTATATCGCTACTGTGAGAAAGATCACTCCCTGCGCCATTTTTGCATCGAAGTCACCACCGGAACTGTGTTGTGCAGAAATTGTACATTATAATGGTTATTGATTGGAAAAAATAAAAGAAGTTGAAACGTAAGTGATAACCCCTGAATATCATTTGAAAATTCGTGGATGTTAACACTATCGTCTAACAAAGGATGCAGGGAATAATGCTGAAGATTTCGTATTACTTCATATCACACTGGGATTGAAATTTTCACACTTTTTGCGAAACTCGTAGTAAATGATACTTTTTTGTTACATCGGTACCGTTTTACGTCACGCATTTCTTATGACATTAACAATTTTCTGTTTCTTTAATTGTAATGAACAATATAAGAGGACATTTTAAAATCAGCTGACAGATTGAAGTGTTTGCACGCGATAAACTGCTGTGTGCTTAAGCCCTGAAGGATCCGAAGGCAGCAAACAGGGAGAGTTTCCGTTGGCTTGTTCTGATAAAGTGTAGCATTTCGATATGAAATGAGTAATTATTTAACTTTCTCATTAATGTTCAAAAGATCGTTGAGGAAGATAAAGCACGGAGCGGTTCTCACAAGTAAAGGAATTAGACATGGTTCGGAGCGGTTCTCACAAGTAAAGGAATTAGATATGGTTCCGCTTATCTGTTTTCACATCGACTTATCTGCTTTCACATCGACTTATCTGCTCTCTATAGGTCAGTGTGTGAGTGGCCCCATGACCTTTACCAACGGCTGCCTGTTGCCGTGGTGTGTCTCCCGGCCATTTCAGCAGATCACGTGACAGTGATAGTGGGAGCGTGTATGGAGAGAATTTCCCTATTTTTAGAAGGGTATTGCAGGGATGTTTCCCCCTCTTAGTTTGTAAAGACATTTTTCTGTCGCTTCTTGTATGCTCTACGTGAAAACATCGATTTTTGTAACAGAAGTACAGAATTCTTTTACAGAGACCCGATCAGAACATATATGTCAGAGCACAGTTAGGCGGATTTTTATGTTGCCAATAGACTATCGACGAAGGTTTCCAATTTCGATGGATTAGCTCAGGTATGTTGAGAGGGTACGTTCGAGTGAGACTTATGTATTATTTTTATAGTAGCTTATTATTTGTTAAAACTAATACACTTATTTGTTAAAACGTGCACTTAAGATGTGTTTTGATGTAGAATGGAGGTTTTTACGCACTGTAAGGAGAAACGCCAAAGTACCTGCAACTTACTTTCTATACCATTCTGCCGTGTACAAAAAATCTTTACAGAATTATTTTTTACCCTATGAAAAACAGCTGACCTTGTAAAGCGAACACGCATGTACTAACGTCACGACACGTAATAAAATTTCCTCAGCATGATGAGTCATTGGACTATACGTTCGCGTGTAAACGGTGGAAGAGACGATTTTTAAAAACTGTTTTCTTCCAAATAATTAGTTGATTTTTCTTCTGAGGAAGAAATTGTTATTCACTATAAGAATATGTTACTGAGGATACAGCGACAATGAGTATTAGGAATAAAAAGCTTTAAACCATGTCACAAAACGGATATACGGGAATTACAACAATTAATTTTATTAGTCATACTTTTACAATCACGATGTCTTTGAAGTGACTTAGTAAAGGAAAATAAGTTAATAAATTGTGAGGTGATTGAAATTTGTAAGGAATGTAACGTAAAACCACTTTATCGTCCCAAAACAAGTCCTGACGAGGAAAGTGCAGTGCTGAATCCCAAATATCTGATGGGAACAGCCTTCAACCCGATGGAGACTAATTTAATAAGAGAGGCGCAACACTAGGAGGTTTAGGGGCGCTTAATTTCAAAATGGGTTGTCTTCTTCCGAAGTGCTTCATTGAAACAAATAGCTGATCTATTATAAAGGAGAGATGTAAAACCGAAAACATTGTTTTCATACCGCATCTCCTGTGATGGCCTGAAACAAAAGGGGATTGAAATGGGAGAGACAGTGTGGGTTTAGTCAGAAGGGCTGTCATCCGTCTCCGGACTTGGAAAAATTTCGAGTCCGAAAACTACGATCAAGAGTGCCAGTGGGTTTTCATGTTGTAAGACATCGCATCTGATATGGAAGCAAAGGGGTATCGACAGCGCAGGGGGTGATGAGACCCAAGATTCCTCTGTCATAACACGTGGTCCCATTTTGGGATTCCCCATTTGGAATAATATTTTTTAATTTCGCAGGACTTTTCAGATTGTAAAACCATCTGTCAGTAAAACGTGGTCCGGGGTGAGGTTCCAAACACTTGTTTGCGACATACACGTTGTAGTTCTTGATGAAAGTCAAATTCGCAAAATATGGTTAATTATTTTGAGGATTGCATCAGCCATTCTGAGACAGGATGACCTGAGCGTTGCCACCAAAAAGATTAGTTGGACTTGGAAAAATTTCAGATGAGGATAGAAACCAAGGGACGTATTCGGGAGTTTGTGATTGGTGCGGGGGGGTTTAATAAACGGGGCGGAACTTTTGATGAGGGGTTTGTTAATGAGGGGGTGGGTATTAATAAAGGGGTCGTGAATTTTGATAAGTGGGTGGAACTTTTGATGGGGGGGAGTACAAAAATTGGAAAAATTTTGATTTAAACTTACTAAACTATACACTAGATGGCGCCACCAAACATCGTGGGGCTTTTCAGGTGACTTTTCAGGGGGGCTTAAAAAATACAGGTGGGTCAACCAAGGGGTCTTTAAAGAGGAGGGCTTAAAATTACAGGTTGGGTTTTTAATAAAGGGGGGCGGAACTTTTGATAAGGTGTTTTTTAACGAGGGGGAGTCAAAAATTGGAAAAATTACGGCTAAAATAGAGGGCTTTTTAAAATATAGTACTCATCATATATACTAGAGGGTGCCACTAGTTTTTAATAAAGGGGAAGGAATTCTTAATAAAGGGTGGTTAATTCATTTTTAATTAATTAATAATTATGAATAATGAATATCAGTAGGGACGTGACCGAAGTGACGTCATATCACGTGACCGGAAGTGGGCTGGCCGGTGACGTCATACCACTAATTACACTATGGTGCGACTCAACTACTTGGCTCTACCGCACACAGGCCACAGATAAAACCCCATCCGACGGACGGCAGTCTTTCCAAGCCCACCGTTGTTCCCTATTGACCGAAGACAGGGCGGGGAGTTTTGCGGAGATAAATCTCAACGCTGATTCAGCTGGACTGGAACCTGGGAACTGCAGATTATGAGTCTGGAGAGCTGCAGACTGAACCTCCCCCACCCCAGTATGGAAAGTAACAAGCTATATATCAAATGAAAGATTCTGAAGCGGAGAATGTCATAGTCTATGAAAAATTGAACCCCCACGTTTTCTTCCCTCCCTAAAAAAGAGGAAATATGAAAATATTGTTCCTCCTATCTCCTGAACGCGAGCGCGGAAAGTAGCAAGCTATATATCAAATGAGCTTCTGAAGCGAGGAATGTTACATGCTATGAGAAATTGAACCCTCATGTTTTCTTCCTCCCCTAAAATAGCTATCTTCCTATAGGCCCTAAAAAGTAGAAAATAAACCTAAAGCATATCGATGGTTCAATCAGTTACTTTGAAGTGAGTTCGTATTCACTTCAAAGGAAGGTGGGTGCCGATTTACCTATTGAACAAGATTGCAGACGTGCTATCGTCCTTTGAAGTAAATACGAATTCAATGCTTATGCTTTAGTTTTATTTCCTACTTTTTAAGGTGCATATAAGAAGACAGATATTTCATAAATATTTCATTTTATCTTTTTTATGCTTTTAGATGTTTACGTAACAAATTATCTTTAATATCTACCGAAAACATTATTACTTCTTTTTTTTTTCTTTCAAGGCAATGTGGAGGAGGGAGGAGAGGGTGGCTGATTTTTTTTCTCCCTCATCAGTATGAAGAGTGAACAGAGCGAAGGTGTTAAAATAGTAGTTGGAAAGAGAGAGAATAAGAAAGACAGGCAGGAAGTCGAAGACGGAGCAGAAGGAAATAAAATTCGCGTGTATGATTGACACACCGAAGTGCCCGAGGCAAGCCAATCACGAAGCCATCACTGTACGAGGTAAATTCTTCGTCTTTCCTTCTCAGCACAGGACTTCGAATATTGAAGTTGGCTGAAGCCTCGAATGCAAGGAGCTGCCAATGTCGTTTCATTTCCGACTCTTTCGATCTAACCAACCACAGGAAATGACAAGGGATGAGTCAGATATTTGCACTTCCTCTCTTAAGCATTTCCAATAATTTCAATCTTTTTTTATGTGGAAGTCTGACTTTTCGTGTCTAGAGGAAACAGCGCATTAGTATCTCCACTCTGATGAAGCAGCTGTTATTTTTATAAGTGACCAATATTAGTTTAATGTGACAGATACAGTGTCAAGACTTTGATGAGTATAAAGGGGTATTAATATTTTTACTGCCTAATAATTTTGATTCATGGGCTGCAACGGAAAACTGAGCATCTTAACACATTTCTTCCCAGTGTTGCGTACACGCAATGGGAAGAAATGGGTTAAAGAATTTGTGCAAAATCTTGACCAACATTTGCTTGTATATTAAACAGTGGCGACTACGTAAGCAATGGGAGACTATGAGATTGCGCAGTTGACGCATCAACAGTTATGCAAGTTCATTGGTTGAATGACAAGTGATTAATGTGTCATTGACTTATGATCTGTTAAAACTAGTGAAGCTTCAACTACGCAGTCTCATAGTATCTCCAGTTGCCCTATCGCTACGATTTTAAATCTAAATTATAGACAACAGAGACCTCTTTCTCAGAATGCAGAAATGTGTAACAGCTAGAAACAGAAAACTAAACATTGATTCCAATCTGACACAGAAACTGAAACGCTTATTCAAAAGTCGACATTTTAATTCTGTGCACCTCAATATTAAAGTCATGAATAATAATTGTAAACGTTTCTCCGTTATCAGGGGTTAAATTAAACTATTTTTGGCGCTATCTTACGAGATGAAGTTTTTCAACTAGATGTTCTGAGCTTGTTTTGAATTTCTGTTTCAACTACAAATTTGGATGAAACAATTAACTATCGACACGCTCTAATTATTAGCTTTTACTTTTTCGTTCCTTCTCGTCTTTCGACTTTCAATTCGGCTATATTTATGAAGTTTAAAGTCCACGAGTTTCTATTCCAGAAGCGTTAAATATTTTTCTCGATGTTAATGCTCAAGTTTCAATTTCAAGAAGAAAAAACAAGCGTCATTAATTTCTGTGATTGATGAATAATTATTCGCATTATTAAATTGCACAGAAAAAGGTGTCTAACTGAAGAAAAAATATTTAGAAATAATTTCAAGTGTGCTTTTGATTTCGAAGTTGTATTTAAAGGCAACATTATTCGGATCTTTGTGAAATGCTACAAGATAATAAAAAGGTACTACAGTATAGATTCTATTATTTTTACCATAATTATCGAAACTTAATATTTTTTTAGTCTTCGAAAGACAATAGCATACTGTAACCCTTTATCAACTTAATGCTTAGTTGATTGAGACCTAAGCCTCATTTAGATATGGGCCAATTAGCAATGGACCTCTGCTGCAATCTTTTTAAAACAAAAAAAAAATACATAAAAAAGGTCGATAAAGTCATGTTAAGTTTTTCTTACAAACAGAAAATGTCCATTCCCAGTAAAGTACTTACTACCCCTGGGGCGCGAGTGGCTCAGTCGGTAGCGCGCCAGGCTCGCAATCTATACTTTATAGGTTCAAGTCCCACCTACGAACGCCTTATTTATGATTTATTGTTATGAACGCCGAATTATGAACGTTGGATTTATCTCCGCAAAACTCCCCACCCTACCTTCGGTCAGTAGAGAACACCGATGGGCTGGCAAAGGCCGCCGTCCGTCGGATGGGATGTAAGCTGTAGCTCTATATGCAAGTGAGCCCTACCTTATGCACGTTAAAGAACATGTCATTGATAGGAGGCTACTTTCTGTCTCCTAACATCTTTTCCAGTGGGTCCCCTCTCCCCAACCTTCTCTGAATCTTCAGGGTCTTTGCGACCTGGAAATTTTAGTCCATTATGTGAAAAAAAAGTGCATCTCAGAGTCCCCCCCCCCCAGCTTTACTGCGCTTTGTGTTAAGTCATGTCACTTATTCACCAAAAAAAATATTCTCTCTCTGTGGTTTATCGATTTTCATTTCATTTTACTCTTTTATCTTTCCATCTTTGAGAAAGGAAACACGAAAAATTTACTGACTAGGAAGATATCTCACTTCTTAAAGAAAACAATTATAAACTGTTTTAAAATTTACAGTAATTTTTTTAAACATTTTATTTATACTTTTAATGCCATTATTTAGTCTTTGGATGTTCCTTGTCGTAGCATAAGACCACTTAAAATAAGAATGCGATAACACATCGTATACAACAAGTCAACACCATTTTTCCTTAAAGAGAACCCAATATGATTTTTATTGACATGCGTAGATAAATAAGTGAAGTATAGGAGATATAAAAACTCTGCAATGAAAGACAGTTGAGCCACGAGATGACTTCTACTTTACCTTTCGTTCTGCCCACACGTTAGTCCACCTGATGCTGCAGATGTGATTTCTTATCCACTAAATCGCGTTTTGTAGAATGGGCGAGTTTCCCCTTCTTAGTCGATACGTCATTTCTGTCTTACCACGGAAAATTTTCCTCCCGAGCTTCTTTTTTTCCCTGCGCGTGCGTTTGATCGATGGATGCTATGTTATGCATGCATCAAGTTGCGGGTGGAATTCATGAACCGTGAGCCTCATGGAATAGATATTTCGCGTGGTTTGTTTGAAGTGGTGCTTGCAGAACGGCTGGACATGAGCGTAATGCGTTCAAGGTCGCACCTGCGTTCTTACAAGAATGTGAAATCTCCGGCTGTAGAATATCCGACGAAGCAGAAAGGAGAGCCGTCGTTGATATGGATACGGCGATATTTCTTTTGCAGAGGTTATTGCTTTTTCCACTGGAAAGTATGCCATTACGTCCTTATGATAGCGCATAAGACATGAACGAATTTGCAATTTTATGTTACCATTCTTTCGCTGAGCTTTCAGGCGGCCAACTTATTAAGTCTGAAAGGGCAAAACCACTTCATAGTTACTTACAGTTGCATCAAAACATAATTAAGGGAAACGCTGATTCATTTTCATTAATTTAATAATAAAATGATTGACACAGTAGATGTAAACAATGTTTTGAAAAATGGAAATGAAATCGTATCACTATTGTTACAGATTTTTAGTTGTATTTGAATATTTGACAACCAAGAGTGAATTCGTAATAAGTAGACTATAAATGAACTGATTTAATAACTAAGGCAATAAAAATGTACAAATCGAAAACAAATTTCAAAATTAATTACACTAAGCACCAATTTGCTATCCATCAGTATTAAATGATACTGATGATCATAATTACTAGATTAACTAATTCACAAATCAATATATAAGCAGGAATCTTACTAATCATATTTCACTGTTTAAATAATCCATGTTAAAGGAAAAACATTATCTGCCATACAGATACACTGTTGCTTTGCTTCAAAATGAGACTTCTCTTACCACATAAATATCGAGAACTTATCACTGCGCACAATACAAACTAAAATTGTCCCTTTTTACACACGCTAAAACTCTCTACTACTATTTTTGCAATTATTCTTAAATCATCAATTCGTTTAGCACTTCCGCGCACAGACCAAGAAAAACCTGTTCCTCCTTCACACTAATTTTCGAAATTCCCAACTGTACTCTATTTAGTCGTCCCATGGCCGAGTGTTTAGCGCACTTGGCTACCGATCTAAGGGACCTAGGTTCGAGCCCCGGGTAAGGCATGGATGTATGTGTCGTTTTTCTGCTGAGGGCCTGCCATCCTCACAGATCTTCTACTATGGCATATAAACTGACAGGCTCCTGTCAGACCCTTGTGGCAAGCAGCTGCTTGAGGGGGTATTTATTTTTATTTTTTATTTATTATATTCTTTTATTTTAACTTCATCGTGTTCGAATTCGTTAATGATGTAATTCACACTCCGAGCTACATCTTGAGTCTCGCAATAACCGATCACGCTTTCACTGTTGCACGTGTAGATTCTGTTTCTCTATATTCTGTTATTTCCTTTGAGTTCAGGAAATCATTGTTCTCGCTCAATTTTTTTCCGCTTTGTTTTTTAATCCCTTCATTCGATCTTTTCCATCGTATTCTTCTTTTCCATCTTTTCAACTATGCTCAATTCCATAACCTATTTTCCCATTATTCTCTCCAATCCCATTTATTGGACATGTCTGAAAGTTTCAACTCCATCCCATCTCTTATTCTTCTCTTATTCTGAGTTCTGAAGCTTCGAAAAATTCTATCAGATCTTTCTCAAAAATATATTTTAACAAATAATATCTTTTTCTATCCTTTTCCGTGGTGTGTACATAGTTCCAAATTTTATCTTATTCTAACCGTTATCTACCGAAAAAGTATATAAATATAATAACGGATATCAAAAAACAATATTTGTAATACATTCAAACCGTCCAGATATTTACGTTCTTTCCGTTTTCTGATCATTCCCTCATTTTCTGATAATAAATTAACCATTTTCGTTCCTATTCATAAATTATTTGTCTTTTCTACCATCATATCCGGAACTCGTGTTCTGTAATCCTCTTTGAACCTCTTTGCTTGCATCTTTCCACATTGTTTGCATCTTGTGCAGTGACAAATCGATTATCAGAAAAGTGTAATGTGAAACGTAACTCATTTCATTGGGAATCTCTGTTTTCATTTCCCCAACCCCCATATATCCAATACTTTGCATAAATAAATTATAAATCTTTTCCGAATTGTCTTAAAAATTGCTTATTGTTTTCGTTTTTGCGCAATTGTTTCACTTGCTAGGTTACAAAGAACCCAAGGCTAAAATCCACTGGACTTATCTTAAGAGGTAAAGTTTTATCTTTAATATTCTCACTCACCCAGTAACATCGCTTATAATCTCATTCAATGGACGATGAATTAGGAAAATTCCCAAACCCACAGGGGTCTCCCTTTTTTTTAGTAAAGGCGAGCTAACGGAGAAAATCTCAACTGTGGTCGAGTTGGCAGTCGGATCTGTGAGCTTCAATTCCGATTGAATTATTGATTCTTCTGTGCTAGCAAAGTGATGGTTCTTTCACTCAAATAACTTTGCACTTTTTAACAGCTTGGATATAACTAATGTTAAGATTCTCATATTGTGATTATTTGTACAACTTTAAATGATCATAACCATAATATTTAACCCAATGTTAAATTCGGCAGCGCAATCTTATTGTGTTGGCTCACGTTAACGCTAACTTCCAGAATCTGGTTTCGAATCCCAGCTTGGTGATGTGGTCATTTGCTCTATCATAACTCAATGATATGTTTCCAGCTTTAAGGTTTTGTTCACTGATGAAGAACAAAAAAAGAATCTTTACCTTCAGTCATCCACCTCAGTATCTTATTTGTTTTGACGTCATTTTGCAAAAGTTCTTGTTACATTCAGCTTTGCTTATTTCAGATTGGGTTGTTTTACCTCTGAGCAGCACTTTTTTGCACACCATGGGCTAAATGACCAGGTCACATGGACCCCGAAGGCTCAGAGAAGGTTGGAGGAGGGGACCCACTGGAACAGCTGTTGGGAGACAGATGGTAGCCTCCCGTCAAGGCCATCCAGCGTGTTCTTTAACGTGCACAGGGTATGGCTCTCCCGCACACTGGGCCACGGCTTAACGTCACATCCGACGGACGGCGGCCTTTCCAAACCCATCGGTGTCCCCTACTGACCGTGGGCAGGGCGGGGAATTTTGCGGAGATAAATCTCAACGCTGACCCAGCTGGGACTCGAACCTGGGAACTACAGATTACGAGCCTGGCGCGCTACCGACTGAGCCACCCCCGCCCCTACTTATTTCAGAAAAATGTTGCATATACTCGAGAATTGTAATGACAACTATCTAGAATTAAGAACCTACGAACTCATGAAAAGAAACAGCTCTCATTAATTTTATCCTCAAAATAAGTTTCTGCTATCAGGTGATGTTACACATTTAAATTTAATGAGACTATATTTAAGGAAAAAGGAAAGAAAAATAGAAAGGGTCTGGTGCAAATTGTTTTCTGTTTCGCAGTTAAACTAGTCAACGTTTTTGTATTTTAGAAATGTATGAAACAGTGAATACTAAATGACATCATCAACAACGAAATACTAATGAAATGCAAATGAAATTACCTGGAGTAGTAGAAAGTGAGAAGAAGCCTCAATTTCAATTATGACGATATAATTCTTATTTCAAAAAGAGGAACTTTTTCCTCTTCTAAGATGATATTAAAACTTTTACGTGACACAATACGTCTTTCACAAAGCTTGAATATTGCCATCAATGAGTTGACCCTTTAGACCCAGAGGGGGTAGGAAAACACATATTTTTAGTTTTAGCTGATAATTGTTTACTTTTTAAGATAAATGAAAAATTCTTTTTCGGTTAGATAGGAATTGATAAAATATTATGATTCGCACTTTTTAAATCTTCCGAAAACTATAATTTCGCTCTCTAACGGTGGAAAAATTTGCAAATTCCAAATTTTAAACAAATATTGCAAACGACGTATACCCAATTCTGTTTTTAAACGTATTTTTTTACACAATTTTGATTTAACACGGTTTAAAAAAAATTCCAATTCTCGTTTTACACGATTTAATTTGATCTAACACGGTTCAAACGGCGTCTTTTTAAAAATCTCCATTTGAATTTAATTCTGAAAAAGTATTCCTATTCAAGAAAAAATTCCTAGAATTTACATTTATAACAAAGATGTCGCTTTTATGGCAATATTTTTCGAAGTAGTTTTAACTTTGAAAACGTACTATAGATACACATTTTGTGCACTAAAATCCCCAAAATTAAAACTACACTAACATAACTACACAACGAGTTTTCTCTATTTTATTCTCTATTTCAGTGGTTCTCAAAGTTTCATGCTTCACGTACACCCCCCCCCCCTGGAAATGGGTATATAACTGGCGTATACCTTGTATAGACAGATAAAACCAGTTTAGTATAACGGTAGGAATAAAATAAAACCTATATATATATACATACACATTAAAATTTGCATTCATAAATTACATATATCGGTAAACACAAAAAAATGACATTTTTGCACAGCAGTGTTGTCAACTTAGAGACTTTGTTACTAGATCTAGCGACATTTGAGTTCTCACGGCGTACCCCAAAAACTTGTACCGCGTATCCCTCGTTGAGAATCCCTGCTTTATTTTATGGAAAAATTGTACAAAACTTACTTCATTCGGAATAAAGTGGCAATATTGAGTTTCGGGAAATTCCCCTCAATTTTATCTTCGACACATATATTTTGGCCCAAATCATTGAAGATGGTGGATACACTCCTGATCAAGTTTGGAATGCAGATGAAGCTGGTCATTTTTGGGAAAAAATGACGAGTAGAATCTACGCAGCAATATCACAAAAAACTGTTGGCGGCTTTAAAGCAGCTAAGGATCGTGTGACCTTTTTATTTTGCAGCAACGCTTCAGGAGATCTTATGTTAAAACCGCTGATTATCAATCGACCCCTAACACCACGGTCAATGAAGGGTGTAGATTTGAATAAATTGCCAGTGTATTGGATGGCAGACAAAAAAGTCTGGGCTACAAAATAAATTTTTAATGAATGGTTCCATAAATATTTTGTTCCAGAAGTTAAACGCTATTTGAAGGAAAAAAAATCTCGAATTTATAGTTTTATTGATTATAGACAATGCACATGGCCATCCTGTTTTGGAGCACCCAAATGTGCAATTTTGTTTTCTGCCGCCTAATACGACATTCTTAATACAACTACTAAACCAGGGTATAATTACCATATTTAAAACTTACTACGTAAGACGAACATTCCAATACATTTTGGATAAACTAGATAAGGATAAAACACTAACAGTTATTGATGTGTGGAAGAAATTTTCTATTTTAGATTATAATTTTAGATTGTATCAGACATGCTGGATTGACGTTATCAGAATTTAAACCATCAACTTTAAACACATGCTGGAAAGCTATTTGGCCCGAATGTGTAAAAAGCAAAGATCCTGTACCCCCAAATACGACTGAATATCTTAATATCATCACTTTAGCACATGCAGTTGGTGGAGAAGGATTCGATGATTTATCGTTTGCAGATATTGATGAATTGCTGTTTGACAAAGCTCTTATCGAAGATGAAATAATGGAAGTTGTCCTCGAGACTCCTGATGAAAAAGAAAAAAGTGATGGTGATGAAGAGGTTCCACTCACTGCTGGTTTAATTAAAGAATGACTTCATATGGCTAGTAAATTGGAAAGTCATTTTCTTACACATGCATCCATTGTCGAACGAGTTGAGCAGTTTAAACGTGAACTGAAGTCATGTATGGTGCGTCATGCAGAATTATACAAAGATCTAGTCAAAGCAGGATCTCAACGATTTATTACAGAGTTCGTTATCAAAACTAATCAAACTTCAGAATCACTGGAAACAAGTGATAATTTGGTTCCCCATGCCACAGAGAGCATTTCACCATTGGAGTATGAACACGACGGCCAAAATGTTTCAAGCGATGAAAGTGATTTAATTCCAGTCTTACGCAAACGAATGTGTCTATTGTCAGAAAGTGACAACGAATAAAATCTAGTTAATAAGCATATGTAAGTCATGTTTTTTTGCACTTTTGTATTCTTGAATTAGTGACATATTATTTTCTTTATGAAGTATAATTTACTTTATATATATGTATATATAATTATTTTTATAAGTTTACAAAATAAAAAGTGTGTTTAAATGAATAAAAATCAAATAAAGATTTAATTAAAGATTTTGATATGATTTGTATGAAAACAGCTTATTATTTGTACTGGGTTTTCCCGTCTGGAACCAGTCTTTTATTTTTTCATATGCATTGTATTTCTTTTTACACGGTTTTTTTTTTGCACGGTTATTTCGGAAACCTACTACCGCGTAAAAACAGAATTGGGTGTATTTAAGCTAGAAATTTTAAATATTAGTGATGGAATGTGAACGCCGCAATGTATCCATTAGCAACATTGAATTGATCTCTTAGACCCAGGAGGGGTGGAAAACACATTTTTTTGTTTTAGCAGATAATTGTTTGTATTTAGAAATAAATGAAAAATTCTTTTTAGGTTTAGATATTAATTGATAAAATATTATTCGCGCTTTCGAAATCTTTCCAAAACTATAATTGCACCCTCTAACGGTGAAAAAGATCGAAAATTCCAAAATTTCAAGTGAATATTGCAACGATGTATTAATGACAGAAATATGAAATTTTAATAGTAGAATGTGAACGCCATGAAGTTTCGATTGGAAGCAAATGAATATGATAATGGAAAACTCTTTTTCTGTTTGATTGGTACTAATGAAATATAATTCACATTTTCCTATATATCTTCACAGATTACTAATACATTTGATGTTTGCAAATAATATATTAATATAGAACAGAAATTTGAAAAATTAGTGGTAGTTTTGATCAGATATTCCATGGACAGTAATAATCTACCCATTTTTCTGAGAGAGATGTGGGAAATGCAACTTTTTGATTTAAGAATTAAAAAACGAATACTTTTATGTTATATAATTACTAATAAAATACTATTTGTATTTTTCCCATTATCCGCTTGCTCAAATTAAAACTTTTAAGGAATGAAACAGTAGGTAAAGGTAAAACCTTCCCTTTGAAAACGAGATTCTCATATTCGCCACAAGCGATATATGTCCTTCTAGTTCGGATTTCCAAATGAAATAACTAACTTCTGGATTAGAGACTATACAGATTAAAATATGACACCAAGATTGTTTAAGGTGACGTTTGGACAAAATGTGCTTTATGTTTGGTCCATATCATATAATTAATAAATAGTGAAGTACTATTTAGGAATTAATATTTGATTGACACCTTAAACTTGAAAATATTGACTTATTTTGCTTCAGCTATGCTGTCATGAATTTTTTTTGTGTTGCATTTATTCTGTATTTGCTTCGGAAATCGTGTGTGTGTATACTGATTGTTGTGATGCGTTGAAATCATAATCATAAATAATTTCACGTAATACACAAGTAATTTCAAATAACTGAAAGTAATCAAATGCATCTATGAGGGGTGTTCATTAACTTCTTGACATGCATCTTCCGAACAAAAAACATTGCACTTACCCGAAGAAAACTTTTACTTCCATTCAACATACTCCCCACAAGCATCCATGCAAAGTTGTAGAGTCTATGCCAGTTCTGAAACGCTTGTTAATAATCCTGTTGGATTACATTACGCATTTTGGAAGGTCTCCACTTGAAAAAGGTTTTTCTTCAAGTTCCTTTTTAATATTTGAAAATAACCAAATATCGTATGGTGCATATCGGGCGAATATACGCGATGGGGCATGTGATGTTGCTTCTTCGTTTGTTTGTCTATTGGGACCACTTAGGAATGTCCCCTCGGTTCGATCGCAATACGCGACGGGTGAAAGGGTTTTTCAGATCAAAAATCAAAGATTTTATCACAATTGAAGGGACTCGATACTGAGGCTCCTTCCCAATAAATTGGTTCAACTTAGTCCTTGGTAAAACAATAACTATCTTTTATTGATATAAACTACATTGACTGATGAGGAAAAACACACTCGTCACTCATTTACTATGAATTACAAAACCAGCTTACTATCCCCTTTCAGCTGTTTTCCCGAGAGCCTACGTACCGCTAATACCAGTCGGCACTCACCAGCTTTTCAATTTTATGTCTGCCCGCTTTCGAAACTCGACCGGCTCTGTTCTTCTCTTGGTTGCCAACCCTTTCTCTTTCTCTCTCTGCCTGACCATCTGGGGCGTCCGCGAGCAGTGGGGTGACCTCCGTACCCTCTGGGCACTGTTACTTCAATTAACTTTCCAGATGCCGGGACAGTGGGCCTCCCACGTAGCATATGCCTTGTTGGTGAAATCCAAAATAAATATACAAAGCCTGAAAAAAAAATATCTCAAAAGGCCTCTAGCCTGACAGGGCAGCTTTTGATTTTTTCCTGGTCCAGATAGGCGTAACGTTCCGGGTTTTCTGAGCATGGCATTATCATGAAGAAGGAGAACCCTTAACACCCCTGTTTTTGAACTCTAATACTTCATCACCTTAAACATTTTGGGCAAAAGAATGTATAATATTGGCTGTTTATAGTCATGTTTTCAGGTAAGGTGTCCATGGTGACCATAATTTGGGATCTGAAAAAATTGTGAACATCCTTGAGCGAAAGTCTTGTCGGAGGATTTGGGGACGCGGTTCATCTTTCGCAACTCTAGCATAATTGCCCATCTTTCTGGTATAGCACTAACACATGTAGCATTAACACATGGTATAGCATTAACACATCTGTATAGCAATAAACACATGTCCAATGTCTGTTAACCGTTTGGGGCCACTAGGTTCCAATATTGCCAACATCTCCTTGCGCGAATCGATTCTAGCCCTTTTGTGTTGTTCTGTCAGTTTATGGGGTACCCATTTGACTCAGATCGTTAGGAACTTTAAATGTTCATGAATAATTGTTTCCACACTGACAACTTATTACCTGAACAGTGATGTGTAGGTGTTACTTAATGAGTTTATGAACAGCAGCGATAATTCTCTCCTTCACGTCCTCCCCATGAGGGAGGTCTTCGAAGCTGTGCTGCCTCTGAATTTGCGCATCCATCCCATAACAGTGCCATATGACAGGCATTATCCCATATACTTCTGATAAATCAGCATGAATTTTTGTCGCGTTGTTCCGGAGCTGCATCCTTGTGATAATGTAAAATCTCTCCTGTCTCTAGTAAGCTCCATATCAACAACGCACAGATTTCCCAGACCGAACTTTACGTGCCGCCAGCGAAGAGGGAAATGATGCTACCGCCTTTTTTTAAACATGTAATGGCAAGTTTAGGCATGCTTTGAAACAAGTCGTAGCTAGTTAACTTCGGTGGAACGATTGGAAATCTACAGACAAGTATCAAGAACTTTTTGAACGAATTCCGTATGTGTAATTCATGAGTTTTTTTCAGAACTCATCCAAATTACTGTATTAATTTACATTACAAATATGTGAAGAAGCACTGACAATAGTATTTATAACAAACTAGTTCACGGAAAAAATGTAAATTAAATATCACACGTGCTGAATTTATCACACAAAGAGATCTATGCTTCCTCCAACATCTTTGTTAATTCTTTCTAAAAAAATGCGAAAAATACAAAACAAGGGAAACAGCAAAGATACTCTACCCTAACACCAAATGGTTTATTAGAAAAACAATAGCATGCTTCCTTAGTACTGTACAGATAGTCTTTATATTTTTGAAAAGACCCAAGAGACGTTTTTTGCAGGGAAGCAAAGAAATATACAAATAAACATCATGCAAGCTAAAACTTTATTAAATAATAAAAAATAAACCTTTCTTGTTTTTGAATAATCCTGTTTTACGGGATAAACAAAGATTAATGCAAAAAAAAAAACTTCTTGCACCGCTCTCTCTTCTTTTTTTTTCATTGAAGTACTTCAGTTTAGTTTTTGTACATAACGATTGATGAAACAATTGATGTAAAATAAACAGAGATTGCTAAAAAAACGCTAACAGATACGAGTCCCGTATTCCCAAATCGAAAATGGTGATGTGCTTTGTTTTGTATCCCTGATGTGTGGCAACTGCCGCAAAAAAGGTCAGGAAAACAACGAAAGTGAGGAAATGCTTCGATGATAAGAGAGAAGAGTTATAATGGAGAAACGATTATAGCGAGAATCGGAGATAGATAGGTACGCCTGAATTACAATTGTTAAGAAATATTAAAAAAAATAATATACAGGGTGTCTCAAAAATATAGGTACAAACTTTTAGGGGAGGTAGATAACATCTAAAGGAATGAGAATTGCATAGGAACCCATAACCGAAAATGTCATGGGAAAGTGGTAGCAGAGGTACAAGATCTGAAAGGACACAAGACAGTGATTAATGGAAAAACATTTATTGGACGTAATTATTACAAATGGCGTACTAGATGATACATTTCATAATGTTACAGCAGATGTCGAGGTTTGACCCATGATCGCACAAATTTCGATGCGCACGCGCAAGCAAACGGTGGTCCGGTACATGTCTGTGTGGGAAGCGTTCTTGATACATTCGTTGAGCGGCTCGTCCGTTGCCCTCAGCTATTCCATATACTAAGTGCATGTCTGCCAGCTCCCTGCTCGAATACCTTTGCATGCTCTTCGTAAGCCAACTACCGCTCGAATGAGGAAATCCGAACTGATGAACAGCGCCGCCTATTGACTTACGGTGAAGTTTCCGGTTATGGGTTCCTATGCAATTCAGATTCCTTTAGATGTTATTTACCTCCCCTAAAAGTTTGTACCTATATTTTTGAGACATCCTGTACAACTCGGCGGTGGCCAATACCTTTCTTCAACACAAATTATGTTGAAAGCGTCTCACGTGCCACTCAGGGGCGAATCCAGAAGCCACCCTGGAGAATCGAATTTGGAAGAGTGAAAAATACTCCTCCTCTAACTGGTCAGTAAACATTTACTCAGCACTGGAAATTTATTAATGTATTCTTTTCCATTTTCATCTTGTTATTTAAGTTGTTTATATTTCTATATCCCAATTCCAAAAAAAAAAAAAAATTGCCTAAGTGTCTCAAAATAGCACACAAGCAGAAATTGAAGATGAACTCGCCACCGCGGTGCTATTCCCCCATCTTTACTTACCCTACACCAACAGTCTGGATAGCTCAAGTCAGTGGTTCTCAACCTTTTATGCTTCACGTACCCCCTGGAAATGTGTATGTAAGTGGCGTAACCTTTGTAAAGATAGAGAAAACTATAGTTATAGTATAACAATGGGAATAAAATAAAACATATATATATATACATTAAATTTTGTATTCATAAATTACATATATCGATAAACACCAAAAATGACATAAATTATTCAACAAATCTTATAAAATGAAAAACATTTTACTAGGTAATTAGTGAAATGGACTTGTCACTAGATCTAGCGGTTTTTGAGCTCTCACGGCGTACCCCACCTTGAGAACCGCTAGCTCAAGTTATTGGAAGATTTGAAAAATGCAAATCGGGATATTTTGTTAGTACTTATCCAACATGAAAAAAAACTTTTTGCTCATCTGTAGAGGCAAAAGGTTGAGTGTTTATCGACAGATAGTCGAAAACGGGAAAATAATAGCTCGTTTTTTCATGATAGCTAGAGATGAAAAGAACGTTTTTTGAAAACTACGATGCTTTACGTAAAAAATAAAATATTTGCACTACATTAAAGTTACCAAATTTATTCTTTGTCTATTATGAAATAATTTTAGGTGGTGAAAACTCGTAAGATTTCATCAAACTCAAAACGTGCAATTTGCTTACAGAACGAACTGTTTCTTCGATAAACTAAGCATTGACTGATGCTTATTTGCCTAAAATACTGCAAGACAGTTTTATTCCCCTTTAACGGTGCCTTTTTATAGATAGATTCAGACATGAATTGATTTTTCGGTTTGGAACATTTCTGCAAAGCTGGAAAGAAGCTGAAGATGCTCAATATGGTTAAGAACACGCTCAGAAAGTTCTAGCAGCTCAGACGAATATGGTGCATTTTTTAGCAATCTTGTTGGTGATAATGGACAGCAAAAGGAAAGAAGAATTCTTTAAATCGAAAATCGAGAATTTCTTTTTCTGTTTGTGAATTGTAGTGTTCAATTAAAGTTTCGTTTTCGATTTTGTTTTCCAAAAATATTTCACTTTATTAAGTTTTTAATTAGTGTCCTTGTGTTTGTGAAATAATGGATTCATTATCTTATAAATCGAGTAATTATGGTTTCCTTACAGGCCATGGAGCAACATGTTAGCTAAAACACTCTAGTCCTCTCTCCCTTCTCGTTGGAGCGGGGGTGGCTCAGTCGGTAGCACGCCAGGCTCGTAATCTGTAGTTCCCAGGTTCGAGTCCCAGCTGGGTCAGCGTTGAGATTTATCTCCGCAAAATTCCCCGCCCTGCCCACGGTCAGTAGGGGACACCGATGGCCTTGGAAAGACAGCCGTCCGTCGGATGGGACGTTAAGCCGTGGCCCCGTGTACGGGAGAGCCATACCCTGTGCACGTTAAAGAACACGCTGGATGGTCTTGACTGGAGGCTACCATCTGTCTCCCAACAGCTGTTCCAGTGGATCCCTCCCCAACCTTCTTCGGGGTCCATGTGACCTGGTCATTTAGCCCATGGTGTGCAAAAAAGTGCCGCTCAGAGGTGAAACAACCCAACCCTTCTCGTTAAATATTTTGAGTAGATTATATATTTTCATAATCAAGATAATTATAAATATTGAAAATAAATATAAAACTATAAACAATTAAAATTCAAATGTGCATATTTAATTCGAAAAGGAACATGAAAATTAAACACAAAAGAAAAAATAAATGACAATTAAGTCACAGGCCATTTGAAAACCGGAAGTCAGTCACTGAAAAGTCTTTTGAAAGCTGCTTTTTGTTTTTAAATCGGAATGAAATACTTAATGAAATAATAATTAAATAAATTAACATAGCTTAATAATGAAAAAATAATGATACTTAAAATCATTCATTATTTTACTACGTAGATAAATATTCTCAAGAGTTTTGCTTTATAATTATTCTTATTAACTTGATTCTCTTTTTTTTAGCTCGTTTTTTCTGAAAACGAGCTAATGTTTTCATTTAGTTGTCTGTCTATCCTTCTGTAGATATCGAACTTTTTTGCTTTTAGAGAGAAATTTAAAATTCTTTTTTGGGTTGGATAGGTATTGATGAATATTATGATTCATATTTTTTGAACCTTCCTATAGTTGTAATTGCGACCTCTAACAGTGGAAAAAGTGAAAGATTGAAAAATTTCAAACTAATATTGCAAGCGATGTAATTAAATTAATAATAAATAATACCCCCTCAAGCAGCTGCTTGCCACAGAGGTCTGACAGGAGCCTGTCAGTTTACATGCCATAGTAGAAGGTCTGTGAGGATGGCAGAACCTCAGCAGAAAAAAGGACACATACAACCATGCCTTACCCGGGGCTCGAACCCAGGTCCCTCAGATCAGTAGCCAAGTGCGCTAACCACTCGGCCATGGGACGGCAAGAAATTAGAAATTTTTGATTGTGAAATGTATATGTCATGAAGTTCGCATTGACAACAATGATTTTCACCTTTACCCCAGAGGGGGTAGAAAAACGCAATTTTTTTGTTTTAAGCGAAAATTGTTTGTTTTTAGGTATAAATTGAACGTTTTTTTTGATTGGTGATAATAAGATTTTAAGCGAAAATTGTTTGTTTTTAGGTATAATTGAACGTTTTTTTTGATTGGTTTGATTGGTGATTTTTTTGATTGCTGATAGTATTAATAAACTGTTATGGTTTCACTTTTAGAATTTCCCAAAAGCTTTAATTTCGCCCTCTAACGGTGGATATTTTTGAAAATTTCAAAAGGTTTAACGAATATTGCAAACGATCTATTTGAGCTAGAAATTTAATGTTTTATTTGTGGACTGTGATGATGAAGGGGCTTACATTGGCAGCAACAATTTTTCTCTTCACTCGCAGGGTGGGTGGGAAAACGCAACCTTTTGGCTTTGGGAGATTAATGAAAAATTGTTTTTGAGTTGAATAGGTACTAACGAAATGTGATGATTCACAATTTTTAAATCCTGCAAAATAGACTTAATTTACCATTGCTAGAAGTCGCTAAATGTAGAAAATATAAATCTTGAAGTAATGTTGTAAACGATATATTTATTCTAGAAATTTTATATTCCGGTGATAGAACATATTGATGAAGACCGGTTACTGATAAAACAGGATAAACAGGATAACAGGAGTAAAGGAAAATTAGCAGCCTGGATTGGCTACTTACTATCTGAAGCCCGTAGACGGGAGGTAAGAAAAACTTCCTAAGTATAACAGTGCAATGAAACAGAAATATTCACTTTGAAAAATAAAAACAAAAAACAAAAAAAGTTTAAATTGTTTTGAAAATAAATTCTTTGAAGGCCTTTTGAAGATCATCTTGATCTGCGAACATTATGAGAGTTCAAAAGTCACCAAAGAATCGCAATGAAAGGCTCAAATGGAGCTGAGGAGGCCGGTGTCTTTCAGGAACTGCAGCAAAAATTTAGATATTCTGCACACAAGTTGAGCTGATAGTAGCATCTGTGATGTTGTTCTGTTGGAGACTTGAAAAATATTGTTTCTTTAGAGATCATAAAGTGGACAGTGATTTATAACATGTTTAATATTTTCAGGCTGGTTACAAGTTTGACAGAGGGGTGAAGTTTTCTTTCCAATTTTGTGAAGTTTTTCGCTTAATGCACAGTGATTAATGGTAAATCTATTTAAAGCCGTTTCTTCTGTTCCGTTTAGTTTAAACTACCCTCGTGGACGGAGCGGGATGTCAAATATTTTTCTGTAAAATCTACCCACGTTCAGATCGTTGTCTTGAAGTAGTGAGTCCAGTCCTCTGAAGTTCTTCTATTAACTTCCAAGCAGAAACCTCTGTAAAACAGAGGATTGTTTAAGTTAGATGGCAAGGTCAAAGCTGCTTTGGCAGCAAAATCACGCTCTCATTGACAGGGATATCAGAATGGCTGGGTATCCACTGGAGACAGACCATATGATAGTTGAAAACAGAAAGTGTGTCACATATCATTAGGATGCCAGATATGATTGAAGTGTACGGTGAAGTCAGTGGGTCTCAAAGCAGACTGAAGAGCGGACTTACTGTCTGACAAGATCAGAATGTTTTTATTGTAGACTGAGGAGGACCACTGAAGTGCTTGATAAATAAATAAAAGTTCTGCAGCCATGATACTAGTTGAAGTTTTCAAGGAGTAACAGGTTGTAATATTCAGAGAAGCCGGTTACTGATAATTATATGTATTTTGATTAAATAAAATTCATTTTCTCTGAAAAGGAGCATCACATATTCGCTAAGGGCGAGATATTTTCCTTCTGTTTTCTTTCTGCATTCACAAATATTTCGCAGGCTGGATAAAATGCTATTAGCGGTCCGCAACTCGCCTATCATTGTCTTATAAATAAGGGGCGGGGGTGGCTCAGTCGGTAGCGCGCCAGGCTCGTAATCTGTAGTTCCCAGGTTCGAGTCCCAGCTGGGTCAGCGTTGGGATTTATCTCCGCAAAATTCCCCGCCCTGCCCACGGTCAGTAGGGGACACCGATGGGCTTGGAAAGGCCGCTGTCCGTCGAATGGGACGTTAAGCCGTGGCCCCGTGTGCGGGAGAGCCATACCCTGTGCACGTTAAAGAACACGATGGATGGCCTTGACGGGAGGCTACCATCTGTCTCCCAACAGCTGTTCCAGTGGGTCCCCTCCCCCAACCTTCTCTGAGCCTTCGGGGTCCATGTGACCTGGCCATTTAGCCCATGGTGTGCAAAAAAGTGCCGCTCAGAGGTAAAACAACCCAACCCAAAGCCTTATAAATAAAGGAAAAGAAATGAATCTTACGTGGTTGGAATGCAGTATATTTATCCCATCCTAAGAATACGAAATGCTGAATAAATGAGTTGCATGAAAAAGTTAGGTAATAGCATTGCATTCTTTTAATAGATGCATGATTTTAATCCCTTATTTAAATATGGCGATTAGGGAATGAATTTTTGTTTTTCCTGCGAACTAGTCCAGCAATCTTTCTTGGGTTGGATTGTTTTACCTCTGATCGGCAGTGGGGGAAGGGACCCATTGACAGTTGTTGGGAGACAGATGGTAGCCTCCCGTCAAGGCCATCCAGCGTGTTCTTTAACGTGCACAGGTTATGGCTCTCCCGCACACGGGGCCACTGCTTAACGTCTCATCCGACGGACGGCGGCCTTTCCAAGCCCATCGGTGTCCCCTTCTCCGTGGGCAGAGCGGGGAGTTGTGCGGAGAGAAATCTCAACACTGACCGAGACAGGAGTCGAACCTGGAAACTGCAGATTACGAGCTTGTTCGCTACCTACTGTACCATCTCTCCCCTCTTTGTAAGCCAGTGAGTGGGTTTCATTCTCTAAGTTTTCGCTGGTTGCATTGCAACAACCATAACTTCAAATCGTATTGCGTGAGATACGTGGTTGTGTCGTTGTGTCATTGTGTCGTTTTAGTATCTCTTCCCCACTCACCAGATGAAGCAAATGAATTCTTATTTATGAGGTTCTTAGCTATAGAACATTCTTTAGCCTATAGAAATGAAATAAAAATGCTCAGTTAAAAAATATATTCCTTTTTTGTGTATATATTGAAATAATTTCTAAAAATATGTATCGATTATACTGACGATCGTGAGAAAGCCTTTAAAAATTTGTCGTCCTGATTACTGGTTTCCTGATACTTTGTTTACTCATTTACCATCAGATCTATCTGATACGCACATTTTGTTTTCCCACTTTTGTTTCGGTCAATAGTTATATCAAAGTGTTTCCATGGTGCAAAGAGTGGGATGTTGGTTTGGGTTGTTTTACCTCTGAGCTGCACTTTTTTGCACACCATTTGCTAAATGGCCAGGTCGGAAGGACCCCGAAGGCTCAGAGAAGGTTGGGGGAGGGGACCCACTGGAACAGCTGTTGGGAGACAGATGGTAGCCTCCCTTCAAGGCCATCCAGCGTGTTCTTTAACGTGCACAGGGTATGGCTCTCCCGCACACGGGGCTACGTCTTAACGTCCCATCCGACGGACGGCGGCCTTTCCAAGCCCATCGGTGTCCCCTACTGACCGTGGGCAGGGCGGGGAATTTTACGGAGATAAATCTCAACGCTGACCCAGCTGGGACTCGAACCTGGGAACTGCAGATTACGAGCCTGGCGCGCTACCGACTGAGCCACCCCCGCCCTGGCGGGATGGCAGAAACAGTGCAAAGAGTGGGATTCCAGGATGCACATGGGATGGGAGAAACACAGGTTAAGAGATTGATAGAAGTACGTTAATGATAATATGATTAAAACAAACTCGCTGTGCTTCCTTTTTACGAGTATATTAAGTACTGCAAAATATACCTTTCTCTTATTGCTAACTAATTATAATAAGTGAGTAGCGAACTTCGTTTATTAGTTTTCATTTCTGCTGATACTGAAATATAATTGTGAGGCCCAAGTTCTATTGTCTTACAAAGCAAAAATATACGTGCAATAGGCTTGTAAGATATAGAGTATTTTAATTATTAATTGGCAGTTATTGTATGGTTTTTTGCGGTGACATTTAGTTTTCAGGAAACAATACTATTTCTTTTCGAAGAGACCTTTTTGAAGATTTTACCGACTACACATTTTAAAAACTGAAATTCTAAATTAAATGAGTTAATGTGAATGCCGAATGAGTAAATATGACTGATTGGACTGTTTTGCCGAATGTGCAAATTTTAATGACTGGACTGGAATGTCGAATGAGTAAATGTGACTGATTGGGCTGGTATGTCGAATGTGCAAATTTTAATGACTGGAATCTCGAATGAGTAAATGTGACTGATTGGACTGGTATGCCTAATGTGCAAGTTTTAATGCCTGGACTGGAATGCCGAATGAGTAAATGTGACTGATTGGACTGAAATGCTGAATGAGTAAATGTGAATGAACTGCTTGAACCTATATAGTAACTAACGAACCTAAAATGTAAATCTGACTGATTTCTTTATTAAACCAGTGGCCGTGTCTTTGTGTTAATATTTGTATGTTGCCCTGAAAATCCAGTGAAAATCATGTAAAGCTTCTAGATTATCTGCTTGCTTTGTGTTGGAAAGTCACCGCTTCCTTTAAAAAAGGAACCAGAGACTTCAGCCAAGAAACTTGTTCATTTCCTTTAGGTGAAATGATGGGGTTTATTGGGACACGTAGCATATATTCTGTGAGACCTTTTAAGAGAATTTCATATTCTCGAGATTTGATGATAAGAAATGCACATGCCATATTCCAGGATTTTAATCAGGACCTCAGCATTGGCAATGACTTATCGCCTCCACTCCTAAACCACTGAATCGCAGGTCAGTCGAATGAGATGAAGAATTTCGCATTTACTTTTACAACCGATATTAGCATGAAATAACAACACAATCGTTAAACAGAATTTTCAAATGGCAAAAACAAACACCATATTAGTAGGAATTTTTCTTCCAATATTTATGAAGCAAAATAGCGATTAACTTGACTGAACTAACAGGCTATCACGACAGATACGCTGGCAGACCTTCCTCTGGAAAGATTCGCTCTCATGTTTTGTCAGCTTAATCTAGTATCTCTGCTCTCGACGTTCTCTGTTAACGTTAACTGTATGGGTAATATTATTCTGAGGTAGATATAGAAAGACGAAAAAAAAATAGGGGGAAAAAATCTCAGATGTTCAGAGAAACAGCAGCGACAACAGCGAAGCTAATAAATGTCGAGTTCGCTCCCGTTAAAGTGTTCTTTACACTGATTTGAATTTCATCGCTTATCGCCGAACGGAATCAGAAACTTGAACACGTCGATAAAAAGAAAATCGATGAAAGAAAAGGAATTTAAGACCCTTTCGTGAATTTAATGGATAGGTGATGAGAAAGAGCTAGAGAAAAAGGAAAAAAAAAGAAAAAACGACGGAAAGGTGAAGAAAGGAACGTTAATGGGATGGCTGTCGTGCAAGCCGAACCACTTAGCACACGAACGCCCTTTTATTTGTTTAATGATTTCATGTACTGAACTGCTGGAAGGAATACGCATTTGGTTGTGAAGTATAGAAACCGTATGCTGCGGAGGTCTGGCGAATGTATTCGAGATGTGGGAGAGAGTGGCAAAGAGAAAAGACAGATTTCGGATGGGCAAAAACCCTTCACCACATTGGCTGCTGTAAGCCATTGACTAGAAGGAGACATAGTGCACGCTGTCAGGATCACTTGAAGATGAATTACTCCATTACGAAGATGTCAGAAATGCATTAGTTGCATCTGGATCGAGAATTTACGGCTCAACCATATGTGAGATTACCTTTGGCGAGATCTTTCTGGGCGGTGACGATGGACGAAATATGTGCAATGGAGTTAGTGCGTGCATTATACTAACTCGGTCAGGACAAGATTTTTTTCCCTATGGATGTATAGGACGACGAAATAAAATATAAAGTTAACGGATTATAGCTGAAGGTTCCGAATAGTTCAGTTTTCGAAGGTTGGAATATATGTGCAATCTTTACAAAACCTTACTTTCACGTTCCTCAACGCTAAATTATGAGAAAATTTTTAATTGAATGCACATACATAATTTTAAATCTTCGTTCCTCTTTTTGATAACTGGGTCGCATTATATATAAAGATGATTAATTTTTTCAGGATGAATAAATTATTTCGCTTAATTTGAATATAGGGTAACATTTGAGGAAATCATTTATCATGCGTAATCATGTTATCATAATTTATGTGACTATTTCGCAATCAGTCTATTTCATTGATTCTTCTTTATTCAATAAAAATATTTTGTAGGCATTGAAACTTTATTTTTCTTAAATGTATGTGGCGGAGGTTTTTCTCAATCGATAGAGCCCCAGATTCAGAATGCCAACTGGGCCTGAGTTGAGAAATTCTGCTCTAATCGTCCTCTGACCTTGGTGAGAAAGTGGTCACCACTGGCGTTGGAAAGGTCGCCGTCCGTCAGATGGGTTGTCAGGCAATGTGTCTGTGTTCAGGAAAGCCATACCCTGTGCATGTTAAAGAACACGCTGGATGACCTTGGCGGGAGGCTTCCATCTGTTGCTAACAGCTGTCCAGTGGGTCCCATTCCCAACCTTATCTGAACTTTTGGGTCCTTGTGACCTGATCATTTAGCCCATTGTGTGCAAAACAGTGTCTCTCAGAGATAAAACAATCTTATATACTCATATATTCACAAGGTTTCTCGTTAATCCATTTCCATGGTTAATACTTCAGAATGTTTAGTTTATCATTCCTTTTGAGAAAATAGCCATTGATGTAATGTGTCCGTTTCCCAGGACTGATGATGGAAATCGCTATTTATTAGTGGTAATGGATTATTTCACGAAGTGGCCTGAGGTCTATCTCATCCAAGACCAGGAAGCAACAACAGCTGGAGAGATGAGAGTAAATAACTTGATTAGTAGGTATGGAGTACCTTTGCAACTCCACTCTGACCAAGGACGGAATTTTGAATCCAATGTGTTTAAAGGCATCTGCCAATTATTTGGCATTCAGAAAAACAAACAACCAGAACAACTCCCCTACACCCTCAGTCGGATGGTATGGTTCAGAGATTTAATAGGAGAATTGCACAACGTCTAGCATTGGTTGTCGACGACCATCAACGTGACATCAGTATTGACTCAACCGGTAGCGCTCCAGGCTCGTAATCCGATTTTCCCTCATCGGCGACTCGTAAAGTTCGGTCTGCGAAATCTGTGCGTTGTTGCTATGGAGCCTGCTAAAGACGGGGAAAGATTTTACACTTTCACAAGGATGAAGCATTTGGACTACGAGAAACAAATTCATGCTGATTTATCACCAGTATATGGAGATCGTGCCGGTTCATATGACACTGTTACGGGATGCGCAAATTCAGAGAAGGATGATAGAGCTTCGAAGACCTCCTTCCCCTTCGAGAACCAGCGCTGCTGTTCGTCAACTCATTAAGAAAACACACACATCACCGTTCAGATAATGAGTGTAGAGCCAGTGTGGAAACAATTATATATCAACATTTAAAGTTCCGAAGGATCTGTGCCAATTGGGTAACTGACAGAAACAACAGAAAAGGGATAGAGTCGGCACTCGTGCAAGAAGATGTTGGCAATGTTTGAACCTAATGGCCGCAAACGGTTACCAGACATTGTCACAGGTGATGAGACGTGGTTTTATTACTATACAATTCCCAGAAAGATCGACAACTATGTATGGGTTGCAGAAGATGAATCGCGTCCCAAAATCCTCCAAGACTTTTGCTCAAAGAAGAGAATAGTCATTTAATTATTTTCAACTCCCAAGGAGTGGAAGCCATGGACACCTTACCTGAAAAAATGACTATAAATAACCAATACTATACAAACATTGTTTTGCCCAAAATGTTTAAGATGAAGGAGCAGCGTCCAGCAATAGACGTGTCAAGGGTTCTCCTTCATTACAATGCCAGTGCGCATAAAACACGGCAAGTTACTGCCTATGTGGAGCACAGAAAATCAAATAGTCTACCCGTCCTGCATATTCACCTGATATTACATCATGCTAATTTTGTTTGTTTCCAAAAATTAAAATGGAATTTGATGGGAAACCTTTGTCAAGGGTACAAGACATTGCAAAATGCGTTCATTCAGAGTTGCATAGTATTCTCAAATAGGAGTACCACCAAACGTTCCAGAATTGTCATAGACGTCTGCAACTTTGCATCGATGCTGGAGTGGAGTACTTTGAAGGACAATAAAAGTTTTGTTGAGGTAAGTGGGTTGGGTTGTTTTACCTCTGAGCGGCACTTTTTTGCACACCATGGGCTAAATGGCCAGGTCACATGGACCCCGAAGGCTCAGAGAAGGTTGGGGAGGGGACCCACTAGAACAGCTGTTGGGAGACAGATGATAGCCTCCTGTCAAGGCCATCCAGCGTGTTCTTTAACGTGCACAGGGTATGTCTCTCCCGCACACGGGGTCACGGCTTAACGTCCCATCCGACGGACGGCGGCCTTTCCTAGCCCATCGGTGTCCCCTACTGACCGTGTGCAGGGCGGGGAATTTTGCGGAGATAAATCTCAACGCTGACCCAGCTGGGACTCGAACCTGGTAACTACAGATTACGAGCCTGGCGCGCTACCGACTGAGCCACCCACGCCCCGTTGAGGTAAGCGAAAATGGTGTTTGTTCTGCATGCATGTCAAGAACCTTTATGAACGCCTCTTGTAAGTACCAAATTCTGTTCTTACAGATAGTCAATGCGTTCCGTTCCATAAAACACATTGTGAAATAGAATATTTTTTTCTTTCATTCCATTTCACAACTTTAAAAATAACTTCATTCGTTATTTCAGTTACAATTTAAAGTTTCACACCAGAGTATCGGAGATCCTGTGATAATAAAGTATAATACCATTTAAAACCATTATCTGAATACCACCGTTATGTCATTTATCGAGTAGTAATTTTAATTGCCCACCAAATCTATGACACCATCTTGCAAGATGAAATATTATTACAAATTCTACGCTGCCTCATTTAACTTGCTGGTAGTATTCTAGGATTTATCATGCATGATACAAAATCATGAAAAATTAAGTTTCCGATTAACTTTTTAAAAAATCCGAACTCTGTGTTTTCTTTTTTGTTTTAATTCTCCTCTAACGATAGGCCTATCCAAGAGAAGGATTTTTCATTGACTGTCAAAAGTGACAAAGCTGAGCTTCTCCACTTGATCCCCATTCCCATAAATCACGCCAATGGTATTCATCCCTAAGTGGCGATTATAAGACCACCCTCTTGTGCGGTGGAACATTTTGACGTTCTTTTCCTGAGTTTTCTGTCATTACTAGGAGCATGCATCTAGGGGAGTTAATAAAAGATTTCACTCGAAAACGAATCGATAAAAACAAAACTCAAACTGCTTTTGAAGTCTTATAACTTAGAAAAATGGAGGATTATAAAGAAAACTACAAAAACGGTGAAGTAATGAGTTTTTAAATAACATGTATTAAGGTTGATTTTTAATTATAATTATTGTTCCGCCATTTCAAAACAATTTAGCAATTATTGTTTTAATAAGCACTTGTAATAAGTCAATTGCTGAGTCGTTGTAGATAATTTTTCTGAACTCCTGTTTCTAAATGCTGGGATCTTGAAGAAGCTCGTTTTCGCTAAACGAATATTTTGCTATGTAGAAAATATTTACCGCATTCACAAATATTCAGCTGAAACAAATAAACGTTTAAGTTAAATTTTGAAAACCTTATATTCTGTAGATTTAAACAAAAGTTTTTTTTTTATACCTGAATAGAGAAGCTAATCTAAAGTAATTGCAAAAGGGTTCAGTTTTCTCCCGTTTTCCTGCAATTTGAAAAAAAAAATATTTTTAATAAATTATTTTCGACAAGAAAGCAATTTCTGAACTTCAAAGTTATGAAATGCGTATCGTACTTTCAATTTAATGTTAAGTAAGAGAGGCATATGGGGAATTAAAATATATCCGCATATTTAATTTTTCAGTTTTTGCTTTAACCTCTTAAAACCTTGCAGTGTTCTCTTTGTTCAGATTACACCACATACATAACAGAAATCTTCCTAAAAATCGATGAGATTGTGCGTGCTCATGCAAAAAAATCTCCATTTAAAGTTCAATTATTTCAGTTTTTCCGAACACATGTTTTTTTTTCTCTTTACTGTATATATGCTATTTTTGTCAAATTACATTCTAAATTTTCATGGTGCATAAAACATTTAGAGCATTACTTTGAGAGGAATAACCTCAACCTATACAGCAAAATTGCATGATATGTGATCATCTTCAGAGAGATCTAAAGAGTAAGTTCCAAGTTCCTCTCCCTATATAAACAAGTAAATGATATCTTTGATCCGAAAGAAAATCGAAAGGTCCTGTAGGGCTTCTAAACTAACTTAAAATAGTAATAAAAAACTCCCTAAAGTAAATGCTTGCCACAGAGGTCTGACAGGAGACTGCCAGTTTATGCGTCTTACTAGAAGCTCTATAAAGATCAATTGTATAGGTAAACATCCCTGCCTTACCAGCTCGAAACCAGCATTAGAGAAAGTAGTATAAATATCGTGCAGAGACCGATACGCTTTGTAAACAAGAAAACTCCAAAGCAATCGTGAATATGAAGAAATTGATAGCCAAACGACTGGAAACGGTAAATCTGAATCGTATGGAGATATTCGTAAGAAGAAAAAGAAACCATTTGATTGCATTGATACATTGTCGGAGAAATTCTAAAAACAAAATAATAGTCGTATCCGTACGAAAATCTCTATGTGCAGAGATATGGAGTAAATGCGACTGAGTTTTATCTAAAAGCATTTAATATTATGAGCTTTTGAAATGAAACATTATAGCTTTGCTTCCAGTGATAGATAACAGAGCAGATTCTATGAGAATATTTCTCTATTAGCTGAAGTGGATGACAAAAACAGAGTTTTTAAGAAGATGTTAGAGACAGATGAAAGTCTTTCGTCAAACCTATCCATTGTATTCTTTAAAGTGCAAAAGATATGACTCTCCTCGATACAACTTAATGTCTTATCCGAAGGACGGTGCCGCCTTTCTCATGGCGCCTCCTTCCTTATCGATCCTCTCAGACCTTCTACTGTGGCATATAAACTGACAGGCTCCTGTCAGACCTCTGTGGTAAGCAGCTGCTTGAGGGGGTATTTATTTTTATTTTTTATTTTTATTTTGTAACTGCTCCTTGTGGATGGGGGAGGGAGAAATCAGTAGCACAATATATAGTAACCTGATTATAATATTAAAACTCACTGTCCTTATGTAACATAATACACTGGTTTCCATAAATTAAGGAAAACTCAGAAAAATTATAATAAATTTTATGAAATTTGATGGAAACATTAATTAAAATGCTAGTTTCAAAATGGCATAAAATATTTTAACACTAGAAACATTTATCGTAAAACACTAACACTTACAGGAACCGAACGTAGGTGTAAGAATGAGGTATAAGAATGCAATGGGAAAAGCTCTTTAATAAGGAGGTGGTCACCCGTTATAGCAATGCAGGCACAACAGCGATGTTCCATGCTGTTTATGATGTTGTGAATCAGCTCAGTAAGGAGTAACGACCATTGTTCCTTTAAAGCATAATAAGCACGTATGGATGCGGAGATATTTAACCTGATCATCCACCTGTCTAATTGCAGGCTTTAAACTTGTGGAACTTTGAACAAGCACTATTGGTATATGAAATCATAGGAGTGCCGTTTGCAGTCGATCCAGACTCTCCTACTCAAGCTGCAACTAATGAATGCGAAAGGCATGCACGCCATTTATGCATTAACACGTCCAAATACAAATGATGCCAGGCGAAGCCGAACATGCAAACGGAGAAGGAGCAGCATGTCCTGGCTCTAGCGGCGCTGACTAATGATGCGGAACTCTGTAATCGCATAGGTGGCTGGTTGAGGGCAGCAACACGTCTCCTCAGAGCATCCCACTCGTGTTCAATCGTATTTAGGTCGAGAGATCGAGCTGGCCACTTCATCCGCATTATGGTCTCCTCTTGAAGGTATTGTTTCACTAGTCGAGCTCTGTGTGGACGAGCGTTATCGTCTTGTAAGATGAATGTTTCGCCTATTGCACCAGCGTAAGGACGTGCATAAGGGTCCAGGATGTCATCTCTATACCTTTGAGAATTGAGGTTCCCACTCATCGACACATAGAGGAAACGTCCACCTGAGGAAATGTCACCCCGAACACACACACGCTACCTCCACTGTGACCTCACTCATGAAGTCTTCTATGTACAGTATAAGCTGATACAACCCTCCAAGTGGTTGCTGCAAGTTCGTAGCTGAAAAGGAGTAGACGTTCTGCTCCTTCGTGCTGTTAATCGCAGACATCTGTCTTGTACAGTGGTCGTAACTTTAGCCCTTCCTCGGCTAAAGAGCTTCTCCGAGACGCGGTGCTACGAAATTGATTCCACAGTCTATGGACCACAGAAGGACTCACATTCAGCCATCGTGCCACGTCTGGCTGACTCTGGCCTGCTTGATGTTGGCAAATGATGTCTCGAGGTCATTCCTACAAAATGGCTATTTCGAATTTCTTTACTCACATTTACAACACAAAATAACGATCCAGTCCAAAACACCCGTTTTTTTATGCCGTTATCCGATTACGCAAATTGACGCAACCTAGACTAATTTGCTACGATAAGCTCACTTGGCATTACTTTACTGGTTACATGAATAAGTTTGGTGAGGATCGCACAATTATTTGGCGAATTATTGCGATCTTTCTCATTTTTCCTTAATTTATAGAAACCAGTGTATATGCACACTGAGACAATCCTATGATTTGTCCATATAAAATCAAACTTCGGCTATTTTCGAGATAGGCTTTCTTGTATTCCAATACCATAGGGCGGAAGGACAAGTTACGCGATTGCTTGATACTTCTTAATTCGAAAACTGTATCAAAAGTCATTTAATTGTATTACATTAGTGGAAATGGATAATAATTCGATCGGGTCCTGTAAAGTCTTTATTTTAAAACTTTTAACTACAAATTCACCATTCCTGCAAAACTAAGCATGTGTTTAATGATTCCAGTATGTCACTTCTAAAACATAAACTTTTTCCTACTACTTATTTACAAGGAGAGCAATTATTCGTAAGCAAATTAGAATTGTAAACAGAGTTCTTCAACGCTGCTTTTGTGTAAGAGGCTACTTCTTCAAGAATTGCTTCACTTATTCTTTTCATCCGGAGCAACGGTCTTCGCCAATCCCTTTTTCCAACCCTCCCTTATTGTTTTTCCGATTGCTTCGAGATCTATCCTGCCACCAGTCCTCTGAGCATCCCCAGAACGAGGCTATATTCCAGCGATTAAGTGCTGCGCCTTGCATCGCGTGCTGGAGCATCATCAGAAAGTGCTTAGTTGGACACGCACGGGCAGCACGTGTCCTCCTTTGGTCCGTGCTTGTGTGTGCGTTCGTGCTTGCATATGGCAAATGTTCATTCTTTCTCTTTCAATCTTTTTTATTCTCTCTTCGTTTTATTGATGGGAACAAATGTCTCATCTTTTCTCAGAGTTTTATGACGTCATTTTAGCGGGTTTTTTGCATCAAATTCTGGATTAAAACAGTATTTTATTCTCTCTCTCTCTCTATTGCAGTACTATAGAAGTTTAGCAAGCTCTCATACACACTAAATGTGAAATTAATTTCAACTTTTGACTAACTAATTTTGTCCTAATTAGTCCTCCTTTAATTCGTCTTAAGTCGGGGATACGCAACTAACTGACATTGGCTGGATCCGGCCCGCAAGTAATTGTAGAGAGGTTGCAGGAGAATTTCTGCTGCTGAGGTTTGAACTATTTACTTAATGAGCACGCGATATGACGATTACGTCTCTATTGATAATAATAATCGTGAGCATACCTTGCGTTTGAAATATTTAATTTGTCATTTGTAATATTTTTATACACATAAAAACACTATAATATATACATTAGTGCTATAATATGTGTGTTGTTTGTATTATTAGAAATCACTCCACCAGTTTTAATAAGGTGAAGATTACTGTTTTGAGATATTTTAGTGACAACTGAATATACAAATGCCACATCTTTTCAGTTTAAAATCAAAGTTTATGATTTTCACAAAGCTAATTTTTTTTAAATCTGGGCGTGTATGTGTGTGTGGGGGGGGAGGCGTTGTATTTAACAACCGAAGTCTTATCCAAGTTACTATCGAACAATTAATGTTTGGCTAATAAAATAATTCAAATGGTATCATGGAAGAAGTGCAATTTTTGGATGGTTTTTACATTGTAATGTACATACTGAATTTCAGTGATATGATATTAAAACAAATTTTTTTCATATATTTATTTCTTTAATCCTAAATAAAGCACATTTAAATGAAAACAGTTTTTCATTTATAAATAAGAATTCGTATCTGAAGAGGTTAAAAGCATTTTGAGAATTTTAATAAAAATTCAAGTGAAATCCAACGGTTAACGAAAAACTAAATCTGAAAAGAAAAGCTAAGATTCTAAATTATTTTGGGGAAATTTGATATCTACTTAAATATAGACTTCAATGCGATTTTATTTTGGATGATATCTTGATGCGTGTTTTTTTATTAGCCTGTTTTACCTCAGGAAACAAATACGTGGAAGAGGGTAAAAAAAAGAAACATCTGTTTCCAGAAGAGCAGATTGGCAATCGCTAAAACTGAAGATGTTTGAAACTCAGGTAATATTCTTTAGACATATTTCATCATTTGAAGAGCACTGCAGTAGATAATCTTTTCTAAAGCTAGTTATCAGTGGGAAGGAAGATTACCGAGCGCATTTATTGCATAAGTCAAGAGAAGAAGATAATCAGATACCACAAGGTCCTCTGTCTGATAAGATTAAAGCCAACCGACGCCCTACAACCAACTTTCCGTAATTACAACTCTCTTCTGTATTTCATTAACTCCAATTTATCCTCAGAGACTTTGTCTCTAGGCGCCTTGACTCCTCCGCTCTTTGCAAGTCCTTTCGACGAACAGCGCAAAAACGATAATTGCCAGCTTTCCCGCTCCTAATTAAGCTTTTGTTTTATTATTCGTTAGAGAAGTCTTTGACAAGCTCATTTCTTTTTTCTAGGTCGTTTAGAGATCAGAGGAGAAACGAAAAAAACTGTACACGGGTATAGAAAAGGGGGCAAAAAATTACCTTCCTAACACAAATTATTCGCTAAGACGATTTTGGCCATTGTATATTTTTTTACTAGGAAGTTTTTTCTTGCGGTTAAACGACAATTTAGCATATTTTTTGTTTGTTCTTGATTGTAGTTTTTGTGCTAAAATGCCCTCTTTTTTTTGCTACCATGGGGTGTGTTTCCTTGGTTCCACCTTGGTGAGCAAACACTTTAGCGAAAATTGCAAAGGAGTCGTTTTTTTTATTAACCACTTTCTTTTAGAAAGCAAAGTTTTACACTTGAATAAGCACCCCAAAGTTGATGCAAAGGCAGGAAGGAACCGTACAGGGCACACGTATTATATGTTTGCTATATTGCTTAATAATTTTAATTTGCTCGCATGCTTTTCAGGAATAGTAAAAAGCAAAACGAAAATTTTGCTTGAGTGCAGGAAAAAAGACGCAGTTTAGTTGACACTTTTTTCAGTTTAGATTTTTTCTGTTTAGCACTTTTCTGTTTAGACCTACATCAAAGAATCTATTAAAAAGAAATTTTCGTTATTTCTACAATTTTTCTCGTGAATGTTAAATTATACCCAGTATTTTTTCTTTTTTTTTTAACAATTTTTATGTGTATCAGGTTGTCTTAGAAAGCGTCTAAGTAAACATAGCAAATGTGGTGAGTTAAAAACACTAAAATGCAAATCTGAATGCAACGTAAAAACTAACATTTTAAGTTTTAAAAAAGTGCATGAATATTTTAATTGCTCTTTTATTTATTACAAACTGGTTTATGATTGGTTTTTTTAGATTAAAAAATGCAGCATTTTAGGGTAAGTTGCTTTTGCTTTATGAAACACCAAAACGACAAGAAAAATAACTTTCTGCAAAAATGTTTCGATTAATGATAATAAATTTTTTTATTATTAGCAATATAATTTTAATTTATATTATGCATGCTCAAATTGCATGAAAAAATATTGCATGAAATGCAAAATGGAATGATGAATTGAAATTAATTTTCAATCAAAATGGTCACAAAAATCAAAATTATGATAAATGAATGTTAATCGTTACATTCTTTATTGCATCATTGCATTCTTTATGAACACAGTGTCATCAAGAGATGCACTGAATCCATTTCTCCTTTGGTTATCTCTTTGAGAATTTGGTTTGCCAATCTTCAATTCCAAATTGTGCCTCCCCGCCCTGCCCACGGTCAGTAGGGGACACCGATGGGCTTGAAAAGACCGCCGTCCGTCGGATGGGGCGTTAAGCCGTGGCCCCGTGTGCGGGAGAGCTATACCCTGTGCACGTTAAAGAACACGCTGGATGGCCTTGACGGGAGGCTACCATCTGTCTCCCAACAGCTGTTCCAGTGGGTCCCCTCCCCCAACCTTCTCTTAACCTTCGGGGTCCATGTGACCTGGCCATTTAGCCCATGGTGTGCAAAAAAAGTGCCACTCAGAGGTAAAACAATCCAATCCAATCCAAATTGTGCAGCATGCATTCATGGATGTCTTAGTAATTTTTGAAAAATACTGCTTCAGTAAATACTTAAATTCACTTACTTGTGATTAAAATATTCTTAATGTTTTAATCATATTTTATTATCATGCTAAGAAGTAGCGAAAATCGAAAGCGCTTTTTTTTTATCGTATCAGATTTCAGCAAGAAAAATTTAAATATTTGTGTACTACACCACGAAATTTATTGAAATTGTAATTTGGGAAAAATTGCATTAATTCTTCTTATTGTGTTGATGATCGATTTAGTGGTTAGAGGACTCTGGCATGAATCTACAGTTGTGTGGGTACGAATCCCCCACTGTAGGCAATAATTTTTTCCACATAAGTATTTATTGAATTCTATATTTATATATAGGTAATCTGTGCATTTAATATGGATTGAAGTTGTTTTATATTTAAAATAAGTTTTAAAATTTTATATAACGTGGAGATCAACATTAGCATTCATTAGTATCCAAAACGTCTGATCATTCAAATGGTACATTTAAGATTTTAGAGGAAAATAGATTTGCAGGAGACCAGATGGACTGGTAAAGTTAAGATACTTAAAAATAATTTTCAATTTCTCTTTTCAGGGAGGGAGGATGGAAAGCATCTCCAAGGTGTAGGTTTGCTTCTCAGCAGACACATCAGTGATGTTCTTCAAGGATATGGCTGCATTAATGAAAGATTTCTTACAGCAAATTTTAAAACAAAAATAAAGACTTGAATGTCTTCTGTTGCTATGCTCCCACAGAGGACTCTGATGAGAACGAGAAGGATACGTTTTACAGCCAGCTTCAGGATAATTTGACTTCTGTCAAGAAAGGAGATATTTACCTTGCGCTAGGTGACTTCAATGCTAATGTTGGTACTGACCCTGACCTTTGGTCAGGGGTGTTAGGTCCCTTTGGCATTGATAGTTCCAATGGCGTTGGGGAACGTCTCCTATAAATAGTAAACTTAACGATTTCAGAATAATTAACACGTACTACAAACACAGGGCATTTAAATACACGTGGGTTTCACCTCATGGGTTACATAGGAATATGGTAGATTATATTTTAATTAAGAGCAAATGAACTAGTTCGATTAGGAATACCAGATCATATTGGGGAGCCGAAATTGGGTCTGACCATTACCTGTCCTACAACTGAAGCTTAAGAAATTTTGTGGCAAGTTTACCTTTAACAATGAAGTTCTGAAAGGTTCAGATATAGTTAAATCATACCACGATCAGTTGCTTGTCATTATGACAATCGTGGTTTGCATACTACCGAAGTTGAAAAAGAATGGGATCAGTTTAAACAGGGTTTTCTTGAAACTAATACTATTGCTTTAGGTAAAAAGGAACAGAGGAGGCAAAGTTATTTGGGTGATAAAGCTACGGTGCACATTTCCGAAAAAACAATTGCAGGAATATCATAATCAATGTCCTACTAGTCCTAACAGAAGGCATTACAAAGAGCTTAATAAACGTGGAAAGGATTAGTTAACAGCTGATAAAAATCAATGGCTTGATAGCTTGGCTGACAAAACAGAGGAAGAAATTTTTTATTTAATATTGTTCATTAATTAAATGACATTACAATTTTCATTCTCAAAGTGGGGGGAGGTATGCATGCCCATTGTTGCCCTTCCCAAGTCTTGCCTTGAATACAAGTAATATCACTTTATCCAGGACTCGAATTATGTGCCTTGGATTAGCACCCAAGCACGTCAACCACTCAGCCATCAGGATTGTAACTTCTTCATATTATAATGTTTTGGAATAGGGTTGGGTTGGGTTGTTTTACCTCTGAGCGGCACTTTTTTGCACATCGTGGGCTAAATGGCCAGGTCACAAGGACCCCGAAGGCTCAGAGAAGGTTGGGGGAGGGGACCCACTGGAACAGCTGTTGGGAGACAGATGGTAGCCTCCCGTCAAGGCCATCCAGCGTGTTCTTTAACGTGCACAGGGTATGGCTCTCCCGCACACGGGGCCACGGCTTAACGTCCCATCCGACGGACGGCGGCCTTTCCAAGCCCATCGGTGTCCCCTACTGACCGTGGGCAAGGCGGAGAATTTTGCGGAGATAAATCTCAACGCTGACCCAGCTGGGACTCGAACCTGGGAACTACAGATTACGAGCCTGGCGCGCTACCGACTGAGCCACCCCCGCCCCGTTTTGGAATAGCTAACTAAAGCATGAAGTAATGCAAATCATATCTGATTTATTTGTGGATATCTGCGTTATTTAGAAAAGTTTATCAAAACTTTTAACGCGAGTGCAAAAATAATAATGACTAAGGATTTAATAACTGAAAACAATATATTATATCATTTTGTTTGATAGGTGAGAGTTTCTGTAATATTATTCGCCATATTAGTGTTAAGATATGTACAAATTGATGGGATAGAAGTTAATCATCTCTGGATAGTGTCGAAATTTATAATCTGAAGTGGCAACATCTTAGATATCAAAATGCTCCGAGGCGCAAAACTGGTAAATATTTTATTAAAACTAGTTCTCCTGGAGCCTCCTGCCGTGCGGAAGGTGAGGAAATGCGTTCTGATGCGACACAATGGAGACTGGGATTGAGTCTCCGCTGACATTAACATGACGGTTTCGTAAAGGTGACGTAAACTTGGAAGATCTGTGGAAGCCATTGGAGGCGAGCTAGTTAGAAAGGAACAAAGTCTGCGAACCTTTCGCCTGGTGTTCGCTCACCATAAAAGTGGCAGAAAAGCAGACGCACACACACGAACGAAAGATAGGAACGGAAAGGAGAAAAAAAAGAAAGGAGATTGGACAATCCTGAGATGCAGTTCGTGGAAATCGGATTTACTGGACTTGCAAACAGACGAGTCGACGTCGTTTCTGACAGATGGTGGTGAATGCTTTAGATGGACATTCTCTGCTTCTTTATCCTTTTTGTTCGGACGACGCAACTTTGCTGTCTGTGTTCTTTGCTGGCAACTAAAACGTCCGCTAAAATCCCGCTGACTTCGCTGCATGAAAAAAGTTTCTATTTTTTGCACCGATTATGTCTGCTGAGAGATTTTTGAGAAGTTCAGCTTATCCTTGAAGAAGCAAAAATTCTCTGCAGTCGAAGACGCGTTTTAAACCATTCCGCAGGCAGTAAAATCTGAAGTATCTGACGTATTGAAAAAATATGCAAGTATTTTGAACACACATTTAAATACACTATCTTCCAATATGTATTGGGACACTTTCACGTTATGGGAATGAAAAGCTGCATCAAAAGTTCTCTAACTTTGAAAAAAAGAAAATAACTTTTAACAAAAAAATATCGCTAGCCAAAAATAAAGATTTCAATCAAAATCTAGCTTTTCAATATTATTCGTTTTATCTTTTAAGAGTTATGAACGTTGAAACATTTAACAGCAGCATTATTAATCATAAAAATATACTACAGAAGTTAATTGAAAAGCAAATAATCAAATAATAACTGTTTATATCAAATCATGCAATAAAATAAGCATAAGTAGAAATGTTTGTGTAGTGATTCTTGCAATTATAGTTAATTTTAAAGGAAAGTGTTTAGGACGAGCTTAATATTTTGGCATAAAATATTATAACTTCTAATAATTTTTATATGAAAAGAATATTTCTGAATATTGAGATTTGATGAGATCTCCAGTTTATTTCTAGTGATAGGTTTCCACATAATGTTTATTTTCATATTAGGGAGCTTTGAATGTGGCTTTCCATTCTCATAACACGATAGTATCCCAATAAAGGTTATATTAGTGTACTTGCATTATAATATGTTGTTATAAAAAAAACTTAGCGCAGACATTCTATATCATCTTATCAATTTCTTTTTGACGCGAAAGAGATCGTATGAAAGTCCTGAATACCTGATCATTTATGTAAAGTTTTGAATTACACTCATCAGATATACTTAATTGTATCCTGCAGAGAATTCAGATTATCGTTTATTTTTCCAATAGCCGACTGTAACAATGATGCAATTTGAATCATTTTTGTCCCCTAGGTTAGCATAGAACAAAAGTAAAATAAGAAATCAATCTGGAGTAGATGAACTGACAAAAAATCAATATCAGTTTTTTTTAACAGGATAGCAAAATGATTTGAAGCATCCAAGCCTTTCTTACGATGCGTGATGCGATAATCACCATAAGCTTTGGTTAACACGAGTTTTGTGAAATTCTGTTTTTTTAGTGACTATTTTAAGCTCTCGTAATGGATTGGAGAGAAACCGAAATGGTTTAAAATTTATTCCTATCTGTTATGCGATCATAGTAAGAAAGGAAATCGAATATCTATGTCATCCCTATATGGGAGTCAAGATAAATCCACATCTCTGTTTCAGAAAAAGATATTCTACAGCCTGAAGAACGGAACATTTATCTACAAACTCGTATATATTTATATTTTAATAGCAGTAAAGCGACATTTTGGAGGTGTTATAGTGTTATACAAACTGCAGCGCCATTATGTTAGTATAATTTTTGCATCATGAAATAAAAACATCAAATCTTTTTATGTAGGAATTTATTCACATGATCCATTCCTCGCAGTCATTTTATCGCAATTTAGCTTCTTCTCCCTGGAACAATCTGCAAAAATATTTTTGAAGTTGTGATTGATTAAGAAAAATGAAATTGAATAGCATCTTCTGTTGAAGCAATTATTTTTATTTTAACAAATAAGAGGGAAATTAAAATGAATTAATATTAATATTTAAGATGACAAACTGTAAATTTTGTTTGAAAACTTTAGAATTTATTTATGCAGTCGACATATTTTAAGTGGACCAAAAAGTGCATTTCAATAAGAATTAGTTTGATTTACAGCACTAGAGCTAATTGGTGTTTCAAAAGTCACTCATCAAAAGGAAAAAAAAAAACATTTCTGCTAAATTACTTTGTAGTAGACTAAATTTATTCGCAACAGATCTGTGTGTTATTTTTTTTGCTCTTAATGTGAATTTCTATCTATATTTAATAGCTATAATTCGCAATTACTAAACTGAAACCAAAGAAAACCAAGCTGAATATCGCTATTGTTCCTACGAAACTTTAATAAGCTCAATAGTTATATGTACTTAGAGTTAATGAGTGTAAATAAATTGTAATTTATCATAAACATTATTTTCCTTATGGTGTGCGACTTTTGAGACACCTTGTATATTGGGAAGGATTTTCTGAACTCTTTAACAATACCAAAATTTTATGATATATTAATATTTTTAAGTGATTAAAATGCAAAGCATATATCATCAGGAACATGACCATCTGTCTCCCAACAGCTGTTCCAGTGGATCCCCTCCCCCAACCTTCTCTGAGCCTTCGGAGTCCATGTGACCTGGCCATTTAGCTCATGGTGTGCAAAAAAAGTGCCGCTCAGAGGTAAAACAACCCAACCCAACTCAGGAACATGAATCATTGCTTCAGATTTTAAATTAATAAGTTTCTTAAAAATAATAAGTTTCTTTTATATCGTACTTTCGCTTGCTATGGGTACAAATATTAGAAGAAATGTGCCAAATTTCTACCACAATTTAGTTGCAAGTGTTATGGATTTCTAGCGAAGCAATTCTTGATGTATACGATTGGAAGCCAGTAAATCATCTCTTCGGTCCTTCCTGCCCACTACCGAGTGCCTTGGATTGCAGATGAAAGCAAGATCTTGTTCTGGCAGAGCCACAGTTATAAATGACGTCTGTATTTGCCTTGCTGTTTATAACGCATCCAAAGCGATGCACATTTATGTCTGCCCTCTAGTTTGGCAAATGGCCAAAGTCAGCCGTTTTCTTGTTTCGTGTGTGCTTTTGACACGAGCTTCCATTTGTTTTGTTCCAGTTCCAGTTCTACTACTTGCTATGCCGTTTCTTTGTTACGATTCTCAACGGCTAAACTTATCTCCTAAGTTTAGGAACATTTAACGCTTCCCTGGTTTTCATAGTTTATTCTTTCTTTTCTGGAAAAAAAAATGAGGTCGCTGTATTTATTAGGAAAAGTGCTTCGAAATATGTTTGCTTAGTTCACCTTCTCTTGCTTAAGTTATTTGAAACTTCTTGTTTTAATCGTTAAGCTTTTGTCATTGTGTTATAATTTGTAGAAGTTTTAGCATAAACCACAGAATAAGAGAACGAAAAGGTACAAATGTATGCGGAATATTTAAATCCATGTGGGGAGAAGATTCATGTTGGGTGAATGCACAGAGCAGGAACAGATAACGTTTTCAGAAATTCCAACGAGATTCCATCGTTTCTAATGGTGCACACATTAATCATAAGATACTTAGCTAACAATAGTATAGACACTGATGAATTAAGGTTGCTATTTTGACAACCTAAACCTGAAGCATATTATCATATTGCCAGTGATCTTGATTGCAGTGCAAACAGACAGCTTCCATTTATTTTGTCAGAATTATGAAAATTATGGGTCAAGAGTAAAAATTAGCAAAAAAAGTCTTCCTACTGAGATTTCGCCTCTTTTACAAATTGTCTGTATAGCTTGTTATACTGATAGATTCCTGTGATACTTTCGTTACAAGAGTATCACACCCTTCCTCCAACTATTCTAATAATTATAGACATTATGATCTAGCCATTTAGCTCATTGTGTGCAAAAAAAGTGCTGTTCAGAGGTAAAACAACCCAACCTCCTTTACAAATGGGATGCGTAATAAATTTATTTATTATTATTTTTATTATAGAAATTTTAATGTTTCCCTTCAAAATATACCGGGTGATTATAAAACGACTTAAAGTTTAGGATGATATAGCTAAGGAGTAATTCTTCAGAGACCCGAAACCCTTGAATAACGTTATTATGGACACGTGGTCTAGATTGCTGCAACCATTAATAGAATGATATAAGTCGATTTTGTTGACACTAGGTTAGGTAAATGTTCCTTATTCCGGTATTTTGTGACAGTTTCTATTTCTCGGAACTGATACCGAAACAACAGATAAAATGATCACTTTTTTTTTACATGTGCGACAACAATGTCCAATACACATTGCTTGCGAAGATCACAGACATAACAGCAGATAAAAGTATTTCATCGGGAAAGTTCTCCATCATTTCGAATATCTTTGTCATCAGGTCTACTAATGTTTCGAGACTCTCACAATAAACTCTGGACTTTAGATCTGGCTAATGTGGCGCCACTCACAGAACAAATGACTAAAAATATCTCCATCAGTAAAATGCATACAAATGTTTTTTACATTGCGACCAATGTGTGTGAAGCTCCATTTTGCATGGAAATGATTTTCTTCAAGATTTGCCTTTTCGCTGAGTAGATATGGCATGATCATGTAAGATGTGATATCTCTGTAGTAACGGTGGATTTTTATGGGCCTTGTGCTGTTTGATGAACCAAGAGTTGTAGGCCAACATTGATATCGGCAGCGATGCCAAAGTGTGTGCCACACACTGTTACGTTATTGTTTTAAAACGAATTTTCCAAGAAGTGATGTGAATATGTCTCACACCAAATGGCATGACTTCTTGTGTTCACTCTTTCCGAAAGTGTGAAGTGTGCCTCATCTGTTTACAGGATGTTGAGGGTTAATGTTGTGTAAAACACTAAATATTTTCATTATACGCCTACATGTAGGTTAGATAGATAATCCGTCTGAACATTTATCCGACGATATGAGATAATTCGGAGTGCTACGAGGCCAAAGAGGTCGTTTCGCCAACTACAACAAATCGCAGGCATTTTCCAGAAAGGTCCATTCTGTATAATTTTCTCGAATCAAAAGAGATCCCGGAATATGAAATGCTGGAATAAAATAGTTGAAGTGTATATGGTATAGAGAAGACTGCAATGATACTAACATGAATTTCTAAATGTTATGTGCGAATCACAAATTTGTTTGATGCTTTCTCAATTTTGACATATTTCATTTATTTTTAACGGGAATTAAAAAAAACCTCGTAATGTTATTCGTGAAACGGAGACAAAAACTTGATTTTCATCATAAAGCTCAATCTAATATTTATCGATGACATTTGACATCCATTACTATGAAAGGATGAGTGACTTTGGGCCAATGAGAAAGCATCATCACTTAGCTTCTAGTGTTTCAAATATTCTCCGCTAGTACCCACTTTCCTTTGACCTTCAAAAGATTAATGACTTGGTCAGGACCGATGAACGAGCATGTTTTGCTTAATTGCGTTTTACGTAAAACATCCATGCTGCCATCCATAGCAAACCGTCAAACCAATCAATAGCAATTACATAATTACAATGGCAATTACAATCTTCATTATTAGTCGAGCATCTTCGGTAATTGCTTACTAAGTGCACCCATACTGAACAAAGCTTCTCGAATTAATATTCCTGTTAATTTAATTGTTCCGGAATAATCGATTTGCTCGTGAAGGCTCACAACACATGGCTAGGTCTGCTGGGTCTGGTTTCTTTCTTCATTCTATTATTGCGATTTTCGGCAGTCTCCACATCGTGCATAATTTCTACTTAAATGGGCGAGTTTCTCAAACGCAAATCGGAACTTAATGTTCCTGGGCAAAATGCGCTTTCATTTATAATTTCGTTTATCGAAAGTTTTAAAAAGGTAAGGTTTCCTTTACAGCTTTGAGTTGCAATTTTTATCTAAAAGCTGAGTTGTGACCCAAATTTGTTATATATATGTATGGTTGTTCCATTATGAAGCCTGCTTCTACAATTCAAATTTTTGAATGATTTATTCGGTGATACCAAAAGTTAAAGAATTTCATTTGTCTTATTCTAAAATGAAATCATATCTAAGTAGAAATTACTGAATTGTGAAACTGATTTTACTATGTGACTTTTGTTATTCATGGATTGACTTTGATGAATTTAAACTGCAGAATTCAGTTTTAATTTTGCATACAATTCCTGACAAAAATTCACAGTTCATATTTGATTCGGAAAATAATCACTAATGCTTCACATGCCAACAAATCTTACCGGTGGAGACATAGTAGACCTGATTAATTTAACACTAAGGAATCGTGTTGCAGATTATTATATTGGCTGGAGACTTAAAAAAAATGGAATTGTTTCATTTAACTTTAATTTTGAATAAGTCACTCTCCCCAAATCTGTTCTGAACTTTTCTGTTTTTGTGATTGTTATATGCTGTGCACGTTGAAACAAAAAAAAAGAAACTATACTACAGGAATACAGCAACTCAGAATTTGTAGCAATATTAATTCTGCTTTTCGGGATACATTGAAGAAATTCTTTTGTGTAAGCTCGGTAGATGTCTAGGCATCTGCAGTGTTCATTATACAATACTTTTATGAAAGGAAATGCTCGCAAATGTTGCTTCCCAGTAGAGACGTTGCTTATGTGGAGAAGCAAACAGATGGAGCTAGATTGACATGACCACGGAAATGAATTGCTCAAGCTTTATGTGCTTGCATTTAATGGCGTGCAAGAAGTAATATTATTAGTTTCAGAAATTAAAGGAGCATTACAAAATTTGTTTCAGAGGCGAATTGCAGAAGGTTGAGTTAAATAACAACATCAGATATCTTAGCTTTCAACAGCATTTATTCGTGACAGAATTGGTATCGTTAAAATTGAAAGAAATGAATCCAAACCATTTTATTGATTCTTAAAATTATAACTGAAACAGGAGAATTTTGAAAATACAATAGTGTTCTAGCGTGAAGGCACCTGGGTAATGTGCTTCATTGGAGGGAGACTGAAACTGGGCAATTGATGCTTTCACATTTCTCACAGTCAATGACTCAGTCACACTTTATCAACCAATGATTTGTGAGAACTGTCCAAGTGTCATAGTCTACCCAGTTGACACTCCTGCTACGTAACTAAAATACATAAATGAATGTATAATAATTTATTTACCAGCAAAATGTTTCTATTTTTTTCAGCAACATTTATGTTTTTTTAAATAAGTGTACGAAATATCCGTGATAAATGTTTATGATCTATAATCATTCGGAATGTTCAAACAAAGATTTAAACTATCTTTTATAGTGGATAACTGGGTTCTTTGGGTGCTACGAATTCTATTTATCTCATCTCAATTTTATCATATCTCATCTCAATTTAAATGTCTATATATTTATTACGTGCCGTCCCGTGGCCCAGTGGTTAACACGCTTGGCTACTGATCTAAGGGACCTGGGTTTGAGCCCCGGATTAGGCATGGATGTGTGTGTCGTTTTTCTGCTGAGGTCCTGCCATCCTCTCAGATCTCCTACTGTGGCATATAAACTGACAGGCTCCTGTCAGACCTCTGTGTCAAGCAGCTGCTTGAGGGTGTATTTATTTATTTTTTTTTATTTATATTTATTACAAATAAAGATGGAGAAATCTCTGATAACTAAAATTTCGTGTTGGCCATAGCAATGAATTCTACGCGTGACATCTGGTGTCTAAAAGTTTTGACAGGCTTCTAGGCTTTCTAAGAATTTTCCATCCGTCAGTTCAAAATTCTTCTTAGTGTTGTTTTTGCTGAAAGCTGTGTGACTACAAAGCAGAAGAAAATTGCAAAAAGATAGAATCGTTAAAGCTTAAAATGTATCTCTTTCCGATATAAAAAAGACGGTAAACTATCACGAAGGTTATTTAATGTAGACAAGTAAGGAATTATAGAATAAAATAAAGAAAGCAATAAGTACGCTTGATGTTCTAAGTGCTCCGATTGATTGATTGTAGTGCAGGGAAATGTTCCCTATTCATCAAGATAGCTCTGATCGGACATTTGCCGTTTTAATCAGCGAAGGAAGGCTAGTTGCTGAAGAATGACACTTCTTAAAAGCACTTGAATAGATTAAGTATATGTCACCTGAAAAGAAAGGGGTGGAATAGAGAATGAATTTCAGTACTTACATTAAGGATAAAATTTACTACAATTTAATACCATTTCTATTCCCATTTTCGGAAGTCGAAGATGCCTCCCTCCGTTAATGCAGCCATTTACGAGACATATCATTCTATGCTCTTCCTCTGTGACATCGCGCGAACAAGTTTCATTAAGAAAAAAAAAATGGCCGCAAGGGAACGACTTTACGGATTTACGAAATGCAGAAAATGAGAGTGCGAAAAATAAACTACTCTTCAAGTTCCACCATTTCATCTTAAATTTATCTAATCCTCAGCTCTTACGGAAAAGAAAAACATTTAATCTTTATCTGACTGCTATCTATATCTACACGATTTTGCAGGTTTTATTTCTGAAATGACTCCTTAGTGCAGCTCAGCAGATGAAATATTTAACAATTGCACTCATCCGAGAGCTCTGTGCATGATAGTGAGCGGTTTTAATACCTGACGTCAGTTTCCAGCAACGCATTAAATTTTACTCCGTGGCGCAGAACATTTGTCACAAAATTGAAGCAGAAGGACAAAATTCGAAATCCCGTGTTATTCTGGGTAAACGCTCTTTGCGTGAGAGCAGAAAACTGCGAGCTTTTTTTTTCTTTTCTCGCTTACCGAACGGAATGCATCAACGTCATGGATCGAGACAGTGAATAATGCAAAGCCGATGTGCCTATTACTCGCGGTTTTTCTTCCTGCCTCCTATTTTCTTTTTCGTCCCATCTCCCTCAATCTCTCTCCGTCCTCTTCTTTTTCTTTCTTTTCTTCTCTTCCTTTCTTTCATTCTGCGACAGATATCGGCTTGGCTTTTCTTGGCGGAAATATGCACAAGGAATACACGTTATCATTAAAATGTTGTAAGATGTTTTTTCCCTAGCAGTGTTTCGTATGATCCAGTTTTTTTTGTTCTTTTTTTCCCGTGAAAGAAATTTATTCTAGTGGGGGTAGGGGGAGAAAGATTTCCCAACTGTTTACAGAAGCTAATTAATTTTTCTTCCCCTTTTTTCTCCGCTTTAGTATTGCGCTGATAGCCATTTTGCTTGTTGCGCAATTTCAGCAAATGACTTTTAGGATCTCAGTTGCAAGGGATATTGAAATATCTATTCAATGAACAATGACGACGAAAAACAGAAACTAATGCCATAGTTTTTTATTTCTCCAAAATTATTCTAGGAAAACGACAGAAGTTAAAATAAATATTTCTAAGCGTTTTAGTGATAATATAAAAGTTTGGAAATAAGAGTAATAATATTTTATTAGTAGATGGAATTTTCATGACTTGAAGGAAAAAGGAGAGTCACATTTATTTTAACGAAATACTTGGAAAAATGAATGTTAATGATTTATCTGACCTCAGAGGAACCAGGTGTGTATCTATGATTTTTTTCTGGGGGGGAGGGGGTTGCTGAAAGTAAGACTTTTTCGCAATAGCCTTGAAAAAAACCTTGGTGTGCCACATAAAATAGCGTTGTCAAGGCATTTATGTTAGAGAGGGATTGTCTTTTTCGTCTTTTCTGTTTCAAAGAGCTAATGTTTTTACTTTGTCGCCGGTCAGTCTGTAGACATTAAACTTTTTAGAGGTATTTTAAAATTGTTTATGAGTTGATTATGTATTGAGGAAATATTGCGATTCGCTCTTTTAGAATCTCCAAATAGTTTTCATAGCGCCCTCTAGCAGTGGAAAAAGTCGTCTTTATACAAATATAGTAAACGATCTGCTTATTGTACATAATTGATGTGTTACGAATTCTTTTTGTGTCATATTGGTACTAATATAATATTACTATATTTATGTTCTCCGTCAGCCTTTAGTTGGAATGTCGGCTATTAGCGGGAGCTGATTGCGGAAAATAAATTCCCTCTCTTCGAAAACGAGCAACCCATATTCGCGAGAAACAAGTTTTTCCTCTAGTGTTTTGTACATATGCATTCGAAGCAGTTTATAAAGAAGGAACTTCTGCTATTGTTAGTATAAAAATGTGTAATAAATGATGAATCAAATTATTGTTTTATCATATTTTAAAACAAGCTTTTAATTTTACTCTTTTAATCCTTTTATATATCGGAAAAATATTAAGATAGATGGTACTGGGTAAACAAAATTATTTTTTCGTCAATAAATTAAGCTCATACTTCGTTGCTTTAAGATTAATAGTTTAGCATATACATTAAAACGTTTTAGCCTTCTAAGTAGTATTCGAGTTCAAATATTTATTTTCGCGATCTCTTTTTTTTATCTGGCCAATGTTTAAGAGGTTCTCGTTTCATCTCTCAACTCTTCAAGGGTTCCCTTTCCATCTTATCAATGTCTGAAAGATTCTCCTTTCGTCTTGACACTCGTTAAGGGGTTCCCTGTTTATCTTCACGCACTGCAAGAAACATATTTTTTTCCTTTTCCATTTTTATGGAATAATAATAATAATAATTTATTTTATACAGGGGGTTACAGTAAAGCCAGGGTACAGGTAATTTAGGATATTAATTTAAACTTTCAAGTGGCATGATGCCCAAGTACATTTGAGAAATTAAAAAGAAATATTGATAGTACAAAAATACAAACATATTTACATGGATTGCATAATTATCCGATACATATAAACAAAATGACAGGTTGCACAGACGAAGACAAATATATAATATGAAATATGATAAAAAAAATAGTAACCTTAGGTGGAAGAAAAGAAAGGTTTAAGACAACAGAGAGTAAATATTAAATGAATGAACAGGGGGAAAAAAGAATTGCGGATAATTCAGAAAAAGCGCAAAGATGGGGAGTGGGAATAGGGATGAGGAGATGTTATTGGTCAAACGTTTCAATAATCTAATAGGAGTGGAGTAATATAGTTTTCGAATTTCGTTTTTGAATTGAAAGAAACTATATCGCTCGGTAGAGAGTTCTAAGTTGAGTTGCTTGAAAGGCAAAAGAAATTTCACCGTACGTAGCTTTGAAAATCTTGGGAGTAGAAAAAAGTTTCATTATCAGAGCGAAGGATGTGGAGATGTCGAAATCGAATATAGGGTGTAAGAATCGAATGAAGGGCATGAGACTTGTTATAAATAGTGTCGTGAATAAGGGTAATAAACCGCAGCTTTCTTTTAGATTCAAGAGTGGGAATTTGGTAGTTGGAACGAATATCAGTAAGTGTTAGAGATTCTTGTTTGTTAAAATGGATTTTGCTGATGATTTTGAGAGCTTCATTTTTAACTTTTTCTAATTTATAAGACTTCTTTTAATTAATACCAAAAAGAGTGGTGGCACAATATTCGAGTTTTGGTCGGATGTAAATTTTGTAGAACGATGGGGCAATGGAGGATATATAGTTTCGAATGTACCTCAATATATAAGTTCGTTTAGAACCTGAAGCGACGGTTTTATTAATGTCAATTCCAAAGTCAAGATTATTATCTATCGTCACACCTAAGTATTTCATGGAAGTGGAAACTAATATGGGTGTTAATTTAATGTTAATGTTTGTGTCATGCATGGGAGAATTTGAAGTTGAAAGAAAAACAATATTAGGTTTTTTTATGTTGACAGTGAATCCATTTTTAGTATAACAATGAAGCACATTATAAATATTTTTTTCTATTTCTTGTTTTAGAGAAGTGAAAGAACTTGATGTAAAAGAAGACAACCATCTGCATATATAAAAATATTGCAGTTGGTGGAGGATTCTAGAAGATCATCAACAAAAAGGTTGAAGAGGAGTGGGCTAAGAATGGTTCCTTGAGGTACTCTCCAATTGATTTTAAGAGGTGTAGAGATCTCATTAGTAATTAATTTAGTTTGGATAACACGGTCATTGAGGTAATATTTAAATCAGAAAAGAGCTGAGGGCGATAGATTAAGATTATAGAAGAGTTTTTGCAAGATAAGTTTGTGTTCAACTGAATCAAATGCTTTTGAGATGTCAAGGGAAACCAGTCCCACCACTTTTCACTTTACTGTCTAAAGCTTTTGAGACTCGCTCTAAAAAGACTGTATTATTACAACTTAGAATTTCCATTTTTTTAAAGATTTTTTGTGACTTTTTAAAGAAAAGCAAGAGAGGTAAGAGACTCTCTTGCTATTAATTGAAAAATTCTCTTGCTCTCCTTTAAGATATACTCTTGACATTCTTTAAAAAACAATCTTTACGTCCTTTAAAAAACTCTCTTGCCATTTTAAGGGACTCCCTTGCTATTCTTTAAGAGACTCTCTTGCTATTATTTAAGCCAATGCTTCGCAATCGTATCTTTCCCATGGCCTCATATGAGCTTCATTTACGTCTGTCACTCCTCCTCCTCTCACAGCCGCTGTTAGTTGGAAACATATCATGAATATTTTTAAGTAAATGCTTTATTTTTACGTGTAGTAAAAAATGAAAAATGAACGTAGTGTTCCAGAAAGCCTTGTTAAAAAATACGTTTCTTGTACTTTTTTGACGTTTCAGTTATAAAATACGTTTCTTGTGAAAATAATCAATAGGGGTTTTACATCTCATTCGAAATATTTTATTTTGTCATTTAAGTGTGAGTGGCCCTCTCCTGACCCACTACTGTTACGTTTTTTCCATGTGGGCCCCCCTGGGGGGACATATGACCAAAGTTGAGAACCACTGATTTACGAGACTCTCTTGCCATTTTTTAAAAAATTATCTTGCGTTTTTTTACTATTCTTTAAAAGACATTTATCATCGTGCGAGCTTTAATAAACTTCTTAATCATCTTGCCACTTTTTAATTGACTTTTTATCGTCTTGCCGCCACTTTTTATATATTCCTTTGTCATATTATCGTTTTTAAGACTCTTCTTATGATTTTCTCATTTATTTGAGAGTATATTTTTGGACTGACCTGTCTTCGTATATCCTCAAGTATCAAGGAAATGATTTTCTTCTTTCAAGGCGTAACTCTCAACTGTTTATCTGTAGTTAAGCTCACAACTTTCGAGATTATAACAGCTTATATGTATCATTCTCAAAGTTCTGCCAGTTTTACGAATTTTTGTCATCGTGTTAAAACGTCAGTGAAGCGCCAAAAGACCTGGTTTCAAATCTCACTCATGAATGTTTCTACTGCTCCAGTAAAAATTTTATTTTTATCTTTTATTATGATTTTCTTTTTTACTTTTGCTTTAATTTATAATACACCTTATCCGTTCTGCTATCTTGTCATGGTCTCAGGTTGTTGCAACTCCCAATCTGGAAAGTTTAGAAATAGATAATACCCTTCATAATTGAAAAAAAAAATAGGTTTGATTAATTATCCATAAAATTCGCATCAAAATGCATTTTTCCCTTGATAATAAATGCTTTATCTTCCGAAACGCTTCTGAAATAGCAGTAGTTAAACATCATCTGTAATATCGAGAATAGGCAATGAGATAACCAGATGTGATATCATTATGTATACAATTAGGATACTGCCATGTCCGCTGAGATATCGAAAATAGTATTGATTGGAGGCAGCGTTATCGACGGAAACATCACTTGTTAAATTGATTGTCTGCATTATTGATGAAAGCGTTTGAGCAGATAGTCCAAGCCTCAGAACACGAATATCGACTGAAATATCTTCAGAATTCACCAGTATTAAATCTGACTAACACCGCCACGGCTCAAGCCAATTGACATTGAAAGAAGACTTTCAGACGAAGAAAATGGAGTAATGATAAAAATTATCCATCAAGTAAATTTTTTTGTGGGGGAAAAGTATCACATTGATAAAAAAAAAATGGCTAATATCGGAAAGATTTATTCGTCAGACAAAAAGAGTTCGTTGTCACTACTCGACGTTTTAAAATTGAGCAGAATGTCCTAGCGTCGTTTTGAAAGTAAGTTTTATATCGTGCAGGGTTGTTAAATTTGATTAGACAACAATTTACCTAAAACAGAGTCAAATTTAAATGCTTAGTAAGAGGCATAAAAGGCTGCATGCAATATATTCATTTCGTGAATGAATATATCTGCAGCGGAAGGGCTAGCGAAATTAGCCATTAATATACTTCAATCATGAGTTTTGGTCTGAAAAATGGAAACGGATATTTTTTCTTCTAGGCAGTAAAACCGGTAGTTTTGTTCCTAGGTTTAGGGAAATGAGGAAAACGATATTTTTAGTGCTCGTTGTAGGAACTGCGAATATTGTTATATCTGATATGCAGTTAATGACAGTAGGATAGAAAAAAGATATTAACTGCTTTAGAATTGACTTGAAATTTATTCCACTGGAATGAATGGAATTTTGAAACACTTTTAAATAAGTTTCTCGCTCAGCATTCAAGGGCTTAGAATGGGTAGGAGACAGATGGAAGGCTGCCGTTAATACCATCCAGCGTGTTCTTTAGCGTGTCTCCTTTTCACCGCTGGCTGATCAGGGATTAGTCGGAAAATGTTCAACGTAAGCACAGGTTAAAAATCTGACAATGCGAAACGATGAATGTTGAACAAACTAAATTTCACTCAAACCAACAAGCACATGCTCGCGTTATTATTTCAGAACATTTTCTATAATATCGACGCGAATTTACATTTGAATTGCACGCAATAATTTTTAAGTTTTTCTTCATTACGCTGTTATCCAAAGCAGTGCATTTCTCGATATTTAGCCAACGTATAAAAACACCATTAAGCGATTCACTGAAAACATCAGAAGTCCTCAAATAATACCGGGCAACACACAAAAAGGCTTTGAAATGAAAATAGCCAATATTTACTGATTTCGAGGTGCTGAATACGAAAATGAAAATATAATTTTTCGGTTGGTTCTTGTTTAGGAGAGACAGAGATGGTCATGTATAAACGACTCAGTCCGCATTGAGTACATAGGTAACCATTTCGCAACGCTGTATTTTAAACTCCAGATTGCAACATATTGCGTTACATTACATCAGATCGCCATACACACAACCCCCGGAGGTATTGCATCATTGTCTGATGCAATGTAATTCATTCATGACATCGCGCACAAAAGATGATGCAATTGTTAGTTTTAAACAGCGTCTCGTAGGGTGAGCAAGTCTTTTGAGCGACTCCAATTTACCCTGAGTCATAAAAGCAGCACAAGTGATCCTTGCAGTTTTAATCCAGCAGTAGTGATCCTCGTAACTGTGTTAATAGTACAGGTACATTTTTTTACATTTGCGGGGAAGTGATGTTTTGAAGCCAGAAAAGGGCCATCACTCCAATAGTGAAAAACACTCCAATAGGAGTTTTATTTTGGATGTAAGATCGGGGAACAGGACAAGGCCTGGGCCCCACACATATGCTGCAGTATGTGTGCAAGAAATCTTCCGAAGTAGCTGAAAGGCGAAAAAGTGGCGATGCCGTTTGCTTTTCCTATGATTTGGAGAGAGCCAAGCAATCACACAAATGACTGCTACTTCTGCGTGGTTCCACCTGTTTCGGGAGGCATCACAAGGAAAAAGAAGTGGACAATAGAGTACTGGATATCAAATCTTATGTCTTCAATTAGTCAATTTTCCCATATCTGATGGCAAAAGCAACAACAAATATTATTATTTAAAATTAACTCTTTCTACTTAGTAATAATCGTAAATCATAATTTTATGTAAAAATAATTCATAATGTTATGTAATACTAATAATTCATAATTTTATGAAATAATAATAATATAATAATGTTACAAATTTAAATGGATGAGCACTGAGCGTGGGTTAAAATAAATAAATTACAATGATAATTACAAAACAATGCAATTTATTACAAAAGTATGGATGAAATTATTATACAAACTAAGTCAACCGGCACGAAAATCTATATCGATATAAATATAAGCTTTCAGAAGAATCCATTATCTTATTTCTATTCCCACCCAAATCACAAAGGAAATCTAATATAATTCGACAAACTGTAGAATCATGCTTGTAAACAAATATGTAATCTATCGAGATTAATTTTACCAATTCTTATAAACTAAATATTATCGTACATCAAGAAATAATCTCTTCCTACAGAAAAGTTAAGACTAATTCTGTCTATTCGTCTAACAGTTACCTCTTCATTTTTAATATCAATGTCCCTTGTGTAACCTTCACTTCAGGCGTAAACCATTCTTATTTTCCTTGTTAATTCACTAGTTAGTAGGATTTACACTAATAAGTTAACCTCCCGCGCACTCACCACATAAAATACTTCTTTTTTAACCACTTTATTGTGTATAGTCGGAGACTAACTATGTCTTCTTTCACATATAAACAACTCCAACATAACAATTCTATCTTTCTTATTTTTCAGTTAGGGTCCTCGTTCCAATTCGTTGGTTACCTAATTCTCACGCAGAAGCATACGCGAGCGTTCATGACACGTTTATCACACATTCACTGTAGCAACATTCATCTGTCGTAACAATAATAATAATAATAATAATAATGATAATAATAATAATAATAATAATAATAATGATGATGATGATGATGATGATGATGATGATGATGATGATGATGATGATGATAATAATAATAATAATAATAATAATAATAATAATAATAATAATAATAATAATAATAATTCATAATTTTGTAATAAAAACAATTTTCTTGTAAAATATTCCTTTAATACTCAGCTTCTAACGAGGAAGGGATATTTAGTGAAAGTTTCTTGTGTTACATGGAAGCAAGGAGAAAATCCTAATCTTTAGACTGACCTTTGTTGAAGACATATTTCTCGAAGCCTTACATTTGTCTCGTGCAACGGGTAATAACTTCGCATGTGCCATATAATATTTTAAAATTTACTAATGGATGCCATATACAAGAGGAAATTGAAACAACAACAAATTCTGGGGAGCTCCACTGATGAAGTTTGTTAATTTGAGTTTCAATATTTAGCCACAGTTGTTACCAAATATTTGAATATTAGGCAGGAAGACAAGTATTTAAATTGAAAAGATACCTGTTTTACAAAACTGAGACATCACCTTGTTCTATTTCAGTCGAACCCGCTTTCTTCAATTGAAAATTCTACTTGCCACTCCGAATTAATACAAGGTAATAGTTCTTGTTTAGAGCACATGGGATTTTACTATTCCTTTCACGTTGTTTTAATCTTATTCTAACTTCTGAAAAATTAATGAACAAATAAATATTAGTTTTCTTTTTTGCATTCCAGTGCATTGCAACTGAAGATCATCCAATTCAAATGCTGCAGCAGCAAGCGTTGTCTAGATGCACTTAAAGCTCGCGTGCACGTTTATTTGTCTGTGTTTGTTAGCTCGAGATACCGCATGCGTATCTCTAAACCACAAATTAATATTATTTTGCATTCAGTGTGGCAAAGTTACCTCAAGGGGTAAACAAAACTTGCTGCGTAGAATGTGCTCAAATCAAAAGACAAGATGTATCTGCAATACTGAATGGGTGTAAATATTTTATCACAGCCATATGCAAGGTAACTAATGAAACAGTAATTACCCTTATGTCTCCTTGGAATTAGCCGTCCTCCTGCATGCAAATTGCAGAGAGAATGGCGGAGGGAACGTGCTGCAATATTCCATGCGTAGGTAGCAGCTGGCTTCTGTGTCGGACAGAAATAATTAGGGTTGACATTCTCTCCCGCCATGTGTAACTATGGGATAAGATGACTTGGGCTGCAGGCATTATGGAGCATAAATTGGCATCGCTACTGCAAGGAAAAGGATGAACTGGGATCTTTGAAGCTGGGAACCTTTTCATCTGGAGAAACAGAGCACAAAGCTGTCAGTTGACCAAGATGAAAACATTCAAAATATCCCTGAGAGTAAAAGAGGTTTTAAATGTTTTAAATATTTGCTCCTAATCGCATTAGTTGAATGAATGGTGTTGACATAAGCTCACTCACTGGTTTGCTGATCATTTTGTTTTACGCTTTTATGTAGAGTTTCCAATTATTAGAATACGGGACAGAAACTGTGAAGCCGTGCTTTTGCCTTCTTGAGCAGATAAAGGCAAATTGTTTAGCAGGAATCGAGAATAGGCTTGTTTTCACTTTACAAAGCTTTTTATGCTTGCAGCATTGTTGTCTGCTCTTTGTATGAATCTTTGTTGTACACTACATTTTCTCTTTGCTCCCGGAACGAGATAAATGCAACGGACTAGGAAGATACGTTCCGGTAATAAAGCAGCCATCAAAGCATAATTTACTTTGGTAATAATTAGTTTTCATTACTAACGTCAGTTCTATCAATTAGTTTTGCAGCACTTCCTCTTCGACGCCTATGTATGCTAGTTAGTTACACAATATATTCGTTACAACTTGGCATTCTTCTCAAAATACAAATATATGTACAATTCGAGCAAATTTTGTGCGAAATTAACGCAGATATAGGTAGTTAATTCTTGTATAAAGCGTCTGTAGACTTTGGGTATTGGTGCTTTATTTAAATTTTTATAGGAGCCTTCAAAACTTACAAACGTTGCAGAAAGGTAGTTGATTTTAAAGAAGCCTCTAAAGTTGATTAACTCTATGTAAACATAATATTATTATTGTGTCAACAAGGGCTTGCTGCTAAAACTAGAGTTTCTCTCTGTTTGGCACTGAAAATGGGTTTCAGCGCTGAACGACGCTGATCATAATATGCCCTTCAGGGGATAGGTTAAAATAAGGAAAATGGAAACAACTGCTAAGTCCATTCCGAATTAGAGAAGAATTATCTTCTGTCTGCATCTGTAAGCATCCATCCACTTTCATATACTTACAGGACACGATCATTTCAAGTCATCGTCGACGCTATCAATTGTTTTATATTATTTTAGGGCGAATACTTGAGAGTTCGGTTAAATCTGATTATATGTCAGGTGTTATTGCTGCTCAGTTCTGTCTTTACGTTGAAAGATCTTATCCCTGTTTCGTATGGTTGTCTACAGTGTTGAGTCTAGAAAGGGGGAGGGACCATTCTCCCTCCTCTTTCGTAATCGGAACGGAGACGAAAAATGTTGGAACTACTATATGAAATAGCTGAAAAATTGGTTTTGTCGTGAGTGGGATTCGCTTGTTACAGGTCTCCCGGTAACAAGCCAGGCGTCCGCTACAGAATCAACCTAGTAACCTTTTCAAAAGCTAACTTACAGATTTTTCCGCATATTATTCGCTTCGCTCGGGGCGACATCTACTTCAGGAAACGGACAACCAAGTTGCCACAAATGTTGGAATTTAATATTGATCACTGGCTCATAGCGTTAAATCAATAATTAAAGTAGTAAAGTATCAAAGATGTCCTGTAGACATCTCCTGTGATACTTGACTATTGAACATATGTGTATTTTTCCCGTATTTTTCAAAACATTTGATTAAAAAATCGCTCAAACTGAAGTAAAAAGCTTTTACTACGTAGAATGGTGTTTTTTGCTTATTTTGACTCGATCTTGCTCTCCAAATTTTCACCGTTTCACTGGGATCACTAGCCCTCCTCCCGCTTTTGTTTCTTTCTATAGATCCGGGCATGGTTCCTTGCGATTTCTTAGTATTAACAGAAAAAATATTTCATGCTCCATTTCGCCTTTTAACTCTCATTAACTGAAAGCAGAATTTAAATAAGTCTGAAACATGATTATGTATTTATGATGTATACGACAGCATTTTGGACTAAGAAAAGAAGCAAAGGGTATATTTGATGAGGCCATAAATAACAATTTTAGAAAGCTAAAAAGTCTGCTTGGAATGGAGAAATACAAATCTGTTTGGGGATGCAAAATGTATTATTTTTTATTCAGCCTGACATCCAACGAATCAAACTACACATAAATTATAAATACACCAGCAAAATAAAAAAATTTCCTCGAAATTCAAACTGGTCCTTGAAGTGGAAAAATAAAAGTGTTTCTAAAGCTGAACTCGAGTCCTATCATTTTAAAAGACGCAATAATGGGTGACACAGGGAAACCCGCGTGCAAGATTGGGGCCGGGCTGTCAATTATTTGTTAAATTATAAAGAATCATTTAACCCAGATCTATTAGAAAAAGGAAATAAAATGCTCCAATCCAATGATAGACACATGCACCGTTAGAAAACTGTTGTTATTGTCGCGGAATACGGAAAGCTGATAAAGGGTCTACGGGACGATTTACAGGTATTAGGTATATAATACTATCCCAACTCTACCTACGAACACACAAGGAAATCTGGTGCCGACGTAGGCAGTTTCTAATACTCATACCTATAGATTAAACGATTTCATATTTGTTTTTTTTCCTCAAACGTTACTACATATACTTTACTATAAAGCAAGAAATGCAAGAATAAACGATAAACTGAGCAAGAGTGATTTATTTACCAGTTTACGTCATAAAAAAATTTCACAATCACATGAACTCGACAATACTATCTTAATTTATTATATATATTGTTTGCACATTCGTTGATCAAAGGATATATATATATATTTGCCGAAAGGTATAAGTACCACATCTGTCAATTACAGTAGAGGAGACATGAGTATTGCTTTTCCTTAAGAAAAAGTTATGCACAATCAAGGCAATGAAATGTTCATATGGGAAGTTGGAAATTTTTTTATTCTGCGTACAATTACCAAATACTAGAACCGAAACTAAAACAACAACATATTGAATCATCAAAATTTCTACCACAAATAGAGATTATAAGATAAGCTTATTTAGACACTTTGTACTTTGTAATGATGCTCTGATTCCAAGTAGTTAGACTACTTGCTGAACAATAAGCTAATAAACTGACTGAGATTCGAATCACTGAACAAAATGCTGAAGGTGCAGGGAATTTTCGGTGCAGTGGATATATCTACCGAAAATGCAATTAGAAGTGGCTGAATGAACTTTAAATTGTTATGCTTCAAGGAACTGAAAATTACCATTAAAAAACTTCAAAAATTGCTTATGAGATTGTTTCTGGTTACATAACTCTATGGCTGAAACATTTTAATAATTATTTTTGATCACTGAAGAGGCAACACTGGTGAATCGAACAATTACACTTTGACCAAGTGGCCGTTCTTTCGATTATAATCTCTTCTTCTGATTCGTCTCGTGGTGTTTGGTCTTCGTGTTCCCTCACGGATGATGGGTGTCCGATCTAATTATATCTCTTTCTCCTTCTCTCTGCTATCAAAGCGCAGTTACATGGAAACGGAATGTTTGCTTTTCTTACCAAGCAGTTAACGAGCGTCGCCGCATTTGCATAGCAGGATCGAAATTTCGAAGGCTGTTCTGTTGTTAATGCAAAATCAACTGCGCTATGAGCTCTCAGATTTGTGGAATTGCAGCGCCTCCACACATTGAGATGAGTAATATCACACATTGTTTTATAATATATAATACAATAATTTATTTCATGCAGGGGGTTGCAGTAAATCCAAGGTACAGGACAGAAATATAAGTTTGCAGTGTGGCATATTGCTTTGCACCTGCAGAATATGAAACGTGAGACATTTTAATACTCGTGAATGAAAAAGTGGGCATTGTGGTTACTGTGGTGTTCACTTGTCTTTATTGCCATTTCTTTTCAAAATGCTTTTCTTCCCACCTATGAGCCTAACCTTTCATGACAGATCTAGCGTGACCTGATGATTAGAGTCAGGTTTGTGGTTGGGAGGTGGGAACGTCATCTCACGCAAAGTTCTAAAATTTTGCTTTATTTTCAACACCTTTGTTACGAACTGAAACTGAAGTAAACCTACCTCTTCTTCGGAGTAAAGAATCGGCTCACATATCAATGACGTCACTACTATATCTTTGAGTTGTTTCATTTTGTAATTTAATCTCAGTAATATAAAAGGATCCGTGATTAACAAATTAAGGAAATTTTTGGGAAAATTCAAGCCAGCTAAGGTCTTAGCAATTACCGTAAACCTGATATTTGTATTTGTGTGTTGTACACTTTTATATACAGTACATCACAAATTGTTATTTTCTAAATTGTTGGGGGTGTTTTTTTTTTCTATTCTTTGGAACTTCCCATTCCTTGATTAGTTGGTTGTCAGGTCACTTTAAAGTAAGTTCCTTTTGTTTTGAAACTGAACGTCCATAAGAAATCAAACACAAATTCTGAGGATATTTTCTAGGATAGCAGTAGCTAAGTCTTCATAAATCATTCTATCAAACACTTTTCCATGTGCCCTTCAAGACTACCGTTCTTTCTTCTGGTATCCGAAATTTATGTGCCAAAAATAGCGAAATGCATATTTGATTCTCATTTTAACAAGTTCTGCGTACCTTATTGGCTTTGCCATTACTTTCTCCTTTGGTCATACTCCACGCACATTTGCGTATTCTGTGCATTAAGGTTTTTCTTTAAGAAATTATGCATCACTCATCTTGTTTAGAATTTTTAAGTTGCTGCATTTGTGACCAAGGAAGAAAAAAGAGAAGAAAAAAGTGAAAACAGCGGGAAAGAAAAAATGCAGAAGTTGCCAAAAGTCCAAAGAAAGAGTGGAAGAGAAAAAAAATCTGGCTCTTAGGCAGTGCTTAGTTGCAGGCCCTTTGCCAGCAACGTGTGCGTAAAGTGCTACACGACTTTCTCATAGCGTGCACTAGCTGCGGCCTCGCACGTCTCCACATCGCTCTCTGTGACGTGCATTCCCTCAGCCCGATTCTTCCACCTTCCCCAGCTCTCCCCCCCCCCCCACTCCACCGACTCCTCCGGGTCAATACGAGGCCAAGGGCGACTGGTCCGTCACGCCTCCTTTTGTCGGGAAACAGCTCGGGACACGCTCGGCAGCAGAACCTAAGTCAAATGATACAGAGAGGCAGCCAGAGTAGGTAAGAGAGTTGTGCACGTGCTGGAACCAGAAGGCCGGAATAGAACGGCACTTCTGAGAGGTAATTCTGTTCGTGCTCGAGCCAGCAATGATTACACAGAACGAGGCCATTGCTTCTCCGTTTGGCTGTGTCTCGAGTCACCTACCACCTCAAAGATTTCCCCTCCGTCTCCCTTCGCTCCCTCCTCCAACAACAGCCCGAGTCTCCATCACCAAGAACGACCGGTCACACGAGGTGATATCCTCGGCTGTTTGCCACGCTTCGCTTCCTCCCGAGGCTCGATTAAAGCCTGTATCGTACGTTGGGAAAAGTTTTGTCACTCGATGGCCAGAAACTATAGGCTTCTTCTTCTTCTATGGATTTTTTCCCTTTTCTTTGGCGTTGCTTTCGTTTTTTCTTTTCCCCTCTATTTTTACTTATTTCTTCTTCGTTCTCTTCTTTCCCTATCTCAGCATCCCACTCTTCTTCCTTCTCATCGCTAGGAGGGTGATTTGGGATCTGCACGCGCCTTCTTCTATAATCTGGACCACTGACGGAAGGCTGTTGCTTAGGAGGTGATGGATGACTGAGAAGGCAAGTTGACACTCTGATAGAGTTTCCCAGTTGGTTTCTTTTACGCAATTTATTCACAATCTCAATTTTTTACATTTTTAACTCTTTCAAATACCTTGGATCGCATAACATCTCGTAACGTGTTAGTCATTTCGCTTTCATTTTAACAAAATATCTTGTTTGGATTTGGAATAAATGTTTAGGCATGAGCATTATTCTTGCACTAGAGGAAAGAATAAAACCTTTTCTTCATGAAAAATAATATGGTTAAGATTGCAACACTATGTTATAAAGAAGCAGAAATCCTGAGAATTTATAGAACCATAAATCTTTAACGTAAACAGTAGCCGAGTGGTTATAGCTCTTGGCTACTGATCAAAGGGACCTGGGTTCGGGCGCCTCATAAGGCATGGATGTTTATGTTGCTTTTCTGCTGAGATCTCATCTTCTTGTCATATCTTCTCTATGGGGATATAAATTAACGGTCTCCTATCGCACCTCTATGGTAAGCAGCTTCTTGAGACGATATATATATATATATTAAATTGCACGTACAGTCGCTCAAATAAATATCCGAACATTAGTTGATTACAGAATTCAGAAAACATATCTGGCAACGATTTGTTTTAGAAATTAGTGATCTGACTTTGTGTCACGTGACACAAAGGTTGCCAGATCACTAATCACTTTTTAACCAAACTTTGAGCAACCTTAACATTAATGCGAGTCTGAGCACCTCTGGAGAATGCGCTATGTTCGAAAACATTCTCATTTTCCAGCTTTTAGCATTTCTAACGATGGAAATTCAAACTGATGTAAGATTCAGTTAATGCAAATAATAATACTCCTTTGGCGTTGCTTTCGATTTTTCTTTTTCCCTCTATTTTTACTTTCGAAATATCTTATGCGAATCGTAATGTCTTATGTGCATCTGCGCAACCCAAAGAAAGCTGTTCCAGTAGGTCCCCTCCCTCAACCTTCTCTGAGCCTTCGGGGTCCATGTGACCTGGCCATTTAGCCCACTGTGTGCAAAAAAGTGCCGCTCAGAGGTAAAACAACCCAACCCACCATGAGTTGAAATCAATTATGCTCGAAGTTTCAATCATTTGCACATCAAATATTACATCATCATCATCATCCTCAAGCAACCATGGGCTACGAAGGTCTAACCAGACAGTGCAATTTAGTTCTCCAAGCAAGTCTACACTATGAGCTACATCTACTGCATCTGGCCACTGCACAACAATTCTAATAAGGTCCTGTTTGATATTGTCTTCCCACCGCATCCTAAGTCTCCCCCCCTTTCTGAGACCTTTAGGCACACTGTTCATGGGGCGGAGGTGGCTCAGTCGGTAGAGCGCCAGGCTCGTAATCTGTAGTTCCTAGGTTCGAGTCCCAGCTGGGTCAGCGTTGAGATTTATCTCCGCAAAATTCCCCGCCCTGCCCACGGTCAGTAGGGGACACCGATGGGCTTGGAAAGGCGGCCGTCCGTCGGATGGGACGTTAAGCCGTGGCCCCGTGTGCGGGAGAGCCATACCCTGTGCACGTTAAAGAGCACACTGGATGGCCTTGACGGGAGGCTACCATCTGTCTCCCAACAGCTGTTCCAGTGGGTTCCCTCCCCCAACCTTCTCTGAGCCTTCAGGGTCCATGTGACCTGGCCATTTAGCCCATGGTATGCAAAAAAGTGCCGCTCAGAGGTAAAACAACCCAACCTACACTGTTCATAACCCTATTCGCCAATCTATAATTATCCACACGAGCAACATGGCCAAACCAACGGAATTTCTCTCTGCACAATATGCTGCGTAAAGGAGGTTGCCAACTCCTTTGCCTAACCACATCATTAGTTACAAAGTTGAACCACCTAATGCCAAGATATTGCGTAAGCATCTAGAATCAAAAGCATCTAGTTTCCTGTTATCTTGTTTACAAAGTGTCCAAGTTTCACTACCATAACTAATCCTAGAAAGAACAAACTATTATACAGTCTAATTTTAGTCTTTAGGTATATACGCCTATTTCTCCACACTCTCCAAAGATTCTTAAAAGTCCCGGCAGCAATCCCTATTCGTCTGTTAATCTCATGCCGCACATCACCAGTATCAGTTACGTAGCTCCCAAGATAATTAAACTGTGACACCTGCTCAAGACTGCAACCATTCAGATTAACTGAATCACAGCCTGCCTGACCAATTTTCCTCACTTTAGTTTTCTCTTTGTTTATAACCAAACCTACTCTACTACCAGTTTCAACAACAGCTCGAATGAAAGAGTTCATCTCATCAACATCATTTGCCAAAAGAGATAAATCATCAGCATAATCTAAATCAGACATTTTCGTATCTCCAGCCCATTTAAGACCAAAATCTTACCATTGAAGTGAATTTCGCATAACGTAATCAATAACCAAACTGAAGTGAAAAGGAGACAAAGTGCACCCCTATGGAACATCAGAAATAATGCTAAACCAATTGCTAAAAGCATTACCAACTCTCACACACGACTCAGTGTTTACATAGAGAGCTTTCATTATGTTAACTGACTTGTCTGGTATACCATATGATCTCACAATCAACCACAAATTACGACGATCAGCAGTGTCGAAAACCTTTTCGAAATCAACAAAGCTAGCAACCAAAAGTTACTGAAACTCCAAACATTTCTCAAGAATCTGCCTAAGGGAAAATATATGATCTACACATCCCCTACCACTTCTGAATCCACATTGCTCTTCACACAATTGCATGTCAACCAGATTCTTAATTCTGTTAAGCACAATCATGCAAAGAACTTTCCCTGGAACAGAAAATAGGCTGATACCCCTATAGTTATCACAAGAACTGCAATCACCTTTTTGAATGTAGGGATAATAATAGCTCTGATAAAATCCTTAGGAACCATGCTTTATCATAAAATATATTCAAAATTTTAGTCATTCAAGTGGTAACCGAAACATTCCCAGCTCTACGCATTTCCGTAGTAATTTCATCTACCCCTGGGGATTTTTGAAGTTTAAGTTTAGAAATAGCCAAAATAACTTCAGATCGTGTTATAGGGCCGACTTTAAAGCCACCAATGAATCTATCATCATTGCAAACAATGGGAGTAGAACTAACCACATTGTTTAGAACATCACTGAAATGCTCAGCCCACCTAACCATGATAGAATCCTCACCTTCTATAACCTTACCTTGTTTATCCTTCAATCCCTGCATACCTGTCAGTTTTCTACCACACAAAACATTAGCTAGCTGGTACAGCTCTCTGCTGTTGTACTGTCTAACTGCTTCCTTGGCTTGTCAGACAAGCCATCAAGCCAAAGATTCTTATCAACAGCTAACTGATCTTTTACACGTTTATTAAATTCTCTGTAATGCTTTCTATTAGGACTAGTAGGGTACTGATTAAGGACATTCCTGCAGTTCTTTCTTTCCGAAATAAGCTCAAGTGCCTTATCACTCAGATAATTCTGTCTCTTCTCCTTTTTTCCTAAAAGAGTACTGTTAGTGTCCAAAAAAGGTTGTTTAAAATGATCCTATTCGTCCTCAACTTCAGTAGTAAGCATACCATGACTGCCATAATGACTAAGTAACCTATCATGGTAAGCTTTGGCTATAACTGGGTATTTCAGAGCTTCAATATTAAAAGTAAATTTTTTAAACCTAGCACAACAATTTCTTAAGTTTAAGGTGCAAGACACTTTTAACAAGGTAATGATCAAATCCATTTTCAGCTCCCCTATATGCCCTGGTATTCCTAACAGAACTAGCCCATTTGCTGTTAATTAATATATAATCAATCATATTCCTATGCAGCCCATCAGGTGAAACCCATGTGTACTTATGTATGTCGCGTTGTTTGTAATAAATGTGAGTTATTCTGAATCCATTGAGTTTACTTACCTGTAGGAGACGTTGTCCATTGCCATTGCAGCTACTGATACCAAAAGGGCCTATTACCCCTCCCCAAAGGTCAGAGTTAGTACCAACTTTGGCATTGACGTCACCTAGAAAAGGGTAATATCTCCTTTCTTGACACAATTCGAAATATCCTGAAGTTGTCCGTAAAACCTATCCTTCTCATCCTCATCGGCATCCTCAGTGGGGGCATAACAGCAGATAACATTCAAGTCTTTAATGCTTGTCTGAAATTTAGCTGTAAGAAACCTTTCATTAATGCACTCATATCCTAGAAGAGCATCACTAGCGTGTCTGCTGAGAAGCAGACTCACGCTTGGTGATGCTTATTGTCGTCCCTTCCTGAAAAGAGAAATTTAAGATTATTTTTTAAGAATCTGACCTTTATCTGTCCGTCTGGTCTCTTGCAAGCCGAGAATATCTAAATTATAATGGTGAAATTCTTGTGTGAGGACATCAAGAGAAAAAGCTCTGTGCAGAGTCCGCACATTCGAACTACCTATGGAGAGAAAATGGTTAGTGGGATGTTTAAAGTAACTATGTTTATTGAGAGAGGAAATGCCGACAATATCAAACAGCCCCCTAATCGTAGACATGGGGCAGAGACCCGTTCCCCTACCACTAAAGGCTGAAGCCATCTACACTGGAAGACGTCCCCCAATGCAGAATTTGACGATGCCAGTAGAAGCAAAGAGTTCAAGTGCTTGCGATGACCTCTTCTCAGGATTATCCACCAGCTGATAAGCATGTCCTGTGAATCTATTCACTTGGGGCTGTCAACCCACAAACAAAGAGAAAACACAGCGGAAGATTTTCCCTCCACAGAAGCCCACCAGTGCAGCAAAATCAGGATCCATAATCAAGCTCAGAGCCATGATTCCAATCAGATTGGTATATATGGTCAGCACCAGGACCCTGTGTGGTTGACCACTCCTCAGCAGGGTAGAAAAAAAAAGAAAAGTAGCCACAGATGTCCCGATCAGTAGGCCACACTAATCTGGCAGCCCTCCCCTTCCGTTCACTTCCACAAGAGAGTATCTCTTTTGAAATATACTAACGGTCTGCACCACGAGAAGGCTGGGTCGGGCATTAGGTGCTAGTCCTAGCTGAATATTATTTTTGAGTTTTTCTTCACAGACTAAATATTCTTCGGAAAAAATATCGTATTTCTTTTTTTTCTCTTAACCGTTTACAAGAGAATACTGGAATTAAATCACTTTCATCGCTTGAAACATTTTGGCTGTCGTGTTGATACTCCAATGGTGAAATATTATTACATTGAAACATTATTTAGTGTTACATAATAATATACAGACATATTAACCTGATGCTGTATAACTATCTATATATTTTTATATTTTGTTTGGTATAGTACTGCTGAAAGCTTCGTCACTTACTAAACAATTCACTCTCACTTGTGGTTCGGCATTTACTGTTAATCCATTATACAATCTATTTGTGAGAGAATTTAAAAAAAAAACAAGAGCAAGTCGAACCTCAATAGATCAAAGAACCCTCTCCGAGAAACTTTAATTCTGAAATTTTAGAAGAAGGAAGAAAACAACTATCAATCCTAAACATAGTAATACACCCAATTTTGTTTTTACACCGTAGATAAATCAGTGCAAAAAAGTGTAAAAGAAAATACAATGCATATGAAAAAATAGACAATTGATTCCAGACGTGAAAACCCAGTTCAAATAATAAGTTGTTTTCAAACATATCATATCAAAATCTTTAATTAAATCTTTATTTGATTTTTATTCATTTAAACATATTTTTTATTTTATAAATTTATAAAGATAATTTTATATGCATATATAAAGTAAATTATCCTTAATAAAGAAAATAATATGTCACTAATTCAAGAATACAAAAGTGCAAAAAAATATGACTTACTTGTGCTTATTAACTAGATTTTATTCGTTGTCACTTTCTGAGAATAGATGCATTCGTTTGCGTAAGACTGGAATTAAATCCCTTTCATCGGTTGAAACATTTTGGCCGTCGTGTTCATACTCCAATGGTGAAATGCTCTCTGTGGCATGGGGGAACCAAATTATCACTTGTTTCCAGTGATTCTGAAGTTTGATTAGTTTATTCAACAAACTGTGTAATCAATCGTTGAGATCCTGCATTGACTACATCTTTGTATAATTCTTCAGTTCACGTTTAATCTGCTCATCTCGTTCGACAATGGATGCATGTGTAAGAAAATGACTTTCCAATTTACTAGCCATATGAAGCCATTCTTTAATTAAACCTGCAATGAGTGGAACCTCTTCATCACCATCACTTTTTCCTTTTTCATCAGGAGTCTCAAGGACAACTTCTGTTATTTCATCTTCGTTAAGAGCTTTGTCAACCAGCAATTCATCAATATCTGCAAACGATAAATCATCGAATCCTTCTCCACCAACTGCATGTGCTAAAGTGATGATATTAAGATATTCAGTCGTATTTGGGGGTACAGGATCTTTGCTTTTTACACATTCGGGCCAAATAGCTATCCAGCATGTGTTTAAAGTTGATGGTTTAAATTCTGATAACGTCAATCCAGCATGTCTGATACAATCTAAAATTATAATCTAAAATAGAAAAGTTAGTGTTTTATCCTTATCTAGTTTATCCAAAACGTATTGGAATATTCGTCTTGCGTAGTAAGTTTGAAATATGGCAATTATACCCTGGTTTAGTAGTTGTATTAAGAATGTCGTATTAGGCGGCAGAAAACAAAATTGCACATTTGGGTGCTCCAAAACAGGATGGCCATGTGTATTGTCTATAATCAATAGAACTATAAATTCGAGATTTTTATCCTTCAAATAGCGTTTAACTTCTGGAACAAAACATTTATGGAACCATCCATTAAAAATTTCTTTTGTAACCCAGGCTTTTCTGTTTGCCATCCAATATACTGGCAATTTTTTTAAATCTACACTTTTCATTGATCGTGGTGTTAGGGATCGATTGATGATCAGCGGTTTTAACATACGATCTCCTGAAGCGTTGCTGCAAAATAGAATGATCACGCGATCCTTAGCTACTTTAAAGCCACCAACAGTTTCTTTGTGATTTTTGGTACGTAGATTCTACTCGGCATTTTTTTTCCAAAAAAGACAAATCTCATCTGAATTTCAAACTTGATCAGGAGTGTATCCACCATCTTCAATGATTTGAGCCAATTTTGGACAAAATTCTTTAGCAGTCGACTCATGTGCAGATACAACTTCACCTTTTATCTTTACATTATAAAACGCGTGTCTTTGAAGAAATCCTGCAAACCAACCTGCATTTGCAGAAAATTCATAATTTTTGTTTAACTGAGCTGATGTGGTTGGTTCCATTTCTTGTATCTGCTTATATATTCGTAATGCCATTTGTTTGATGGTATTTCCGTCTAGAGGTATTTCTTTTGCGTGTTATCTTCTATCCACATTACTACTGCCTTTTCCATCTTCACTTTTACAATATCTCTCGTGTACGATGACGATTTAGCACTCAGTTTTGTTCCAGAAAGCACAGATTTTCTAATAGCATCTTCATTTTTCTTGATGTTTCTTACGGTAGCTTCGTTCAAACCAAAATATTTACCTATGGATGATGAACCTTCTCCAGTTGCAAGACTATCTAAAATTTGGATCTTAGTATCCAAAGAGATAGCTTTCCTTTTCTGCCTTTGTATAGTTGAATTATCTGACATTGTGGTAAGGCTTACGAAAAATATTTGAATTGTAGTTAATAAATCAGATGATGACAAATCGTAAATTGCCTATTAGCAAAATTTAATCAATCAGCAAATTATCACACAGAACTTCAAAAATACAAAGCAAAATTTTTTTCGATTTCTTCTAGTAAACATCTAAACATTTTTAACTTTAAATACGAAATGAGAGACCAAGACGTATGAAGATAAAATTGAGGGGAATTCCCGGAACTCACTCTTGCCACTTTATTCCGAATGAAGTAGATTTTGTACAATATTTCCATAAAATAGAGAATAAAATAGTGTAGTTATGTGTTCTTGTGTAGTTATGTTAGTGTAGTTTTTATTTTGGGGATTTTAGTACACAAAATTTGTATCTATAGTACATTTTCAGACTTAAATCTACTTCGAAAAATGTGACCATAAAAGCGGCATCTTTGTTTTAAATGTAAATTCTAGAAATTTTTTCTTGAAAAGGAATATTTTTCTGAATTATATTCAAATGGAGTTTTTTAAAAAGATGCCGTTTGAACTTTTTTAGATCAAAATAAATCGTGTAAAAAGAGAATTGGATTTTTTTTCTAAATCGTGTTAAATCAAAATCGTGTAAAAAAAAATCCGTGTAAAAACAGAATTGGATGTAGTTGCCACAACAATGTAAATGTCTTTTTTCGTCGTTTTGATGTTTTTATTCTATATATCTAAATCATCAGGCATATATTTATGATCAAATTTAATTCGTAAGTTTTCAGGATTGATTTGAAAAAAAATTAAAATAGCCGATTTGCGTGGAAACAAAAAAGGCATATTATATTCAAATATTATCATGTATATTATTTCAAAAAATAAAGCATAATATTTTGGGAACTGTAATTCCCAACGGTTATGACATCGCATTTGGTTCTGAAAATTGCACTTCTGCATTTTTAATGGTAACTTTAAGACTTAACGCCAGAATATCTTTCGTTTGGCACAATCGATTTGATAAATGTTTCTGTTTGCTTCTCGGAGTTATTTTTTTTCTGTTCTATCAACCTTCTAACACTTTCGCTGTTATTAGACACTATTTAGGAACAAGAAAAAAAAAACAATTTTATCTTGCTGAAGGCATGGTTTTCTAAGTGTTAATTGCTTAAATATGAAATGGACTCATAAACAAAATGCCATTTCCAAAATACGAAGAAAAGTAAACAGGATATAATTAATCGTTCGTTAGCGTCCTCTATTTGAGCATAAAGGGCATGATACCTAACTACTGCTCATCTGCACTCAAAACTCATTTCAATGGTTAAAAGTTTTAATTAAATATGAATGACTATGAACTTTTTTTACATAAATTGGGTTTACATAAATTATGTCAAAAGCACATTTCTAAAAATAACACCTCATTTCGTAAAAATCTTACCTAAGGCCCTATCTGCACTCACCGAATCAGCTGATTCAGCGTTAGAATTAGAGGAGTGGCTCAGTCGCTAGGGCACCAAGCTCGTAATCTGCAGTTCCCAGGTTCGAGTCCCACCTGTTCCAGCCTTGAGATATATTTCCGCTAAACCCCTCCTACCTTACTCTCGGTTAGTAGGGAACACTGATGGGTCTGGAAAAAGTTACTGTCCATTGGATGGGACGTAAAGCCGTGGTCTCGGGTGCGGGAAAGCCATATTCTGTTCATCTTAATAAAAGCCAAACAAAAAAATAAAAAAAAAAACTATAATTTAAAAATGGCAAAATAATTTTTTGTTAAATCCTCAATAGCATCAAACATATTAATCCTAATAAACAAGTAAATAATTCGGAAATAAAAATTTTCTTTACAAAATATTTTTTCATTATAAAAACAGCCAGTTGGTTATGGAATCGTCTCAAAGTTAATACGATTATTACTAGATACTCTCTGTGTTATACTCTCTTCTTTATTAGATATGGATAGATATTCTCTGTAAAGAGGTAATACGATTATGTCTTTACGGAGAGAAATTTTATTGACACTCTGGAAATAGTGTCAGCAATAGCTATCAATAATCTTTAACATGAAATACTCGTCTTTATCTCTGATGGACTTTTCCTTTATTCTTCTGAGATTTAATTTCAAAACTTCTAAAGAGCAGTGACAAAACTGTTGCACATCAACCCTTGCATTTAGTTATATCTGAAATACAGTTTAATACGACCATTTTGGCGATGTACTCTTTCTTCTGATGAAAAATCAGCAGCAGTCGATACGACATCAGAAAATAAAGTTATGTTTACTATGTATCACAAAACTCTTTGTGTGGGATAATCTTCTCGTCGTATTTCTTCTCACAAGTTCATCTTTTTAATTCTTTATTTTACCATAATTGATAATCAGCGTGACAGAAATTTCAAGACCTTCTTCGACGTAGTCGTACAAAGAGTGTTAATGAGGCGTATCGAGCAAAAGTTAACTAAGAGAAGAAGAAAACAAAGACTCCAGATCTGCGTAAACAGAGCATCTCCAGCATCCATTACGCATTTCTCGGCACACTGAGCAGATGGGCAAATTGTTGCTCTGAAGTGTGAAGCCTTCTTAGACTTCATCACGAGGCTGCACTAGGGTGTGTGTGAGGAGCTCCCAATCGTTTTCCAATAGGAGAAATAAAAACATCATCTTTCCGGCGCTGCCCCCGCGCAAAGCGTCTCCTCACTAGTTGAAATCTAATACCAATCACTTCCCTTCCTGCTCGTGATCTGGCAACGGAGTGAGCAGGGAGGAAAGAGAGAAAGAAGAAGAAGAAAAAATGGCGGAAGGGTTATTTGAATCGAGAGAAAGCAGCTCGGGCTGCGGAAAAGGTTGGGCTTCCAGAATGGGATTGCCATTCATCATCAATAACGACTCGGCGAATGTTGAGAAATGCCAAATCGTTTCCGTTGTTGTCCGCCGCTTCTGGCCAGAGTTGGGATCTCTGTCGTTGGAGATCAACCGCCAACAGTGACACAAACTATGGGTGATTTTCGTCTGAATTACAGCCCGACTTTGACGGAAGGGACGGCCATTCGTCTCCTGTTTCCCTGCATCCTCCTCTCTCTCCATCTCTTCTCAGCCGGTGATAAGTTCCAATCATTCCACGTAAATTCCTTCTGCCTCCTGTCACCTAATCCATCGTCAATCGTGGATCTGATACGATAAGAAAGGGAAAGCACCTTCACTCTCCATTTGGCTCATCCACGGGCATTATTTTCTTCTTTTCATTCTTGTTTTCTTTAGACTCGCCCTTTTCTTCTTTGGTTTTTTTAATACACGACTGTCGTCAGCTCTCTTGAGATTTAAGTTGGCGAAAAATAAGTAAAGTTCTAAACTTTTTTCCCCAGTTTCTTCGGCAACACAGATATCAATTGATGTAATACGATGACCTTAGAACAATTCAGTTTAGGAACTGGCGATTGCAGAACGAAGAATGAAAAATAGCCTTTCTTACGACGTAAAACGAAACAAAGAAAAAAAAAATGGCAAGCCTCAATGAAACGTAAGAAGTTAACTTTAAAATTTCCGATAAATGTTTCAAAGTTATAAGACGTGTATGTTATGAGTAAGTATTTCAAATAACACTGGTCTGCAAGTAAAAAAACCTTTTTTACCCTCCCTTCCAAAATTGTGTCTGATTTTTATGTTTTGGAGCGTGCTGAATCCGAATATGACAGCCGATTTGTTCTATAACTTACAGTTTTCTAAGATATGGGTTTAATTTAAAAAACATTATTTTAGTCAGAGAAGATAAATATATTTTACCAGATATTTATTTACATTATAAAAAGTTAAAGCTGACACTAATAAATCCTGATACATGTAAATATTTATAAAAAAATTATTTTGTTGTCTTCTGTCGCTTATATTTTATTTCTCGAGCCTCCAGTGGGTTACCTCCGCCAACCTTCTTTTAACCTCTGGGATCCTTGTGACCTGGTCATTTAGCCCATTGTGTGCAAAAAAGTGGCGCTCAGAGGTAAAACAACTGAACCCAAAGCCAAGAAAAAAATGGTTAAAATGTTTAAAGTTTCATTTGTCATTTATCACGGCCGGATCTGGGGGGAGGGGTCCAAGCCCGACTCCTCCTTTTTGAGGATGCTAGTAAGGATAATGGAGACTAAAAAAATTACACTTGTGCACATTTCACTCATTTTTCAAGAAATATTTAAAGAAAATATTTCCAAGAAAATTTTCCATTGTATAAAAATTTACTAATACAGTGGAAATCCATTCTTTTGCCCCCTCTTCTATTTTTTTTTCACTTCGATTGCGCCACTCCCCCCCCCCCCTTTTTTTTTTCTCTATCCGGGCCTGTGGTTTACAATAATATTTATTATTTTTCCTTTTAGTTTTCTTTGACTTACAGTTCTGTTTATTATTTTCCTTTTATTTTGGTTTCCCTTATTTGATTAAGCCGTCCCGTGGCCGAGTCGTTAGCACGCTTGGCTACTGATCTACGGGACCTGGGTTTGAGCCCCGGATAAGGCATGGATGTGTGTGTCGTTTTTCTGCTGAGGTCCTGTCATCCTCTCAGACTTTCTACTATGGCATATAAACTGGCAGGCTCCTGTCAGACCTCTGTGGCAAGCAGCTGCTTGAGGGGGTATTTATTTATTTTATTTATTATTTGATTACAGTTCTATTGTTTTGTCTTTTATTATGTTTTAGTGGAAACAAAGTAAAAGGAAACGACTAGCTTATAAAAACGAACAAAACTTAGTTTATTCAACTTAAACAGTATCCTACAAATATTAACATAGTTATGTAGCATAGAAATGCTAGAGTATAAAGAATTCGACATCGTTGGCAGCCAATGAAAGTCTTGCAAATAAAATTTAAACATTTAAATCTCCGCGAAATAATCCAAAAATAATAAATTCATTCCTCTTCGAAGAGTTTTCCAGAAGTTCATAAATAAAAAATGTAAAAGTTAACGTCTTCAAATTTATTTTTCTGTACAAATTTAAATATTTGGAGAATAATGTGGATTAATACGTCATTTAGAATACGTAATTTATTCCAAAAGTCCATTTTATTATATTAAAGCTTATAATTTATTCTAAGTGAACTAGAGAAATGGCATCAATTTTTGAGCAATGTAAAAGTTCAAAATGGCCAACAGAGGCGAAGTAAACTGAATAAAGCTTCATTTTGTAGGCAAAGGGAGAGTTTACCCTTTATTAAAATTTGTCTCTTAATATCAGCAACAGACCACAATAGACCTCAGCAGATTCCTTGCATTATACTTCGCTTAGCGACATAAACAGTATCAGGCAACGCAGCCAAAATACACCACAAGAGATTTTTATTTTCCGTTAAAAACGCATAAAAGCGAAGTTATTCATAAACCTTTCTCAGAGTTTACATTGTTTGCTTTCTCCAGTGTCTTCCTGACTCTTTTATAGATAATTTGTCTCGCCCTTAACGGTCTTTCGCGAAATAAAGACCATCCAGGAGCACTGAGCTTTTGAATGAGGAATAGAAAAGCAGAACTGTGGGATATGAAAGGGTCCCGAATGTTTAAAAAGAAACTACACAATTACAACAGCATCAACTATATAACGTACTGCTCTGTCCGCTGAAGCCTCCAGTATCTTCTCGGCTTTTGTGCACGATCTTTGGCTTCATTATGAATGCCGGTCAGCGTAATCGAGGAACACAATAGCAGTGAATGCCGGTGAAAGCTACCTGGTGGTTTTATCCATCATTTCCTACTTGCTTTCTCTTTTTCTGCATATAAATTTATTCCAAAATATCTTTTTTTTTTCATTATTCAGGATGAATAGAAGAAAGATGTCACAGAGCTTTTCTGTTTCTTTAATGAAACCGATTTCATGGTAGATTAGAGAGGTTTGTTAGAATCGTAATCAGCATTGGGAAAGAGATAGGAAAGAATGCTGCTCATGGCAACAATCTGCAGCAGGTTGGTGGCTATTGCAAAGAGAAATAATCGTGAAACACTATCTGCATGGAAAAAAAAACTAGTTGAATATTTTTTAACTTTTCTTTCCCAATTTTACTAATGATACAACTACCTGGGTAAAGATCCTAGTTACATTTTTGTTCCTTCTACTAATTGAGAATTTTGAACAAAAAAAGTATGCTCAGATGCAGCGTTTATAACTGTGAAGGTTCATTAAACAGGATAAGGCAATGGAAAGACGAAACTGTCTTTTCTTCTGAGGCATAAACTTTGTAAAGCTAATTATTTTTTCTTGCCCTGCACACAAAGTTCATGGTCAAAATGAAATCATGCTCAAACATAAACTTGGAATTGCGATCAAATAATTGTCAGTGCACGAAACGAGTGACAAAAATGAATAATTACGTCACAAATATTCTAATGTTATGAAAATTGCATTTAGGATAAATTCAAGTAATAGCGTAAAAGATTTCATGGGTAATTGAAGCTTGATAAGCTTTGCATAGTGGATTGAAGAAGCCTTTTTATTTCTAGCTATCTGCTGACTCCATCCCATATTCCTCTGTAACGATTATAGCACGCAGCTTACAAGAATTATCACATTCTCTTTATTGCAATGAAAACGACTTTCATTCCGATTCTAAAAAATTAAATACTAAATATAAGCTTTGGTGTTGCTGTAAAAAATCCCTCAAAACACCTATTTACTGAGCTAAAACAATTTTATGGTTAGTCCCGTAATGCAGAATTAAGAATGAATAGCGTCGTTTTAATTCCAATTTCACTCCGACATCCCAGCTGGGTCAGCGTTGAGATTTATCTCCGCAAAACTCCCCGCCCTGCCCACGGTCAGTAGGGGAAACCGATGGGCTTGGTAAAGGCCGCCATCCGTCGGATGGGACGTTAAGCCGTGGCCTCGTATGCGGGAGAGCCATACCCTGTGCACGTTAAAGAACACGCTGGATGGACTTGACGGGAGGCTACCATCTGTCTCCCAACAGCTGTTCCAGTGGGTCCCCTCCCTCAACTTTCTCTGAGTCCTCGGAGTCCATGTGACCTGGCCATATAGCCCATGGTGTGCAAAAAAGTGCCGCTCAGAGGTAAAACAACCCAAATTCACTCCGACATCTGTTATAAGACCACTATATATTTTTCAAGTGCGAAATGAGTAGTAATATATGTCTTTGCTAAGGGACTGAGTAATCAAGAGAAGCAAGTGGTTGAATATTCGTTTAGTACATTACCATTTTGGAAACACAGTTATTCTTTCTGCCGTTGCTAATCAAACTTTCCACAAAGCACCAAAAACAAAAACTGAAAAATAATATCTTGGATAATGATATCGATATATTATCCGAATAAATAGAGAAAATAAAAGCTACAAGTGAACGCATCAAGTGGTATGTTTTCGGCAATGGAGAAAATCGAAATATCGAGAATTTCATCCACAAGTTCGAATATTTACTGCTTATGAAAAGCGCAGGCAGTTGACAATGGAAAGTAGGGGAGAAAAACGGCATTTTGATCTTAATGGGCAATAAATTCACAAATTTTAACGCATTCATCTGCTCGAGCTAAATATTAAAGAGCGCGGAAATCTGAAAGTAGAGTGAAAACGAGAAATGATGGTGCAAAGGATGCTGCTCTGTAGTCTTTCAAATTGATCTTCCGATCATCAATCACCTCCGCCAGCGACCTCGTTTTGTCAATAGCGGACATTAGAGAAGACAGAGCATGCAGATCTAGTTTTTCTTCTACTGGGAGAGAAAAATACAGCAGGGCGATAAGGAAAGACTGAAGAAGGGAAAAAGAACAAGCAAAGGGGAAACAGAAAAGAGAAGATAGCTTGCTGAAAAGATGGCAAATACTAATATACACATCTCGTGCACGTTTTGCTTTGCGATATGTACTGTCTGGCGAAATTATCATGAAAATCTACCTAATACTTCGTCGTATGTATTGTGGTACAGTTCCTAAATTTCACAGTTTTCAATTCTCTGATCATAGTTCTCGTCAAAATGAGTTTTTCAAGTATTGAAAGCGGTCATCTCTCTCAGCTGATGAACTGTAGCAGCTTTATTAGGCCATGTAGTTCGTACAGTAGCTCAAAAAAGTATCCGAACACCATGGTTGATTACAGAATTCCGTAAAAATATCTGGCAACGATTTTTTTTAGAAATTAGTGATCTGGAATGGATTCTCTTCACCTTGTTGTCAGATCACTAATTTCACGATTCTTTTTCTGAATTCTGTAATCAACCATAGTGTTCGGATATTTTTTTTGAGCGACTGTACCAACAAACGCCTCTCCCAGTCTGTCTGCTTTTTTTGCTACTGCATGATTGGCGAACTTCTAGTACGACTTCGTTGTAACGTAGAATACTTACATCGGTAAAGAAATCTTGTCCTATGCAGTGTTCATGATAATTTGGCCAGGCAGTGTAATATCTTATCCAATGTGGATAAACTGGACTTCTTTATAAATCGTTGTAATTGTAGCAATAGGTTTTGTATGATAAAACTTAATTTCAAGTACGCGAGTCGCATTTTAAGTAATCAGCATATCAAGTTTACTTTAAACCTTCAATACAATAATTAAAAACGAAAATAAAAAAGTTTCTCACTTCAATTTCTCGTTACGAACATAGATTAGAAATTAATTATTGTTATCAATGATTAATATGATTAATTCGTCATAATTTGTTTTTTAATCTTGACAATGTTCCGTTAAAAAAAAAGCTCCTGGTGTAGTGCAACAGAATGCGCTGAGAAAAAAAAAGGAGGGGGAATAACAACCGAACCTGAATGCAACAAAACATCCCAAAGCCAAAGCAAGAACAAAAAAGATAAAGAAATAAAAGGTAACGTCAACAATGATATCACTGGGTGAAACGTTTGCAATTTGAGTGAATGGCAAGTTGACCATCTGCTGGCCCGTAAAGCATCCAGGGATGAGAGAGAAGTGAACAGTGAGAGAAAGAATTGGGTGCGCCACTTACAGACGGAGATAAAGAGGGATCTCGCGGGGTTCTTCTGAGCGCGCATTTTTTTCTTTCTGTTGCCTTCACGTTGCAACCGCGAAATCGAAGGGGCTTCTGCCGAGATCAGAAAACGAATTGGGCAAGCTTATCGCCTGCTGGCTGGCTGGGCAGACGAAGACAACGGTGCAGCCGGTGTGGCGGCGTGGAAAGAAGAGCGTGGGGGGAAAGAAATGTTGCCGTAGCGTCCCCTATATTGAACCTTTTCTTTAGCCAGCTGTTGCCTCGGTGGCGTTTTTACGCAGAAAAATGCCGAGTTCTTCTTTTCTGACCTTTCTTCTCTGAAATCTACCGTTCAGTTGGTCTTACACTCTTTTAACAATTGCTTTTCCGTAGCTCTTCGGAGAGGTTTGGTGGCACGAGATCGAGTTATCGGTGCCACTCTTTCACACCACTCTCGTGCACCATTTTGCGCTGAATGGAAAAGGAAAGCTCTCCGTTGCACTTTGTTATTGGTTCTTTTCTTCTTTCTGCTTTGGCTCACTTTCTCTCCCAGTCGCCACTGTTTTCCTTTTCATAAAATTCCTTTCGTCTCTCAGGATTCTCTTCACTTTCACTCCCTGTTTGCCAAAGTAACGAAGATAACATAGAAATAGACACCAAGGAAGGAAAACTCCTCGATTTCGAGATTGTAGAAAAAAAGAAAATCGAAACGTTTAACAATCGGAAGCTGACTCTTTTTTTTTTATTAACTTGCTCCTGTTCATTTCGCTGGCTTGGTTTTTCGTTTGTTATTCTATTGTGGTGGAAAATGTCACCGATGTTAATTAAAGTGATTCTTCCTTTTCTATCTCTTGGGTTTTTGCTTTTGTTACTAGAATATGGTTTTGTGATTCATCATGCCGTGCATTCCATTCATAAAAGTTAATGCTTTTATTTAATGTAGCAATATGCTTTCGAAAAGAGTGAAAAAACCTAATTGAAAGAATTTGCGGCGAATCAGTGTTTGCTGAATAATAGGAACGAGAGAAGGTTAGATAAGGAATATTGTGTTTTGGACAAAGCAAAGGATCGTTAATGTTTCATTTGAAAAAAGAACCTGATGAAAAAAGTTTTTATTTGAGAACAGAAAAGGAAATTGAAAATAAAATTGGACATTAACCTTTAGTTTAACAAAGATTAAAAATGCTGAAACGTTTTATTTTTTGATTTATGTTGAATGAAGGATACGATAAATAACTTGTAATTAATGAAGAATAAATATGTTTTACGTTTTGTGCAATTTATTTTAACTACTTCGTACTTCATCTGATGTAATCAGATGTATTAATAAAGGAGCTAAGTTTTTTCTGCGAAAAATACCTGCGCTTTTTCATTTTACTTGTTTTTTTTTGTAGTTATTGAAAACTCATTGAGAACTCATTGAGAAGAAATCTAATAGAGTAATTAAAACTTTATACTTGCTTTTTCAAGCAGATGATTTAACAATTTTTCGATTCAGAAGTAAATTGTAATGAGTGACGGTTTTAAACAGTTCTTTTTTTAACATTTCGATTAAATGATTCTTATCAAAAAACTTTCGAATTAAATTTTAACTTCAGCTACTGAAAGAATACACTTGTTTCGAACAACATTCCATTTGTCAGAGGTTTTGCTAATTAGCATCCTAAAGGACATTTCTCTGTCATTAAATCGTCATTTTGACTACTAAAGTTCAGGAAAGGTGCTCAACCCTTTGAATGTATTACTTTTATGTGTTTCGCTTGACAATGAAAATGGCCACATAGTAAGTGTAAAAAACAGCAGAATACGATGAATGAAAAATATCCATTTGGCAGCTGTTATGAAAAGATCAAAGTCTCCAGCGTATCCTTACACCGTGTTTTTGGATGGTCGACTTAAAAATAAAGCCATTTATTGTTATTCGTTTGCCTACATGTTAATCGTTCTTCTTACTGAATGCCAATATTTGCTTTCAGATGAGAATGTTAAAGGCATAATCTCATCCACAATCTAATTTTGGGACTTGGGCTCACGGCTCAGAACTGGTTGAACTTTAGGTGGCTTCTCAGGAAGGAGTTTGAAAATGGTTGAAATGTCCTTTGGGGAAATATTTAGAAGAAAAATTTGATAATATTTGCTGGTGAATAAGAGTGAAAAGTTTCCTGTGGGG